>JAPJYX010000036.1:2400000-3600000 GCA_030503985.1 Himalopsyche tibetana
ACGGTGACGCGAGCGCATCTTAAAATTTTACTCTCTTCATTTTTGCGTAACGCGCATAAAGAAGTATAACTTCTAAAAATAACAAAAAATCAAAAAAACAACGCCATGACTAAGAATCTATTTTTGCGTATTTGATGAGAGCACAATTATAAAAATCAACGATGAATTATGCGAAATAAATTTCAGTAAAAAAACTTCACCATTTATTTAACATACATCGATTCATTTGTCTTTGAAAAGATAAGCAAAATATGTGTAATTATTGTCTATGAAAACACCATATTTTATAAAGCTTGTGGTATTGATTTATAATCTCAACATCACAATTGCTTGGAAATGAACATCAAAATAGAACCATCTGATAAATTACTGTCAAATGATTCATCTGACAAGACTCAAAACAGCGTTAGTCGACAAAACAATAACACTGCTATCTTGAATGAGGAAGACTCGATTGACATCAAGGTCGAGTCGCTCTTGAAGCAAGGAGTTGTTGACGAAGCAGATCATCAAGAGACTTATAAGGTAATCTTAAACACTATCGAGTCACTCGCATTTGCTTCTGCAGTGAACTTCAATTTCTAAGCGATTGCGACTCAGTGTTCAACTGAAATAAATTATTGGATGGCCACTTAACTCCATATTTCCGATGTATTGTCCTTTGATTGAATAACAGCCTTCTCCGTAACAAAGCTCATAAGAGAGACATAGACAAAAAAGGCTGCGCCACGTTCCATTTGTTTTGCTAAGTCGGCTAGCACTGTCTTTATAAAAAATGCAAGGTGTATAGACAGTTGGAAACCTCGAATAAGCCACACAAAACCTCTGATTTTGTGAGTAAGATGTGACTGGACTTGCACTAAACGGTTGTCATCTTTCGTGGTCTTTGGCAATTGGAATGATCTGGGCTTAAGTCCGGTTAAAATGAATGTATCTTTTAGATTTAATCAGTTTTTGTAGGGTTTTAATGGCGCCTTCCTTTTGTTTCAGTTTCAAACTACCGGCGTCGACTCTACGGCTCGAACTGAATTACCATCGATGGATCTGCCTTGGGATCAATCACAGGCAAAAGCTCATATACACGAACAAAACATAATAACGGAATTATTGCAGCAGAAAATGGTCGCTATTATTAAAGTAGAAAATGCTGTGTTTAATGAACAAAATTTCGTTTGTAGTATTTGTGATGATATATTCCCATCATCAAACTTATTAAAGCAGCACGCCATCAGGCATTCTGATGGGGGAAAAAGGTTTGTTAAATTTCATTATTCAATTAGAAATGGAGCCGCAGCTACAATGAAATCTCTTTTTTACCTCGTAGCTGTGCCATAAAGCTCGTATACAAGAGAAAACTCTATTTTATTTTGAATTTTTTGATGCACTTTTATTTTTTAAAAAGTTGATTATATATTATATACTTCATAGACTGACGCATATTGGTGAAGAACGCATTCAATATGACTTTTGAACGTAAACATTTTTTAAGTTTTATTTTCTGAAATTCAATATTTTCAAATTAATTCAAAAAGTGTCTATAGCCGCGGTTTATTTTCTTATTTTCTGTTCAATATATTCTTTCCCATAGAGTGACATATAATACTTGATGAATTGCTTATTATTTTAAAAGTGTCACATTTAATGTATAAAAAGGCGTCATTATACTTCAAAAACCAGTAAGATTAAGTTTGTAAGATGTTTTAACAGAAGACTTGACAATCGTTCTCCAAAACAATTTAATATTCGTTAATGCCGTATCAAATCTTTTCAACACGGTGAAAGATGATATTTGATTTTTGTTCAAAGAATTACTATTCCTTAACTTTTGGGAGTTTATAAATATTAGGTAGTTCGGAATGAAATGACCATTTTTTATTTATTAAAACAAATTTATTTGCATATTAACCATACATTATTATTCTATTATATAATTACCGTCGTCTTCTACAATCTTTTCCCACAAAATAGGCAGTTTTTTTGATACTATTGTCGAAAAAATCTGGTGGTTTACCGTTAAAAAACTAATCCAGGTGATTTTTCACCTGCTCCACATTAATATTTTTTTTATCACGAAGTGAATATTCTAGGGATCTAAAAAGATGCTTATCTAATGGTGCTTTATCAGGTGAATATGGTGGGTGTGACAAAAATTCTCAATCCAGCTCTCTTCCATCCAGGTCTTGCATTGTCGTGGTAAAGAATTCGCCTCTGATTATTGACTAGAACTGATCGTTTTTAAAGAAGTTTTGCTTTTCAACATTTTAATTGGGCTCAATTCAACTCTGCAGTAACGTTTTCACCAGGTTTTAATAATTCATTATGAATTATTCCTTTAAAATCCAACCAAATACAAAAGAAAACCTTTTTTAGCGTCGATGTTGGCTGAGCAGTAGGCAAAAGTACTTGATTTGCCAATAACCATTGTTTTCTTCTTCTCGAATTACTGTACAGGACCCACTTCTCATCCTCCGTAATAATTCCTTTGGAAAATGATCCGTTTTGTGTCTGGACAATAGAGATGCACAAATTGTTACTCGTTGATCCATGGCCGTTGGAGAGAGCTCGTACGGAACACAAATTTCTTGCCTGTTTTTTCCCAAGCCTTTGATCAAATGATCGTATACTGTTTGTCTTCAGGCAACCAAGTTCATGTGACAATTCCTCAATTGTTTTGCGTGGATCAGATTCCACCAACGAGTTCAGGGTATCATCATCGATTTTTTGAGGTCTTCCACTTTTTGGATTGTCCATTAACTTCCCAATTTCAATTATATTAAACCATCAAGAACACTTTCGAAGCTTTACGATGTCCCCATAAACATCGCAAACGGTCTGCATGGCTTCTTTCGATTTCAATCCTTTATCAAACAAAAACAGCATGATATGGCGAAAAAGTGTTTCTTCAATTTCAGGCATCTGCATTTTTCTACAGCAGCAAAAAAAATAAAAATTTACAAAATAGAAAAAGTTCTGATAGAGCTTTAACTAGAGCGCTAACTCATTGGCGACCGGCGACAAACTGACGTCAAATTGACCCAAAAAAATGGTCATTTCTTTCCGAACTACCTAATATGATATTTATTTGATCGTTTAATAAAATTACGAAAGGGAAAACTGTGATGATATTTATCTTTAATTTTTATTTTCATGTAAAAATTAAGTAAGAAGCTGAAAACGGGTATCAAAATAGAACCAGAGCATGAACCACTGTCATCCTCTTATCAGGATTCTGTTGGTTATGATACTCATCAAAATACTATGAATGACATTTGCAATGAGGATTATTCAATTGACATCAAACACGAGCCGCTTGAAGTACACCCTAAAATAATTGAACAAGAAAAACATCACCAGTCGATAAAGGTATTTTTTACATCTGGCATGAAAAGTCATTGTCATTGTTGTATTTTAAAAAATAAGAAAATATTTTTTTAAGAATAATTTATTAAATATTAATTTGTCTCCAAATGTAAATAACAAAAATTCGAAGCTTAAACTTTGAATCGTGACAAAAACAATTTCGAGGCCCTTTTTAGACAATTCAGTTATATACCTTCACCTCACATGCCTCGCTATTCTTATCCTTCTAAAATGACGTGATATAAATCGTAATCATTTGTAAAAGAACACTTTTCTTGAATTATAATAATCATATAAAAATGGTCATATGGCAGTGGTGTTTTGAGCATTATATCTATAAAAAAAGAGTTTATAGAAAGCATTGAATCAGGTGTCATTTTAAATATTATTTGATTACAGACATAACTGTCATTATTGCTAAACTTTCGTTTCCTTTGACTCAAACTCGTTAATAATGACTTAAAAACTGGAAATAGTGAATAAGGACAGTAAAAATTTCAACATTACTCAATGATGACAAATCATTTTTTTTATTCTGCTCTAGTTAGTAATAATAAAAAGTAGCAAGGCCGATACGATTTTTAATCTGTCCTCTCATTTTTCGTTACAGCCAAATATTGAACTACATTCTCGAAAAAAGCCTATCAAATGTGACCAATGCAATTATAAAACAACTTCGACATGGAATTTAAAAACTCATAAACGTTCACACACTGGAGAAAAGCCTTTCAAATGTGACCAATGCAGTTATAGAACAACTCGGTTTGGTCTCTTTAAAATGCATAAAATGTCACACACTGTAGAAAAGCCTTTCAAATGTGACCAATGCAGGTATAAAACGGCACGTTCGAAATCTTTAAAAATGCATAAAATGTCACACACTGGACAAAAGCCTTTTAAATGTGACCAATGCAATTATGAAACAACTCGCTCTAGTCATTTAAAAACTCATAGAATGTCACACACTGGAGAAAAGCCTTTTAAATGTGACCAATGCAATTATGAAACAGCTTGGTCTAGTGATTTAAAAAGGCATAAAATGTCACACACTGGAGAAAAACCTTTCAAATGTGACCAATGCAGTTATAGAACAACTCGGTCTAGTCTTTTAAAAAGGCATGAAATGTCACACAATGGAGAAAAGCCTTTCAAATGTGACCAATGCAAATATAAAACAACTTCGACATGGAATTTAAAAACTCATAAACGTTCACACACTGGAGAAAAGCCTTTCAAATGTGACCAATGCAGTTATAGAACAACTCGGTTTGGTCTCTTTAAAATGCATAAAATGTCACACACTGTAGAAAAGCCTTTCAAATGTGACCAATGCAGGTATAAAACGGCACGTTCGAAATCTTTAAAAATGCATAAAATGTCACATACTGGACAAAAGCCCTTGAAATGTGACCAATGCAATTATGAAACAACTCGCTCGAGTCATTTAAAAACTCATAAAATGTCACACACTGGAGAAAAGCCTTTCAAATGTGACCAATGCAATTATGAAACAACTCGCTCTAGTCATTTAAAAACTCATAAAATGTCACACACTGGAGAAAAGCCTTTTAAATGTGACCAATGCAATTATGAAACAGCTTGGTCAAGTGATTTAAAAAGGCATAAAATGTCACACACTGGAGAAAAACCTTTCAAATGTGACCAATGCAGTTATAGAACAACTCGGTCTGGTCTTTTAAAAAGGCATAAAATGTCACACACTGGAGAAAAGCCTTTCAAATGTGACCAATGCAAATATAAAACAACTTCGACATGGAATTTAAAAACTCATAAACTTTCACACACTGGAGAAAAGCCTTTCAATGTCACCAATGCAGTTATAGAACAACTCGGTTTGGTCTCTTAAAAATGCATAAAATGTCACACACTGTAAAAGAGCCTTTTAAATGTGACCAATGCAGGTATAAAACGGCACGTTCGAAATCTTTAGAAATGCAGAAAATGTCACACACTGGACAAAAGCCTTTCAAATGTGACCAATGCAATTATAAAACAACTCGCTCTAGTCATTTAAAAACTCATAAAATGTCACACACTGGAGAAAAGCCTTTTAAATGTGACCAATGCAATTATGAAACAGCTTGGTCTAGTGATTTAAAAAGGCATAAAATGTCACACACTGGAGAAAAACCTTTCAAATGTGACCAATGCAGTTATAGAACAACTCGGTCTAGTCTTTTAAAAAGGCATAAATGTCACACACTGAAGAAAAGCCTTTCAAATGTGACCAATGCAAATATAAAACAACTTCGACATGGAATTTAAAAAACTCATAATCTTTCACACACTGGAGAAAAGCCTTTCAATGTCACCAATGCAGTTATAGAACAACTCGGTTTGGTCTCTTAAAAATGCATAAAATGTCACACACTGGAGAAGAGCCTTTCAAATGTGACCAATGCAGGTATAAAACGGCACGTTCGAAATCTTTAAAAATGCATAAAATGTCACACACTGGTCAAAAGCCTTTCAAATGTGACCAATGCAATTATGAAACAACTCGCTCTAGTCATTTAAAAACTCCTAAAATGTCACACACTAGAGAAAAGTCTTTTAAATGTGACCAATGCAATTATGAAACTGCTTGGTCTAGTGATTTAAAAAGGCATAAAATGTCACACACTGGAGAAAAACCTTTCAAATGTGACCAATGCAGTTATAGAACAACTCGGTCTGGTCTTTTAAAAACACATCAAATGTCACACACTGAATTTAAGCCTTTCATGTGACTCATGCAGGTATAAAACGGCATGTTCGAAATCTTTAAAAAGGCATAAAATGTCGGAGAAAAGCCTTTCAAATGTGACAAATGCAGATTCAGAACTGCTCAGTCTAATAACTTAAAAAGGCATAAAATGTCACACACTGGAGAAAAGCCTTTCAAGTTCGAGCTATGCAATTATGAAACAACTCGGTCTTGTTCACATCATCATATATCATCATTTTTATTGATTGTTGAATACGAATTTCCTTGGAAAAATATACATTCATAGAGATAACCAGTAAAAGCGAGCTCATGCTTTGTGGCCCCTTTCTATAGGCTTTTTAGGAAAATACTTTTTCGAGGAACTCGTTACTTTAAATTTTATTACCCATTCATTGATTGTCATGTATATGTTTAGATTCGATAATATTTTCCCTAAAGGATTTTTTCAGGATTTGTAGCATAGGTCGAATTTTCCCAATTTTAACACACAGTTGCCTTCGGGGTATAGCAGATGAATTATTGGTTTTGTGGTTTACTGATCAATTTATCGGTCTTTGAGTGGAAGAATGCGATAGAAATATACGAGTTTGTTGTAAAAGTATGCCGACATGTCTTTGTGACTTATTTGGACATAAAGAACAGTTGTAACTATATTTTTGCAAACGCATTATGACAGCTGAAAGCAAAAAAATATGTTGGTGTTGAATATTTATTGCAAATGATAAAAAAACAGCGATGGGTAGATACAATTGTAGTTTAACTCTACTTTTGTAATCACTTGTTGCATAAAAGTCGCTATATTTATTATTCGCTTCGGGCATGTAATTTTATTGCAATATTAACAAATAGTAAGCAACAATAAAATAAATAAAGAAAACAAAACGGTCAATAATGATTTTTGTCCATATCTTTATTCCACAAAATATTCATAGTCGGTAAAACTTTATTTAAGTAATAAGTGAATGTAAAATTATATCCACGAAAACAGCAATTAAAAACCTAATAAATCAATAAAAAATATGTTTAATAATCTTTCCTTTTTCTTTGTTATATTATATGCAATAATTAATATGACTTCATAATCTCCATAAAACATCTCAGAGAATGTCTTAATAATAATAAAAAATATCTTAGACTGTCCAAGCAGCTGTATGATAATTTTGGTTTTGTCGGCTCACGTCCAACGTCCGCCTTTTGTCAGTCATACCTACCCCGGCTATTGCTTATGGCCAATAGGGTACACTTCTTGTATTCGTCTTCAGACCTTTGTTGGACTCTACATATGCAGCACGGTCGAGGCATAACTTGAGGGTGAGTTTCGAACATGAAGCATTGATAATAATCGTGTTTGATTAAAGTTGATTGTATGTGGTTATTTAAGCATTTATAAAAAAAATGAGGGCGAAAATGAGACTTAGAATATATTTTTATATTTGTTAGCAAACTTAAACATTGCAATTATTCTAAAAAATATATTTTTTACAATTAAATTAGAGCAGGGGTGTCGATATATGCCCCGAGATCTATTTCTTCTACTACGAAATATATTTGTTAGCAAACTTTAACATTTCAATTATTCTAAAAAATATATTTTTTACAATAAAAATAGAGCAGGGGTGTCGATATAAGTCCCGAGATCTATTTCTTCTTCTACGAAATATGTTTGTTAGCAAACTTAAATACTTCAATTATTCTAAAAATTACATTATTTACAATTAAAATACTGCAGGGGTGTCGAAATATGTCCCGTGATCTATTTCTTCTTTTACGAAATGTATTTGTTTGCGTACTTGAAAATTAATAGTTATCTCTCGCGGCTCGGAGACTAGAAAAATACTTAGCAGGCGATGGGGGTCTTTTTTGACCCCAGTGGTTTCCTCATTATTGGCCTTATTCTTATGAATTTCAAAAAAAAAAATAGTCTACGGGCTTTAAAATATCTCTCTGCATCTTTCCTCATAATTTTTTTTATAAAAATCTGTGGTTTTTTTAATAAATAATCATATTTTAAGTTGCGCGTAAAAAAGACGTCATGTCAGCACACATATGAATTGACTACTGAAGAGTGTCTCAGCGTTCCAAATTATCATACGAACAATCGTTATCGCGGGCGCTAATCAGCTGATAAGCGTTATCGCGTATTTATATAAACTACAAAAGGTCCAAAAAACTATGATATAAGAATACCTTAATTATAAACATTGTATCACCCATATTAAAATAGATATTTATGAAAATGTTGGTATTGGGGTCGCATTTCTTGAGCTTAGAAACGGAAAAGTTAATGAAATAAAATAAAATAAAATATTATGCAACAAAAATCTCCCGTTGCTAGGCAACGGGCTTACAGCTAGTTATAATAAATATGCATTCAATTTTTCATGCCAGTAAATTCATGACTTTTCTTTAATGCATCCAAAATCTCACGTTGCTGGGCAACAGGCTTACAGCTAGTAAATAATAATTATTTTAAAAATAAAAAAACCGTAGAACTAAGAATTACCCATCCCAAAAATTAAGCTTAGTGTTGCGTTGAAATTTTCGGAGTTGCGAAGTGTTCTATCCCAGAATAAGTTTGGGAAACCCTGCTCTAGGACGTGAAACGAGTAAGTTCGTGAAATTAATTTGGTGGGGTAGTATTCTTTTAAGAAATTATCAAAGGGAAGAATTTATTTTATTTGAAATAATAATATTTTAGAAATGTCTTATGGACTCTTTCAAATTGCAGCGTGTATGAACTTTCAAAGTTAATGTGATCATTATATAAAATTTCGACTGAAGGTGCTTGATAGAAATTAAATGTCAAATTGACACTTATAGTACCCAGCTCGCGATATTTCAATTATGTTTTCCGTTTCTAAGCTCAAGAAATGCAACCCCAATACCAACATTTTCTTAGATATCTATTTTAATATGGGTGATACAATGTTTATAATTAAGATATTCTTATATCATAGTTTTTTGGACCTTTTGTATTTTATATAAATACGCGATAACGCTTATCAGGTGATTAGCGCCCGCGATTACGATTGTTCGTAAGATAACTTAGAACGCTGAGAACACTCGTCAGTAGTCAATTCATATGTGAGCTGGGATGACGTCTTTTTTACGCGCAACTTAAAATATGATTATCTATTAAAAAACCACAGATTTTTATAAAAAAATGTATGAGGAATGATGCAAAGAGATATTTTTAAGCCCTTGGACTATTTTTTTTTTTAAATTCATAAGAATAAGTCCAATAATGAGGAAACCACTGGGGTCAAAAAAGATCCCCATCGGCTGACAAGTATTTTTCTAGTCTCCGAGCCGCAAGAGTTAAATTTGTTTGGTTAATTTATTTAGTTTGAAGGAATTTGTCTTTTGACAAAATTATTAGTTAATAATCTTTGGGCGACTTTATCACTTCAACCTTTTTATGGTTGCCTTTCAAATTGACACTGATGGTCGCTTGTACTAGCAAAGAAAAATATTGTCAGAGAATAACTATCAAAAGGAGAAATATTCAATTTAAATAAACTATGTTCTTCCCAAAAAAGAAGTCAAAGAACAAAAGAACTTTGATTCATGTAGTTTATTTATTGGGCATTCGCAATCAACAAAGAATTAACACTTTACAAAATTATTTAACCCTTTGGTTACGGGCGAAATTTCGTAGGTATGTGCGAAAAAAACGGGTGAGAAAATGGGAATTTTCCAGTGTTTTGGAAAAACTAACGTAAATCTCAAAAAATTTAATACATATCATTTTTTTTTTATAACGTGCTTAGATCAATATTATCTACGCGAATTTATAGTAAATTGAATAATTATCTGACTTGATATAAATAATAATAAGCGATGAAAAATAAGCATATATTTATTATCTACAACGGTTTCAGTATAACGTTTGACTGAAAGAAATAGTACCTATTTCTGCGTCCATCTTATAACTCTTCACTTTTGCAATCTGAGGTAGGTAATTTCATTTGTTAGCTATAGATATTAATAATTTTACGGTATATTACGTATCGTTACTTAATTTAAGTAAAGTAAAAATTAATTGTTTTAATATTTATTGTGTAAAATTGTAGGTATTGATAAAGAAATCTGCCCATTGAACAGAACACTGCGAATATATCTGTGATTAGGCGTACCTTTTGCTAGCGTATTGGCAGCCCACCGATGCGTTTTACCATCCTTTCAACGCTTTTATTACTGGCTGTTAACCTGTGACATACCATGCTAGAAAATCACGTTTCCTGCCACGATGGCATCTCAGATTCACTCCTTATTGACAGTATTTAAACCTATTTAAGAAGCTAAAAAATAATTTTAAAAAATAATTTTTGCTTGCAAATATATTCTAGGTATCATTTTCACCTTCATTTTAATTAGAAATGCTTTAATAAGGACATAAAATCAACTTTAATCAAATTCAAATATTTTGAATGCTTGATATTCAAAACTCAGCCTCAAAGCGATGTCTCAAGCATGTTTCATACGTGAAGGTCTAACGATGAATGAAAAAAATGTACCTTTTTGGTCATAAACTTGCCCCGCTGAGGCGGATGTAACGATAGCCAAACATAAGTTGATTATACAGCTGTTTGAATAGTTCAAAATATTATTTGGACTATCCCAAAAATATTTCGTCAATAAGAAGTCATATTTATTTATTGCATATTATATTATATAAAGAAAAAAGGAAAGATTGCAGAGTGTGTCGATATTTTATATTGATTTTAATTATATTACAAATTGTTGTTTTTAACATGAATACAATTTACCAATCAGATTCAATCCAAGTTTTATAGACTGTTAATATTTAGTGAAATATATATAGAAGTAAAAAAAGTATCATTATTAACTTTTAAACTTTTTCCTTACAGGTTATTTGCTTATATGATAATATGTTTACATATCCTAATAATTATTCATGAGTTTTAAATAAAAGATGAGTTCATTGAGTATCTCATCTTAAAATCTTAATTGAATATTTTATATTTAATATCACCGTTTAAAAAGATGATTAACTATAAATAGGTACATACATATATATTTAAATTAAATAAAAGCAACGAACTATTCAAATTATTCACCATGTCTTCATGTAATCACAATATGTTGGACTTTATTGAATAGATTTATATTTTTCTCGTTGCAGTAAGTTTATTAGCATTAGCAAAAACATGTTAAGGAAATGAAGACGCAAAGCATAGTAAATAGTCATATAATTTTTGATTTATTGCCCTACTTAGCAATGTTTAAAAGTATGTTGTCTTTGAAGATGTCGGCAACTATTTACTGGAGGCGTAATTTTACTTTTCTGCAAACCAATAAAATTTTATTACCCAGCTTACAACATAAGTTACTAAAAGGTTTAACTACAATTTCTGCCTATAATAGCATGTTATTTCATGTAGTTTTTTCTCGCGACAATAAACGAAAATATTTGTTTTCGGTGCGCATGTTAGCAAAAACGGCACACTCGACTTTTGGACACTTGTATGTATAAGCACAAGGATGAAAAAAACTCTATTGTATAAACCCACGAAAGTTTAAGCTTTTAGGTGTTAGGGTTTTTATATCGTCGTCTTTGTTTGACTTAAACGGATATTGGTAGGTCTCCCTCTAAGGTATTTGTGATGTCTTTGCTTCTCGCATATTACAATTTGTATATGTCTATCGCATTTTAGCATACAAATGTCGATAAATCATTTAGAGCAATACAATTGCAATGATTTTGTGCAAAAGACGTAATATTTTTGAATTTATTTATTTATATTTGGATGTAAAACTATTTTTTCTAGGAATACCTAAAATGATAAATAATTATTGACAATATTAAGAGAAATATTGAATGTTTTAATGACTCGACCGGCTATGCCTATACCATGGGCATGGAGGTGTTAATAAAGCCACCTGTGTGGTCAAGTGGTTAGCGTAGTTGGCTACCGCTACGAAGGTCACGGGCTCGAATACCAGTACGAGCAATTTTATAAATTGATTTTTAAATCGATTTATGAATTTCTGTTCAAAGGAATGGATGTATGTGATGTCTTGAATTCCCCCCTCCCACCCTTCCCATCCTATGAACGGGGCGTATCGAGAGCGATTAGCTAACCACTAGTCTTGTCTTAGCCCTTTTCTTCTAATCCTTCTCTCTTTGGAAAAAATGGTTGAGCAACTGAGTGACAAGCAGTTCTTGTAGAAACACTTCAGTTGAGATAAACTCCATTAAGAGTCAATATGCTCTACATTGGGAGCGGAAATGGTTAAAAGCATAATAATAATAATAACTGAAATCAATAACCTAGTATGGAAATCAGTGTTTTTTTGTCATTTTGTATACTCTGACTAGCAATTGTTGGTGAGCGTATTGATTGACTGGTCAAAGTGCCCGTCAATTGTAAAGGTGTAAACTTTCGACTATAAAACGAAGATATTGACAAGATTTTGTTTTTTTTATTTAATGCCGCTGTGTGAATGTATTTACAATGAGAAGTCAAAAATGTTTCGTTCCGTCAATTAAAAATGAAAATAACCAAAAACAAACAAGAATAAAGCTTCAATTAAAAAAAATACACTTTTACCTATTTTACTTATTAAACAATAATAACAAAGAAAAGAATAATTGACGAAAAAATGACAATAAATTTAATAAAACCCTCAAAACCGGTTACAAATTTCAGCTCGCATTATTATATAATCATAAATACCATAAACAATAAAAAAAGTCACTTTATTGTCGATTGCAACAGCCCGAACACTATTTGCGTCCTTGAATTTATCAATTGTTCAATAATTTCATCCAGTGTATGTATTTCAAAAAAAAAATGAAAGTTAAAAAAGAACCAGTCGATCAAAAAGACAACGAAGAAGGTCATCCACCAGATGACGGTTGGTATCACGTTCCAATTGTGAAACCGGAAGCCCTGGAATCTTTTGAGGTTATCTTTCTGTCGATTTTTGTCCATAGAAGTTTCGAATATATGCCTAATGATGTTAATTCTTTTTCTGCATGGTTAATATAAATGCGAGTATCCATATTTCTTTAACCACATAGGAGATGGCCACATTAGTATTTGTTCTATGAATCTTTCGGTTATTTATGAAGAAAGAACTATTTCACATTACAAGGCGACTCTTTCAGACAGATATTTCAATGGTATTTTGCTTGAATAATCGTTACTGTCTTCCACGTTTCATAATTTTGCACTATTTGTGGTTTCCTCGCTCTTTACGCTTAAAGTTGCACCAGATTATTATCCTTTATTACAACATCGTCTATGTTTGTGGCTTCCTGAGTCTCTCGGTGAAGAATCTCGTATTTGCTTAATGGCATTGGTATAACTTTTTATGTTTTGTTTTTATTGAAATGTATCACAACACAAAAATCCCCAAAAAATCTTAGTTAAATTGCTTATTATTATTTCAGGGCGCTTCCCTTCGTATAAAATCTGAATTTCAAACCGATATCGAACAGCCCATCTTTAAAGAGGAAGTCGCTCCAAGAGAGTGTACTCTGAACTGCAGAGATTCAGAAAGTAACGAGGAATCGACTTCTTTTGCATCCGATTTCAAAAATCAGGTACCATGATAAAACACCGTCAAGTAAACAAAGTTAAAATTCATAATTAAAATATTTTTATTTATGTTTTTACGTAATCGTATGTCTCGAACCGAAAAATCGACCCATTCTCAAGTCTGCTTCGTACCAAAGCGTTGTAGGTACATAAATATTATAATTTTCACTCCCTTAAAGTTTCTGGTAGTTCGGATGATAAAGCCCAACATTTTTTATGCCCTTTTGCTAGAAATCTTAATGAGATTATTAAATGTTAGTTTGCTCTCAAATCATACGCTAATATCTTAAGCTGTTAGAAAGAAATTAATTTTTGGAATGAAATTTCGCCATCAGTTAAATAACGAAACAATAACACTTGTAAAAATTAAAAGATTGAAATCGATTTTATTATATTTCCCCCAATCCACTATATTATCTATATTAAACAGGAGACTTCTAAAAAAAAGATATCATTTTTAATAACGTTTGGTATTAAATTTGAATCGTTCAAACTATGTACATTCTCACAAATTTCATTTCATTCAGCACCTTCAGTCGAAATCTTAAATTAAACGTTTGGTATCATTCACGATAACAGATTTCAGCAATGGCTCTCTGCGGAACTCTAAAATAAGTGCAAAACTGCATTGATTAAGAAAGACCATACGATACGGATTGTTTTCTGTTCCTAAAATAACTCCCAAAAAGCTAAAAAAAAAGAATAAACCATAACAAAATAAAATTAATGTTTATATCTGTGTCATTCATTGTACCAGGAACCATATAAACTGAACGGGAAAACAAATACAATAGGGCGAAATTTGAATCGTTCAAACTATGTACATTCTCACAAATTTTGTCATTAACGACCCGGGTTTCGCCTTTCGGCATCCTCAGGCATTCAAGTGCACGGATGAACTTGAACTGACAATGAAATTATAACAATAGGGCGAATTTACTGTAGAATTACATTGTTAATGAACTGGAATAAATTTGTTAACTTGTTTGTACTGCTGTGTTTTATTTTCGGTTTCAGTTTAAAACTACTGGTGTCAACTCTACGGCTCACACTGAATTACCATCGATGAATCTGCCTTGGGATCAATCACAATCAAAAGCTTATATACACGAACAAAACATAATAACGGAAATATTGCAGCAGAAAATGGTCGCCATTATTGTAGTAGAAAATGCTGTGTTTAATGAACAAAATTTCGTGTGTAGTATTTGTGATTATATATTCCCATCATCAAACATACTGAAGCAGCACGCCATTAGGCATTCTAAATCAATCTTTGATGGGGGAAAAAGGTTTGTTAGCTTTTCATTGTTCAATTAAAAATGGTGCCATAGCTACAAAAAAATCTCTTTTTTACCTCTAAACTATGCCATAAAACTCGTATACTAGAGAAAACCCTGTTATATTTTGAATCTATGATTGCAAATTGATTATGTATTATATACTTCATAGACTAGAGCATATTGGTGAAGAACGCATTCAATATGACTTTTAAATGGATTTTGAACCGGCACGTAAACATGTTTTAAGTTTTATTTTTTAAATTCAATATTTTCAAATTCATTCGAAAAGTGTCTATAGCCGTGCTTACCTCTGCTGACATTTGCTTATTTTCTGTTCAATATATTCTTTCCCAGAGAGTGAATTATTATACCAGATTGTTAATTATTTTAAAAATGTCACATTAAATATTTAAAAGACAGCGTCAGAATACATCAAAAACCAGTAACATTAAGTTTGTATAAGAATATAATATGTATTTGATCGTTCATGTAAATCACAAAAAGGAAAACTGGGGGGTGATATTTATCTTTTTATTTTTGTTTTCATGTAAAAATGAAGTAATAAGCCGAAAACGGATATCAAAATAGAACCAGAGCATGAATCACTGTCACCCTCTTATCATGATTCTATTGGTTGCGAAACTCATCAAAATAATATGAATGACGTTTGCAATGAGGATCATTCAATTGACATCAAACACGAGCCACTTGAAGTACAACCTAAAATAATTGAACAAGAAAAACATCACCAGTCGAAAAAGGTATTTCTAACATCTGGCATAAGAAGTATGGCAATATGCTCCACATAGGGAGCGAACATGGCCAAAGAAGAAAGAATAAGTGAGACCGATGTTATTTTGAATCTGCCCTCTCTTTTTTGTTACAGCCAAACATAAAACTACATTCTCGAAAAACTACCTTTAAATGTGACCAAAGCAATTATAAAACTGTCTATTCCAGTACATTAAAAACGCATAAAATGTCACACATTGGAGACAAGCCTTTCAAATGTGACCAATGCAGTTATAAAACTGCTGTGTCTAGTCACTTAAAAAGGCATAAAATATCACACACTGGAGAAAAGCCTTTTAAATGTGACCAATGCAGTTATAGAACAACTCGGTCTCATGATTTAAAAACTCATAAAATGTCACACACCGGACAGAAACCTTTCAAATGTGACCAATGCAGCCATAGAACAACTCGGTCAGGTGATTTAAAAACGCATAAAATGTCACACACTGGACAAAAGCCTTTCAAGTGTGACCAATGCAGTTTTAAAACTGCTCAGTATGGTCACTTAAAAACACATAAAATGTCACACACTGGACAAAAGCCTTTCAAATGTGACCGATGCAGTTATAAAACTGCTGCGTCTAGTAATTTAAAAACTCATAAAATGTCACACACTGGAGAAAAGCCTTTCAAATGTGACCAATGCAATTATAAAACTGCTGTGTCTAGTCACTTTAAAACGCATAAAATGTCACACACTGGAGAAAAGCCTTTCAAATGTGACCAATGCAGTTATAAAACTTCTAGGTCTAATGATTTAAAAAAGCATAAAGTGTCACACACTGGAGAAAAGCCGTTCAAATGTGACCAATGCAGTTATAGAACAACTCGGTCTAGTAATTTAAAAACTCATAAAATGTCACACATTGGAGAATAGCCTTTTAAATGTGACCATCGCAGTTATAAGAACTCGGTCTCGTGATTTAAAAACTCATTAAATGTCACATACTGGACAAAAGCCTTTCAAATGTGACCAATGCAGTTATAGAACAACTCGGTCTAGTGATTTCAAATTGCATTAAATGTCACACACTGGAGAATTTGAATGTGTGAAGTTTTGAAGAACGTTTGATTAAGTGAAATGATGTGTTATGAAGTCTGCAACGCATTGATTTCAACATTTATCCATTTCATCATCGGAGAAAGCTGTTTTTTTCATATTTTTTTTTCTCTTTATCTGTCACTTCACCCCTTTATATATTTTGAAATTTTACATTCTTCTTTAAATAATTTTGTATAGTGTTAATTCTTCTGGATTGCAAATGCCTAATAAATAAACTGCATGAACCCAAGTGACTTGATTTCTTTCTTCTTTCACTGATCCGACTTATTTTTCGGGTATTACATCGTTAATTTCAAATATACATTTCTCCTTTTGATCGTTATTCTGACAGTTTTTTTTCTGCTATCCCAGGGAATCATTTATGTCAATTCGAAATGCAACCAAAAAAAGGTCGGAGTAATAAATATTACTGAGCTTAGTACTGCAAGGTTTTAAGTGTCGACTTTTGGTCAAATTAAGGTTATAACGAGGCAGTCTTGAGCGTAGCATTATCTCATGCTGAATTAATATGAAATAGAAATTTTGCTTAATCTCTATAAATATAAAACAAAGTGGGGTTATTAACACTACGCTTATCTCGAGAATGGCAGCACGGATTTTAATGATATTTGATTTATTAAATTTGTCTCCGCCTAGAATAGCAGAATAAGCACTAAAACATTGAAAAAATATCATGGGAAAGAAATAATGAATAAAATAAATGTTTCCATAAATTTGGTTTTTTTTAACGTCGAAAATCGAACGCCGTCACGAACATGACGCTGTATGCTGTTTCCAATCAATCCAATAGGTAGCATTTGTTGCATTCGCATTTGACATTTGTCAGCTAGCTGACGTGTCCCGTAATTTTACTTTTTTTGAGTTTTTATCAATTTTCACTCAGTTTTCGTTCCGATTAATCATTCTGGTATGGAATTCTATATATATTTTTATAGTCTTTCCTGAAACTTACTTATAATGAAAGAAACAGTGTATTTTGATTGGCTTATTGTGTGGCGCGATTACTGTGAAATAATATTTAAACGACATTTTGCTTAGACTTCGCGACACTGTACAACTGCAACGAATATACGAAACACACTGCTCATATGATGCATTGCAACACCCGCTGATAATTTGGAAAGAAGACGATAGATATTACTTCAATATCAAGATGATAAATCCATTGATCGGTGGGTATCGAAATCATAAATTTTATTTCAACGTGACAATAATTTCACTCAGCAAGAAGGTAAGCTCCATGGATTATGACGCATAAAGTTTTAAATATTATTATTTCATTGATTTTAATAAAATACACAAATTTGGCTCACGATTAAAATTCACTGAACTCCCTATCGTCGGGTGCTATCCATAGGATGTATTTGGCGGAACTGAGGGATGCTGGCATGTCATGGGAGGAAGCAAAGCTATTGGCGGGAGACAGGGAAACATGGAGGTGCTGCGTTGCGGCCATATGCTCCACATAGGGAGCGATCATGGCCAAACAAGAAGAAGAAAAACTCCCTTTTTATACGATTACAAAATAACACGGTGCAAAAGAAGAGAAAAAAATCGATTCATTTAAAAATTTGGATAGAAATATTACACAGGTTCTGGATATCTCAAGAGATCAAAGCGATGTCGTACAAAATGTGCGTCAACGGTTTCGTCTATTGTCTCATAGTGATGGTGAATGATTTTTGTTACCTTTGATTTTTTTTTGAACTATTTTTTAAATAAAATTAAAATACAATAAGCATTAATGAATTTAATATAAAATATCTTTGATTCATTAAATTTTATACTAAAATGAACTCCCACAAAGTTACCGCCGAAACCATCGAAAGTAATAATGAATTTTATTTTTTGATATCCTGAATTGATTTTAATGCAAGGAAATCTTTTTACCACATTTTTTTTTATTTTGGTATATTTGTTTACACGTTTTCCTTACTCGGTTTCGCGTTGAACGTATCTACCGTGTAAATGGGGAGTTCAGTGTAAAGGTGTTCTACTGAAAAGGGAGAGCATATCGATTTTAGTTTTTTTAACCATGGTCGCTTCAGATGCTGTAGTGATTTTTTTGTATGTACAAGTTGTAGATAATCAATATTTATAAATATAAATACTTTATTAAATAATAAAAGAAAGTACTGATAAAATTGAGATTGTTTTATTAAATAAATCAATTCTTCCATAAATAAAAATGATTTTTTAAGTTCGTTAAGATTGTAAACAAAACGTAAAACATGTTATTTGTCTATTAAAATAAAGCATATTCATATAAGAGATTGGGTGGAGTCGTTGGCAATAATTGTTTTGACTATTTTTTTTTTAATAAAACTTACTATGTCTGGCAGTTTGTTAGTCAAGTTTGTAAGTTAAGTTTGTTAGCCAACGCCAGATCGTAGAATGAACGACGCTTTTAATCGAGAATTGGAACGTAAACGTGAATATGATCGAGATGCATTGAACTAATCAGCTCGAACGAATGTACCACTATTGAACTCCCAACAGAAGGAAGTGTACGATACGTTAATGAAGGAAATTGATGATGGAAGTGGTGGCTTATTTTTCCTCGATGCGCCCGGTGGAACTGGAAAGACATTCCTCATGTTAAACCTCCAAAGGACTGAAAAACCGACATGCAAGATTGCGAACCACTCGGCAATGGCCAAAGTTTTAATAGCAAGTAAATTTACCTAAATTTCTTCTTAGTGTAATTTTGACAATCCGATATTTCAATCACTTAACAGTTTTTATTTGAACTTGTTTAAAGTTAGCAAGTTTTCGCAACAACTGTTTTCGTGCATCGGCTGCATAAAATTTCTAGCAATGTCTTTAAAAAGACTGTAGATTTTGAGTTTTTCTTTTAAAATCGACTCATATGTGTGATATGTTTCGTAAAATTTTTATTCGAAATTAGGTAAGACAGAAAGAAATGACATTTTTTCTGGCGCGTCACTTTAAAATCAGTTTGTCAACGTTTGCCGTTGAGCTAGCACGTTGTATTTGGTATCATTTTAAAGCTCTGTGTGTACTCATTTCAACATATTTTATATTTTTTTGCCGTTATAGAAGAATGGAGAAGCCTTAGATTGGAGAAACACATTTGCACTATTTTATGCTGTTTTAATTCGATAAAGGAATACAACCAAATGAAGCTACGCAGACGATTTGTGACATTTACGGTGACGTTTTGAAACTTCGAAAGTGCTTTAGATGGTTTCAAAAGTTCAAAAGTGGTGATAGAGAGCTAAAGGACAAACCAAAAACAGGAAGACCCCTCAAAATCGACGATGACGTCTTAAAAATATTGGTGGAAGCTGATCCTCGTAAAACAGTGAAGGAATTGTTACACGAACTTGGCTGTCCAACATCAACTGTGAAAGATCATCTGAAAAGGTTGGGAAAAAACACAGGCAAGGAATTTGGGTACCATATGATCTCTCAAACGGCCTTGGAGCAACGCGTGACCATCTGTGCTTCCCTATTGTCCAGGCACGAAACGGATTCATTTCTCAGAAGGATAATTACCGGGGACGAGAAATGGGTCATTTGCAGTAAAACCAGAAGAAAAAAACAATGGCTATCACCAAATCAAGTACCTGTGCCTACTCCTCGGCTAACATTGACGTTAAAAAAAGTTTTGTTGTGTGTTTGGTGGGATGTTTCGGGGATAATACATTTTGAATTGTTGAAATCTGGTCAAACAGTTTCGGCAGAGCTATATTGTGCCCAACTAGACGATTAAAAGCAGAGTTATTAAAAAAACGATCTGTTTTGGTCAATAACAATAGGCGGATTTTAAACATGAAAATGCGAGACCTCATGCGGCAAAAATTACTCAGCAAAAAAAGGAACTTGATTTAGAATTTCTGCCACATCCTCCATATTCACCGGACATAGCACCTTCGGATTATCATCTCTTTAAGTCGATGAAGCATTCACTTCGTGACAAAAAAATTACAAACGCTGACCAGGTGAAAAATCACCTAGATTCGTATTTTGCCAGTAAGTCACCAGAGTTTTACGAAAAGGGTATCAAAAAGTTGTCTTTTTTATGGAGGAAGATAATAAACAACGAGTGAAATTATTTAACATAATAAATAATATTGTATAATTTGTTTAAAAATAAATGTTTTGTCACAATAACAAAAAATGTCATTTCTTTCCGTCTTACTTATATTTTTTTTATTTGCACAAATTTGTGTTTCAGTTATGTTTAACTGGACTTCTCATGATTATTTGAACAAGGCCTGTCCTTTTTCAAGTTTGAGTAACTATACTTAATATAGGTAGATAATTAAAATAATTTAAATTGTAGCAAAAGTTAGTTATAATAAGTATTTTAGTTGAAATTCAAAAGTTGTATCGGAGTGTTTCCAACGCTAATGTGAAGAGTGCACATATTGTTTATACAAGCTAAATGTTCTGTTTTTTTGTTTTACTGAATTTCTAATACATTTTTTCAGATTTGTTTTATTGTTCTATGCTTAAATATAAAGACATTTGGGTTTTTGTTGTACACAGCTGGTATTTCAATTTTCCATCCTTGCATCTGCGTACCTATCGAATTCCCTTTGTCGCAGAAAATTTACAGTTTTAAGTACATACTAGCAGTAAGCCCGTTGCCCAGCAACGTGAGATTTTTGTTGCATAGTATTTATTTTATTTTTTTTATTTTATTTTAATTTATTTTATTTTATTTCAATTTAATTTGTTTTATTTTATTTTTATTTTATTTTATAGTTAGCAGAAATTTCGTAAATTATTTAATTTTTAGAATAATATTTAAGTTTGCTAACAACCATTTTGCGTAGTAGCAGAAATTTAGTAAAATATTTTATTTTTGGAATATTGTTGAAGTTTGCTAACAACCATTTTTCGTAGTAGCAGAAATGTCATAAATTATTTAATTTTTGGAATAATGTTTATGTTCGCTAATAACCGTTTTTCGTAGTAGCAGAAATTTCGTAAATTATAAAATCTTTGGAATAATGTTCAAGTTTGCTAACAATATACGGACAGACATACGGAACTTATCGGCTATTAATATATAGACTAGCTGTAAGCCCGTTGCCCAGCAACGTGAGATTTTTGATGCATTATAGAAAAGTCAGAAATTTACTGGCATGAACAATTGAATGCATATTAATTATTATATATGTCTATAATCTAATAACAAGTGATTAATAAACTTTGTTTTTAATTTTTCCCTAGGGTACTCAACGTTGTACCCATCACCACCCGCTACGGCTTCACACTCTTTTATAGGGTGTATTCCGTAGCTTAACAACGTTAGTCGTGTTCAAAATTTTTCCAGAAATGTCCCGAGAAGAAATTCCTCAAGACTTGGTTGCATGCACTACAGTGTGCAGAAATTAAAAGTTAATAAATAATCAAGTGCAGTTGAAAATATTAGATTTTATCTATTTAACTCAACTATTTATCCAAAAATTCTTTAAATGCCCTATAATTTGCCTTAGGCTTAGATGTAACCAAGTCGGCATGACCGACGGGGCCGACAGATCCCACAGACAGCCGTATCGTCTTGAGCAATTATTTCCATTCGTTATTTAAGTCTGGACATTCCCAGAGGATGCGATCAGCATCCTGAATCATATATCCGCATTTACATTTAGGACTATTTACTAACCGGCCAAGCCGGAAGAGCTCGGCAGCGAAGTAACCGTGGCCAGTTATGAATCAGCTGGTTCAGAAATTAGGTGTCAGGACTTTGGTTATCTCCATTCACCATTTAACACTGAGAAAGAATTTAAAGTTTGCCTCCCCTTAGAAGATAGATAGAAGATATGATAACATTTCCCTTAAAACACATTCTTTCTCACCTGATGTGATCATACAATCGACTGTATTTGTAAATAACTTTCAGACCTCACTCCCGAGCAAGCTACGTACAATTGAGCATGAGCGAACACCGCTATAAGCTAAAGTAACCTTTAACAGAAATTGTTTTTTTTTGCACTGTCAAAAATCAAAAATATACAGGCGTTAACATACTTATTGAATGAACCAAAAGTAATAAAGTGAATTAATTCTCCAAACGAAACATGTTTTAAGAATATTTATAGTGGTAATTTTAAAATAAAGAGATGAATATTCAGAACCAGTTAAACATGCTTCAACTGGTCTTGACAAATAAATGTGGAAATAAGTAGTAAGTGTGTTTTGCTTAAATAGAATGCCTTCCCACCAAGTATTAACAGTGAACACTCATTAATTTATATAAATTTAAACAAAACAGAAATTGAAACCCAATTTAACGTATCTACAACTGATCGTGTCGATTTGAGTGTCGTTATACCGCTTCAATAAAGTACATTTCGTACACACTTTAATGGTTTGATTTCCTGCTATTGTATAATACATTTAAAGTGAATTTGAATCATTTCTTCAAATGCAACGCGTTTTTAAGGATACATATGAGAATTTGTGAGTAAAAAATAATATTCAGAATTATAAATATTATTGTTCATCATAATCAGGCGTTAACAATCAAACGCATACTTATCGAATGAACCAAAAGGTTAATGGTTAATGGTAAATAAACCAATGGTCTTGAAAAACAAATGTGGAAATCAGTACTATGGAAAATTCCGTATTGCTTTAATATAATGCCTTTCCACCAAGTATTGACTTTATTAATTTATATAAATTCAAACAAAACAGAAATTGAAACCCAATTTAACGTATCTACAACTGATCGTGTCGATTTGAGTGTCGTTATACCGCTTCAATAAAGTACATTTCGTACACACTTTAATGGTTTGATTTCCTGCTATTGTATAATACATTTAAAGTGAATTTGAATCATTTCTTCAAATGCAACGCGTTTTTAAGGATACATATGAGAATTTGTGAGTAAAAAATAATATTCAGAATTATAAATATTATTGTTCATCATAATCAGGCGTTAACAATCAAACGCATACTTATCGAATGAACCAAAAGGTTAATGGTTAATGGTAAATAAACCAATGGTCTTGAAAAACAAATGTGGAAATCAGTACTATGGAAAATTCCGTATTGCTTTAATATAATGCCTTTCCACCAAGTATTGACTTTATTAATTTATATAAATTCAAACAAAACAGAAATTGAAACCCAATTTAACGTATCTACAACTGATCGTGTCGATTTGAGTGTCGTTATACCGCTTCAATAAAGTACATTTCGTACACACTTTAAGGTTTTTATTTTTAGAAATCAATCTCAAAAATACCATTCCAAAGAAATGCAAGACTTAGTAATGTACTTTTTAAATGTGCACTTTTCTCAAAACGAAATTCAAGTTTCATTATTTAGCCATTTTGGAA
This sequence comes from Himalopsyche tibetana, assembly GCA_030503985.1. Taxonomy (NCBI): domain Eukaryota; kingdom Metazoa; phylum Arthropoda; class Insecta; order Trichoptera; family Rhyacophilidae; genus Himalopsyche; species Himalopsyche tibetana. The sequence continues at coordinate 2,424,120 of JAPJYX010000036.1, forward strand.
TAAGCCGCGTTTGCAAGTAATACTCTCAAAAATAAATAATAATATTGTTATTCAAAATACGTTAATTCAAATTATTTTTTAGAAAGAATTGACAATATTGAAAATGGAGATGAAACTTAATTTGAAAACGTAAAGCCATACTATAAAATTTCTCTAAAGACAATATTTTGCGTCGTCACCCCACATTCTCTCTTGCCCTGTCGCAGTCCCTCAATCACTTGTATTTTCAAAGAATTTTCAGACCTCACCCTCGAGCACGCAACATATAACTGACCATGAGTAAACACCGGTTGCGGAAGAAGAAGACCCACTCTATCAAACGTTTGACCCTGCGACTTATTCACCGTCATCCCATAAGCTAACTTAACCGGAAACTGACGCCTACAAAGATTAAAGGGAACAGTCACATCCGACGACGTATCCAACATTACTCTAGGCAAAAAAATGAACAGTCCCCTTCCTGTCACCCGTGATCACTTCAACTTGTAAAACATTTTCATTAAAATTTCTCACAATCATCCTGGTTCCATTACACAAACCGTTCGCTATGGACATATTTCGCAATAACATGACTATAGCTCCGATCTTTAAATTTAAAGCGTGAGGCGGAAGACCCGGAGGATCGAAACTATTCAAAAATTCAACGGGAAAATTTACTTGAACCTCAGGATCGCTATTGCCGTCATCATTTTTAGCACAATCTACACTGTAAAATGTTCTCAAGGAACCTTCTAATATATCCAAAACTTTCTCATTAATTTTGTGGGAATCTATATTTTTCGGACAGAGAATAGCTCTACCACCAAATGTAATCGAATCTGCTATTGAATGGGATTCACCATAAATTTCTTTGACTATATCCTGACAAATCGTACCAGGGGGAAGCAACACCGAAGACTCGACACAGCCTCGTGGACTCGGAAGAATTCCACTACCTAATTCAAGTAACCAATTAGAAAATTCACAATCTGCATTTGCAGCACGCATATTAATATTAAGTGAGACCGTTTTAAACAATTTCCAGAGTTTACTCTTTTTTATCGAAGATGCTATAATTTTACCACGCGAAGCTCTACGACATACTGGCAAAACTTGTCGAAAATCCCCACCCAAAACAACCACTTTACCACCGAAAGGCAGTCCGTTACCCATTACATCTTTAATGGCATTTTCAATCATTTCAAATGCTACCAAAGGCGCCATAGGTGCTTCATCCCATATGATTAAATCTGCATTTTTGATAGCTATTTTATTACTTTTTGAAACTCGACACGTCGTTGAACTATTTAAGTTTAAAGGCAAATTAAAGGAAGTGTGACATGTCCTACCCCCAGGAAGTAAAATTGCAGCTATCCCCGTCCAAGCAACACTCAAAACATTCATTCCCCTCGAGCGCGCTGAATAAATTAAAGTTCTATACAAAAATGTCTTACCGGCGCCACCTGGCCCGTCGACAAAGAAGCATCTGATAACATCTGAACCTGAAACTGCGGAAAGGGCTACGAAAATGGAATCAAACACTTCTCGCTGTTGCGTATTTAAGGATGACTGCATTTTCACGCCCAAACTCTCGTCAGACACAATATCTGCTCGCCCGGTATCTGAATTGAACGTTCGATCAGGTTCCGTCAGACCTTGCTCGGTGCAAGAAGAACCTTCAATTGAAAGCGCACCTTCAATTTCGAGAAGTGCAAGATTAATCGCTAAATCTAAACTACGCGAGCTATTCAAAAAATCTTCTGACATTGCAGATTTAAAAGAATTCCAGAGGTGCAGCGGATTTGATGGGTTACAATGAATTAAAATTATTACAAAAAGACTGCGCAGTGCTTTCGGCATCATAAAAGCCACCCCTTCTTCTAAACACTTGTACCATTCATTAATATCGTCCGTTAACCCTAATTCGCGCGCTGCATCACAGAACGTCGGAAGCGTTACCCCATTCACTGTACGGAGATGTTCATACGATGTCGCCCCAGAAACTTTTAACAGCAGCAATCTCAGGTGATAAAGTTCCCTGTTACGCGGAGAAGTCGAAGCTAATCGACCGATTACTTTATGACCGCCTCGCTTTCTTTTTTGCCAAATTTTGTTTTTAAAAATAAAAAAATTTGGTATCTCTTGATAAACATGAGAGTGAGCCGAACGGTCTACCGCATTCAAATTGAACCAAGCAGTCAAATGCGTATTACGCGTTAATCTAAGGGCCTCTTCTTCATTGCCCTGCTGAAAATAAACTTGTTCACCACCCGGCAAATGAACACCGAGTAAAAATATTGTATGAGATTGGTCATGAATCGGATTTTCAAAGAGACGCCAAGCGGCTTCCGGAGCACTGATAAATCGACAATCTAAAAATTGTTTTATTTCGTCATGAACTATTGTATCGGTATCACTGACATCTTGAATATTCTGTCTAATTTCTATGCGGGCACAATCATTTCCTTTCGCCAAATATTTATGTATGTATTTTACGGCTATTACTGACGAACATACCTCTACGTTGATATGGGCATTGAATTTTCTAGTTAAATATGGGCTATACGGAACTACAAAACTATTGTCCACTTTAAATTTCCGGACAGTGTGATTTTCTAAGGTATTATTCCGACGTCTATATTCAGGGTATCCACTGACGTCCGGATCGGTTTCGTCCCTGAAAGCTTTTGGAAATCGTTTGGAACATTTTCCCTCAACCATACAAACCGAAGCAGGGTTTGCAAAACCACACGGGCCGTGAATGTTATGTTTTAAAACTAAGTTGTAGAAATCCCGGTCTCCATCTCTATCTGGCAACTCGGCGCTAACTATACTATCAATCTCAGAGCTGGAATGGAATTTGTCTGATTCACAAAATGTGAAAAGACCATGCAGATGTGGCAAACCTCTCTTTTGTTCTTCTATCACATAAACATACGCTATCACTTTACCAAATATCTCTCTATTAATCATATCATTGACGAACTCATCGACCTTGACTTGAAACACTCGCGCAACTAAATCCGGTCTATCAGAGGCATTTTGCCATTCTTCCAATTCATTCTGTATCTCTTTCCAATTAGGATTGCAGGTGAACGTAATGAAAAGATCTGGTCGACCAAACTTTCTAACAACAGCCATCGAATCTTGGTACATTTTGCTCATGTACCGAGGTCCGCCTATAAAAGAAGAGGGCAATATAACTACATTTCCTGCACGAATACTACTGTCAAAATTAGCATTTCTATTATTTAAATGATCCAGCAAACCCTGATAGCATTCAACGCGTAATTCTTTTTGGTGAAACCGCAAAAAGTTAAGACGCCCCGATTCGCAGCGAACATATGCGTTAACGATGTACTGTTGGAAAAGTTTTCCGGAATAATGAACGGGGTTAAAAACAGCACGGCGGACTGCAATTTTATGCGAATAAAACTGAAGAGAAGTTATAGTATTACGAACCCTGTTTGCATATTCTGAATGATGTTGAAGACCTGTCGTCCATCCAGACTCGCCTGAAGGAAACAACAAAGGAAAAACCATTGAATCTAAATGAGGAGACAAAAGATTAACACGTTGAAGTCCATCGGACCCATTCGGGTAGACGGCAATATCAACGTCACCCGGTAAATTCCCCTCGTGATCAGCAACGTATACCATTCCGACATCGTTTGTGGATGTGGGAGCATTATACGTTCTGGAATCATCATAAGAAGAGCGCGAAAACAATAAAACAACAACGCGCTCGGGACCACCACTCTCCCTGACGCGTCGTTCTTCACTTTCAACAGCAACTCAAAGACTCCGGAAACTACTCGCATAAGGACTTACACAACGTATCACTCTATCAATAACTGACATTATTTCCCGATAACAATTTTTATTCGCTGGATGATTCATGCGCAGTTGAACGGCTTCATCGGCATCATACACATACAACTGAGCATACGACGCTACTCGGTCGTCGTCAGCTTTCTGCTTAGTCGAGGTAAGATGATATATTTCACCTGAAATTTTTAAACAAAATGGACCTCTGCCTGGAATATTTACAATATTGGCGCCAAAAGAAGCGAAGGCACTGGCATTATTATATTGACGAATAAAATCTCTGAAATTTTTGGCGTCGGCTGAACTACCTAATAAAAGATTTTTAAGCTCTACTGGATATTCTGGCTGCTGATTTAAAAAAACTTTTCCGCTATGGCAACAACTATGCTTTAATCGAAGACTTTCAGCAGAAAAATGTACTGCTTTACAATGGTCAACAGTACATTGAATATTTAAAGGACCTAAAAAGTGGATAGGTGGTGAAGTGGCATTCGGTGTTCCTCCAATTGCACATTTGTACGTAGCACGATTTACAACCACTCTGCCTGTCGAAGATTCTAGCACTCTTTTCGTTGATGTTATTGGTCTATCATTCGTCACCTGCTCGTTAATGTCAATTACACATTCATGCTCAGCTCGCCTGTGACGGTTATATTCACTCATATTTAATCTTACGATATCGCGTTCTTCTTCACACAGATTCGCTCTACTTTAACGCTTTGCTTCTGCCGCTCTCAATCTAGAACATTCAAGTTCTTGTTCACTCTGATTCGCTCTACTTTCACGCTGTGCTTCTGCCGCTTTCAGTCTCGAGCATTGAAGTTCTTCTTCACACAGATTCGCTCTACTTTCACGCTTTGCTTCTGCCGCTCTCAATCTAGAACATTGAAGTTCTTGTTCACTCTGATTCGCTCTTCTTTCACGCTGTGCTTCTGCTGCTTTCAGTCTAGAACATTGAAGTTCTTGTTCACTCTGATTCGCTCTTCTTTCACGCTGTGCTTCTACTGCTTTCAGTCTAGAACATTGAAGTTCTTGTTCACTCTGATTCGCTCTTCGTTCTCGCACTGTTTCTCTAACTTTTACTTTTTTTTCTGCCGTCAATGCAGCTCGCCATGCACGCTTACGCGCATTCTCTTTCACTCTTTTAACTTCACTCTGTTCATGAGTAAGGGGTTCTCTAGGCGGGCGCTTTCGCTCAACGTTCTTTATTTCATCACGCATTTGTTGAGACACATTACCACTTTCAGCCGTCACTTCCACTACATTTACAACCGTAACATTCTCTACATTTTCATTAAAAAGCTCATCTCGCCAACGGTCTGATCTATTGCTGGGACCTTCTTCATTCGTCATTTTTTCATCACGCATTTGTAGAGAAACATTACCACTTTCGGCCGTCACTTCTACTACATTTTCAACCGTAACATTCTCTACATTTTCATTAAAAAGCTCATCTCGCCAACGGTCTGATCTATTGCTGGGACCTTCTTCATTCGTCATTTTTTCATCACGCATTTGTAGAGAAACATTACCACTTTCAGCCGTCACTTCCAATACATTTTCAACCGTAACATTCTCTACATTTTCATTAAAAAGCTCATCTCGCCAACGGTCTGATCTATTGCTGGGACCTTCTTCATTCGTCATTTTTTCATCACGCATTTGTAGAGAAACATTACCACTTTCAGCCGTCACTTCCAATACATTTTCAACCGTAACATTCTCTACATTTTCATTAAAAAGCTCATCTCGCCAACGGTCTGATCTATTGCTGGGACCTTCTTCATTCGTCATTTTTTTATCACTTAATAAAATATTCTTTGGCAGTTAATCGATAAACAATAGTTAAAATATTTACTGACAAACGTCATGTAAGAGTAAATGATAGTATTTCGTCTAACCGCGTCTATTGTCTATGCCCAACATTTTAACTGTCAGTTTGTTTTCCTTTGAAAAATTCTGCGTTTTGATTTTTAAATTAGTTGCCAGTACTCAAATATATTTTCTATCTTTTACAAATCAATGACAATAAAAATAAAATATTTTTTTGCTTTATATTTAATCGATTTTACCAACTCAAAGTTTTGTATCATAAATATTTAAGCTATACGATTACTTTGCTCCGGTCCTCCTCCGATCACCAAAATGATCAGGAGTTAATGCCAAATTTATTGTTTGACGTTTTTAATATGACGTTATATTCTAAAATGTTGATAATTATGACTATAAACAAAAACTTGTATTTGCATGCAATTTGTTTAGATCATAAACACTTAAAAAATTCTTTCTCCTAAAAAAGTACACTGCACGAAAAATATATGCAGTATTAATTATGTTGGAATTTTTAGAATAATTCAACTGTTTATGCATGTGAAGTATGCGTATTTTGGATTTTTTGGAATAATTCAAATGTGTGCTATATATAATGTTATTTTATCGTATTTGACAGTTGTTTGTTTACCCGAGTGGTAAAGCTCTCAACTCATAATTCAAGGACCGTGTTTCGAATCCAGACCAAGGTGCTTTTTTTGTATGAGAATTCAATTTTTCAGCGATTCGATATGTTCCATCAAATAATAGTATATAATGACGTCATCGAAAAGGTAGGAATAAAAAATGGCGATATCGTGGCTGGTGAGGGGGAGGGGGAGGAGGAGAGGAAATCGAGGAAAATCATAAGAAACAGTGTATATTGGAAAAATATGTCTTAAGTATGAATAAAAAGTGACAGCGCGGCTTGGCAGGAGGAGGGGGAGGGGCAGGGGGAGGGGAAATCGAGGACATCTTACAAACACCCACTCAGACAAACGGACCTTATCGGCTATTAATATATAGATGCTCTTTCCTGAAATGTCAAACGTCAAGCCTTGTACGTCAAACCACTAACGTAAAAATGGATAACCGATTGAATGATTTTAAATTGGCGGAAATGTAACAGGCAGCGCTACTCCCACCTGCCGTTAATAAACGAACTAAAGGAAAACTATCCGGACGATTTCAAAAATTATTTAATTAAGGATGGACAGTGTATGTTTTGCCACTTTACTAGACAAAGTTAGGCACAGAATAACCAAGAAGGATACTGTGCTCCGAAACAGTATCAGTGCAGAGGAACGACTAGCAGCAACTCTACGATTTTTGGCGACAGGTCGTTCGTTTGAAGACCTAAAATTCAGTGCAAGAATATCGTCTTCGGCATTGAGTATTCTTATACCAGATACCTGCAAAGCTATCTATCTTATCTTAAACTTCATGCGTCATAATTCATCAAGCTAACCTTCTTGCTAAGTGAAATTATTGTCATGTTGAAATGAAATTTATGATTTCGATACCCACCGATCGATGGATTTATCATCTTGATATTGAAGTGATATCTAGCGTCTTCTTTCCAAAACATCAGCGGGTGTTGCAATGCATCATATGAGCAGTGTGTTTCGTATATTCGTTGCAGTTGTACAGTGTCGCGAAGCCTAAGCACAATATCGTTTAAATAATATTTCACATTGATCGCGCCACACCATAATCCAATCAAAATACATTGTTTCTTCCATTATACATGAATCTAGGGATAGACCATAAGGAGATATATAGAATTTCACACCCGAATGATTAACGAAAACTGAGTGAAAATTGATAAAAACTCAAAAAAAGCCATTAGAAATTGCGGGGCACGTCAGCTAGCTGACAAATGTCAAATGCGAATGCAACAAACGCTACCTATTGGATTGATTGGAAACAGCATACAACGTCATGTTCATGACGGCGTTCGATTTGCAAAGTTCAAAAAAAACGAAATTTATTTTATTCATTTTTTCAAAGATCATTAAAATCCTCGCTGCCATTCTCGAGATATGCGTGGTTTAAATAACCCCACATTGTTTTATATATATATAGAGATTAAGCAAAATTTCTATTTCATATTAATTTAGCATGTACATAATGCTACGCTCAAGACTGCCTCGTTATTACCTTAGTTTAACTAAAGGTCGACACTTGAAACCTTGTAGTACTCAGCTCGCGATATTTCGATTGAATTTGTTTGGATTATTTTTTAAGTTTAAGGGCCTTTGTCTTCTAACACATTTTGGTTTTAACAAATATAAAATAATATTTATCACTTCGACCTTTTTTTGCATTTCAAATTAATATAAATGGTTCCCTGTGTTAGCAGAAAAAAAACTGTCAGAATAACGATCAAAAGGAGAAATTTTAAATTAAAATTAACGATGTAATACCCGAAAAAGAAGTCGGATCAGTGAAAGATCAATGAAATACAAACATATTTTAAGGAATGGAGTCACTTTGGTTCATGCAGTTTATTTATTAGGCATTTGAAATCAAGAAGTATTAACATTATACAAAATTATTTTAAGAATTATGTAAAATTTCTAGATATTTAAAGGGGTGAAGTGAAAGATTAAGAGAAAAAAAAAATAATACTTGCAACAAAAAACAGCTTTCTCTGATGATGAAATGGATAAATGTTGAAATAAATACGTTGCAGACTTCAAAACACATTATTTCACATTTTCAAACGTTCTTCAAAATTTCACTCATTCAAATTCTGAAGTGTGACATTTTATGCCTTTTTAAAACACTTGACCAAGTTGTTCTATAACTGCATTGGTCACATTTGAAAGGCTTTTCTCCAGTGTGAGACATTTTATGTTTTTTAAAGTGAGCAGAATGAGCAGTTTTAAGACTGCATTGGTCACATTTGAAAGGCTTTTCTCCAGTGTGTGACATTTTATGCGTTTTTAAATCAATAGACCGAGTTGTCCTATGACTGCATTGGTCACATTTGAAAGGTTTTTGTCCAGTGTGTGACATTTTATGCATTTTTAAATCACTTGACCGAGTTGTTCTATAACTGCATTGGTCACATTTAAAAGGCTTTTCTCCAGTGTGTGACATTTTATGTGTTTTAAACGGACCAGAATGAGCAGTTTTAAAACTGCATTGGTCACAGTTGAAAGGCTTTTCTCCAGTGTGTGACATTTTATGCGTTTTTAAATCATTAGACCGAGTTGTTCTATGACTGCATTGGTCACATTTGAAAGGCTTTTGTCCAGTGTGTGACATTTTATGCGTTTTTAAAACACTTGACCGAGTTGTTCTATAACTGCATTGGTCACATTTAAAGGGCTTTTCTCCAGTGTGTGACATTTTATGTGTTTGTAAGTGACAAGACTGAGCTGTTATATAACTGCATTGGTCACATTTGAAAGGCTTTTCTCCAGTGTGTGACATTCTATGCCTTTTTAAAACACTTGACCGAGTTGTTCTATAACTGCATTGGTCACATTTAAAAGGCTTTTCTCCAGTGTGTGACATTTTATGTGTTTTAAACGGACCAGAATGAGCAGTTTTAAAACTGCATTGGTCACAGTTGAAAGGCTTTTCTCCAGTGTGTGACATTTTATGCGTTTTTAAATCATAAGACCGAGTTGTTCTATGACTGCATTGGTCACATTTGAAAGGCTTTTGTCCAGTGTGTGACATTTTATGCGTTTTTAAAACACTTGACCGAGTTGTTCTATAACTGCATTGGTCACATTTGAAAGGCTTTTCTCCAGTGTGTGACATTTTATGCCTTTTTAAAACACTTGACCGAGTTGTTCTATAACTGCATTGGTCACATTTGAAAGGCTTTTCTCCGGTGTGTGACATTTTGTTCGTTTTTAATGTACTGGAAAAGACAGTTTGATAATTGCATTGGTCCCATTTGAAAGTCATTTTTTGAGAATTGTATTTTATATTTGGCTGTAACGAAAAAAGAAAGATCAGATTAAAAATTGCATCGGTCTCACTACTTATTGTTATTTTTAACCAGAGCAGAATAAAAAAAATTTTTTGAATAATAACTAATTAAAAATCTAATAACTAAAACTGACTTTAATTCAGAATTATTTTTATTTTGTACACTTCCATAATATTTTCGGTCGAACACGACCCGTGTTTCGCCTCTCGGCATCTTCCGGTATTAATCCGTGCGCGAATGCACTCGAACAGTTCGAAACGAAAATGTTATGGAAATGTACAAAATAAAATTATTCTGAATTGACGTTCAATTTCCATCTCCGGGGCAGGCCACAGGCAAGGTGGGGGTTGTAGATTGGGGGTGGTGTAACAAACTCGATTTCAATATTGATAAATGCAATCTTTTATCCTTTACAAGAGGGTCACGAGTAGGGAATCCAATCCCGAGCCAAAATGTTGATCCCGGGATTTCGGGATTAGAATTTTTCGATCCCGGGATCCCGGGACTGGTCCTGGGATCAGTAATTTTTTTAAGAAATAAAATTTGTTTTTTCTGTGAAAAATAAATTAAACAATTTATTTTATATTGTATAACCAGCTGTGGGCTGCCGATACGTTCCCAAAAAGCTCTCTTAATCTCAGTTTTTAGCGATGTAGAGGTGAATGAGTGGAATTTTTTAATTACTCGTAAAAAAATATGCGCCATAATTATTAAACGAACTTAATATGCATACATTATGTAAAAGTACGCAATATAACTTAAAATAAATAATGTCGACAGCTGATCTACCTACTTCAGACTGCAAGAGCAAAGATTTCTGAAATTGTCGTGTATTTTTAATGATCCAGTGTCAATCTTATGATCCCGGGATCTCGAGGCTAGTCCCGAAATTATAGTTTTTTTTTAATATTTACACATTTTATTTTAATAAATGATAGTTATAATATTGGTCAAAAGTTAATCATACAACTTATTCTATATTATATAAAGCATTTATTTTATACCATGTACATACAATCTTAGACATATTTTTAAATAAAATAAATGATATTGTGAAAAAATCATATAAAAAATTAAACAAACATGTACATTTAAAATAAAACGCCTCACAATTTCATTTTACTTTGAATAATATGCTCAAAGAAACACCAAAGCATCCAGTGTTTCGTCATTTCATCTGGATCTTATTTTTGTACCCAGGAAGCATGCTGCTCAAAAAGCAGTGAGTCGTCGAGTGATCGATCTTCTTTAGTTAAAAAATAGCATGTGGTTTTTGTTGTAGAACCACTTGTATTCGATGGAAATGAATTTATGGAAGTTGGTCTATGAATTTTCATTTTGTGTATTGAAAATAAATGCGTGTGCAGTTCTTTTATAGATTCCTTTCCAGTTTTTAACACCAGACTATACTCTTTATCCTTAGCTGTGGCTCCATCCACAGGCGTAAAAAAGTGTTTCCATATTGAAATTATATCATCATTTTATTTATGAACTCGAAATTTCTGTTCCTTGTTCATGTTTAATTGAAGGGTAAAATATTTTATTAAAATACTCGGTGTCTCTTGGAAATTTAACCGTAGAACTATATTTTTTGAAACTGATATTATATAGGAGCTGAAAGGAGTGAATTTTTGTTGAGTTTAATTTTAAAGAGTTATTATGTTATTGTTTTATCACCTCTTTTCAAATTTTAGTTTTAAAAAAGTCATATATTTACATGTTTAGAACAATAGAAGAATCACTTAAGTTCTCGCCACACTGGATTTGACAGATAATATTAATGATAACAAACAACATAAAATTTCTTGATAGAAATGCCGAAGTGGCTTTAAAATAAATAAAAAGTCAATCAACATTGCAATATGCACAGTGCAGATAAAGAAACAAGAAACATTTCATACTAAAAAATAACGTCTTATCGCCAAACGTGTCCTCTTACAGTAATCTATAATATGCTGTAGAATTAAATATTTTTGGGATTCATAAAACGTAATTTATTACCATAAATGACGTATAGTATTTCATTGTATTGATTTCGTCGGCAGAATTTATTTTCGAATGTGATATCTTAATTGTGCATTGTGAAAAAATGAACAATGGAACTTTGTTTATTATATTTGAAGATAAGTCTGTATTGGCTGCGTTTCATTTTTCAACGCCAAGACAATTCATTTTTATACGAAAATAAATCTCGATTTTTTCGGGATCATGTTTTCTTATCCCGGGATTGAAATGTATCGAAAACTGTACGGGATCCCGGGATTGGATTCCCTAGTCACGAATGTTATTTTTCCGTTATTCAATGAATGGCCAAATTCTCTCGCAAATTTCATCAGTCAAAGATCTTGGTGTACAATTTGAGAGCAAACTAACATTCAATAATCACATTAAGATTACTTACAAAAAAGTATTACGAATGTTGGGCTTTATCACCCGTACCACCAGAGTCTTTTCGGGAGTTAAAATTCATATTATATATATATATATTAATGTATATATATATAATGTACAACGCTTTGGTTCGAGGCGGACTTGAGAGTGGGACAATTGTTTAGGCCCCAAGATGCTCGAAATATACCCTTATGGTGGAGAAGATTCAGAATAAATTTTTAAGACTTCTCTATATGAGGGTGTATGGATATTATCCATGGCTTTATCCAACTGACTTTCTCTTAGGCATGCTAAACTACAATAGCTTGAACGTTCGAAGAGAAATGTATCTGGCCATATATAACTTTCGACTTATACGTGGCCAAAATTAGAATTCCACCATTCTTGAGAATGTAAATTTAAATGTATTTTTTTGAGAAATTGTGGACATGAATTGTTTGTTCTGCCAAGGTGTAGAACCAGCCCGCCAATGGGGATTCCACTAAGGAGAGCTTTGACGGTGTTCAACATTATTGCTTTAGATGTCGACATATTCCACGTAGACGTGGGTGAGTTCCGACGAAGATATTTTTTATGTTTTAAAGTAGAGTTCGTCGGAGTTTACTCAGTTGACTTCCTTGCCATTTTTTTTTTACTGCTTTTAATATTAAATTATATCGTTTTTTTCTCCATTTTAAAAGTTTTAAATTTATAATTTGTCAACCGTGTGCAATGTTAGTTAAATAAATCAAGCACCGTCAGTCGAAATTTTGAATAATAAACTGTCTTTATTCAGTTTTTATAGTTTTAAGACAGTTTGAGACAAAGGAAACGAAAGTTTAGCAATAATGACAGCAATGTCTGTAATTAAAACAATATTTAAAATCACATCTGATTCAATGCTTTCTATAAACTTTTTTTTAATATATATGTTGCTCAAACCACCATTGTCTAAAAAATCAAATGATTGTACGTCGTTTTAAAAAGATAAGGAAAGCGAGGCATATGAGGTGAAGGTATATCACTGAATAATATTGAAAGGGCCTCGTGCTGCCTCACGTGATGCGAAAGCCTTAATCCTGCCCGCCTCTTCTTTCGACCAGTGGGATTCCGGCGTTCTGGACGACCGTCGGGAACTATCCATAGGATATTTCCTTTAATTGGTTTTACAAATTACCAAATGAATGCAGATTTGCGCGAAAACAGACTAAGCATCGAATGGTCTGTAACGTGGCATGATAATAATGATTTTTATAGTTAAAGAAATAATTTATAATATATTTGGCATATGTCAATCCTGAATTGATTTATACATATCTTAGACAAGTCAAAAAAAATCATTTTGAGTTCATAAGGCTAAAAATATTATTATTTACCCTGTCACAAACTTTCAAAGTCTAAATGAATAATAGAGGTTTCATTGAAATTGTTACTTTCTATACCATTGTTAATGGCATATTTTATCCTTACAGGATTCCAAGGCCACAGCCACATTCAGAAGAGATGCCAGCAATACGTCTCGGGTAGGCAACAACATCATCAACGAACCGGTGAACAGATTCCACCAAACTTGATTCTTACGAACAAGAATACTCCGAACACAGAATCTTCGCACACAGAACCTTTCGCACATAGAATACTTCGTACATTTAAATATGAAAATCATTCTTTTATTATAATGAGTAATGTCTTAGGTCAATTATGCCAAATATTTTTCAGAGTGGAAACAAGCAAAATATTTAATTATAATGTTTATAATTTTGAACTTCGGCTGAAGGTGCTTAATGGAACTTTAATATCAAATTTGAATTATTTTGATTCTGTACTCTTCCATGAGTTTTGTCGATAAAGACCCGGGTTTCGCCTTTCGGCATCTTCGGGTATTATCAAGTGCATTCGTGCATAATCTATATATTGTTTATGAACAGTTTATCATTTAATACGTATTTTGGCTTATGTATTTAGAAAAATTGTGCTGTATCCTGATAAGGCCGATATCTTTGATCGTATTAAAAAAAAATCATTCATATAGGTATTTAATATTGAAAATTCACGTACAAAGTATTTTTTCATGATTTTATTATCTTATTGATACGCATATATTATACATTTACTTAAAAAATGTATAGGTATATCAAATTTTAAAGATATTTTATCAAATTGTAATTTAAACATTAGACTATAGTTATTAATTAAAACAATTTTCAAAGAAGGAATTAACAATACTAATGTTGGTAAATATAAAAATCTATGTGTCCCCTGTGTGGTAAAGTGGTCAACGTCGTTGGCTTCGGTTACGGGTTCAAATCCCAGTACTGACAGTTTTATTACTTGATTTTTCAATCGATTTATGAATTTCTGTTCGAAGGCATGGATGTATGTGATATTTTGAATTCCCCCTTCCCACCCATCCTATCCTATGAACGGGGCGTATCGAGAGCGGTTAGCTAACCACTAGTCCTGTCCTAGCCCTATCCTTCTATTTCTACTCTCTTTGGAAAAAGAGAGGTTGAGCAACTGAGTAAAAGCGGTTTTTGCAGATACACTTCTGTTGAGATAAACTCCATTAGGAATCCATATGCTCCACATTGGGAGCGGACATGGTAAATGTGTATATAAAAATATTTTAGGAGCTTCGTTTTCTTTGGAATATTTTATTGTTATATTTATAGGGTGAATTTCTGTTTTTTTTACTTTTTATAATTAAAAATAAAGAAAGTATCAAAATTTTGTATTTTATTTCAAAACAGATAAATCATAACATATTATGTTTTGATGTTATGAATAGTGCTTAAATAAAAGCTAACAAATAACTTTTTTTTATAAGTTTTTGTTGAATTATGTTCAATGAAAATAAGTTTATATTAATAACAGTATTTAAGTAAAATAAATTGAATAACAGCAGGCTGATTCAGGCGATGTCAGGAACTGAAAATATTCTTCCAGAATTTTTATGCCTGATTAGTTTTGCACACTCGCTATATACGCATAAGGGTGATTGTTATGAGACAATATTATGTCTAAGGTTTACTGCAAATATGCTACATTTTCTTCCTGAAAATCAACTAAATGCCGCTAATAGCAACGCAGTTCTGTAGGAAATTGCCAAAATATCATACAAGGAGATCAGGGAAAGCGATAATTTACGCTAAATACGAATATGATATCCGTATGAAACAGGCCATAAAGATGTCGAATTGAATTTCTTATATATAATTGAGCAAATTTGAAGTACGTCGACGAATTTTCCTTATATTTTTTTAATCTGCATCGATTATCGGTTCCTTGGATTCCTAAATTTGTTTTTTTTATATTGTCCTATTGGGAATTAAATATCCTAGGAATTGCATTGCTTTTTGTGGATTTTGTCGATTTTCAGGGAGAAAATGGGTAGCATGTTGTTAAGAGTATTTACCTTTCATGATACTTCTTG
Organism: Himalopsyche tibetana; assembly: GCA_030503985.1. NCBI lineage: Eukaryota > Metazoa > Arthropoda > Insecta > Trichoptera > Rhyacophilidae > Himalopsyche > Himalopsyche tibetana. Next base: position 2,439,491 of record JAPJYX010000036.1, read on the forward strand.
TTTTCAGTCATTCAAGAAGAAAGAATGAAGCATTTGAAGGTGGTTAAACCATATGCAGCTTTCAGTCAGTTGAAAATGCTCGCAATGAGCGAAACCGGTCCTGACCTAATTAATAAAGTGGAATTAAGTACAAAGAAATATTGTATTTTTACTAATATAATGCCTTTCCACCAAGTATTGACAGTGAACACCCTAAAAGTGAAATAAGACTGCCTTAATTTACATTTTCATTCAATTGTTTAATAAAATATCAAAAAAATACAAAGAAACCAGTCAACCAAATTTAAACAATGGACTTCCACAAAACTGTTATATTCAATGAATCAAAATCTTTTTATACACAAATATTTTTTTAAAAAAGTTAAGAAAGTGGGATTTCTGGGTAATTGTCTGTTTTGGACATAAGTTGATGATTCATTTATAATACTTATATTGGACAAGGGTACTTGTGATACAATTTTTTTTTACCCCAAATTCATAAAAACATTTTCTTTTCAAATCCATTAATACCGTACGATTTCACACCAAACAGCGTGAGCTTCAGCCAACCGATGGTTCGTTGATGATGATGTTGCATGCCCGAGAGGTGTTGCTGGCATCTCTTGTGAATGTGGGTGTGGGCTTGGAATCCTGTAAGGATAAAATATGCCATTAACGATTACTCAGGAGTCTACTGTTCTAATTTATCGAAAGATTTTTAATTTTTATCTAAATTCATAATATTGTGTAATGGTATAGAAACTAAAAATTTCAATGAAACCTCTATTATTTGTTTATACTTTTGAATGTCTGCGACAGGGTAAATTATAATAATTTTAACCTTACTGCATTAGCGAATATATTATAAATAATTTCTTTAACTGTAAAAATCATTATTATTATTATGGCACTTTAGAGACCATTCGATGCTTAATCTGTTTTCGCGCAAACCTGCATTCATTTGGTAATTTGTAAAACCAATTAAATTGTATGTCATTTACAAGATTTTAAAATATCGACCTTTTCTTACTTGCAAAATATTTTTTGTGTCACTGACGTGCATGCCAAACTACGGTATAACTCTGGGCAAGTATTTTGTTAAAAATTCATTGAGCAACATGTTCACAGTATTAATCATTGTAATTGAATGTGACTTGCTTCTTGACTTCAGAAATTTTATATTTGTTTCCAAGTTCTACTTTTGATTTTATTCAAATGTTTTTCCAATAAATGTGAATTATAAGAAAAAAGGTTTGTTTATATGCTTCCTCTTCTTCTTTGACCATATTCGCTCCCTATGTGGAGCGTATGTCGGCCACGCGGCACCTCTGTGTTTCCCTGTCTCTCGCCAATTGCTTTGCTTCCTCCCATGACATGCCAGCATCCCTCAGTTCCGTCGGGTAGTATCCATAGGATGTACCCGACGGAATCCCACTGGACGAAAGAAAAGGCGGGCAGGATTAAGGCTTTCGCAGCACGTGACCCAGTCGCTGTCTTGTACGTTCCCTTATCTCCGCATTCCTCACAAAATTCAAAATATGTTTATATACCCATCAGAAAAATGTTCCAATCCTTTCGTTGACTAATATCTTCCTTTCAATCGTAGTTTTAGAAGTCTTAAAATACAATTCATCGTGGACACTTCCTGGATATCTAGCAATAGCATACAGAATGTTAAGATCATTGTCGCAAATCTGAAATTTAGAAAAATATTTGATTGAACGAAAAACGAATACGATGTCGGGAATCGAAGACCGAATTTTGATTATTTCTTTCATATTTTTAAATGCTTTACAACATGCTAAGTACTCATTTTCACCCTTAAAATTGTCAAATTCCACAGAAAGCAATGCGATTCCTACGATATTTAATTTCCAATTGGACAATATACAAAAACAAATTTAGGAATCTAAGGAACCGATAATCGATGCAGATTAAAAAAGTATAAGGAAAACTCGTCGACGTATTTCAAATTTGCTCTATTATGGATATAAGAAATTCAATTCGACATCTTTATGGCCTGTTTCATACGGATATCATATTCGTATTTAGCGTAAATTATCGCTTTCCCTGATCTCCTTGTATGATAGTTTGGCAATTTCCTACAGAACTGCGTTGCTATTAGCGGCATTTAGTTGATTTTCAGGAAGAAAATGTAGCATATTTGCAGTAAACGTAAGACATAATATTGTCTCATAACAATCACCCTTATGCGTATATAGCGAGTGGGCAGAACTAATCAGGCATAAAAATTCTGGAAGAATATTTTCAGTTCCTGACATCGTGTTCGTTTCATAGATCAATTCATTAAAATAACCAAAGTATCATCTCTGTTTACCATAGTAATAGAGGTTATGTTTACGTCAGAGAATAGTTTGACAGGAGTACGACGATTAGTGTGGACAATAACAATATATCATTGGTACCAACTTAAAAAAAAATATATTGCTTATGGTAAATATTTCAGACCGGTCGGAAATAAGTACCCCCGCCAGAATAAGCCTGATGGTCCGTTATTAATCTTTTTTGCATATTGTTAAAAAGCTGACAATGTTTTTACACTCAACCATTGTTAGCAATTCTAGTAGTATAACTTCAATTAAGCCTTCACAAGGAAAGGCCATTAACGAGTCTTCGTTACTCAATCAATAAAATATAAATCATTAATTAAATAAGCTATTATATAAACCAAATAGGTCTATCTTGCATACTCTTAAAAAGCCAACCAATTAGCTAACAACAATTCCTCGTAGTATTGTGAAAATGTAGAGCAACGATCTCTTCCATGTTCTTAAAACCAACGATGTGATCGACTGACAGGTAGTCCACATGAAATCATTTTTTTATTCAACAATTTTAAACGATTGTACTCGACAACTTCTCATTTATAGTATATCTTATGAAATTCTAAGAGGGATAGACTAACAACAAGTCCTTGTTGCTCTGTCTTCCATTCTCTCAAAAAGCCAACCATGATATTGACTGACAGCTAGTCTTCGATCATTCTTTTTTTTAAATAAATAAAATACTCTACCAACGTGCGTACTTTTATTTCAAAATAGCCTTCACAGGTTGACCTCTATGTAGTCTATAGACTAACAGTAAGTTCTCGTTTCTCTGTCAAAATCATTGTATTTAATATTTAATCAGTTTGCTTATACGATATAGAAAGCAAACAGTTACTTAAAACTTAAAAATTCAACCAAGTGATAAACTAGCAACAAGTCCTCGTTGCTCTGTCGTCATAATATTTTAACGAGTTCGAACAAGTAATAAGCTGTTTATCAAATGTTGTTTCTTGCTTGCTCTTAAAAAGTCAAGCATGTCATTGACCAACAAGTAGTCCTCTTTAAAAAAATAATATTTATTTTTTTTAACGATTGTACTCAACAACTTCCCATTTATTAACAGCAGTCCTCGTTCTGTTAAAACCTTTTAAATGTTTCGAACAAGTAATACGATATCTTGCATAGTCTTTAAAAACCGGCCATGTGAAGGACCAACAGCTAGCTCTTTTATTAGGTAAAATTATGGAAAACACTAACAAAAATTCGTGATTGGTTAATCAAAATGGTTGAATAATGCGATAGGAAATATTGCAAAATAAGCCAAGTAGTCATGTCTTGGGAAGACGACGACAGGCGTTGTGAAAATCATTACAAGAATAAAGTAACAGCGAGTCGTCAATATCTAAAAAAAATTACATTTATAAGTGACTACCTACTACTTTGACTACCAAGGAAAATCAGCAGAAAAAACACACCACCCCACCTGTTTGATGTCTGGATAAGGAATAATCGAACTTCTCTGTTGAGGGGGGTATATACTCAAATTAATATGACACTGCGCATGCGCGAAAAAAGAAATTGTTGATCTCCTTGGTTACGTTCATTATTATAGATAACGATATGAATCGTCCAACTTATCGTCGTCGATAAATGTTATAATAATAAAACATTTTTAGTACTTTTTCCACATAAAATTTATTTGATCAGGACCGGTTTCGCTCATCGCGAGCATTATCAACTGAGTTATTATCATCTGAGAATTCTCATCTGTTGATAATGGAAAAAGTACTAAATATTACACAATTATTATACAAGTATTGACAGTGAACACCTTAAAAGTTAATTAATGTACTGTTTACTTGATAACTTGAAGCATGATGACTACCGAGTCAACCTTCGGTTCGATTTTGAATTGTGAAGTTTAAATGATCCTCATCTTTGTTCTTTTCCGCAAGAATTGCTCGTTCACTCAACCAATTGTGATTTTTATGATTAGATGTTCGGGAACATTTTGTTGAATGAAGTGAAATCGCAAAAATTCGGCGGTAACAAAATCAATCCGTTCGATTCGTCGACAGGAACACGCCCGTTACCGATAGTCAGCAATTGCTTGGAGAAATCTTCGGCAGATAGATCGTTTAGCAATGCAACTCGCATGTTTGTCGTCAGCTGAAGTTTCGTTACATAGCGCCAGAGTCGTGATTTAAGGTAAGCGTTTATTTCATTGGCAGCGGTCAATCTTGGAATGACTGGTAGTGTTTGGCGGAAATCGCCAGATAGTAGAATCATTGCGCCTATAAAACATCTTAAGTCATTGCACAGATATTTCATAGTTTGATTGCTTTGAATGCGCATTTGTGCGCCGCTGTCCATTCATTGCAGGTGATGATTTTACTTGCTACCTTGCTAACTTTAGTCGTTGCTGAGTGTTTCGCAATCTTGCAATTCGCAATTGACAACAGGAACAGTACAAGAACGCACCCCTGTCTCACTCCGGTTGTGAACCCGAACCATTCGGTATTTGAGTCACTGATTCTCACACAACATGCCTTTTTCTCATGTTGGGATTTGATAATAGCCACAATCTTTGGCGGAATCCCGTAGGCATCCAGTGTTCTCCACAAAGATGGTCTGTGTGGACTATCAAATGCCTTCTCATAGTCGACGAAACAACAAACAAGACCAATGTTAAATTCATTGCTCTGCTGGAGGAGAAATCAAAGATTGTGTATTTGGTCCGCACACGACTTTCCAGGGAGGGAGCCCGCATGATTTTCCCTATTTCATTTTAAGTATTTTCATAATGGGACCTCTTATTCTCGCCAAGAGAATGTGTGCCATTACCTTCCCAGGAATACAGAGAAGAGTTATGCCTCGGCAATTGTTACAGCTGTTCCCTCAGCATGTATATATATTTGTGATAAAAACAAATGTTTTTTGTTTGACAAACTACTTTTATTAGTGAAAAAATGAAGTCATATAAAAAAGTGATGGATAAAGTATTGACGACGGTATATGACAAGATCGCCCTAGATTGCAAGACTTTTTCTTCGCCTCAGGCTGGCGGTTATCGTCTAGCGTAAGGGAGCGGAGGATTGCACGGAATAGAGGAAATTAATATATGCGGAAAGATTCAGCTCTCGAAATTAAATTGAAAATAAATAAAATGATGTTATTTTCCGCTCTATGACGCGTAGCTGCGTCCTTCGACACGTTGTTGCATTGTGTGCCATAAACTAGAATACTTTTACTTCAAGTGATCAGCTGACCAGAGGTAATAAAACATAATTTATAAGATTAGCAACTGGCAAACCGGCTGACCCCCACATCTCATCGTGAGGCAAAACAAAAACATGGACTAAATACCAAACCGAAGGGCAGTTCGGACTTTTGTCGAAATCCGACACAAAAGTTAGGTCTACTTATTGCTGATAAAATCTACTTCGTGTGAAATCTTTTAAGCCGGCTTAACTGAGGAGATTGAATAGTTTTTTTATTAGTTACATTTGAAAGATTTTTTCGTGACATTGGGCGCGTTTTTAAATCACTAGATTAGTCACACTAGATTAATCACACTAATCACTAGACAGAGTAGTTTTAAAATAATTTTGGACACACTTAAAGGCTCTTCTCAAATATGTGCCATTCTTTGAGACTTTTATCTACCAAAAAAAGCAGCAGTATAACTGCATTAGTCCCATTTGAAAGGCTTTTCTCCAGCGTGTGACCTTTTATGCTTTTTTAAGTAACAAGACTGAGCAGTTATATATCTGCATTTGTCACATTTGAAAGGCTTTTCTCCAGTGAGTGACATTTCATGTAATTTTATATCACTTGACCTAGTTGTTTCATGATTGCATTGGTCACATTTAAAAGGCTTTTCTCCAGTGTGTGACATTTTATGCCTTTTTAAGTGAGAAGACTGAGCTGTTTTATAACTGTATTGGTCACATTTGAAAGGCTTTTCTCCAGTGTGACATTATATGTGTTTTAAAGCGACCAGACACAGTAGTTCTATAACAACATTGGTAACATTTGAAAGGCTTTTCTCCAGTGTGCGATATTTTATGAATTTTTAAGTTACCAACCAATACAGTTTTATAACAGCATTGGTCACATTTGAAAGGCTTTTCTCGAGTGTGTGACATTTTATGTGTTTTAAAGCGACCAGACACAGTAGTTCTATAACTACATTGGTTACATTTGAAAGGCTTCTCTCCAGTGTGTGACATTTTATGAATTTTTAAATCACTAGACCGAGTTGTTTCATAATTGCATTGGTCACATTTGAAAGGCTTTTCTCCAGTGTGTGACATTTTATGAATTTTTAAATCACTAGACCGCGTTGTTTCAAAATTGCATTGGTCACATTTGAAAGGCTTTTCTCCAGTGTGTGACATTTTATGTGTTTTTAAGCGACCAGACACAGTAGTTCTATAACTATATTGGTTACATTTGAAAGGCTTTTCTCCAGTGTGTGACATTTTATGAATTTTTAACTCACTAGACTGAGTGGTATTATAATTGCATTGGTCAGATTTGAAAGGCTTTTCTCCAGTGTGTGACATTTTATGTCTTTTTATGTGAGAAGACTGAGCTGTTTTATAACTACATTGGTCACATTTGAAAGTATTTTTTCTAGAATGTAATTCTATATTTGGCTGTAACAAAAAAAGAAAAGGCAGATTAAATATCGCATCGGTCTCACTACTAATTTGAGATTACGGATGCACTAAGATGCCAAAAGGCGGAACCCGGGTCGCAAAATTTGTGCGAATGTACATAATTTGAACGATTGAAAGACTACAATAAATATTAAGACTTTTTAAACTTTTATATTTTTCGATTTCAATATCACTTTTAAAAGATAGGGAAGGTGAAGTTATATCAGGATAAGAGAGCCTCGAAATTGATGGCGTGAAACGAAAAATTAAAAAGCACTGAACTTTTATTGCTGTTTTCATATATACATATGTTATTTGCACGATTCACAGTTTCGAAATTTTGTTATTTACAGTTGGACTTTATTTTTTTTTTATTTACTCATCTAAAAATAAATATCTTGATTTTTTAAAATACAACTCTGAGAATGCACTCTTCATGCCAGATGTAAGAAATACCTTTTTCGACTGGTGATGTTTTTCTTGTTCAATTATTTCAGGGTGGACTTCAAGTGGCTCGTGTTTGATGTCAATTGAATAACCTTCATAGCAAATGTCATTCATATTGTTTTGATGAGTATCGCTTCCGATAGAATCCTGATAAGAGGACGACAGTGATTCGTGCTCTGGTTCTATTTTGATATCCGTTTTCAGCTTCTTACTTATTTGTTACATGAAAGTAAAAATCAAAAAATAAATATCACACCCCAGTTTAATGATCACATACATATTATATTTACAAACTCCAAAAGTTAAAAGGAAGTAATTCTTTCGAACACAAATCAAAAAATCATCTTTCACCACGATGAAAAGATTTAATGCGGCATTACCGTAGATCAAATTGTTTTGGAGAATGATTGTCAAGTATTTTGTTTAAACATCTTGCAAACTTAATCTCAGTCAACTAAATTTCGTTAAAACTTAATTTAAAGTTAAACTTAATTGCGTCAGTCTATGAAGTATATAATCAACTTTTTAAAAAAGAAAAGTGCAATCAAATATTCAAAATAAAATAGGGTTTTCTGCAGAATACGAGCTTTATGGCATAGCTACGAGGTAAAAAAAGAGATTTCATTGTAGCTACGGCACCATTTGTAATTGAAAAATGAAAAGCTAACAAACCTTTTTCCCCCATCAGAATGCCTGATGGCGTGCTGCTTTAATATGTTTGATGATGGGAATATATCATCACAAATACGACACACGAAATTTTGTTCATTAAACACAGCATTTTCTACTATAATAATGGCGACCATTTTCTGCTGCAATATTTCCGTTATTATGTTTTGTTCATGTATATGAGCTTTTGCTTGTGATTGATCCCAAGGCAGATTCGTCGATGGTAATTCAGTGTGAGCTGAAGAGTTGACACCGGCAGTTTGAAACTGAAACCAAAAATAAAACACAGCACCACATACAAATATGTTTACAAATTTATTTCGGCTCATCTATATATAATATAATCTATATATAAAAATGAATCGCTAAATGTGTTGCTAAGCGCAAATCTCGAGAGTAACTGAACCATGAAAAAAGATTTTTTTCGTAAGTGTTTCATAAGTGTAAATAAATCTAAGTGGGCTCGGGAACAAGTATTAACTTCAAAAAAAAACTTTTTAATAACTTAGACGCGTGCCAACAAACATAATCCGAGCCCCAAACATGTTATCATCGAGGAAAGGAGAACTGTATTAGTTAAGTGTCAATTAAGAAAACAATCAAAATAATTTTTAAAAAAAAAAAAAACAATGTAAATAAATATCAATGGGCTCGGGAACCAACGTTAACTTCAAACCAAAAGAATTTCGAATAACTTAGAATCATGCCTCAACGATAAATCCGAGCCCAATCGTGTTATAATCGAGGATAGGAGAAGGAACAATTAATTAAGTGCCGTGAAATAATTAAGTGACATAGTTATGTAAGTGTAGTATAATCAATTAAGTGTTGTATAATATGAGTGAAAGCAATGACTAAAGTGAAGACATAACAAATGAAATACGATAACTAGAATAAGTGAAATAACTTGCGAACAATGAACAGCGTGAGAAAGTTTCAGTGTTTTTTTTTGAAAAAATATTTTTTTAATTTTTTTTAAAAATCAATAATTTGTTGTAAATAAATAAGGCGGCACAAAGAAGAAAAATCAACTCAAAAAAAAAACCATTACTATTTAAATTCATTTTTTTTAAGAAGAGAGTGCGCGCCATGCTATAAACGAAGAAAGGAGCGATCGAACCAAGAACAGGGAGGGCCGAAAGTGTGCGAACTAATCGATGTTTTTTTTTGTGAAAAAAAACGACCTGAAAAAAATGGAACGAATATTCAAACGAGCATCAACGTGTGTTATAGGGAAGAATGGCCGCCACCGCCAGACGATACGACGCCGCCGGAGAAAACAGCCCGACAAGCCGCCTGCTGAGGATCCAGGTGTTTCTCGAGGATGGAGGAATCAGCTGCGAGGCCATCATCGACAGTGGTGCAACGCACACGCTTGTCGACGCCAGCCTCGTGAGGCGCGATTCACAGAGGACACCGGAGGCCGAATTAAAAGGAGTGGGAGGACGATCCGTGCCCACATACGGACACGCCCGCCTAAAGGGTAGAATACAAGAGGCCCCATTCGTCGCCTCCGCCCTCATCATCAGCGGGTTAGGAATCGAGATGATTCTCGGTCTAGACTGGCTAGAGCAGGAGGAGGCCAGTCTAGATTTCAAACGACGGTGCCTGCATCACGGCCGGGAGGCGCGGTATACAGCCCACTGCATAACACTCATCCCTCCGACGCCGATCGAGGTCCCCGATCTACCGGCGCTCACCGATGACATTCCGGAAGACGCCCGGAAAGCGATCACTCAGCTGATGCGAGATTACGGAAGTCTCTTCGCAGCAACGGGACCGAGATGCGGCTCGGCTATGCACGAAGTGCGACTATCGGACCACACGCCGTTCAGAGTCGGACCCCATCGCCAGTCGGATGCTACCAAGCAAATGATACGAGAGGAAGTACAACAAATGCTGGCGGACGGTGTGGTGGAACCGAGTCGATCACCATACAGTTCACCTGTAGTAATCGTAAAGAAAAAAGACGGGAAGCCGCGCTTCTGCATCGACTACAGGAAGTTGAACGCTATAACGATCGACGAAGCGACTCACTTGCCTCGAATACAGGAAACACTGAAAGAGCTCGGACCTGCCACAATCTTCAGCTCTCTGGACTTGAAGGCTGGATACTGGCAGGTGCCTCTACATCCGCACACGAAAGCCCTGACCGCTTTCAATACGCCCGACGGAGGGTGCTACCAGTTTACGGTGATGCCGTTCGGACTGAAAGGCGCACCCGGCACTTTCCAAAGACTGATGAGTCAGGAGGTGTTGGTGGGACTCATCCCGCGGTGTTGCCTCGTATACTTGGACGACATCATCGTATACAGCGAGACTTGGAACGCTCACCTGCGCGACTTGCGAAAAGTATTTGAACGGCTGCAATTGCATTCATTACGGATATCAGTGTCGAAATGCCAAATCGGAAGAGACAGCGTGGAATACTTGGGACACCAGGTGACAGCCGGAGGAAACATTCCTCAGCCGGTTCACCTGCGAGGAGTAGAGGAGGCCGCCACCCCGAAGACGCGAAAGGAACTGAGGGAGTTTCTCGGATTATGTAACTGGCTGCGCGAGTACGTGCCGCGCTTCGCAGACATTGCCGCGCCGCTCACCGATTTATTGCGAACAAACATCAACTTCAAATGGACGCCACAAGCGAACGCGGCTATGCAGGCCGTAAAGGCGGCAATGCGAAAGCCACTGCAACTCGCCAGACCGGACTTCTCTCGACGATTCACTCTGCAGACCGACGCAAGTGGACACGGCGTCGCGGCGGTACTCTTTCATGCGCGCCCCGACGGCGGTCGAGACATAATCTCGTATGCGAGCGCGCGCCTTTCCGAAACGGAACGGCGCTATCATTCGAATGAACAAGAAGCCCTCGCCGCCGTCTGGGCAATCAAGAAGTACAGAGCATATGTAGAGGATCGTCCCTTCACTCTCATAACCGACAACAGAGCACTGACGTGGCTACACAGCGCGAAAGATGAGCGCGCAAAACTGACACGGTGGGCGATAATGTTGTCAGAACACCAGTTTGATATACAGCACTGCGCAGGAAAACTCAATCAGCTTCCGGATGTACTGTCAAGGAATCCAGACGCCACGGCGCCTGCCATCGAGGAGCACGACGACCGAATGCTGGTACCAAGTCACCGGAAGCCAATGGCGCTGCTATTGGAACTGGCAACATTACACGACGCCGTGAAAGCCGCGCAACGCGCCGATCCGGACACGCAGCAAACAATCACTGCGATAAGGACGCCTACGATGCATCAACCGCATCCCAGTAACATAGTGCACGACGGACTGTTATGTCATCGGGAGAGCAGCGGAAGGCTGCTGACTGTGGTGCCCTTCCACTTAAGGAAGGAAGTCGTCGCCGCCTATCACGACGACCCCTTAGCCGGCCACCCTGGAGCCGCAGAGACGAATCGAGCCATACAACGGCTCTATTTCTGGCGCGCGCGCAGAAATGACGTGAAGGCGTATGTGCGCGCCTGTCGTATATGCGCTACTCGAAAGCGAGGAGCGCTGCAGCGCCCGGCGCATATGACGTCACACACAGAAGCGACACGGCCGTTCGAGGTACTGGCCCTCGACTTCATGGGTCCGTATCCGGCGAGCCGCAGAGGGAATAAATACATATTTGTCGTCACTGACTTGTTCTCGCGATGGACCGAAGCTTTCGCCATGCGGAACTCGTTAGTGGCGACCTTCCTGCCTTTGTTAGAACAAGAAGTGTTCCACAGATTCGGATACCCGCGAGCATTGCTTACCGATAATGGTACGCAGTTCTTGCATGAGAGATGGGTGTCAACCCTGGAGGCATGGGGATGCCTTCATTGGACGACGCCACCCTACCACCCCCGCGCTAATCCCACGGAAAGGCGAAATCAAGAAATAAAGAAAGCCATGAGAATTCAACTTGAACCGGGCGCGCACGCACAGTGGTGCGAAACGTTACCGCGCACACTGTTTGCGTTGCGCTGCCGTCAGAATGCCGCCACCGGCCTCACACCCAGTCAAGCGGTGATGGGCTATGAACTACCAAGGCCTGGCGAATGGCGGGCACAACTCGATATGCCGCCCGCACGCACCGAGGCGCTGGAAAGAGACGAACAAGATGCTGCCATGTTACGACATCAGGAGGAGTACAGCGGGCGCACAAATGCGCGCGCCGCCCAAGCCGCCCCGCCTGAGCAGTTCTCAGCCGGGCAGCGGATCTACTTGAGGGGCTTCACCAAGCCAGGGGTGAGGACTGGCATCATCCCCAACTTGGCTCCCAGATGGGAGGGGCCGTACAAGATAATTACAAGGGTGGGCATGAACGTGTACTGGGTGGACAGACGAGGCAAGCCTATCAAGGCGCACACCAACCAAATCCGCCCCGTGCCGACGCCCTACGCCGAACCACTTCCCCTCGGGCAGACGCCGCCGCGACGGAGAACTGATGAAGCCCCCTTGCCAGAAGAGGAAGCTGCCGACGCCCCGGCCCGCTAGGACCAGACCAAATAGATGAAGAGGACCACCTCCACCCCTCGCGCCGAGAAAGAAGCCCAGAAAAATCACCAAGTATAGTACCTCCGCTAATCCCTCTTCAAGGCTAATCAGTAAATTCAAGTAGAGTAAAATATTTAACTTAAAGAAAAAAAGCAATCAACTCCTGTACACAAGGCATAATTATTTTTTTTTATTTTTTTTATATTTCCCAAAGTAGACAATGTCAGTTAAGTTTTGTTATGTTTATTTCTCTTGCACAACATCAAATGACTATCTAAAGAATATTGAGTTTTTCCTTTCTCGGATATAACAGAGTCATGGAGTACTTGTAAACATGTTTTAATTTTTTTCCTGTTAATAGCGAAAGGGGTTTGTTTGCGAGCGATGGTAAATTTTGATCTGCCTCGATAGCGTCTGAAAGCTACGTCAGGCATGTTAATTTGAAAAAAATAATAATTTCGTTTTTTTTGCAAAGACCTTAGTTTTAAAAAGAAAATAATAATTTCATTTTTTTTGCAAAGGAAAATTGTTTTTATGGTTTAACATTCCTGGTGTCACTGACATCCAAAGGCAGAAAAATAGAATTCTTTTGTGTTTGTATTTTTCATGTTTCCACTCCAGTAGCGAAAAAGGAAAGGGGGGGAGAAATCTATTAAAGTAAAATTAAAGAAAACGAATGAGTCTTGTCTCGAAAGACGATCGTTTGGGGAATAACTATTTTTTTTTGCACATAATTATCGAACCTCGCGGAGGCTCGTCAGAGAGGGAGGAGAACCCTCTTCTCTTAAAAATTGTAAATACACAAGACAGGAGTCAGCACACACAAATATTTTTTTTACCCATGTATGTAACTTTTGCCTACGGATAAAGTAGAGCACATTTGTAAACTTGTTGCGTTTCCAGTGAGAAACTTAGAAGCAAATGTCGTGAATTTGTCCAATTTGACCCGGTCTCGGCCACTGGCGCCGAGACGTCTGACGCAATAAATTCTCGCGAGTCAACGCATTCTCACGCGGCGGGGTTAGACTGGATCAACCCGCCCGCCCCTCGATCTCTCATTATCACGATACGGTACTTTGGCATGATTTGTACTTGCATTTCCTTATACGGTTGTTAGCAAAGCTTGGTAGGTATAATGAGGAAGAGAGAAAGAACAATCACATCATTTTTCGATTATTCAAGGTCAAATGGACAAAGTCGCCAATGTTATCAAATATTAAGAATTTAGCAATCCGCGAGCAGTTCCGCGGATTATTGAGTGCACAGAAAACCCCACTGCTTTTTAAGTGAGTAAGTGGGAGCACAAAGCCAAATAAAAATACCTTCTCTCGCTCGCCGGCGATGCTCAACCAAAATAACGGTCGAGCGCGACGAGAGAGGGAAACGGAAACGCTTGCCGATTTCCTCCTCCTCAACGGAGGCTTCCCATAATTTACAGGTACACCTAGCAAAGGCTGTTCTAGCCCCTGGAGAAATTTCGCTGAATTCTATCGACGCATTTTCCAATTGCGATCGAACAAATGAATCCCGCGGCGACCTCGACCAGGGTCGTCAGGGACAAAATTCGTTTGAGAATTTTTGTTTTTATGACACTAGCCATGTCCTAGTATGCACTGCATGAACTAATATTAAAATCATGTTCGCGGTTTGGACTCCATCAGTCCTCACCTGCGCCAATTAAGATCATGCGGAACCGGCGCCCAAGCCAAGCTTCGGCGCCGAATTTTTTTCGAGCCGTAAAGGACGATAGTCCGAAACGGTGTTGTAAATTAAATTGCAATCGGATAACAGGTTTATTAGTAATTCAATAAACTGTGATTTCTCCATACATTTTGGCGAGACAAAATTTCAAAACGCGTTCGGTGCGTAGCGTCTGCCGTTCGATACTGAAATAAGCCCCGCCCCGCCCGACCAATCATGGCGCCTCGCGCGGCCATACGTACGATCGCAGGCGGCCTCCCCTCCACCGCGGCCGATCAAAAATTCAATATGATATAAAGCGCGATCGCACGAGGGTGATGTGGGAAATTTTAGTTTCATGGAAGCGAACGGCTATCACCGACGTTCCTTCGAATTTTCAGCCAAATCCCTTCAGGAACTTCGACCATAGAAAATATTTAGCATAAATTTACACTTAAATCGATCTGAGGCTTTTATAAAAATCAGACTCAATTCAGTAATTACTTTTTCGCGGACGATAACCTAACCGCTTCAATTAGCCAATACACCTGAGTCGCTCAGGTGGAAAATTTTTCTTTTTTTCCTCATAACTCGCTTCAGCAACGAGTTATGAGATCGCTTGTAAGAGCAATATTTCGCGGAAAACTGATTTTAACACGACAGTGATTTTTCTGATTTTCTACCTGTCATATTAAGATCGCTAGAGACGATTTTCGCTCAGCGAAATTGTTGTTCTAGAAAAATCTCAGTTGCCGCCATCTTGGGATATTTCGGCAGAGCAGCGGGAGGTCAGCACATTAGCCAATCGGCGTAAGATAAAGATGCTGAGGTTAGCAGATCTGCTCGGGTCAACCGTTTTTTTTGACCCCGGCCGAGGACGCAGCTGGACCGAAACCCTTACAAAAAGGCAGGTCATTTTTGGAAAAAGCATCAAATCTTCACCGACTTCGATACGTTATTCTGCTCCCGTGCTCTCTTCCGCCGAAACTATCCGCCGCGACAACTCTAATTAAATCCAGCCAGAACTTCTCTCAGCTTGACAAATTAATTCGCCTATAATTAACATTGTGCAAAGTTGAGCTGAATTTTGTGCCACCTCCTTGTTTTCACCGCTTGCCGCCAGCCGTTTTGCCGAATTGTTCCTGTTAAGCTGTCTCCGGTTCCTGAGAACTTCTAAAAGGTTCGTCTATCATTATACGTTGAATAAATATGTCGCGGCCTATTGTTTTTGAGTCAATACTCTTTAACCTAAGGTCCGCGGCCAGAACTGTAGCTTCCTGCACGATCTCGATATTAAGAATCGAAGTAAAGGCGCGTTTAAATTCGCGGTCAAAGCATTGTTCCTAGCCGCACTCTATTGAGTGCCGGCAGGACCTTTTCATGTATTAAATACTGTTTCTTCTAAACACAGCTTAGTAAAATCTTGTGTCACTTCCTGTTCGAAATCGCGATAGCAGCAGGCCGGAAGTAGAGTACGGGAGGGCTAATTTTGTTTATATTCAAATCATTGTCTCATTATACTGTGTGTTGATACCCTGTCTAAATTGTATACTGTGAATATTTGTCGGCCGACCTCACGCGGAGGGTAACCTCCGTTCGGCCCAATGTAAATCTCAGCGACGTTTGGTTTTGTGAAATTGTGAAATTTGTAACTATAATCAATCACCGGAAGCCAGTGAAGCATCTTTGTATTTGGAACGTTTAATATCGCGAACGTAGAAGACTACGACGAAGTAATTTTGGAAGAATTATTTAAGATTCATTTTGTCTACTCAAGTGCTATATTGTTTCTCAGCCGCTTTACTACCAGCATAATAATAGTTAAAAAAATCAATGTTTAATTTTCGTACAATGTCTGAATTTTATGTTTGTTTTCAATTCGGTTACAAGACCATACGAATAAGAATCGTTTGCAAGGCCAATATTTAATTTTCTTGCAATGTCTGAATTTTTATGTTTGTATTCAATTCTGTTACAAGACTACCAGAATAATAATTATTTACAAAGGCCAATATTTAATTTCTTGCAATATCGGAATTTTATGTTTGTTTCCAAATCGGTTACAAGACAACAAGAGTAGTGATAGTTTGCAAAAAGTCAATATTTAATTTTCTCGCAGTGTCTGGATTTTTATGTTTGTTTTAATTCGGTTACAAGACAACCAGCATAATAATAGGTGAAAAAAATCAATATTTAATTTTCGTGCAATGTCTGAATTTTATGTTTGTTTTCAATTCGGTTACAAGACCATACGAATAAGAATCGTTTGCAAGGCCAATATTTAATTTTCTTGCAATGTCTGAATTTTTATGTTTGTATTCAATTCTGTTACAAGACAACCAGAATAATAATTATTTGCAAAGGCCAATATTTAATTTCTTGCAATATCGGAATTTTATGTTTGTTTCCAAATCGGTTACAAGACAACAAGAGTAGTGATAGTTTGCAAAAAGTCAATATTTAATTTTCTCGCAGTGTCTGGATTTTTATGTTTGTTTTAATTCGGTTACAAGACAACCAGCATAATAATAGGTGAAAAAAATCAATATTTAATTTTCGTGCAATGTCTGAATTTTATGTTTGTTTTCAATTCGGTTACAAGACCATACGAATAAGAATCGTTTGCAAGGCCAATATTTAATTTTCTTGCAATGTCTGAATTTTTATGTTTGTATTCAATTCTGTTACAAGACAACCAGAATAATAATTATTTGCAAAGGCCAATATTTAATTTCTTGCAATATCGGAATTTTATGTTTGTTTCCAAAGCGGTTACAAGACAACAAGAGTAGTGATAGTTTGCAAAAAGTCAATATTTAATTTTCTCGCAATGTCTGGATTTTTATGTTTGTTTCAATTCGGTTACAAGACAACCAGCATAATAATAGGTGAAAAAAAAATCAATATTTAATTTTCTTACAATGTCTGATTTTTATGTTTGTTCTCAATTCGGTTACAAGACAATAAGAATAAAAATCGTTTGCAAAAGCCAATATTTAATTTTCTTGCAATGTCTGAATTTTTATGTTTGTTTTCAACTCGGTTACAAGACAACAAGAGTAATAATCGTTTGCAAAGGCCAATATTTAATTTTATTGCAATGTCTGATTTTTTTTATGTTTGTTTTCAATTCGGTTACGAGACCACGGGAACAATAATAATTTAGAAAAAAACCAATTCAATATTTAATTTTTTTTTGCAACGTCTCAATTAGTAGTTTGAGTTTTGTTTTCAACTCCGTCACCAGACGACAGGGATGAATAAAAATCCTTTGCAAGTGTTCAAGGTTTAATTTCCTTTGCAACATCGAAATTATTTCACACTAGGGAAGCGTAAACAGCTAGGGATTAATGGGCCACATTGTCATTTTATTTGGGCGCAGTGCCGATCCGGCCGGTCGAAACTACGTGCGGCCGAGCTGGAGGAGCGCAACTACACCGAGCATCGATAGTTGGCCACCCTGAGTGGTGGGAATAATAGAAAGGTCCGTCACCCAGTAACGAAAATAGAAAAAGCTATAATGTATGCCTCTCTGAGGGCGAATTTATCTGTATGACACGAATACCGAACGAAACCGAACGGCGCTGAGAAATTGTATAAAAATGTATGTTTATTTTATGTTAGGTATTTTCTTGTCTCAATCGAGTTTGTATTGTTTGTTTCCCTGTTTATTTGTCGTCGATAATTGTCGATCACCGCCGCAATAGCGGCCAAATGTTAGTACTAAGGGTGGACTATGGGAGATGTGATAATTAGAATCACTAGAAACATAGCATAATGTCAGATAAATTTTGTCACTTGTTTAACACCGAAAGGTCTCGAGGTCAAGTCCACGAGACACTTTAGTCTCGGGGCGTCAAGAAGAGCTGTCATCACATCTTCCATAGGTTCATGAAGCAAGGTCGGCGGAGCTCAGTAATAAAGGATTAGACAGCCCCGAGGACTTGTGCGCAAAGGGTCTCAGGTTTCGCCGGCCTAGCACTAGTTTAAATTTAGCTAGGTCGACGTCGGAGGGTGTTTTTTTGTATTGAGTACTAGGGAGACAATATCATTGCGGATTCACGGGAATCCGAGTGATGCGGCACGGTGGACGTGTAATTCCAGGGGTAGATAGCCCGCCTTGACAAGCGCACTTTGTCTGGGACCCACGTCTGTCGAAGTTTCGGCAGACACCTAATAGTAAAACCAAAAATCCAATTCGTCCAATTGGATTACGTCACTCGATAGCGACGCCTTCAATCGGTTTGACACCGTGTCAGGAGCCGACCTCGGACGGTGGTCTGGTCTCCGCCAACCCTCCCTAATACTCGAACAAACCTAAACACGTAAAGTAAGTCACCTCATAGGCGATTTAGTTAATGCGAATGACCAGCGAGCGGGTTGACGGACTCGTATTAAGAGTGCCGTCGATAAATGGTGCTCCGGCTTAGGAAGCTTGCGGTCACTGGAAGTGAACGCACACAGCGAGTGGGGGAGGATATGGAAATCCTCCTCACGTACAGACCTCGGTAACTCGTTGTGGGAGTCCCGCAAATCGTTGCGAAGTCGCATTAGCAAATCCAATAAGAATTGAATTAGAATCATTGAAAAATAAGAAATCGTAACTTTTATATGTAAATCTTCACTGTATTTTGTAAACTAAAGTTAAATGTATGACACGGCCTAACGTGCATACTGATTGATGAAAAATCAAAAGGATTCACTAGTCATAAGGACCGTGATTTTGCTATTCAAACATTATTTTTCTTCACACCTAAGCTAAGTATATGGTACGGCTTGACGTCCATATTAACTGATAGGAATAGATTAGGGATTAGTTTTAAGCAGATCTGCACACGCGTAGTGAGTGTGCAGATCCTAACTGCCAAAAAGAAAGAATAACATTTGCCTACTACTAGCTCCACAATTGCTATAAGAATCCGCCGAGTGCGAAATTAGGTTAAGAAATGGTATGCTGAATGTTTGTTATCTTGTATGTGTCAACTCATAGGTGTCTCCCCGTAAGGGAACACAGACAATGTAATACTAGGGACCCTCAGTCCAGGCGAAGGACCTACTGAAAGGCCCGGTCTGCAAGTCGACTGTCATTCGGTACTAGGAGGCTCGGCTCGCGAGCTTCACGCTGAATGACAGAAATCTTAATATGTATTTAGAGCGCACTCCTGTGTGGCTAGCCGAATTGTCAAAATTTATTGTAAACATTTTCGATTGTAAATAAACCGGTGGATTTCCACCTTTTACTGTTCACGAGCGTTGTTTGATTGAATTTGATTGTTCCCATATTTAATTCCAAAAATTGTAAAAGACTGACTACGTCACACCAAACCGAGACGCTATGGGGAGAGACGGATTTCTCTGTCTCTCGTCTAACTGCTCGGGACTTAGTCGTGTCATTATATATAAAAATGAATCGCTAAATGTGTTGCTAAGCGCAAATCTCGAGAGTAACTGAACCGATTTCGCTAATTTTGTTTTTAGAATATTTCTTGAAGTACGAGGATGGTTCTTACGGAGAGAAAAATTTGAAAAATTGCCTGAAAAGTCTTAAAACAACACTTTTATGTACTCCCATACAAACGATTCGTAATAATACTAAAAAGTCAATTAGAATTTTAATACCATACCATAAAGTTCAAGTGTTAGTGGAGAGGTTCTGGGAAGGCAAAACAATTGAGTGACGTTAGTATCGTATAAATATTGATGTCAATATTTGTCATATCTACATGCTTCCCATCAAAACCAATTGATTTGTGGATAAAATACAAAGATAATATGTGTGACGATATTTTGTTTAATATACGCAATAATTTATTTTGGCTCATTAATAATATAATTCTACAGTAAACTCGTTGCATTATTGTATTCGTTTTCCTTTTCAATTTATATGGCCCCTTATACAATAAATGACACAGATATTAACATTTAACTAATTAAAAGGACTTGTCAGGCGTAAGGTCATCAAATAAACATGACCAGAAGAAATGAAATACAATAAAATGATTAAAAATATATTTTGTTTACCTTTATAGACTTGTGATGAGTGTCGAGTGCTTCGAATTTGATGTCGATCGAATGTTTCTCATTACAGATGTCGTCTATACTGCTTCTAAAATGATCGCTTTCATAAGGGTTATCTGGTGTTTTTGCTAACACTGAGTCGTTTTCCAGTTTTACTGTGACATTAGGTCGAAGCTTTACTCTAAGAAGTCGCATGAAAACAAAGAATAAATGAGCACGATAAATAAAACATGACTGTTTCTACATATGTATTTGTTATTGATTGAATTGTCAGTAACTTGGTAGACATTCATCGTAAAAAGGTGAAAAATAACGTGAGTTTTTAACTTCTATTTTATATTAATTGATATAAAAAATATAGTTTTTTAATCCAAATATAAAGTGACAGCAATGATATCATACCACAGAAACTCTTTTGAGCTTTTTGCATACTTTTACTCACCTGCTTTCCACATTCAATTTTAATTTAGCATGGCAAGTAGCATGCTGCTCCAGTAAGTCTGATGAAGGGAATATATTATAGCAATCACTGCAAACAAAGTTTCGCATGTGAAAAACACCGTTTTTGAGATTTATAGCTACGTTTATTTCCTGCATTAAAAATTCTTTTTTATGCACTCGGTTTATGTCAGACAACGGAGTTGTATCAGTTTGAGTCGAATTCATCGGTAGGGCTTCAATGCGATCTTTAGAGTTGGTTATGGTCGGTTGAAACTGAAACAAGAAGAAGGCGCTGATTGAACTGATTAAAGCTTATCGATATATTCACTTTTCATTGATATGACAATCGTAATGTTCAGTCCAGTCGTATCCTCGTGGCACAATTAAACGTTTTGTTTGGATTTTAGAGGATTCGAACTGTCTATACATCTTGCATTTTTTTATATAGACAGTGCTAGCCGACTGAGCAAAACAAATTGAACATTTTTAAGGCACTTGTCTATATCTCTCTTATGAGTTTTGTTATGTAGAAGGCTGTTATTCAATCAAAGGACAATAAATATGGAGATAAGTGGCCATGCAATAATTTATTTCAGCTGAACATCGAGTTGCAATCGCTTAGAAGTTGAAGTTGAACTGCAGAAGAAAAAGCGCTTATTGCCTGTTGATCTGGAAATATTTCTGAAATTTGACGAAATGTTTATTTCTCGGGTAATTTATATATTTTATTTTCACAATGAAGCTACTAGCTGAAGAACTGCTTTAATTTCATACAGTACCAAAGTACTAGGCCACATTGTCTTACTGATATTCTATTTAAAAAAATATCAACGGACATAACCTCAAATAAATGTTGCACGTGTTAACCACGTTGTAACAATGTATTTACATGATTTTTTTAGACGACAGGGTGATTTGATAGTGTTTAAGATTACCTGATAAGTCTCTTGATGATCTGCTTCGTCAACATTTCCTTCTCGCTTTAAGAGCGACTCGACCTTGATGTCAATCGAGTCTTCCTCATTCAAGATAGCATTGTCATTATTTTGCCTACTATCGCTGTTTTGAGCGTTCTCAGATGAATCAATTGACAGTAATTCATCGTATGGTTCTATTTTGATATCCATTTCCAAACAATTGTGATCTAGAGAATATAAGTCAATTCACAGCTTTATAAAATATGGTGTTTCCATAGACAATAATTATAAATATTTTGCTCATATTTTCATAGACAAATGAATCGATGTATGTTAAATAAATGATGATGTTTTCCTGCTGAAATTAATTTCGCATGATTCATCAGTGATCTTCAAAATAATGCAGGTATCGTGCTGTCATCAAATCCGTTAAAATAAATTCGAAGTCATGGCGTTGTTTTTTGCATCTTTGTTATTTTAAATAAATATTTTACTATAAATAGGTGTTGCAATTTTTTTATTGAATTCATTAGTTTTTCATGTCAAATGGCCAATTTATGGCAAATTTTATTTGCTATGTTAAATATCAATAAGATAAATAGGTCATTTATATTTTTTCAGTCTATATAGCATAATAAAACAAGAATCGTATTTCATAAATACATGAGAGACAATGTTAAAACGCATTCAGAAATTTAAGCATTGCTTAAAACGGTTACATAATATGGTGTTTTCATGGACAATAACTACTAGCTGTAAGCCTGTTGCCCAGCAACGTGAGATTTTTGTTGTCTTATAGAAGTCAAAAATTTACTGGCATGAACAATTGAATGCATGTTTATAATTATATATGTATATTATCTAATAACACATAATAAATAAACTCCGGAACAATGTTTAAGTTTGCTATCAACCATTTTTCGTAGTAGCAGAAATAGACCTCGTAATTTACTTTAGTTTTAGAATAATGTTTAAGTTTGCTAACAATCATTTTTCCTAGTAGAAGATTTTAAAATAAAAGTCGAAATACTGTTCTATAAAATATCCATACTGTCATTAGAATATTCCTAATGCATGTAAGAAATTAAAAATATTTTCAAGGCCAGATGCGAAATATAACCATACCTCTTATAATCGAATCAATGACGTCGCTAATCAAAATCTGTCAAATCAGCTCCAAAAAATCTTGTATCAATATCCATCAAACATTCCAGCAACAAATATTTAAACAAATCGTTTATTATCATATTAAATATTTTATAAACCGAATTTTGAATGTCATTCAATTGAATTCGATAGTTAAAAACATAATAAATATTTTGATATCCGTTTCTTTTCACTTTAAGCATTAGAAAATATGCTTAATGTTTTAGTTTTAAATATATGTTAATGAAAACAAAAAATGAAAAAGGCTGAAATTTCTGAAAAATGTAAAATTGCAGATATATTTTGTAATTTAAAAAAAATTCTGTATTTTGGCTATAATTGATACGAAGTGCCTTCAAATAAAATGAAAAAAAATGTTTTATTCAAACTGTTAATTTTATCTATGTATGAGGGCAGTTTTTAAGCAATGTCGTTTAACGGAGCAAATAATATAACACACTAACCATATTCGAATAAGAGAAAGATATTATCGAAACTTATCATATGACAATCGATGAATCGATGATAAAATTAAATTAAAGGAAAGAGTTCTTTGAAACAGTATTTGCCTCAAAAGCCTATCGAAAAAGGCCACAAAGCATGGGCTAGTTGTGTAGCTAAAACCGGTTATCTTTATGAATGTATTTTTTCCCTAGGGAAGTCGTATTCACCAGAGAATGACAATGATGATGATGGACTAGGCCAGGGATGGAGAACCTTTTTCGCAAGTGGGTCAAATTTGATTTAAAAAAAAATAAAAAATCATCTCACGGGTCACATATAGGGATATCAGGGATTACATGCCAGCTTTGTCAAGTTATAAAAGATGTCGATTTTGCAGTACGAGAAAAGCTGATGAAAAACAAAATTTGTTTGCAAAGTTTGCAATGAACCTATTTGCTTATATCCGTGTTTAGAAAATTTTCACAAGCCACAAACTATGAGTTTCAACCGATTTTAAATGGATTTATAAACATATTTATTTTTAATTAACTTTGATTATTCCACGTATTGTGTTACTAATTATGACACGTGTTTCGCCTCTTTCAGAGGCATCTTCTTTTTCAGACAATTTTTCTGAGTTTGCCAATCATTTAATAGAAAATAATCATATTTTTAATCAGATTTGTAATTTAGAAATACTCCACCGAGTAAATAAAAAGGGTTTAAAGATGAATAGCTTAGAATTTTTAGAAATTAATAAAACTCTTAACAAAAAAGAAATATTATTAAATAATATTCTTAATAGCACAGGTGGTTCCCCGTTACTCAAATTGTTTCCAATTAATAGAGTAATCACAAACCTAGCTGATTAATTGTAGCTCATTAGTTTAATAGTTTGTAATGTTAAACGTCATTAGTAGTATGATTAAATTTGTTTGCACTGTTTCAATTTTATAATCCCCTCTTTGCTTCCCTTAAAAGGAAAAATCCCAATCTGATTGACTAAAACTCATTAGTATTATTAGTATCATTATCTGTTTGTTTTATTTCGATTCTACACCCCCCTCCTTGCTCCTCTTAAAAGGAAAAACCTAAACCTCCATTTTGTAATTTTATAATTTAAAATGTTAGAATCAATCTTGTTTCATTACTTAAGCAAACTTTGCGATAGTAAGTCTGAAGATGCCTCTGAAAGAGGCGAAACACGTGTCACAATTAGTAACACAATACGTGGAATAATCAAAGTTAATTAAAATTTCTATTAAAATGAACTTCCACAAAGTTACCGCCGAAACCATCGAAAGTATATTTATTTTTATTAATTAGGAAAAAGAAGTTTTTTTCTCGTAATTTGTGGTTGATAATATCATTAATGTACTAAGTTAATATTGTAAAATGTAATAATACCATACTGCAAGAATACAAAAAGTCATAATGGTTAAAAATAACACCAAAAATTTGGCCTTTGTGTACCTACCGAGTTTTGAAAAACTCATTTGTATTGTTATGGGGAGCACAGCTAAATATCAAACTCAAAAAGGATCAGGGGCTCAAAAAGATTAAGAAACTTTGGTTTTAAGAGACATAAGATTGGTATAAGCCGAGCTTTTGATTTTTTCGCATTAAATTAGGGATGTTTGTTGTTAATAATAAACATCTTCTGTAACTTCAACTTCATTTGCTGTCCATTTTAACGTTTTAATGTAACGGTTAAAAATTTAATGTTCATTTGGTGTGTATTGGATGACTTTTCCTATATCATCTATTTCCTTTTTTATTTATTGTTACTGGTCCAAGATATGCACGTTCTGTGGCCAATGCCGGAGATAAATCTTTTATCAAATAATAACTAAAAATAAATATTTAGTAAATCGTATATTTTCATATATTCTTAGAAAAAAAACATATTTTAACTGCCAAGTAACGGGGTTGCAATTGATGTGATTTTAAGGCTAAACAATTTCTAGATATAAATCACATTCTTATTGACAGTCGGCAGCGTGCATTAGATTATGTCTCTGTAAACTTGACTTCCGTACAGATTTATAATCACATTGATCACACTCAAATGGTTTTTCGCCAGTATGTGAAAATTTATGGACTTTAAGGCTCGACTTACGTGCAGATTGATAGTCGCACTGCTCACATTTAAATGGTTTTTCACCGGTATGCGAAAGCTTATGGATTTTTAAATTTGACTTAAGAACACATCTGAAATCGCATATGTCGCATTCGAATGGTTTATCACCAGTATGCAATAGCTTATGGGCTTTTAAGCACGACTTTTGTGTAGATTTATAATCGCATATTTCACATTTAAAAGGTTTTTCACCGGTATGCGAAAGCTTATGGGTTTTTAAATTTGATTTATGAACAGATTTGAAATCGCACATGTCACATTTGAATGGTTTATCGCCAGTATGCGATAGCAGATGGGTTTTTAAATTCCACCTATATTCAGATTTATAGTCGCATAGCTTACATTTAAATGGTTTCTCGCCAGTATGTAAAAATGTATGGGTTTTAAGGCTTTTCTTACGTGAACATTGATAATCGCAGAGTTCACATTTAAATGGTTTTAGATCGGAAAGTTGATTCCAAGTTAAATGATTTTCACTATGGTCAAGTCGACGATGAAGGGTCGCATCTCTGGAATGTTTCACGATTTTATCTGCCTCAAAGCGAAATGTGGATTCGTGGTTAGCATTTATATGCAATGAAAGTGAACCAAACGATCGAAACAGTTTCATACAAATACTGCAAACGAAGTTTCTCTCGGAAAAGACTTTTTTTTCTAAATTTATAACCACAACGATCGGGCGATGTCCTAAAGCTTCTTTTTTGACATCAATTTCGTCGATTTGAATGTCGTCGAACGATACTGGCGATGTCTTCGGTGAGTTATCCAAGAACGTACGCAGTGAAGAAGCTGAGTTTTCGGCAGCTGGAATCTAAAAAGTTTTGTTAAATGATTAAAGACTTTCTGTGTTCTTTTAAGTTGACATAGTTAATACAGTTTTAATCAATATAATTATTTTCAAGAGAAAATACAACAGTGTAATTTAAATATTGTTGTCAAATTTATAGAACCTCATTATAAACATAAGCTTATTTGAATACTATGCTATTTTTTTTTCATTTTCAATTTATTTAATTCAAGCGAATATTGCTAAATATATAAATACAGTAATTTTGTCGTATTAGTATTTTCGTAATGAGAGATTGTAAATCTTTACCACTGTGCCAACGTGCTTATATTTAAAAATAAAATTATTTACCTATGGCACTGTGTGTATTTAATCCAAAACAAATGTTTATACTAAAAAAAAATATGTATTATCTCTTATATCGTAAATTTCTATTTAAGAATAAGCTATTTTTTTTAAAGCACTATTGTCATAAAATAAGGGCTTTCTTGTAACATCAAAACATGTATTAAAACTCGCAACAATAACATGAACTGACTAATTGATTTGTCAGTTCTGAAATAAAAACTCATATTGAATACCAAACCACCAAACTACATAAAACTATTTTTAAAAAGTCAAGTCCTAACCTATTTTTATTTTTACGAACATATATTTACTGTCAATTCTTTAAATTTGAATCGTTCAAACGATGAAAATTCTCACAGATTTTGTCACTAACGACCCGGGTTTCGCCTTTCGGCATCTTCAGGCGTTCAAGTGCACGGGTGAACTTGAACTGACGCTTATTAAATGAAAGTTTCGTGTTTATATAAGAAATAAATGCATCACTGTGTCCAAAGCCATTGCTGGCGAAAAGGATAGGCTCATGGGAATGCCAACAGATTTGAGTAGTAAGTAGTTTCAAGAATTATATTATTTGTTTGTCGGCAAAGGTTTTATGATTATATAGGGTATAGAAGTGGAGATCCCGGAAGTGAAAATGTACATAGTTTGAACGATTCAAATTTAATATTGAAATTCCACCAAGCACTTTCAGTCGAAATCTTAAATTACGTTAATTCGTTCTTGTTTCAATATTTAATATATATAAATTAATGAAGATGTTACTGTTAATGTATAATTGAAAGCTTATCGAGTTTCAATTGATAATGACGCATGGCCCTCAGTCGCCAGAGAATTGTTTTAGTTTGTCAAAACATCTTAATATATACATGAACACTAAAGAAAATAAAACAGTGTCTTCTATGATATTAAATATTCCAAAGAGTAAAAGTACCATGGCTGTCTCCAAATAAATTAATTTTTATTCAACATTTCCTGCCAAATTATAGACCGGTGGCTGTTCTCTCATTGCTGCCAGCTAAGGTTCTTGAAAAGATAAGGCACCATCTGATTATAATAAGGATTAAACAATTGTAAATTTACTTGGTGAAGTTTTAGGATAACGTGTCGACGGCGTTAGATAAAGGAATGCGAGTTAACTGTTTTAACAATAATTTCTCGAAGGCTTTTGCGAGGATCGATCGTGACATACTTATGAAAAGCTTTTGGTAGTTATTTTAGGAACAGAAAACAATACGTATCGTATGGGCTTTTTCAATTATTGCAGTTTTTTACTGATTTCAGTGTTCGGCAGATATTTTTTCGTTAATGATAACAAACGTTATTAAAAATGATATATTCTTGTTGACTTTTTGAAAAAGGTTGTCCCCTTCTCCAGTTTTATATAGTGGATTGGGGGAGATGTAACAAGTTCGATTTCAATATTGATAAATGACATCTTTTATCCTTTACAAGAGGGTCACGGGTGTTTTTTTTTCGTTATTTAATTAACGACTAAATGTCATTGCAAAATTTTTAAAAAAAAGTTTAAGATCTTGGCGTACAATTAAGAGCAAAATAACATTACAAATGTTGGGCTTTATCATCTGTACTAACAGAAACTTAAAGGGTGTGAAAGTTGTAATATTAATGTGCATACAATACTTTGGTACAACTTTAGAATAAGTCGATTGTTTGGACTTGAAGAGGATTGAGTTTTAAAAACATTAAAAAAATGACTTTCATGTTTGTTTACTTGACGATGTTTTGTCATGTTACCTGATTTTTGAAATCGGATGCAAAAGAAGTCGATTTCTCGTTATTTTTTGAATCTCTGGAGTTTACCGAACACTCTCTTGGAGCGACTTCCTCTTTGAAGATGGGCTGTCCGATATCGGTTTGAAATTCAGATTTGATATGAAGGGAAGCGCCCTGAAAGAATAATAAGCAATTTAAATAAATTTAACGAAGTTTTTTTGGATATTTTTTTTTTGATGCATTTTCAATAAAAACAAAACATAAAAAGTTTTACCAATGCCATTAAGCAATAACGAGACTTCACTGAGAGTCTCAGAAAGCCACAAATATAGGCGATGTTGTAATCAAGGATAATAATCTTTTGCAAATATAAGCGTAAAGAACGATGAAATTACAGAGTGCAAAATTATGAAACATGAACACGAGAAACGATTATTCAAGCGAAATAACATTGAAATATCGGTCTGAAAGAGTCGCCTTTTGTTGTCAAATATATATCTTCACATATGAAAGAACAATTCATGGAACAAATATGAAATACGGCTACACATTTTCGTACTTATATTACGTAAATTGCGTAAATTGTAACTGCGTATACGACAATGTGGCCATTTCCTATACGGTAAAAAAAATATGGATACTAGCATTTATATTAACGGTGCAGAAAAATAATTAACATTATTAGGCATATGTTCGTAACTTCTATTAACAAAAATCAACTGAAATATAACCTCGAAAGTTTCCAGGGCTTCTGGTTTAACAATTGGTACGTGATACCAACCGTCATCTGGTGGATAACCTTCTTCATTGTATTCTCGATCAACTGGCTCATTCTTAACTTCCATATTTTTAACACACTAGATAAAATCATTGAACAATTGATAAATACATGAACGTAAATAGTCGCCTGGCTTTTGGCATAGACAATAGAGTTTTTATTATTTTATATTGCTTATGATCATTATTATTGTGACCCGTTATGAGGGTTTTATTGAGTTTACTATATAATAAGGCAGCCCTGGATAACTAAGTTTTTTAATAATATTTAAATCAAAAATAGCGAAATGCTTTTTTCCAATGGCAGGCGTTAACGTAAATAAACATGATGCCATGAAACAAAAAGAGAAATATAAAAGTAAATTCTTTTGTTTATTCAATATCAACTCGTAAAGTTTTTACTGCTGATTTTCACAGATACATTTCAGAAACAAAAGTCGACGGCAAGTTTATCTCACACATGGCAATTAACCTAATGGCGCTCATACCTAACTGAAGTTCTGTAGCAAATTTATTTATGAGAGGGCAAATATAAAATCGTCATCATGGAAACTGAAGTCATGTGTTTTTTTTAGGACACGGTTATATACACAAAAAAATAGCAAAAAAGCAAAAAACGACGCCATGACTTGAAATCTATTTTTTCAGATTTGATGACGGCACAATTATAAACTCACTGATTAATTATGCAAAATAAATTTCAGTGGGAAAACATAAGCATTTACTTAATATTGACAGTGAACATCCTAAAAAAGATTTTTTTGAGGCTCAACAAATTTATGGAAACCGTTATATATTTATAAAGATATAAAAAAAAATTGCACTCTATACAGAGGAACTAGGTAACAGTTTTTAAAACGAATTCAATATAATAATATTATGTATTCATAAATACCATAAGCAATAATAAGACGTCACTCTATTATCTATTGCAAAAGGTCGTAGACTGTTGCGTCCGTAGATTCATCATTTTTTAAATAATTTAATGTAGTGTATTTCAATAAAATGGAAGTTAAGAATGAGCCAGTCGATCATGAATACAATGAAGAATGTCATCCACCAGATGACGGTTGGTATAACGTACCAATTGTGAAACCGGAAGCCCTGGATACTTTTGAGGTTAACTTTCTGTCAGTTTTTGTCTATAGTAGTTTGGTATGTATGCCGTATGAATTCTTTTTCTAAACCGTCAATATTTGTCGTCTGAGTTGTTCTTTGAATTATATTTGAAGAGAGAACTATTCGACGACATATGGCGACTCTTTCAGACTGATATTACATTTCGTATTCCAAGTGAATTAGGGTTTCTTATTTATATGTTTTATTGTTTTGGATCTCAATACAATTAATTTTCCTTTTAAAAAGTTCATGAAAGTATAATAATAACTAGCTGTAAGCCCGTTGCCCAGCAACGTGAGATTTTTGTTGCAAAGTATTTAATTTTATTTTATTTTATGGTATTTTATTTTATTTTATTTTATTTTTATTTATTTTATTTTTATAGTTAGCAGAAATTTCGTAAATTATTTAATTTTTGGAATAATGTTTAAGTTTGCTAACAACCATTTTTTGTAGTAGCCGAAATTTCGTTTATATTTATTTTTTGGAATAATGTTCAAGTTTGCTAACATCTATTTTTCGTAGGAGCAGAAATTTCGTAAATTATTTAATATTTGGAATAATGTTCAAGTTTGCTAACAACCATTTTTCGTAGGAGCAGAAATTGCGTAAATTATTTAATATTTGGAATAATGTTCAAGTTTGCTAACAACCATTTTTCGTAGTAGCAGAAATTTCGTAAATTATTTAATATTTAGAATAATGTTCAAGTTTGCTAACAACCATTTTTCGTAGTAGCCGAAATTTCGTAAATTATTTAATTTTTGGAATAATGTTCAAGTTTGCTAACAACCATTTATTGTAGTATATATATTTTATTCAACTAATTTTTAAATACGCCAACAAATACATTTCGTAGAAGAGGACATCAGTACGCACACATTTGTGAAAAGTGAAAAGTAAAAAGTGATTATTTTATCGACTATTAATATATAGATGTCACAAATATTATTTTTTAATGTGAACTATACGTACTGTTTACGGACATATCTTTATAGAAATTTATCTACGAGAAATGCGTGTTTCACAGTTGCCAAACCTCTTTTTTCGAAGTAAATTATGAAAAGTATGATTGGACTTGAATAAGACAAGTGGAAACAGTCTAAAAACGTCACAGAAATCCACCCTTTTGAACAGAACTGGAATTCCTTAGTAACCGAACCAGTTACCGAAGCCAAATTCGTTGTGCGCTTGACCACGGGCGATATATTATATATATATCAATGCATAAGAGAAAAATCCTTCAACAATCTCAGTACAGTTGATTTAAATTGCCAACTATTT
Organism: Himalopsyche tibetana; assembly: GCA_030503985.1. Classification (NCBI taxonomy): domain Eukaryota; kingdom Metazoa; phylum Arthropoda; class Insecta; order Trichoptera; family Rhyacophilidae; genus Himalopsyche; species Himalopsyche tibetana. The sequence goes on from JAPJYX010000036.1 coordinate 2,470,864, forward strand.
TTTTAGGAAGCTCTGAGAGAGTGTGCAGTAAATTGCAATTTTTCAGAAAATGGCGAGGAATCTACTTCTTTTGCATTCGAACTCAAAAGTCAGGTAACATGATAAAACATCGTCGAGTTAACATATTCAAATGTCATTATTTAAGTATGTTTTTAAATACTAATAATAAATTATCTCTCATTTGCTATGATTTTCATGAACCACAACGGTGACGCCTTCATTCATTGCGCAGCTTGTGTAAAAAAGAAATCGACTTTTATCTAATACGCTGGACGTATCTCACGAAAATACCTATTAATAACAATATCGACTTTGGAAAGGAAAAAGGAAGTAACCCACACTTATCAAATTTTACAGGAGCCGCAAAAAACGTGTTTTGATGATTTTCGGCCATATAAAAATTATAAATTATACACAACCTGTGCACATAGACTTATAAACTGGTGTTAAATAAATTGACATAATCTAATATTAATTAAAGAAATTGTCTAGGAAAAACCTTTATTTCAGTCTTCTTTCTTGGTTTTAATTTTTTACAAGGTCATCTTTTTCAAACGTTAAAGCAAAATTAAGATAATAATTCGGCATGTGCAACTTGTTTGATACATTCTGATTATCGAAAAAGACCTGTGGGTTACGTCCTTTTTCCTTTCCACAGTCGATATGTTATAGTTGTCACCTTTTGGCAGGGCAACTTCATAAATTAATGAACGATCAATAAAACAAATATGAAAAATTTCAAACCAATATTACTTTAAATTATTTGCGTACGAGATTCTCGTGGAAGACGATTTGGCCATTTTCTATATGGCATAAAATTGTATACATAATACCGTTTACTGTTTGATACTACTGAATACTCGAATACTGTCGAAGTGGTGAATTTTGTGTGACGGTGACGCGAGCGCATCTTAAAATTTTACTCTCATCATTTTTGCGTAACGCGCATAAACAAAAAAGCAAAAAAACAACGCCATGACTAAGAATCTAACAGATTAAAAATAACAAAGTATTTTAGTTCTACAGTTTAATAATTTTATTCGTTGATAGCTATTTCGGCTTGCGCCATCGTCAGAACTATGTTTTAACTAATATTTTGCTCAGCTATATATACTGGCTCTGAAGAGATACACAATGCATCTAGTTATTCGCTCTAACATCCTAATTATAATTACAATATTACACTTATCAAAGAACAATTAACAATCTGGGTTTATTTCTTAAAACATTAATTAGGATAAAATTAAAATGATATTTATTATTAATGACATTACATAAAATTTATTAACTATGGCTTTATTGTTTCAAACAACAATAAGCAATATGGGATTTTTCAAAGTAAATTAGGATAAATTATACTAATATTTATTATTAATTACAATAGGGGTTTTAACAACGGGGATGGATTAATAATCGTTTGTTCGTTTTAGATGTTTTGTTTATGCCCATTAATCTCAAGTTGTTCTAATAAATTTAATTTTTGACCCTTATGACAAAGATGCAAAACGGTTGGCTCTAAACTTAAGTTAATGTCATGAGACTCAGTCAAAAAATGGTTTGCAAATTGTAAGTCTGATTTTGTATTGTTAAAAGATCTTATATGCTCTTTAGCACGTGTTGATATGCTTCTACCAGTCTGTCCTATGTAAATCGCATTACACGATCCACAGGACATTTTATATATTCCGCTTCTGTCAAGGTTGTTGATTTTATCTTTACTGTTTTTAAGCTGGATTCCTAAATTATTATTAACTTTAAATGCTACGTTAACCGAATGTTTAATTTCATTGTGGATTTTTTCGCTAATTCTTCCTAGGTAGTTAATAGATCTAAAGAAGCGGTTCTCTTATATAACGTTAGGGTACTTATTTACCCTACTTATTTTTATTTACCCTAACGTTATAAACGTCCAAAAGATACATTCATTTTTTCTGGACCAGAAAAAATGAATGTATCTTTTGGATTTAATCAGCTTTTGTAGGGTTTTAATGGCGCCTTCCTTTTGTTTCAGTTTCAAACTACCGGCGTCGACTCTACGGCTCAAACTGAATTACCATCGATGGATCTGTCTTGGGATCAATCACAGGCAAAAGCTCATATACACGAACAAAACATAATAACGGAAATATTGCAGCATAAAATGGTCGCCATTATTCAAGTAGAAAATGCTGTGTTTAATGAACAAAATTTCGTGTGCAGTATTTGTGATGATATATTCCCAGCATCAAACAAACTGAAGCAGCACGCCATAAGGCATTCTGATGGGGGAAAAAGGTTTGTTAAATTTCATTATTCAATTACAAATGGAGCCGCAGCTACAATGAAATCTCTTTTTTTACCTCGTAGCTATTCCATTAAGCTCGTATACAAGAGAAAACTTCATTTTATTTTGTATCTTTGATTGCAGTTATTTTTTAAAAAGTTGATTATATATTATATACTTCATAGACTAACGCATATTGGTGAAGAACGCATTCAATATGACTTTTGAACGAATTTTGAACCGGCATGTTTTAAGATTTATTTTCTGAAATTCAATATTTTCAAATTCATTCAAAAAGTGTCTATAGCCGCGGTTTATTTTCTTATTTTCTGTTCAATATATTCTTTTCCAGAGAGTGAATTATAATACTGGATGAATTGCTTATTACTTCAAAAGTGTCACATTTAATGTATAAAAAGACTTCAATGACTTAATGTATAAAAAGGCGTTGTTATACTTCAAAAACCAGTAAGATTAAGTTTGTAAGATGTTTTAACAGAAGACTTGACAATCGTTCTCCAAAACAATTAATCTGCTGGTTTGCCGTTAAAAAACTAATCCAGGTGATTTTTCACCTGCTCCACATTAATATTTTTTTTATCACGAGGTGAATATTCTAGGGATCTTAAAAGATGCTAATCTGATGGTGCTTTATCAGGTCAATATGGTGGGTGTGACAAAATTTCTAAATCCAGCTCTCTTCCATCCAGGTCTTGCATTGTCGTGGTGAAGAATTCGCCTCTGATTATTGACTAGAACTGATCGTTTTTTAAGAAATTTTGCTTTTCAACGTTCTTATTGGGCTCAATAAATCTCTGCAGTAACACTTTCGGTGGTTTCGGCGGTTACTTTGTGGAAGTTCATTTTAATAGAAAATTTAAATTAACTTTGATTATTCCACGTATTGTGTTACTAACTGTGTCACGTGTTTCGCCTCTTCCAGAGGCATCTTCAGACTTACTATCGCAAAGTTTGCTTAGTAACGTTTTCACCAGGTTTTAATTATTCATAATGAATAATTCCTTTAAATCCCACCAAATACAAAGGAAAACCTTTTTTAGCGTCGATGTTGAATGAGCAGTAGGCAAAGATGCTTGATTTGCCGATAACCATTGTTTTCTTCTTCTCGAATTACTGTACAGGACCCACTTGTCATCCTCCGTAATAATTCCTTTGGAAAATGGATCCGTTTCGTGTCTGGACAATAGAGATGCACAAATGGTTACTCGTTGATCCAAGGCGTTGGAGAAAGTTCGTACGGCACACAAATTCCTTGCCTGTTTTTTCCCAAGCCTTTGATCAAATGATCGTATACTGTTTGTCTTCAGGCAACCAAGTTCATGTGACAATTCCTCATTTTTTTTGCGTGGATCAGATTCCACCAACGAGTTCAGGGTATCATCATCGATTTTTTGAGGTCTTCCACTTTTTGGATTGTCCATTTACTTCCCAATTTCAATTATATTAAGCCATCAAGAACACTTTCGAAGCTTTACGATGTCCCCATAAACATCGCAAACGGTCTGCATGGCTTCTTTCGATTTCAATCCTTTATCAAACAAAAACAGCATAATATGGCGAAAATGTGTTTTTTTTAATTTCAGGCTTCTGCATTTTTCTACAGCAGCAAAAAAAATAAAAATTAACAAAATAGAAAAAGTACTGATAGAGCTTTAACTAGAGCGCTAACTTATTGGCGACCGGCGACAAACTGACGTCAAATTGACCCAAAAAAAAAATGGTCATTTCTTTCCGAACTACCTAATATGATATGTATTTGATCGTTTAATAAAATTACGAAAGGAAAAAACTGTGGTGATATTTATCTTTAATTTTTATTTTCATGAAAAAATTAAGCAAGAAGCTGAAAACGGGTATCAAAATAGAACCAGAGCATGAATCACTGTCATCCTCTTATCAGGATTCTATCGGAAGCGATACTCATCAAAATAATATGAACGACATTTGCAGTGAGGATCATTCAATTGACATCAAACACGAGCCACTTGTAGTCCACCCCAAAATAATTAAACAAGAAAAACATCACCAGTCGAAAAAGGTATTTAAAGGCATGAAAAGTCACTGTCATTGTTGTATTTTAAAAAATAAGATATTAATTTTTGACGAATAATTTATTAAATATTAATTTGTCTCCAAATGTAAAAAACAAAATTTCGAGGCTTAAACTTTGAATCGTGCAAAAAACATGTATATATGAGAACAGCAATAAAAGTTCAGCGCTTTTTAATTTTTTGTTTCATGCCATCAATTTCGAGGCCCTTCTTAGACAATTTAGTTATATACCTTCATTTCACATGCCTCGCTATTTTTATCCTTCTGAAATGACGTGATATCAACCGTAATCATTTGTAAAAGAACACTTTTCTTGAATTATAATAATCATATAAAAATGTTCATATGACAGTGTTGTTTTGAGAAACATATCTATAAAAAAAGAGTTTATAGAAAGCATTGAATCAGGTGTGATTTTAAATATTGTTTGATTACAGACATAACTGTCATTATTGCTAAACTTTCGTTTCCTTTGACTCAAACTCGTTTATAATGACTTAAAAACTGGAAATAGTGAATGACAGTAAAAATTTTAACATAACTTAATGATGACAAATCATTTTTTTATTCTGCTCTAGTCAATAATAATAAAAAAAGAAAGGCCGATACGATTTTTAATCTGTCCTCTTATTTTTCGTTACAGCCAAATATTGAACTACATTCTCGAAAAAAGCCTATCAAATGTGACCAATGCAATAATAAAACAATTTTGACTTGGAATTTAAAAACTCATAAACTTTCACACACTGGAGAAAAGCCTTTCAAATGTGACCAATGCAATTATGAAACAAGTCGGTCTAGTGATTTAAAATCGCATAAAACGTCACACACTGGAGAAAAGCCTTTCAAATGTGACCAATGCAGTTATCAAACTGCTCAGTCTGGTAACTTCAAAACGCATAAAATGTCACACACTGGAGAAAAGCCTTTCAAATGTGACCAATGCAGTTATCAATCTGCTCAGTCTGGTAACTTCAAAACGCATAAAATGTCACACACTGGAGAAAAGCCTTTCAAATGTGACCAATGCAATTATGAAACAAGTCGGTCTAGTGATTTAAAATTGCATAAAACGTCACACACTGGAGAAAAGCCATTCAAATGTGAACAATGCAGTTATCAAACTGCTCAGTCTGGTAACTTCAAAACGCATAAAATGTCACACACTAGAGAAAAGCCTTTCAAATGTGACCAATGCAATTATAAAACAACTTCGACTTGGAATTTAAAAACTCATAAACTTTCACACACTGGAGAAAAGCCTTTCAAATGTGACCAATGCAGTTATAGAACAACTCGGTTTGGTCTCTTAAAAATGCATAAAATGTCACACACTGGAGAAAAGCCTTTCAAGTGTGACCAATGCAGGTATAAAACGGCGCGTTCGAAATCTTTAAAAATGCATAAAATGTCACACACTGGAGAAAAGCCTTTCAAATGTGACCAATGCAATTATGAAACAACTTGCTCTAGTCATTTAAAAACTCATAAAATGTCACACACTGGAGAAAGGCCTTTTAAATGTGACCAATGCAATTATGAAGCAACTTGGTCTAGTGATTTAAAAAGGCATAAAATGTCACACACTGGAGAAAAGCCTTTCAAATGTGATCAATGCAGTTATAGAACAACTCGGTCTGGTCTCTTAAAAACGCATAAAATGTCACACACTGAATTAAAGCCTTTCAAATGTGACTAATGCAGGTATAAAACGGCTTGTTCGAAATCTTTAAAATGTGACAAATGCAGATTTAGAACTGCTCCGTCTAATAACTTAAAAAGGCATAAAATGTCACACACTGGAGAAAGGCTTTCAAGTGTCAGCTATGCAATTATGAAACAACTCGGTCTTGTTCACATCATCATACATCATCATTTTTATTGATTGTTGAATACGAATTTCCTTGGAAAAATATACATTCATAGAGATAACCAGTAAAAGCGAGCTCATGCTTTGTGGCCCCTTTCTATAGGCTTTTTAGGAAAATACTTTTTCGAGGAACTCGTTACTTTAAATTTTATTACCCATTCATTGATTGTCATGTATATGTTTAGATTCGATAATATTTTCCCTAAAGGATTTTTTCAGGATTTGTAGCATAGGTTGAATTTTTCCAATTTTATCATACCCTCGTTGCCCTCGGGGTATAGCAGATGAATTATTGATTTTGTGGTTTACTGATCAATTTATCGATCTTTGAGTGGAAGAATGCGATAGAAATATACGAGTTTGTTGTAAAGATATGCCGACATTTTGTGACTTATTTGGACATAAAGAACAGTTGTCACTATATTTTTGCAAACGCATTACGACACCTGAAAGCAAAAAAAAATGTTGGTGTTGAATATTTATTGCAAATGATAGAAAAAACAGCGATGGCTAGATACAATTGTAGTTTAACTCTACTTTTGTAATCACTTGTTGCATAAAAGTCGCTATATTTATTAGTAACTTCGGGCATGTAGTTTTATTGTAATAAGCACCAATAAAATTAGTCAAGAAAATAAAACGGTCAATAATGATTTTTGTCCATAGCTTTATTCCGCAAAATATTCAAAGTCTGTAAAACTTTATTTAGATAATAAGTGAATGTTAAATTATATCCACGAAAACACCAATTTAAAACCTAATAAATCAATAAAAAATATGTTTAATAATCTTTCCTTTTATCTTTGTTATATTATATGCAATAATTAATATGACTTCATAATCTCCATAAAACATTTCAGAGAATGTCTAAATAATAATAAATAATATTCTGGACTGTCCAAGCAGCTGTATGATAATTTTGGTTTTGTCGGCCCACGTCCGACGTCCGCCTTTTGTCAGTCATACCTACCCCGGCTATTGCTTATGGCCAATAGGGTACACTTCTTGTATTCGTCTTCAAACCTTTGTTGGACTCTACATATGCAGCTCGGTCGAGGCATAACTTTGAGGATGAGTTTCGAACATGAAGCATTGATAATAATCGTGTTTGATTAAAGTTGATTGTATGTGCTTATTTAAGCATTTATAAATAAAATGAGGGCGAAAATGAGACCTAGAATATATTTTTGGGAAAAGCATATAAACATTTTTTAAATTATTTTTGCTTCTAACTTAGGTTTAAATACTGTCAATAAACAGTGACACTGAGATGTCATCTTGGCAGCAACGGTGATTTTTTAGGATGGCATGTTACGGGTTAAGCCCAAAACAATAAATGAATTGAAAAAAGCTATTCAAAGTGTTTAGAATAACCAAAAAAGGTTAATTATTTTTTAAAAAAGTATAACACCGTGCCATGGCAAATAAGCACCCAAATGAAAGCTAAAAGTGGGAATTTTATATTTATTGGAATAAAAATCATAAAAAAAATATGGATTTTTTTAAAATGCATTTTAAGATTCCGTGGATGCTCAAATATATCAATAATTAACAATTGATAAAAAAAAATCGCATCTTTAAATGAAAAAATATTTGATAAATACATAAATTTGTTAATTCTACTACCTGGGCTAACATTATTTCATTGTTAGCTGTTAAAAATTGTGTCAAAGGTAAAACTGTTTATATTTGAGAAATGGATACATGCTTAGACATATTTGCAATGATATTTATAAAAATACTAGCGAGTAACTGGCATGCGTTGCAATGTCACTCAAAGAAAGAAGGTGTTTGTGTTTTAATTCTGTTTATTGAAGTGCTTTTGGATATCTTTTGTTTTTCCGAATACGAATAGATCTGATGGTTTTCCAATGGGTGAGCAGGCCACATACAGCTGTCCATGTGAGAAGCATTTTATAAATTTAGTCGACAACCTTGTAGCGATTGTACCTGTGCTTTGTTGATGGTCATTGCAAATGCGAGTCAAACCGGAAACTGCAAACATTGAAATTCGAATGCCATATCTGTAGGAATCATTGAAATGCTTGGCAACAGTCATTGCTGCATTGCCATTGCTGTTCACTATTTTCATAAATGATATAGCAAACGTTATTAAAAATTCTATGTTCTTGTTATTCGCTGATGATTTGAAACTTTTTTTGAAGGTTGTCACCTTAGATGATTGTCATCGTCTTCAGTCTGATATAGATAATATAATAGATTGGGAGCGGTGTAACAAACTCGATTTCAATATTGATAAATGCAATCTTTTATCCTTTACAAGAGGGTCGCGAGTGTTATTTTTCCGTTATTCAATGAATGGCCGAATTCTCTCGCGAATTTCAGTCAAAGATTTTGGCGTACAATTTGAAAGCAAACTAACATTCAATAATCACATTAAGATTACTTGCAAAAAAGCATTGCAAATGTTGGGCTTTATCATTCGTACCACCAGAGCCTTTTCAGGAGTTAAAATTCTAATATTAATGTACAACGCTTTGGTTCGAAGCAGGCTTGAGAGTGGGTCAATTGTTTGGGCCCCAAGATGCTCGAAATACACCCTTATGGTGGAGAGGATTCAGAAGAAATTTTTGAGACTTCTCTATATGAGGGTGTATGGATATTACCCATGGCTTTATCCAACTGACTTTCTCTTAGGCATGCTTAACTTTAATAGCTTGAACGTTCGAAGAGAAATATATCTGGCCATATATTTCTTTTGACTTATACGAGGCCAAAATGGGAATTCCACCATTCTTGAGAATGTGAATCTAAATGTTCCTGATTATTTTTTGAGAAATCGTGTTCATGAATTGTTTGTTCTCCCAAGGTGTAGAACCAGCCTGCCAATGGGGATGCCACTGGGGAGAGCTTTAACGGTGTTCAATAATATTGCTTCGAATGTCGACATATTCCACGTAGACGTGGGTGAGTTCCGACGAATACTATTTTTTATGTATTAAAGTAGAGTTCGTCGGAGCTTACTCAGTTGACTTCCTTGCCACTTTTTTTTTTACTGCTTTTAATATTAAATTATACTGTTTTTTTTCTCCATTGTAAAAGTTTTAAATTTATAATTTGTCAACCTTGTACAATGTTAATTAAATAAATAAATAAATAACAGTATTAAGTTCCAAGCGGTGTCGTAGAAAAAACAGCAAAAAATACCAGGCCGTTGAATCCCAGCCGCTCCTAACAAATTGTATGGCGGCTATACATAGATCAACTCTAAATTCCAATTTATGAGCTTATTTTTTGTTGAATATAACATGTTTATTTAAAAGATTTCTTGTATGGATATTCTGTGATTCTTTGGTGTTATTAATTTACAACTTACGATACATCGGAAGGGACATTTATGCAAATTAAGTAATGATTGTAAGAAATATAGCGAATGGCAAGAAATGCGATGTGTGGTAAACAAATAAAATTAAACCTCCCACTATTAAATATCACAGTTATATAAAATATTGATTATAAATAACATCTAACAACAGTAACAAGCGGAATCCATATAATATTATACACGATTTTGACGCCTATTGTGATATTATGAAATAAATGCTGCGTCATTTCATATAATAATGGCAATATACCAAGTAAATGATGATTTAATCAATAATAATATTTAAAAAATAATGAAGTGAAATGTGCTACCCTTGTTTGACTAACTGATTTTTGATAACTGATATGACTTGAAAAATCCAATGGAAAGATTGAGTAACGATCCAGTGTGCACAAATAAATTTTGAGATTAATTATTAATTCATTAAAATCCCAATAATGACGTTGATTTTTTTAATGAACTATCCAACCTCATATTCTGTATTGAAATATTGTAAAAAAAATAATTTAATGATATTGTGCATTATCTTTTTCACTGAATGTCTGGTACCGTTGCAAAGTGGTGGATTTATATTTTGTAGAAGAATGATAGGTACGCCAATTTTCAATGTTAAAACGTGTGACGGCATGGCTGGCAAATCAAGTGAATTTAAGAATTCAGAAGAATTTATTGCGATATTTTTGGGAAAACTTTTTGAATCAATTCTCTTATTGTTTTCGTAATTTTACAGAAGTTTGTTGGCAATGTAATAAATTGTGTGGATTCATCTATTTCTAATTTTCTATTCCCAATATCCAACAATTATTTTGCGAAACGTTCAGCGTCATATTGTAGTTCTACACGCATGCTGGCTTTGAAAGCCAATTTCTGCACACGTCGCCATAAAACTGATGATTTGAGACATGCATTTAATGAGTTGAACGTGGTACGTATTACTGGTAGAGTTTCTAGAAAATCACCAGACAATAAAATAAGTGCGCCACCAAAGACAACTATTCATTTCCTCTCAAATCTTTTAGTGGATAGTATACAGCTAACAATGCTTTTTTGTGCGCCATAGTACATTCGCCTCATATTATGAGTTGGCATGATTGAAGTAATGCACCCATTCCGATTTTTTTTGATATTGCATGTTAGTGTCTCAGTGATTTGCATTAAAATGCAATTTCTGCAATTATGCAATTATGCGCTGTTCGACCACCATCCAAAAATGTTCACACCAAAGACACACTAAACTTTATGAAACACGCACATTTGCTTAACCCTTCCCTTACCGTGCTAAAAAATCCCTTCGCAGACCATGCAGTAACGCTCTGTGACCGTCTAGAATTTGCCATATAGACGCATTTCTAAAGCAAAATGACATTTTCAAAAAACGCCATATGATTAAATATAGTGTATAGTACTTGTTTTGTGTCATAATTTGTGGCTAAAACTTGAAAAACTTATACAAATCATGCATAATTGTCGAAAGGAGCAAGAATCAAAATTCTGTGCAACAGCTAGTAGACGGGACGTGTCTCGATCACGTTTGAAACGATACAGTCATACACAAAGCGTCACGCAACTAATAATCGTTGTCGGGCGGTAAGCGGTTAGTGGAAGGGATAAGGAAATATTCAATCACACGCGTAAATACGTTATCTAAGTAAAATAATGTATTAAATAAAAAAAATATAATGAACATTTTTGATACATTATATGTATTTGGAAACATGCTAAGAAAATAAAACTTTTTGACAAACATATTTAAAATTATTACAAAAAACCTAAAATTCGGCGGTTTATACGTAAATAAATTTACGTAGCGTAATGTATGACACCGATTGAAAAAAGAAAAAAAATATATATTGGTACTATTAGTGAGTTTGTACACAACTCTATCAAATAAACACGGTCACATAATATTGAGTGAAAAAATCGTTCAAAATATGTATATGTTTCGAAACACTAACGCCATAGTTAATAAATTTAATGTGATGTAATTAATAATAAATATCAGTTTAATTTATCCTAATTAACGTTTAAAACCCCCAGATTGCTTATCGCTCTTCGAAACACTAGTCATATTTTATTAGTGTAATATTATAATTGTAATTTGAATTAGAATATATAGCTGAGAAAAAAATAAGTTTAACCATAGATATGACGATGGCGAAAGCCAAAATAACTATCAACTCATAAATATAAAAAAAAAACTGTAGAACTAAAAACGTTGCTGTTTTTACCATATTATAATGGAGTTCTACCAAGTAAATTCCAAGTCAATAAATGAATATAACAAAGTAATTATCGCGAAGTTAGCAACGGGATATGTGTATTGGAATGTGGTTACGGGAACACTATTGTCTGGAATGTGATCGCGCGTCTGAGCTGATAAGCGTCAAGGAATAAGATTGTTCAAACACAATCGCATATTGTTTTTTTTTGCGTTCTCTGTCTTACTCGTGGAATTCATATGATTGTTTCGCTCGGCAAAACTTAAAGTGTTTGTTACTCTTACATATTGATATTTATATATGTCTATCTCATGCTCGATAATTCAATATTTTTCGATGATAAAATCGACGAGACTTTTAAATCTATATATATATAAAAGAAAGTGGGGTTTGTTACACCACGTATATCTCGAGAATTACAGCTCGGATTTTAATGATCTTTGTTTTATTAAATTCTTATCCGCCTAGAATAGCAGAATAAGCATTAAAACATCGGAAAAATATCACGGGAAAGAAATTATTAAGAAAATAAATGTCCTCATACAATTTGTTTTTTTGAAAAATACAAATGGAACGTGGACATTGTATGACACGTTGTATGCTGTTTTCCAGTAAATCCACCAGATGGCATTGATTACATTATACTTTGACAGTTGACTGCTCGCTATGTAGGTATACATTATTATCTCTGGTATACATGCGCCGTTATTTTGAGTTTTCATCGATTTTTATTAGGTTTTAATTCCGATAAATCATTCTGATGTAAAAATCTATTTATCCAATTATGGTCAAACACGGGATTCATGGCTCATAGCGGGAACAGTGTATTTTAATTAGTTTATAATGTGGCGCAACTTCTGTGAAATAGTATTTAAACGATATTGGATACGAAGCACACCGTTCATACAATGCATTGCAATACTCGCTAATGTTTTGGCAAAGAGACGATGAATATCAATTCAATATCAAGATGATAAACCTATTGAGCGTTGGGTATCGAAATCATTATTTTCATTTCAACATGATAATAGTTTTACTCAGCAAGAAGGTTAGCTCGATGAATTATTACGCATAACGTTTTTAATGAATTATTACGCATAACGCATAACATTGATTTGAATAGAATACACCAACTTAACGATTAAAATATACTGAACTCTGTTTTAAGACGATTTAGAAATAACACGGTGCAAAAAAAGAGAAATAAATCGACTATTCATTTAAAAATTTGGACAGAAATATTACACAGTTTCTGGATATCTCAAGAGATGAGAGATATGTCATTCAAAATTTTCGTAAAAGGCTTCGTCTATTGTCTCATAGTGATAGTAAATAATTTTTGTTACGTTTGATTTTTTTAAAGTATTTTTTATATAACATTAAGATACAATAAGCGATAATGAATTTAATTTTTGATATCCTTAATTTATTTTTATGCAAGGAAACCTATCTACCACAAATTTTCAATTTTAATATAATTGTTTACGCTTTTTCTTTACTCGGTATCGCGTTGAGCGTATCTACCGTGTAAATGGGGAGTTCAGTGTAAAGGTGTTCTACTGAAAAGGGAGAACATATCGATTTTTTTTAACCATGCTCGCTTCAGATGCTGCAGTGTATTTTTTTTATATATACAAGCTGTAGATAATCGATCTTTATTAATATAAATACTTTCTTGAATAGTAAAGGGAAGTGTTGATAAAATTAAGATTGTTTAAATAAATAAACCATTTATTCTATAGATAGAGTTGTTATTTTAAATTCGTTTAAATCTATATATATAAAAGAAAGTGGGGTTTGTTACACCACGTATATCTCGAGAATCGCAGCTCGGATTTTAATGATCTTTGTTTTATTAAATTCGTATCCGCCTAGAATAGCAGAATAAGCATTAAAACATCGGAAAAATATCACGACAAAGAAATTATGAAGAAAATTAATATTCTCATACAGTTTTCAAATGGCGAACACCTTGAAATAATGAAAATGTCGTTTGTATGCAGATTTCATCCGCTAGGTGGCAATTTTTCCAAAATTCATTTGTTTTTGCTTCTTTTGCATACGATTGACTTCTAAATAATTTTAAATTTAGAGTATGGATTAGAATAAAACAAATCGATGATATAAAATGAAAACGAAATAAAATCGGATAATGTTGAAATAAGGTTATGTTTTTAATTAGGTATGATAATTTTTTTGACAAAAATATTACGCTGTTTGCACGAACGTTGCTCTACTTTGAGATGCCACGTTATTACACTTGGAAAGCTACATCGAAGAAATTTGAACGTCGAAAGCAAGGCGATGCGGTTCCTGCTCATCCGAATGACTACTGATGCTCTTGGTCGCATGTACACAGTTCATCCGAAAAATGACGAATGCTTCTACTTGCATGTCAACAGCTCAATTTGCTTGAAAATGATACTCATTACAATCGCTGAAGAAATTGTTTCTGAATCTCCAAGTCAGATACGCACATTATTTTCTATCATTATTTTGACATGCTTCCCATCGAATCCCCGTGAACTGTGGAACAAGTACAAGGATGACATGTCCGAATACATTTTGCATCGAATTCGTGTCAGTTTGGGGAATCCCGATCTCGAGGTGAATGAAGAGATACATAACCAGGCTTTGCTTTAGATCGAAGACATGTGTTACCTCATGTGCGTCAGTTTGGTAGTCAAGTTAGGAATGCCAACGCCAGATCGTGGAATGAACGACGCTTTCAATCGAGAATTGGAACGTGAACGTGAATATGATCGAGATGCATTGAACCAATCAGTTTGAACGAATGTACCACTGTTGAACCCTCAACAGAAGGAAATTAGCGATACGTTAATGAAGGTAATTGATGATGGAAATGGTGGCTTATTTTTCCTCGATGCGCCCGGTGGAGCTGGGAAGACATTCTTCATGTCATTGATTATGGCCACTGTTCATGCGAGATAAAAAAAATGCTGTAGCAGTTTCTTCTTCTGGAATAGCAGCCACGTAGATAGATCAACCGCTGCCGATGAAATAAACGTTTGCCTCAAATAATTGACAAACATGCGAGTTGCATTGCTAAACGATCCATCTGCCGAAGATTTCTCCAAGCAATTGCTGACTATCTATTTATTCATTGTTCAAAATTAAAATTACAGTACATGACATAACAGCTGACGCCAATTCGCCATGTACTTGAAAAATATAATAAGACAAAATATAAAATAAAACTACATAATATATCAGAATCAAAATCAACATAAAAAATCAAGAAATAAAATAGTGAAATTTTACAAACAGTTCACAAATACTATCACTAAAAATGTCCACTTCTCTAGGCAATGTGTTGATCAATCTAAGGGCCCTTGGAACTGGTGATTTAAACCTCTTAAGCGAGGTATAAGTTTTTACAAAAAAAAGTTTTTGCTCATAGTTACGCCCACGCAAGAATAAATTGGGAGCATATAAATTAATAGTCATGAGAATTTGAGGATTATTAACTCGGCCCCGAAGGAGAAGAGAAAAATGATTTAAGCTTGAAAACGATCTTCGACTATCGTCGGTAACGACCGTGTTCCTGTTGACAAATCGAACAGATTGATTTCGTTTCCGCCGAATTTTAACAATTTCGTCTCAACGAAGGACGGCTTCATCAAAAAAATGTTCCCAAACGTCTAATCACAAAAATCACAATTGGTTGATTGAATGAGTAATTCTTGCGGCGAAGAACAAAGATGTGGATCATTTAAACTTCACAATTCAAAATCAAATCGTTGGTCCACTACATTCCTTCAAATCTAGCGAACTTTCGCAAGGTGCGCGAAACATTCTTGCGCAGACTGTACATATAACATATTCTTTCAACCAAAAAATAATTATTTCTGCTTCTCTATGATAGTGTCATCAGAAATAGTTTGTAGTATCGACCAAACTATTTTTTTTTTCGTTTATTAGAGATTCGCGCCGCAGCACACCCAGCATCGCCTCGCGGCACACCGCTTGCGGAGCACTGCTTTAAACGACTGAAAAACTGACATGCAATATTGCGAAACACTCACCAATGACCAAAGTTTTGGTAGCAAGTAAAATCATCACCTGGGATGAATGGACAATGGCGCACAAATGCGCATTGGAAGCACTCAATCAAAGTATGAAATATCTGTGCAATGACTCAAGATGTTTTATAGGCGCAATGATTCTACTATCTGGCGATTTCGCCAAACACTACCAGTCATTACAAGATTTACCGCTTCCGATGAAATAAACGCTTACCTCATATCACGACTCTGGCGCTATGTAAAGAATCTTCAGCTGACGACAAACATGCGAGTTGCATTGCTAAACGATCTATCTGCCGAAGCAACTGCTGACTATCGGTAACGGGCGTGTTCCTGTCGACGAATCGAACGTATTGATTTTGTTTCCGCCGAATTTTTGCAATTTCACTTCATTCAACAAAATGTTCCCGAACATCTAATCACAAAAATCACAATTGGTTGAATGAACGAGCAATTCTTGCGGCAAAGAACAAAGATGTGGATCATTTAAACTTCACAATTCAAAATCAAATCATTGGTCCACTGCATTCCTTTAAATCTATCGACCGTGTAACAAACGAAGACGAAGCAACCAACTATCCAACTTAATTTTTAAACTTATTGGATCTGCCTGGCTTGCCACCGCGCAATTTACAACTGAAGGTTGACTCGGTAGTCATCATGCTTCAAGTTATCAAGTTAACAGAACATTTATTCACTTTTAAGGTGTTCACTGTCTATACTTGGTGGAATGGCAATATAATAAAAATAATAAAACATTTTTAGTACTTTTTCCACATAAAATTTATTTGATCAGGACCGGTTTCGCTCATCGCGAGCATTATTTTCTGATGATAATGCTCAGATGATAATAACTCAGTTGATAATGCTCGCGATGAGCGAAACCGATCCTGATCAAATAAATTTTATTCAGTGGGAAAAGTACTAAAAATGTTTTATTATTTTTATTACAACATTTATTGATTCTGAGGCGGTACGAAGTTCGTCGGGTCAGCTAGTTATGTATAATTATACAAAGAAGACGTTGAATGTATATTTTTTAAAATTTATATTCATATGTAAAACTATTTTATTGACAAATAGAAAAAAAACCATTTTTTTTTGAAACCTATAACACGAGTATTTTAAAGGTTTAAAAGCCGAGGTCCGCTGCTGTTGCTGCAAGGGTACGGAAGAGTTAATTGAGAAAAGTCACCAGAAAAGGCAATAATTCTTAGAAAATTCGCCACAGAGAATTCTAAAAATAGCCAATCAACGGGTCTAAATTTTACTTTTTGCGACCTATGATTTGCCATGCAACTGACGCAGATCGCTTTATTCGGCGAAATTTCTCATTGTTAAATGGCTGCACTCTGGGGTGGGCTTGAAGAAGCTCAGAGGGGCTTGCGCAAGCATTTTGTGAAATTTTGCTAAGGTCGGCCAGCCCCTTGTTAATCTAAGAGAAAACAATATTCTCAAATCAAATGAGTACATAACTGCAATTTCTGATTTGAATATGACATCTTTGACAACATCAGTATACACAGTAGTACATTTTCGGCCATTTACATTGATGAGTTTACAGTAAATTGCATATTGTTACATAATGTAAATGTATTAAGTAAAATCGATTGCTTATTTAAGTAGTCCATCAGAGTGATAAAAAACTTACTTGTTACCCAGAATACCTAGAATTACTTTGATATAAAACGAGCCCCTTGTAAACGCATCGGCAGCCTTCCGCCGGCTGTACTAATTTAAAAAACTTTGAGGGCGTTGGCACAACAAATTATCAAAGTTTTATTGCAATCGGATGAACGATATAGATACAGGAACGCATAGAGGAAAAACTACCAAATTACCGTATTGGCACCCCATCGTTGTATGTTTTGATTCAAAAACCTTTGCTGGTGTCTGCAAAACAACTCACCAAAGCTTTATCGCAATCAGATGAACGGTATAGGAACGAATAAGGAACAAACAAACAAATTAACGTATTGGAAGCCCACCGCTGGCTGAATTTATTCAGATACCGTCGCGGGTGTTCGCATAACAACTCACTAAAGTTTTATCGCAATCGGATGAACGGTATAGGAACAGGAACGCATAAGAGACAAGCTAACAAATTAACGTATTAGCAGCCCACCGATGATTCACATACATTTGCGGCCATCTTCACAACAATTCACCAAAGTTTTATCGCAGTCGGATGAACGGTATAAGAACGAATATGGAAAAAAAACCAACAAATTAACGCATTGGCAGCCCACCGCTGATTCATATACATTCAAGGGCGTCCGCACAACAACTCACCAAAATTTTATCGCAATTGGATGAACGGTGCAGGAACGCATACCAGACAAACAAACTAATCAACGCATTGGCAGCCTTCACGGGCGTCTGCACAACAACTCACCGAAATTTTATCGCAATTGAATGAACGGTATAGGAACGCATACCAGACAAACAAAAAAATTAACGCATTGGCAGCCCACCGCTGATTCATAAACCTATTCTGGCGTCCGCATAACAACTCCCCAAAAAAATTATCGCAATCGGATGAGCGGTATAGGAGCGAATAGGTAACAAACATACAAACATTCATTTTTATATTTATAGAAGATATATAGATATAGATAGATAGATAGAAGATATAAACGAATTAAAATTTGTGAATGTCTCAAACAACAAAGAATAAAAAAATCTTTCTTTTGGAATATCGGTAAATTTTTGTCAGTAGAGAAGTGTTAAGACACAGCATTATAAAGCCAGAACTGTATTAGAAAAAAACATTTTTTTTCAAATATAATTAAAACTGATGTTCAAAATTAATTTTAAATTATTGTCCCTCCTTAGATACAAAACAAGGAATATAATTTTGTGTCTCTCAAAGGTTTAACAATATCTAACCGGCTTGTTACAAGTTACTTTATGATACCCATACTTACAAACAAACAATTTTCTCACTCATCCCTCGATTGACGCGGTCAGGAAAAAATCACAATTTAAAAAAAAATCAGCGTCCACCACCAAATGCGACTTCCCTTATTCAACTGTTAGACCAAAGGATGATTTCAACATTCAAGGCATACTACATAAAGCGACATACGAAGATATATTAAATCAAATGCGATAGAAATGCGTCACTCACAATTTAAGAAGCCTGGAAAAATTTCACAATCTTAAATATATAAGATTAGCAAATAAAGATATCAAAAAGTCAACATTAAATGCTTGTTGGAGAGCAGTATGGCCAGAAGTAGTTGAGCCTGATTATATATTATATAGTAATTTATGCTTTGCAGTAGTGTCGTAATATTTGTTAATTTGCTTGTTGATTAATGTATAAGGTAAAGTGGAAACATACACAATTTCGTAAATAGCATACAATGCTAAACTTTCCTCTAGCCCACCCAAGATTTTAGTTCAGGAACCGCCACTGCATTGGGGGCCAAAATGATTTAGCCCATGGGCCATACACAAATACCAAATCGATGTATTGTATGAAAGTGACAGCTCTGTATTTCTTTTTGTACTTGTTATTTCACTTTGAATGACAAATTTAAGGTTATTATTTTCATATTTCTTACTTACATTAGCATTGATTTTATAATATAGAAATGTATGCTTTGCAGTAGTGTCGTAGTATTTGTTAATTTGCTTATAGATTAATGTATAAGATGAAGTGCAAGCATGCAAAATTTCGTAAACAGTATACAATGCTATGCTTTTCTTTAGCCCACCCAAGATTTCAGGTCAGGAACCGCCACTGCTTTTTAACATAACGTTATACGCAATGCTAAAATTTCTGAATGCGTTTAAATATTGTCTCTCATTTATTAATGAGATACGATTTTGAGTAGTAATCTTAAGAAGACTGAAAATATAAATTTGACCTATTTATCTAATTGGTATTCTACGTACCAAATAATAATAACAACACATACCTACCTATATTATATGAAGTGTTATTTTCATTTGACATGTAAAACTAATGAATTAAGTAAAAAATATGCAATACTTTTTTTTAATAGGACACGGTTATTTCCACCCAAAAAAATAACAAAAACAACGCAGTGAATTGAATTTTGTTTTCGTCGATTTGATTTGCACGCATTATTATGATGACCACTGATGAATTATGCGAAATAAATTTCAGTGGATAACATCACCATTTATTTAAAATACATCGATTCATTTGTCTATGAAAAGACGAGCAAAATATTTATAATTATTGTCTATGGAGAATACCATATTTTAAAAAGCTTGCATTGATTTCCATTCTCTGCATCACAATTGTTCGGAAATGGATATCAAGATAGAACCAGACGATGAATTACTTTCATTTGATTCATCTGAGAACGCTCAAAACAGCGATAGTCGACGAAACAATGACAATGCTATCTTGAAGGAGGAAGACTCGATTGACATCAAGGTCGAGTCGCTCATAAAGCGAGAAGGAGTTGTTGACGAAGCAGATCATCAAGAGACTTATAAGGTAATCTTAAACACTATCAAGTCACTCTGTTGTCTAAAAAAAGTCAAATTAATACATTGTTATTACGTGGTTAACACGTGCAACATTTATTTGAGGTTATGTCCGTTGATATTTTATAAAATAGAATATTAGTAAGACAAAGTCGCTAAGTTCTTTGATACTGCATGCAATTAAAGCAGTTCTTCAGCTAGTAGCTTCTTTGTGAAAATAATAAAAATATATTACCCGAGAAATAAACATTTCGTTGAAAAATCAGAAATATTTCCAGACCAAGAGGCTATAAGCGCTTTTGCTTCTGCAGTGAACTTCAATTTCTAAGCGATTGCAACTCAATGTTCAACTGAAAAAAATTGTTGAATGGCCACTTTACTCAATATTTCCAATTTATTGTCTTTTGATTGAATGACAGCCTTCTTCACAATAAGGTTCATAAGAGAGACATAGACAAGTGCCTTAAAAATGGCTGCGCCACGTTCAATTTGTTTTGCTCAGTCGACTAGCACTGCCTTTATAAAAAATGCAAGATGTATAGACAGTTCAAAACCTCGAATAAGCCACACAAAACCTTTAATTGGGCCACAAGTTGGATATGACTGGACTGAACATATCAACGATTTTCACATCAATCAAAAGGAATATATCGTTAAGTTTTAATCAGTTTTTGTAGGATTTTAATGGCGCCTTCCTTTTGTTTCAGTTTCAAACGACCAATACCAACTCTAAAGATCTCATTGAACCTTTAGCGATAAAATCGACTCAAACCGATGCATCTCCGTTGTCTGAAATAAACCAAGTGCATAAAAAAGAATTTTTAACGCAGGAAATAAACGTAGTAATAAATCTTAAAAACGGTGTTTTCCACGAGCGAAACTTTGTTTGCAGTGTTTGCTTTTATATATTCCCTTCATCACACTTACTGAAGGAGCATGCTACTAGCCATGCTAAATTAAAATTGGATGAAGAAAGCAGGTGAGTAAAATTAAGCAAAAAGCTCAAAAGCGTTTCTGTGATATGATATCATTGCTGTCATTTTATATTTGGCTTAAAAACATATTTTTACATCAAATATAAAATGAAAATTAAAAACTCAAGTTATTTTTCACCTTTTTACGATAAATGTCTACCAAGTTGACAGCAATTCAATCAATAACAAATACATATGTAGAAACAGTCATGTTTTATTCATCGTGCTCATTTATTATTTGTTTTCATGTGACTATTTAGAGTTAAGCTTCGAACTAATGTCACAATGGAACTGGAAGACGACTCAGTTTTAGAAAAAACACCAGATAACCCATATGAAAGCGATCATTTTCGAAGCAATATGGATGACATCTGTCATGAGGAACATTCGATCGACATCAAATTCGAAGCACTCGACAATCGTCACAAATCTATGAAGGTTAACAAAAAATATTTTCAATCATTTTATTGTTGTCAAATTGTATTTCATTTCTTCTTTTCAAGCTTATTTGATGACCTTACGCCTAACGAGTCCCTTTTAATTTTTTTAATGTTAATATCTGTGTCATAAATTGTGCCAGGGACCATATCAATTGAACGGGAAAACAAATACAAGAGGGTAACGAATTGACTGTAGAATAACATTGTTAATGAACTGAAATAAATTTGTTAACATATTTGTATGTAGTGCTGTGTTTTATTTTTGGTTTCAGTTTCAAACTACCGGCGTCAACTCTACGGCTCGAACTGAATTACTATCGACGAATCTGCGTTGGGATCGATCACAAGCAAAATCTCATATACGCGAACAAAACATAATAACGGAAATATTGCAGCAGAAAATGGTCGCCATTATTGTAGTAGAAAATGCTGTGTTCAATGAACAATATTTCGTGTGCAGTATTTGTGATGATATATTCCCATCATCAAACATACTGAAGCAGCACGCCATAAGGCATTCTGATGAGGGGAAAAGGTTTGTTAGCTTTTCATTATTCAATTACAAATGGTGCCGCAGCTACAATGAAATCTCTGTTTTACTTTAAAGCTATGCCATTAAGCTCGTATACTAGAGAAAACTTCACTTTACTTTGAATCTATGATTTCACTTTTCTTTTTTAAAAAGTACACTGGCGCATATTGATGAAGAACGCATTCAATATGACTTTTGAACGTAAACATGTTTTATGTTTTATTTTCTGAAATTCAATATTTTCAAATTCATTCAAAAAGTGTCTATAGCCGTGCTTTATTTGCTTATTTTCTGTTCAATATATTCTTTCACAGAGAGTTATTTATAATACCGGATGAACTGCTTATTATTTTAAAAGTGTCACATTTAATGTTTAAAAAGACTTCAATGACTTAATGTATAAAAAGGCGTCATAATACTTCGAAAACCAGTAAGATTAAGTTTGTAAGATGTTTCAACAAAAGACTTGACAATCGTTCTGCAAAACAATTCAATATTCGTTAATGCCGTATCAAATCTTTTCAACGTGGCGGAAAACTGTGGTGATATTTATCTTCAATTTTTATTTTCATGTAAAATGAAGTAAGACGCTTAAAACGGATATCAAAGTAGAACCAAAGCACGAATCACTGTCACCCTCTTATCAGGATTCTGTCGGAAGCGACACTCATCAAAATAATATGAATGACATTTGCAATGAGGATCTTTCAATTGACATCAAACACGAGCCACTTGTAGTCCACTGTAATATAATTGAACCAGAAAAACATCACCAGTCGAAAAAGGTATTTTTTACATCTGGCATGAAAAGTCATTGTCATTGTTGTATTTTAAAAATTCAGATATTTATTTTTGACGAATAATTAAACAAATATTAATTGGTCACCAAATGTAAATAACAAAATTTCGAGGCTAAAACTTTGAATCGTGCAAATAACATATGTAATAATAGTGCAAATAACGTATGTATAACATATATGAGAACAGTAATAATAGTTCTGTGCTTTTTAATTTTTCGTTTCTCGCCATCAATTTCGAGGCCCTTTTTATACAATTCAATTAATAGTTCTTGAATTATTATAATCATTTAAAAATGTTCATATGTGACAGTGGTATTTTGAGCAACATATCTATTAAAAAAAGAAATGAAAGAAAGCATTGAATCAGGTGTGATTTTAAATATTGTTTGATTACAGATGTAACTGTCATTATTGCTGAACTTTCGTTTCCTTTGACTCAAATTCGTTTATTATGACTTTAAAACTAGAAATACTGAATAAATACAGTTAAAATTATAACAATATTCAATGATGACAAACCTTCTTTTTTATTCTGCTCTAGTTAATAATTATTAAAAGTAGCAACACCGATACGATTTTTAATCTGTCCTCTCATTTTTCGTTACAGCCAAACATTAAACTACATTCTCGAAAAAAGACTTTCAAATGTGACCAATGCAGTTTTAAAACAGCGTGGTCAAGAGCTTTAAAAACGCAT
Organism: Himalopsyche tibetana; assembly: GCA_030503985.1. Lineage (NCBI taxonomy): Eukaryota > Metazoa > Arthropoda > Insecta > Trichoptera > Rhyacophilidae > Himalopsyche > Himalopsyche tibetana. The sequence goes on from JAPJYX010000036.1 coordinate 2,494,591, forward strand.
AAAATGGCACACACTGGAGAAAAGCCTTTCAAATGTGACCAATGCAATTATGAAACAACTCGTTCTAGTGATTTAAAAACTCATACAATGTCACACACTGGAGAAAAGCCTTTCAAATGTGACCAATGCAATTATGAAACAACTCGTTCTAGTGCTTTAAAAACTCATAAAATGTCACACACTGGAGAAAAGCCTTTCAATTGTGACCAATGCAGTTATCAAACTGCTCAGTCTGGTGACTTAAAAACGCATAAAATGGCACACACTGGAGAAAAGCCTTTCAAATGTGACCAATGCAGTTTTAAAACAGCATGGTCAAGAGCTTTGAAAACACATAAAATGTCACATACTGGAGAAAAGCCTTACAAATGTGACCAATGCAGTTTCAAAACAGCATGGTCAAGAGCTTTAAAAACACATAAAATGTTACACACTCAAGAAAAGCCTTTCAAATGTGACCAATGCAATTATGAAACAACTCGTTCTAGTGATTTAAAAACTCATACAATGTCACACACTGGAGAAAAGCCTTTCAAATGTGACCAATGCAGTTATCAAACTGTCTATTCCAGTTCATTTAAAACGCATAAAATGTCACACACTGGAGAAATTCCTTTCAAATGTGACCAATGCAATTATAAATCAACTACGACTGGAAATTTAAAAACACATAAAATTTCACACTCTGGAAAGAAGCTTTTCAAATGTGACCAATGCAGTTTTAAAACAGCATGGTCAAACTCTTTGAAAATGCATAAAATGTCACACACTGGAGAAAAGCCTTTCAATTGTGACCAATGCAGTTATCAAACTGCTCAGTCTGGTGACTTAAAAACGCATAAAATGGCACACACTGGAGAAAAGCCTTTCAAATGTGACCAATGCAGTTTTAAAACAGCATGGTCAAGAGCTTTAAAAACACATAAAATGTCACACTGTAGAAAAGCCTTTCAAATGTGACCAATGCAGCTATAAAACTGCTCAGTCTGGTCAGTTAAAAACACATAAAATGTCACATACTGGAGAAAAGCCTTTCAAATGTGACCAATGCAATTATGAAACAACTCGTTCTAGTGCTTTAAAAACTCATAAAATTTCACACACGAGAAAAGCCTTTCAAATGTGACCAATGCAATTCTGAAACAACTCGTTCTAGTGATTTAAAAACTCATAAAATGTTACACACGGGAGAAAAGCCTTTCAAATGTGAACAATGCAATTATGAAACAACTCGTTCTAGTTATTTATAAACTCATAAAATTTCACACACTGGAGAAAAGCCTTTCAAGTGTGAGCAATGCAATTATTAAACAACTCGGTTTAGTCGTTTAAAAACTCATAAAATGTCACACATTGGAGAAAAGCCTTTCAAATGTGATCAATGAATTTATGAAACAAATCGGTCTAGTAATTTAAAAACTCATAAACTATCGCACGCTGCCGAATTAACCTGATAAATGTGGCTATACATCTGCACAGAAGGCACATTGAAACATCCAATAACTATCGCAAACTGGGGGGAAACCGTTCCATTGTTACTAATGTGATTATAAATCTGCATGGCGTTCAATTTTAAAGACCCACATCTTTAACAACACATTTTGTAATAAAAATAATAAAACATTTTTAGTACTTTTTCCACATAAAATTTATTAGATCAGGACCGGTTAGACATAAATTTTTACCTTACTCTAATTTATTAAACGAACAGGTTGTATTTGCATCATCACCTTTGTTATATCCGTTTTATTAATCTATGTTAACTGCTCTTCTATATTATTTATATGTTTTTCAAAATGTATTCCTTTTGTAAGAATTGATATGGTTTTTAAAAATGTCTTTTTCAGAATCTTCATTACTGCTGATTTTGTTGAAGTACATCATTGCTTGGAAACGGGAAAAACACCAAATCATCATTAGGATATTTACTTTAGTAATGTAGTGTTTCACTTTGTGTAAAAATTTCCCAAATTTTAATTGTGTTTATAATTGATATCGTTTGCCACTTAGATTTATTATTCTTTGATGATAATTTTTTAATTGTTATGGGTGTTAAGCATTTTAATTTTGTGTAATTATAATGTAATTTGCTAATCCTTTAAATTGTTAATAGTTGCTTACACCTTTTTATTTCAATTTAAATTTGTATAAATATCACTGTTTATATATTTTTCTTATCAGTTGATAATGCTCGCGATGAGCGAAACCGGTCCTGATCTAATAAATTTTATGTGGAAAAAGTACTAAAAATGTTTTATTATTTTTATTATAATGCCATTCCACCAAGTATTGACAGTGAACACCTTAAAAGTGAACACATTTTGTTTCAAAATAATGAATTGAATGTTTGAATGAGTGGAATGATGTGTTTTGTAGTCTGCTATGCATTTTTGTTTATCATCGGAGAAAGCTAACCGTAAGGTAAATGCTTTCATATTTTTTTGTTGCAAATAAAAAACTTTTTGTCTCTTAATCTGTCTCTTCACCCTGATATTTATTTTGAAATGTCATATTCAACTTTAAATAGTTTTGTATAATGTTAATTCTTTGTTGATTGCGAATGCCTAATAAATAAACTACATGAACCAAAGTGACTTGTTTTTCGGGTGCCACATTTTCACATAGCGACGTGACAACTACATCATCATTTTTATTGATTTTTCAATACGAATTTTCTTGGAAAAAATTACATTCATACAGATAACCAGTTTAAGCGTCACAACGAGCCCATACTATGTGGCCCCTTTCAATAGGCTTTGAGGCAAAAACTTTTTTGAAGAATTCTTTACTTTAAATTTTATCATCGATTCATCGATTGTCATATGTTAAGATTCAATAACATTTTCCCTAAAGGATTTTCTCAGGGTTTGAAGCACCGGTCAAATTTTATCATACAGTTGTCCTCGGGGTATAGCAGATGAACTATTGGTGAAATAAAGAGGTAGGTCGATTATGCCTTAATAGGCACATCACTCCTGCATATCAATCGTTGTCCAGTTTTGGGATCTTTCTCGCTCGGCATAACCATTTGTCCTCTGGACCAAAAGTTCTAAAAGCTCAGTCGAAAACAGATCTCTTAAATGATCAAGCGGCTGGGTTTTGTGGGTGTATTGTTCAGTTGTTTTCATAATGTCTTGATCAAAGTTCACGTTGCAAGTTATCTCTATTTCATTTTTCCACCCTCGCTTCTTTTCTTCCACCTGTCGGTCAGCTTCAAGCACAGCAGTAGAATTTTCTTCTTGCATAACTTGTGCACAAATGAGATTTTCATGCTGTTCTAACCCATCTGGAGTTAGGAAAATCTCTGTTTGTGTTGTCCCAGCCGGAGTGTTGTCATGTTCATGATTGGACACTGATTGAATTTGGTGTAGTCGAATGTCTATGATCCACTCCATATCTTCTTCGTCTGACGAGTCCACCAGCTTCTTCGCTTCTTCGCATCTTTATCTTATTTACGTTGCGCCAAAGGTCGCTTTGAATTCTAAAAGAAATAAAGTAAGAATAACTCGAAATTACTGGTGAAATACGCCAACAGGCACATTGAATATAACATATCACAATTCAATCACATCGTGTTCTTATCGAACAAATGGTTATGAATTACCCAAATATATCTAATAAAAATTTCTGAAACATATCACAAATATGAATCGATTTTTTAAAAAAAATTGCTAGCAATTTTATGCAGCCGATGCACGAAAACAGTTGGTGCGAAATCTTGCTAACTTTAAACAAGCCTCAAATAAAAACTGTTAAGTGATTAAAATATCTGATTGTCAAAATGACACTCATCGTTTTTGTGCAATGAAAAAAAAGCAAAGCATGCAAATAATTGCATAGAAATACTGCAAACGAAGTTTCTCTCATAAAACACTTTTTTTCTAGATTTATTACCACTGCGATCGGTCGATGTACTGAAACTTCGTTTTTGACATCATTTTGGTCGATTTCAATGTCATCAAACGAAGCTGGCGACGTTTTTTGTTAATAATCCATCAATGGACGCAGTAAAGAAGCCGAGTTTTGAGCATCGGGAATCTAAAAAGTGTTTGTTAATTTTACAAATTTATTAATTACTCTGTTCTTTAGTTAGGACGAGAAATTATCTTGTTTCGTATAACAGTTTCCCAACTCTCTCGTTTGATAATACTTTTTTTGAAAATCACTTCGACTCCACAAAACTAGTTAAATATTTTTAATTGAGCGTCAGATATTTGAAAAAGAAGTCCTCTAAGCTTGATTGCGCCTGGAGCTTTCCAGTTGCCTAAGCCGTCAATGATATTTGGGCTTTTGATATTTGAATGTTCGTAGTATTTAGATTCTGGCTCTTTATTTCGGTGCATCTTAACGTTTTCTGTGAGTCGCACCCTCTTTGATCTAAAAAAAAAATTCTCGCACCCCCTTAAAATTTATTTACGTATCTGTGATACATTTTGATATATCTATGTCAAAATTGAAACTTCTCTCGCAGCACTACAGTACGTCCTCGACTTACGCGACTTCGGACTTACGCGATTTTCAAAAATTTGCATTTTTTATTTTGCTGATCTTCATTTCTTTGCGGTGTTTGCTTACATTAATTAGCATACGGGAGTACAAAAGAAAGAAAAAAACAACACCAGCACGCATGTGACCATGTGACTAAAGTCACCGGTGAAGACTTAGGGGGGCTGCGAATTTTATCAAGAGCTTAGCGAATATCATAAAAGATGACGGCTATCTGCCACAACAAATTTTTAACGTAGACGAAACGGGATTATATTGGAAAAATGCCAGACCGCTCATATATATCCTAACTAGAAAAATCTATGCCAGGTTTTAGGATGTCTAAAGATAGATTTACACTTTTACTTGGTGGACGTTCAACGGCGGATTGTAAAATCAAGCCACTCTTAATTTACCACAGCGAAAACCCAAGGGCCTTGAAAATTATCACAATACCTACATGTACGGACAGTATTCCAAGATGATTTCGCTTTTTGTCATCGTGCAAAATCTATCACTTCATGATTTTTTCTGGCCTTCAAAAAAAATATTTTCTAATAAATGTGGTATAAATATTTCTATCTATCACTTGGGCGAAGAATTACCAAAAAATTTTTGGCATAAAGAGCTTTTTATGGCCAGGTAACAGCCCTGATCTCAACATCATTGAGAATTTCTTGTCGATAATGGGCAACGAAATTGCAGACCTTAACACCTCCATGCCCGTGATGAATTCATAGATAGTTGAGCCATCAAAACATTCAATATTTCTCTCAATATTGTCAATAAGTATTTATCATTTTAGGTATTCCTATAAAAAATAGTTTTACATCCAAGTATATAATTATAAAATCAAAAATATTACGTCTACTGCACAAAATTATCGGTTTTGTGGTTTACTGATCAATTTATCGATCTTTGAGTGGAAGAATGCGATAGAAATATACGAGCTTACGTTTGATAGAATAACAAGCATCTCAAATTGTAAGAGCGAGAACAGTAAAGAGAGAACGCATTTTTTTCATATTTGCATTTAAATAGAAGCAACATGTTTCAAGGGTTTCTAAAATTGAATAGTGTAAAAAATTCCTTCCACGCAAACACTGTGCAATAGTTGCGCCTGCAAATGTGTTTTCGTATTTTATGATAGGAAATATTTTGTTTGTTAACATGGGGAGAGCCATCAAATAATAACGCTTAAAGCTGGCTGTATATTTTAAAACATTTTTGAGATTTGCAATAAAAATAATTAGACTGTCATAAAAGTTGTCGCTTAAAATTATATAAGTTGTAAAGATATGCCGACATTTCTTTGCGACTTATTTGGACATAAAGAACAGTTTTTACTATATTTAGCAAACGCATTATGACAACTGAAAGCAAAAAAATATGTTGTTGTTGAATATTTATTGCAAACGACGAAAAAACAGCGCTGGTCAGATACAATTGTATTTTTACTCTACTTTTGTAATCACTTGTTGCATAAAAGTCGCTTTATTAATTATTAACTTTGGGCATGTAATTTTAATTTAATATTAACAAATAGCAAGCTCCAATAAAATATTTCAAGAAAATAAAACGGCCAATAATGATTTTTGTCCATAGCTTTATTCCACAAAATATTCAAAGTCTGTAAAACTTTATTTAAGTAATAAGTTAATGTAAAATTATATCCACGAAAACACCAATTTAAAACCTAATAAATCAATAAAAAATGGTTAATAATCTTTCCTTTTTACTTTGTTTTATTATATGCAATAATTAATATGTCTTCAAAATCTCCATAAAACATTTCAGAGAATGTCTAAATAACAATAAAAAATATTCTGGACTGTCCAAGCAGCTGTATGATAATTTTGGTTTTGTCGGCTCACGTCCAACGTCCGCCTTTTGTCAGTCATACCTACCCCGGCTATTGCTTATGGCCAATAGGGTACACTTCTTGTATTTGTCTTCAGACCTTTGTTGGACTCCACATATGCAGCACGGTCGAGGCATAACTTCGAGGATGAGTTTCGAACATGAAGCATTGATAATAATTTTGTTTGATTAAAGTTGATTTTATGTGCTTATTTAAGCATTTATAAATAAAATGAGGGCGAAAATGAGACCTAGAATATATTTTTAAGCATATATACATTTTTTTAAATATTTTTTAGCTTCTTAGGTTTAAATACTGTCAATAAACAGTGACACTGAGATGTCATCTTGGCAGCAACCGTGATTTTTTAGGATGGCATGTTACGGGTTAAGCCCAAAACAATAAATGAATTGAAAAAAGCTATTTAAAGTGTTTAGAATAACCAAAAAAAGGTTAATTATTTTTTAAAAAAAGTAAGTAAAAAGTAAAGTAAGTAAGTGCCATGGCGAATAAGCACCCCAATGAAAGCTTAAAGTGGGAATTTTATATTTATTTGAATAAAAATCATTAAAAAAAACATGGATTTTTTTAAAATGCATTTTAAAATTTCGTGGATGCTCATATGTATCAATAATTAACAATTGATAAAAAAAATCGCATATTTAAATTATAAAATATTTAATAAATACAAAAATTTGTTAATTCTACTACCTGGGCTATCATTAGTTCATTGTTAGCTATTAAAAATTGTGTCAAAGGTAAAACTGTTACATACGCTAAACAGTAAACATGCCTACACATATTTGCAATGATATTTATTAAGATACTAGCAAGTACCCGGCATGTGTTGCAATGCCACTCAAAGAAAGAACGTGTTTGTGTTCAATTCTGTTTATTGAAGTGCTTTTGTATATCTCTTGTTTTTCCGTTTTGTGCGTATACGAATAGATCTGATAGTTTTCCAACGGGTTTGCAGGCCACATACAGCTGTCCATGTGAGAAGCAAAGATTTTCTAATTTTAGTCCACAACCTTGTAGCGATTGTACCTGTGCTATATGTACGCCAATTTTCAATGTTAAAACTTGTGACGGCATGGCTGGCAAATCAAGTGAGCTTAAGAATTCAGAAGAATTTATTGCGATATTTTTGGGAAAACTTTTTGAATCAATTCTCTTATTGTTTTTGTAATTTTACAGAAGTTTGCTGGCAATGTAATACATTGTGTGGATTCATCTGTTTCTAATTTTCCATTCCCAATATCCAACAATTATTTTGCAAAACGTTCAGCGGATGTCTCATATTGTAGTTCTACACGCATGCTGGCCTCGAAAGCCAATGTATAATGTATAATTATTTTAAAAATAAAAAAACCATATAACTAAGAATTACCCATCTCAAAAATTAAGCTTAGTGTTCCGTTGAAATTTCCGGAGTTGCAAAGTGTTCCATCTCAGAATAAGTTTGGGAAACCCTGCTCTAGGACGTGAAACGATTAAGTTCGTAAAAGAAGTTTGGTGGGGTAGTATTCTTTTAAGGAATTATCAAAGGGGAAGAATTTTGTTATTTTGAAATAATAATATTTTAGAAATGTCTTATGCAGCTAGTATGATTTTTCAAATTTAAGGTTTGTTTGACTTACGCGAAATGCTTCGGAACGAATTAGTCGCGTAAGTCGAGGACTTACTGTATAACCAAATAACTAATAAATAATGGTTATACGATCATTATATTCAATTGATTGAAAATTCTGCAAGACTTTATTTCGTAAACTTTTTTCTACAATCCTTTCTAAGACATCAAATCTCAATAGGCATACAATGAACTCTAAAACGGTCACGGTGTAAAGCAGTTTTAAATCAAGTGTCAACGTTTTGCTATGCATGCTTGCAACTATTACTATTTCCATGAAAAAAAATATGCCATAGCGTAAAAAAAACTGTAAAAGTGCAATCATTAAAAAAGAGATTAAGGCAAAAGTAAACAATCGATTAGGTTTGCTAACCAAATATTTCCACTTAAGGGGGTATTCTTGTCTAGAGGCACGAATTCCGGGTGTTTTTTCGAGTGTCTGCGTCACCAAAATTGCTGTAACTCTGTAAATAATTAAAATTTTGAAAAATACCTTTGAGAACAAACTTTCAAATGTCTAAACTTTAAAAAAATATAAAAAAGAAAGATTGGTTTTTCAAATTTCTACACTAGTTTATCAGAGATGTAATAACTATAATTCGTATGTGATATATTTTGAAACAGTTACTTAATAAATAATAATTATTTTAATAATAAAAAAACCAACTTAGAATTACCCATCCCAAAAATTAAGCTAAGTGTTCCGTTGAAATTTCCGGAGTTGCGAAGTGTTCCATCCCAGATTAAGTTTGGGAAACCCTGCTCTAGGCAACGAGTTGATCAGTCGAGCGGGTCTTGGAACTGGCGACTCATACGTACTAAGCGAGTGACAAAAAGTCTTTGGTCGTAGTTTCACCCACGTAAGAATAAGAGCATGTAAATTAATAGTCATGAGAATTTAAGGATTTTTAACTCGGCCCCGAAGAAGAAGAGAGAAATGCTTAAAGCTTGAAAAAGTTGTTCGAGCTTCGAGAAAGTGAAACGATAAAATTCATAAAATAAATTTGGTGGGTTAGTATTCTTTAAAGGAGTGATCAAAGGGGAAGAATTTTTTTTTTTTTTAAATAATAATATCCTAGAAATGTCTTATGGACTCTCTCTAATTGCAGATTGTATGTGATCATTATATAGAATTTCAACTGGAGGTGCTTGATGGAAATTAAATGACAAATTGACACTTGTAGAACCCAGCTCGCGCTATTTCAATTAAATTTGTTTGTTTAATTTATTTAGTTTGAAGGAATTTTTCCTTCGACAAAATTATTAGTTAATAATCTTTGGACGATTATATCACTTCAACCTCTTTTTGGTTGCCTTTCAAATTGACACCGATGGTTGCCTGTATTAGCAAAGAAATATATTGTAAGAAAATAACTATCAAAAGGAGAAATATTTAATTTCAATAAACGATGTTCTACCCAACAAAGAAGTCAAAGAAATGAAGACACTTTGGTTGATGTAGTTGATTTATTAGGCATTCGCAATCAACAAAGAATTAACACTTAACAAATATATTTAAAGTAGAAAATAACATTTTAAAATAAATAACGGGGTTAAGTGACAGATTAAGAGAAAAAAAGTGTTTTATTTGCAACAAAAAAATATGAAAACATTAACTTAACAGTTAGCTTTCTTCGATGATGAAATGGATTATGTATTCACTCTCGGACGGAAAGCTGGTATCGCTCAGACTTAAGGCGTCAACGATAAAATATACAGTTATTAAACATCGCCTGCTGTGCCCCAGTTGGTTAGAGCTTGCTTTACCGATCACGCAGGTTTGGGTGCGATTCTCGGTCAAATCAGTAGTTTAAAGAATTATTCAATTCAACGATTGGTGGTTTTTGATGTCAATTGACATTATTCTCTTCTCAACTCATCCTTATTTTCCTTTAAAAACTGGAGGAAGCAATAGCGATTCGACAACCACTAGTCCTGTTCTGACCTTATTCTTTTTTCCCTATAACTCACTTTGAAAAGAAGTGAAGTTGAGCGACAAACAATTCTCGTAGAAAAAACTCTCGACTCTTTCTATCCCCAATGATCAATTTCATACAAAGAAGCTCATTCTTTGATAACTTACTTAAGCAAGCGATTTCTGTAGATAGGCTGTTCTCAAAGTTCACCGCTTAAAAATATTAATCGCGTCAAGAATATATAATCATATTTCAATGGTTTCTTGGATTCAGATTAATTTCACATCGATCACACCCGAATGGATTCTCGCCCGTTAGTGAAAGCATATGGGGTGTTGAACTAAAATGCGTTGCAGACTTCAAAACACATTCAAAGGTTTTTTACCAGTATGTATTGTTTTGTGAATATTTAAATTTAAACGCCATGCAGATTTATAACAACATTGGTCACATTCAAATGGTTTCTCGTCAATGTGTGATATTTTATGAACTCTCAATTGTGCACTTGTTGCAGTTTTAAAATTGCATTGATCACAATCGAACGGTTTCTCGTCGGTGTGTGATATTTTATGAACTTTAAATTGTGCACTTTTTAAATTACATTGATCACAATCGCACGGTTTCTCGTCAGTGTGTGATATTTTATGAACTTTTAATTGTGCACTTGTTGCAGTTTTAAAATTACATTGATCACAATCGAACGTTTTCAGGTCAATATGAGTTAGTTTGTGGGTGTCCAAATAAGTTTTACATAAAAATTTATAATTACATTTATCACATTCAATAAGTTTTTTGTCAGTATGTGATAGTTTATGGCGTTTTAAGTGTGACATCTTCGCAGTCTTATAATCACATTGATCACATTTAAATGGTTTCTCGCCAGCGTGCGATAGTTTATGGGTTTTTAAAGCTGACTTGCATGCAGATATATAATCACATATACCACATTCAAATGGTTTCGCGTTAGTGTGTGATATTTTATGAACTTTTAATTTTCCACGCGTTGCAGTTTTAAAATTACATTGATCACAATCAAAAGGTTTCTCGCCAGTATGCGTTAGTTTATGGTAATTAAAATAGGTTTTCCTTAAAGATTTATAATCACATTTATCACATTCAAACAGTTTCAAGCCAGTATGCGATAGTTTATGGCGTTTTAAGTGTGACTTCCACCCAGTTTCATAGTCACATTGATCACATTTAAATGGTGTCACGCCAGTGTGCGAGAGTGTATGGGTTTTTAATTCCGACATCTTTACAGATTTATAATCACAATGATCACACTTAAATGATTTTTTACCATCATGCGTTTGTTTATGGATTTTTAAATACCAGCTCTTTTTTGATCTATAATCACATTGATCACAAGCAAATGATTTGTCGTCAGAATGCGTAATTTTATGGTGTTTTAAATTGGTTTTCAATGCAGATTTGTTGCAACATTGATCACATTCAAACTGTTTCTCGCCAGTAAGCGATAGTTTATGCGTTTTCGAATTTTCACGCCATGCAGATGTAAGTCCGTCTTGAGAATGCAAACCTTTTTTCCGAGGGTCAGTTTGAAGACGACGAGTCGCACCCCGGTTATGTTTCATACTTGATGTCGATTTGTGATACATGATTTTATGCATTGATAGTAAAAAGAGCGATGCAAACAATTTCATACAAAAACTGCAAACGAAGTTTCTCCCATGAAACACTTTCTTTTGTAGATTTATCACCACCACAATCGGTCGATAACCCAAGACTTCATATTTGACATTAGTTTCGACGATATCAATACCATAGACCGACAGCGGCGATGTTTTCTGCGAATAATCTAATGATGGACACAGCGGAGAAGAGCTTTCGGCAGCAAGAATCTAAAAAAAAGTAAATGTCATAATATAATAATTTTTTGAGCTTTTGTTAATGTGAGTAATAAACAAGTTCCTCGGTTTGCTTGGAAAGATATTGGCGAATTTTTCGTGAAAATAATTATATTTTTTTATACTGTATTAATATTTATTTTTTAAACTGGTCGAATATCGGCTTCCAAAGTACTTCAAGTCAGTTTATGTTTAAAACTCAATGACATTTTGGACAACACATTGTTGCAGACTACGGTTTCTCAACCAGGAGCTAAATGGCCACCATAGGGAGCACGGCGTGTTCTAGAAAGACTAGAAAAAAGTAATTTTAATGAGAGCCACAACAGAGTTTTGGGGGAGGGAGGAACTTGCGAATCCTGGAAAAGCTAAAATTTTTTAATTGTAAAATTTAAATAGTTCGAATTATGTACATTCACACAGATTTTGTCACTAACGACCCAGGTTTTGCCTTTCGGCATCTTCAGGCGTTCAAGTGCACGGACGACCTTAAACTGACGCTTAGTAAATGAATGTTTTGTGTTTATATAATAAACGAGTTTAAAGCCATTGCTGGCGAAAAACGGTGAACCCATTTGAGCCAAACTGAGTGTGTTGTGTTTTTTTGAGTAGGAATGCCCACATCAGGTTCATCCGTGCACTTGATCGCCTGAAGATTCCAAAAGACGAAACCCGGGTTGTTAGTGACAAAATCTGTGTGAATGTACATAATTTGAACGATTCAAATTTAATATTGAAATTTCACTAAGCATCTTCGTAAATAGTTTGAAATTATTAACTCCTCAAACGGGTATGGGGGCTGCAGAAAAATATGAGACTCGAAGGGGCCAAAGGATCAAAAAGTTTGAGTAACTTTGTAAAAGATAACCTATTTCTCCAAGTGATGATTAAATTCGAAAATAGATTTGTTGGTTTAAAAATCTTACCGTAAGAACTTAAAATTTGGCATTTGTTTCACAGCATGCGCACTTTAGTTTTGTTTTAATATCTGTCATCATTATGGTTCATGAAAATCATAACAAATGACATAAAAATATTTTTAAAAATAAGCTTTGATTAAAGTGTACTAAAAAGGTAAAAATAGTTCCGATATCTATTCCTTCAAAATTATTCCCTCGTCTGAGCAACATCCTGACCACATGACACTCTTCAGCACAGTCAGTCGGATCGTTGACTCTCCAGAGAATTGGGAAACGAACCATCTCTCACATTCTACTATCGCTAGTAGTCGACGGTAGATAAGAGTTATTAATTTCGGAATAATTGTCTCATATGACTAAAAGTAAAAGCGCGCGGCGAAAGTATTTATCTAAAACTTAATTTACAATATATTATCAAGTAAATTTAAGACGGGCGAAACCGCGAGACGCTTAACGAGCCGCGTTTTGTGCATCACTGGCTTAAATAGTAGCAAAGATGGTGCAACTAGGGCATCCAATCCCGGGATCCCGTTCAATTTTCTGATCCCGAAATCCCGGGATTGAGATGGCCGCGATCCCGGGATTTCGGGATTGAGAAATTTTGAGCAAATTCTCGAAATTGGCAAATTGAAGATTTCAAATTCCTCGGTGAGCAAAAAAAAAAAAACGAGTTTCTGTGAGATTCTGGGAAAAAGTATACCAAATCGGAGATTTCAAATTCTTCGGTGAGCTAAAAAAAAAAAAAGAGTTTCCGTGAGATTCCGGGAAAAAGTATAGCAAATTGAGGATTTCAAATTCCTCGGTGAGAAAATCTCAATCCCGGGATTCAAAATAAATCAATCCCGAAATCCCGGGATTGGAAAAAGGCTTAGTGATTGAATACCCTAGGTGCAACCTTGTTGTCTCATGTTTTCCTTTCATTAAACTAACGTTAGCTTCCACCATATATGAATTGCGGACACTAATCTATCTGTTTGATGGAATACTTGATTACCCCTTACCGGTGGTAATTGCATTTAATCGCCAAATAGTAATATGTTAATACCACCAAAAAATTCATCGCTGTTCTTCAATTATCTAAATCGGGAGTCGATTGTGCATTTCACAAGCAACCAAACATGGAAATCTCATCGATGAACAAAAACTAAACAGTTTTCCATTATTGGTTTCTGTTTTTAAATACATACCAATCTGCATCGATATTACATTTATCCCGTTTATCCTTAAGTCGAATTTGTCCTAGTCTAAAATTCGGTCAAACTATTTCAGTGATTAGAATTTTTTGAATTTTGTAATGTTCCATTGGCAAAACAGATAACTGTTTTATAGACGCATGTCACCGCATTTTTGTATGTTCAATCGACAGTTAAAGATTCGATATCCTGCACTTATATTCCATAACAAATTATCGTTTTAAAGCATAATCTTATAAAAAAATATAGCGCTATAATACTAAATTGTATTGAGACCGATTAATGCTTACGTAAAGGCGTGAGATCATTTCAAAACTGCTGACGTTTACGTTAAATTTTGACAATTCAAAAATCCCGACAGCAGAGTCACGCCTTGGCGACTAACAGAGCAAGTTAAGAAAAATCTTAAGCTTCAAGGTTAAGGATATCACAGCGAAAGTATTTTTTTATAAAGAATTTATCGCACGACAATGTAATTAAACAAAACATCCCGAAATTCATTCAACACTTAATTTATCAAAGACATTCTTTTGCAAAAACAAATAAATAAATTGATGAAAGTCTGATATGTAATCTTGACGATATTTAATTTTGTTACCTGATTTTTGACGTCAGATGCAAAAGAAGTAGAATCTTCGCCATTCTCTGAAACTTTGCTGTTCACAGCACACTCTCCAGAAGCGACCTCCTCTTTGCAGATGGGCTGTCCGATATCGGTTTGAAATTCAGATTTGATAAGAAATGCGCTCTGAAAAAAAAACAATTTTAATCAATTCTAAGATTGTATGGGGATTTACTTACAAATAATGCAAAATTATATCAAACATGGGAGACGGCAACGATAATTTACGCATATTATGAAATGTTATACAAGTCTTATAGAGTATATTACCATATGTTGACAAAAATAGCTCTCTCTTAATAAATTATCGGTGTACCAGATTCTTGTGAAAAAGAGGCGCTTTTATCATTATGGTATAAAATTGTATATATAATTGCATTGGTATTGACGGTGTAGAAAATAATGAACATTATTAGGCATATATAACAAACTACTATAGACAAAAATCGACAGAAAGGTAACCTCAAAAGATTCCAGGGCTTCCGGTTTCACAATTGGTACGTGATACCAGCCGTCGTCTGGCGGATGACCTTCTTCATTGTATTCTCGATCATCTGGCTCATTCTTAACTTCCATATTTTTAATACACTAGATAAAATCATTGAACAATTGATAAATCCGTCAACGCCAATAGTCGTCGGGCTTTTGGAATAGACAATAGAGTGGCGTGTTTTTATTGTTTATGGTATTTATGGTCGTTATTAATGAATTCGAGTAAAAAATTTGACCCGTTATGAGGTTTTCTTGAATTTACTTTAAATATTGTAAATAATTTAACTTATAGCTGCCCTCTATTCGTTTTTCGTTTAATATGACACTAACAGTTATATTATGTATTTTAAGCTTATTGATAAAGCCATGTCCACACCTCACGAACACACATCCACAAGGCGAACAGCTCTATTTGATACAAGCCAACGAAAACGTATATTAATTGTTTTCGTTTTCAGAATATACCATTGAAATGTCCTTCAACCAAAATTATAAATCAGTTTTTAATATGTATATTTCTTGACAATAAATAAATGGTTTTACTCCAAAACTGGCAGCTGTCATGAAACAAGAAGATAAATATGAAAGTATATGCTATTATCTATTGAATATCATGACCGAGAGAATCTGAAGCTCGCCAATGAGTATGACCTTGAACAAAAAAATTATGCTAACATAATTTTATTATTTAATTGACGTACAATATATTCACTTGTGAAATGCAAAAAATGTCTTTACTTACAATAGAACTGTGCTGGAACTGGAACAATCCAATATTGGTTCCACATATTTAGTTATATATATTTGCACCGACTTCACAATGCTTTCGCGACAACTCGACAATTGACTTCACATTAAATCACCCGAAAAACTAATATCTCGTGCATTCTTTTCGAACGAAAAGCTCAAATGTTTATTCTGCATTCGTTGAAAATATGTAGTGATGAACTATTGAAATGGTAAAAAGTATAACACAAAAGACTCCCTCAGCTTGCGTGCTGGCAGAAAACGTATTGATTATTTGTGTTTTCTTTCGTCTGTGCAATACTGGGCTTTCGACTCTCAAGAGTTTTCAGAGTAGATATACACTTAGGCCTCGTATAACACGGTTGTATACAACACGGTTTCTTTTAACACGATTGATGAATTGTTGCATATTTTTGTACAACACGTTTCACATAACACGGTTTCAAACAAAAATAGTAAGCATGTTTGATTTGATACGCTCATGGATTGCAACATAACAAATCATACTAGATATGTCGGGACTTTTTTTTCTATCCTATAATCCTGTAATGGAAAGAAATTTGAAGTTCAAGAAAGAATTACAAAATATTTTGGTCCCTTATCACGAAATATGTACAGATTTATACGCACTAAAAGCAGACAATCACTTATTACAGAATTTTTAAAGGCTAAATACAATCTGAAGTCCTCCAATGATGAAAACTCACAACCGATCTCGAAAAAGAGTCAAACATATTATATAATTGTAAGTGATAGCGATGATGAATGAATGATCTATTATATTAATATATGTATGAATGTTATTAACGTTTTGTTAAATAAATACGTAAATATACTAAATTTGAATCGTTCAAACTATGTACATTCTCACAAATTTTGTCATTAACGACCCGGGTTTCGCCTTTCGGCATCTTCAGGCATTCAAGTGCACGGATGAACTTGAACTGACGCTTAGCAAACGAAACCCGGGTCGTTAATGACAAAATTTGTGAGAATGTACATAGTTTGAACGATTCAAATTTAATATTGAAATTCCACCGAGCACCTTCAGTCGAAATCTTAAATTACGTAAATATACATTTTGTCGATTGTTTAACATAAAAAAATAAAAGATATTTTAACAAGCTTCGATATTTTTTTAAAACGCAAAGATTGATATTTTTGTATGAACTTAAAACTTCGTATAACACGATTTGTATTACACGACGTTTACACGGAACCATATGACCGTGTTATACGAGGCCCAAGTGTATTTGAAGTTGGGTACCTATTAAATCTGTATCTATTTAAACCTTGCCAAAAACCAATCGCACATATGTTTCAGTTAATGCTTAAAATCTCCATTGAAAAGAATTTATAAATAAAGTGTATGAAAACAATATAAATTCAAGATTTTTTTTTATTGGTTCATAAATTTATTGAGTTATTAAAAAAAAGGACACATTAAGTCGTCGAGAAAGTACAAACCAGTAATCACAATTCAGAGTTCTATATATTCAACTCTCTAATATTTTTGTGATTTATTTGGTGTCAAAAAGAATCTCTTTCGATAAATAATTTTGAAGCTGATTTAAATGTACATTTGTAGCGAAATAGACCACTTAGTTACACATTAAAAGTTTTCTCTCACAAATCTTCAAAATCACATTGGTCGCATTCAAATCGTCTGTCGACAGAATGCGAAAGTTTATGGGTTTTAAATATTGATCGCGTGACAGATTGATAAAATCCAAATGATTTGTCGTTGGAATGGGAACGTTTATGGGTGTATGTGACTTCCGTGCAGATTTCACATTGATGGCAGTATGCGATAGATGATAATGTGACTTCCTTGTAGCTTTATAATAACACATTTAGAAAGTTGGTTGTTTTTATGTGAAAATTGATGAGCGTTCATATGCGACTTCCATACAGCTTTATAATATACATTGTCACATTCAAATGGTTTCTTGCCAGTGTGCAAAATTTTATGGACGGTTAAATGTGACTTGCAAATGTTTTCTCCTCGCCAGTATGCGATTGTTTATGGGTTTTCAAATGTGGCTTCCATGCAGATTTATAATCGCATTGATCACATTCAAACACTTTCTCACGAGCACGCGACAGTCTATGAATGATTATATAAGATTCCGTTGCAGATTTAAGACCATATTGATCACCTTCATAAGTTGTTTTGCCAGTTTGCGAAAGGTTGTAAATATAAAAAGGTTTGAGTCACTTTCTTTTAATTACAATCGTTTTCTATCTGGATCCTTTAGGAAATTGCGGTAAGCAGATTCGAAATCACATGGAGAGATATTTTCACGTTGCGGTGATGTTAAATCAGATTTTAATCGTTCAGAATCGGTTTGAAGACAAAAAGCCGCATCTTTGGTATGTTTCTTATATAATATGGATTTGTGGTGAACATATTTATGCATAGAAAGTAAATCAAACGATATAAACAATTTCAAACAAATACAGCAAACGAAGTTTCTCTCATTAAAGGCTTTTTTTTCTAGATTTTTTTCAACCAGGACCGGTCGTTGCTTTATAACTTCATTATTGACATTGTTTCCATCGATTTCAATGTCAACGAAGGACACTGGTGATGTCTTCGGTGAGTAATTTATTAATGAACGCATCGAAGAAGCTGAGTTTTGGGGAGCGGGAATCTGAAAAAAGTTGTTTAATGTTATAAGATTACATTTTTTAACATAAGCATTAAAAACTGGTCCAAGTTGTTTAAGTCGTCTACATTTGACAGCAAACAACATTCAATAATCACATTAAGATTACTTGTAAAAAAGCATTAAAAATGTTGGGTTTTTTCATCCGTACAGAAGTTTTAAAAAAATGAACGTTTGAAGAGAAATGGTAGCTTGTAAATGAGAATGTTAACAAGTCTTAAGAATGTTCCCAGATTATTTTTTGAGAAATTGTAGATATGAGTTGTTTGCTTCTCAAAGGTTCCCTAGCCTGCCAATGGGTATGCCACTGAGGAGAGCTTTATAGGATTTTAACAATATTGCTTCGTATGTCGGCATATTTCACGTAGACTAGGGTGGGTTCCGACGAATTCAATTTGTCATGCTTTCAAGTAGAGTTTGTCGGAGCTTATTCGGTTGATATCCTTTACAATTTGTTTCTCTCTACTTACTGCTTTTAATGTAAAAATGTATAAAAATTTCAAATTTATAATTCTTCAATCTTATGCAAAGTTTGATAAATAAATTAGTATAAAAAATAATAAAATTGATGTTCTCAAAATTAAGGAAATATTTACAATATAAAAGGTTTTAAGGTAAGAGAGAGAGAAGAGAAAGCATTATTTTTCAAGAAATTATTTTATAACAATCCTATAAGACATTTCCACGTTTCGAAATTCATTAGAAACTTAAATTTTGAAGCACATTCTTGTACGTGACGACAGACTTAAATAAAGACGTTATAATAATTACGAAGTTCTTTGATTTTGAATCATGTTACCTGATTTTCAAGTTCATATGCAAAAGAAGTAGATTCTTCGCCATTTTCTGAAACTTTGCAGTTTACCGCACAGACTCTAAGAGCAACATCTTCTGTGAAGATGGGCTGTCCGATAACGGTTTGAAATTCAGATTTGACGAGATGAGAAGCGTCCTGAAAGAAGTAATAAGTAATTCAAATCAATTACATTAGGATTTAAAGTTTTTTTTGGTGTCATCACGTGGTCGAGTGTTCAGCGAAGATTCATGCGAAATGAAATGCTGTTACGTAAATTTGTTACCATATTTTAAATTTGTTTTAGAAGCTGTGTGCTCAGAAGGGTAATTGTGTTTCACTACACTAGTATGTCTTCTCCCGAAAACGAATTACATGCCAAAAAGAAAAAAACACAGTCGTGTAGCTAAATAAACAACAAATAAAAAAATATTGAATTATCACACATGGAAGTTAGTGAAATCTTAGAAAACCATCGAGCCTATTTGTTTTAGAATTGTATACATAATTGCATACAAATTAACGGTGTGGAAAATGAATTAACGTTGTCAAATATATACCAAACTATAACGGACAAAAAACTATAAAAAGCTAACCTCAAAAGTTTCCAGGGCTTCTGGTTTCACAGTTAGTAAGTCAGACCAACTATCATCTGGCGGATGACCTTCTTCATTGTATCCTCGATCAACTGGTTCATTTTTTCCATTCATTTTATGTTTCAATTCATTGGATGAAATCATTGAGTAGTTTAATAATTCAAGGACGCTAATAGGCGTCGTGGTTTTGGCATAGACAATAATTTGAGTATAAATATTAATGTTAAATTCGAGCTCATATTTGTTACCTACCTATACTTTTCACCTTACATTATTATTATGAAGTTCGCTGATACATTATGCGAAATATGTGAATTATTTAATTATAAGTACCCTGCGACACTATATCATTTGCTGTGAGATTCGTTTCGCTTTTAATATGCGTTTTTATTTATTCATCGTTGAATATGGGTCATTTGTTAAAATTATTATATTTTAATTAATGCCACCTGTGTGGTCGAGTGGCCAACGTTGTTGGCTTGGCTACAGAGAGCCCGGGTTCAAATCCCGGCACGAACAGTTTTATAAATTGATTTTTCAATCGATTGAATCACATAAAAAATATACGTAGGTTCTGAGTGTGGACATTTTAAAATCTAAGAAGACAAGTGACTTTTGAAGATGGGGAAAATATTTGAATAGCTAACCCGCAAAACATGTTTCTTTCAGAGGTCAAGTTGTAAATTTAGTGGTCTCTTGTTGACTTAAAACGATTGTAGATTTGGCTCAATTTTAAATATTGGTGATGCTTGTTCTTCTAGCAAATTCAAATTCGCATATTTCTATCGCATTCTATCATTCAAAGATCGCTAAATCTATTAGAACAACATTCAGCGATGATTTTGTGCCAAAGAAGTATAATATATATATATATATTTAATATTTATTTTGTTATATTTTCAACAAAGTACTGATTAAGTTTCCAACTCGATATTGCTATATCTGCATTTATCTTCTCTTAGCGTCTTTGGTTCTCGCATCGTAAATTCTAGTCAATAGCTGAACGAACATTCAGCGATGATTTTGTGCCAAAGAAGTATAAAATATATATTTATATATTCAATATGTATTTTGTTACATTTTCAACAAAATCAAAAATCAAATTTTTCTAGGAATACCTAAACCTAAAAATATCAAAACCGGGACTTTTTTTATTGGCTCAAAAACCTTGCTAAAAGGGGTGTGTACAAAATAAAAAGTAGCTAAATATACCATCTGAAATCGTATTTGATTGGCTTCTTTTTTATTTACTTTACTAAACTAATAACTAAAATAAGTTGTTCTCGCTCTAACTATTTGAGATGTTTGTTCTTCTATCAAATGTAAACTCGTATATCTCTATCGCATTCTACCATGCAAAGATTGATTAATAGATCGGCAAACCACAAAATCGACAATTTTGTGCAGTAGACGTAATAGTTTTGATTTTATAATTATATATTTAAATGTAAAACTATTTTTTCTAGGAATACCTAAAATGATGAATTGCCTAAATTGAGAATATTAAGAGAAATATTGAATGGCTTAACTATCTATGAATTCATCATGGGCGTGGAGGTGTTAAGATTATTAACATATTACAAATAATTTAGACGCCGTTGCCTTGGTATTTCTGAACATTGAGAGTTTATCTAAAACCGGGAGTTTTAGCTGTCTTAAAAGGACTCGGGTAGGTATATCGGGACGCTTGGCTGCCCTATACATAGATAAATGAACAGTTAAAAAACGTCACACAATCGTGAATATTTTTTGTGAATCTTAAATTAGTCATATTTCTCGGAGATGTGAGCTAAGAAAAAGCTCTTTGAGTCTGAAAAAAGAAAAAAAAAGAAAAAGTCAATACGAAAATTAATTTGTACGCATTAATAGCTCAGGTATAAAAGAGGTATGAAAAATATTTTAACAGAAAATTTAATAAAACCTTTATTACCGGTAGCCAATTTCAACTCGCGTTATATATAAATAATCCTAAATACCATAAACAGTAAAAATACGTCACTTTATTGACGATTGCAACAGCCCAAACACTATTGGCGTCCTTGAATTTACCAATTGTTCAATAATTTCATCCAGTGTATGTATTTCAAAAAAAATGGAATTTAAAAACGAACCAGTTGATCGAGAATACAATGAAGAGGGTCATCCACCAGATGACGCTTGGTATCACGTACCAATTGTTAAACCAGAAGCCCTGGAAACTTTTGAGGTTATCTTTCTGTCAATTTTTGTCCATAGAAGTTTCGTATATATGCCTAATAATGTCAATTCTTTTTCTGCTCCGTTAATATAAACACGAGTATCCATATTTCTTTTACCATATAGGAAATGGCCACATTGTCGTTTACGGAAATTACGTAATATTAGTACGAAAATGTGTAGCCGTGTTTCATATTAGTTCTGTGAATCGGTCGCTTATATATGAAGAAAGAACTATTTGACAACACACGGCGACTCTTTCAAACCGATAATTCAATGGTTTTTCGCTTGAATAATCGCTTCTTGTCTTCCATGTTTCATAATTTTGCATTATTTGTAGTTTCGTCGTTCTTTACGTTTAGAAATGCACAAGATTATTATCCTTTATTACAACATCGCATATATCTGTGTCTTCCTGAGACTCTCAGTGAAAAATCTCGTATTTGCTTAATGGCATTGGTAAAACTTTTGATGTTTTTTTTGTATTGAAAATCCCCAAACTATCTTAGTTAAATTGATAATTCTTTCAGTGCGCTTCCCTTCGTATCAAATCTGAATTTCAAACCGATATCGGACAGCCCATCTTCAAAGAAGAAGTCGCTCCAAGAGAGTGTAAAGTAAACTGCAGAGATTCAGAACATAACGAGGAAACGACTTTTGCATCCGATTTCAAAAAGCAGGTAACATGACAAAACATCGTCAAGAAAACAAAGTTAAAATTCATGATGAATATATTTTTAAAATGTTTTTACGTGATCGTATGTCTAGAACCTATTGAAACTCAAAAAAATCGACCAATTCTCAAGTCTGCTTCAAACCAAAGCGCTGTAGGTACATAAATATTACAATTTTCACTCACTCAAAGTGTCTGGTAGTACGGATGATAAAGCCCAACATTTTTAGTGCCCTTTTTTCTAGAAATCTCAATGCGATTGTTAAATGTAAGTTTCCTCTCAAATTGTACGCCAGTATCTTAAGCTGATTTAATTTTTGAAATGAAATTTAGCCATCAATGAAATAACGAAAAAATAACACTCGCGACCCTCTTGTAAAGAATAAAAGATTCAACTCGATTTTATTACATCTCCCCCAATCCACTTTATCATCTATATTAAACTGTAGGCGTTGACAACCTTCTAAAAAAAGATAACATTTTTAATAACGTTTGCTATCGTTTACGATAATAGATTTCAGCAATGGCTCCAAGATTTAGTCTGCGGAACACTCAAATTAGTGCAAAACTGCGTTTATTAAAAAACCCCATACGATACTTACTGTTTTCTGTTTCTTAACTCACTACCAAAAAGCTTAACAAAACCATAAACAAATCGAATAATTGCATGTCATGATTGACCCTCGCAAAAGCTTTCGAGAAATTATTCTTGAAACAGTAATCTTGCATTTCTTTATCTCACGCCTTTGACGCGTAATCCTTCAACAGCATCAAGCTAATTTAAAATGGTTTTTATAATCATTTTATGCCTAATATTTTCAAGAACCTTAGCTAGCCTTGAGAGAACAGCCGCCGGTCTTTGATTTGATGTTCCTGTGCCATTCTTGAAAATTGGCGTAATCTTAGATGTTTTCCCTATTTCATGGACAGTACCTTATTTTGTCACATGAAAAGATTTTTGATGAGGGTAACACATTCTTTTTTAAAAAAAAAAACACGTTAGGACCCTGTCGGTACGAAGCGACCGAGTAATTTTATGTTTTTGAGTCAAACTAATTTCAAAAGATTCATCCATTTCATGGCATTGGAAAACATTTCTACGACTTTTCAAAATTTATTAAATATTTGAGTGTAGTCTGCCATGAATTGTACAGATCTGAAATGTCCAGCAAACGCTTTTGCGTCTTCATAACTCTTCCAATTAATTAACTCAGCAAACCCATTATAATACATGTGAAATGTGTACAAACAAGAGATCCACTCTTTTGAACAGATTTCAATCAATCGATTCCTCCCGTTAACAGCTAGAAAAAAATAACGTTTTTTGTCCTGTAAGCCAGCGATTGTCTAAACACTAATAAAGGAAAACTTAATATTTATTTTGTGAGTCCTTAAGAGATGTCGGACCCCTTTTCAATGATGCAAACTCTAAAAAATATTTATTGTCGTCGTAATAATGACAACACACTGGTGGGTAGCGTGTGTGGTTAGTAGGTATGCGACACACCGGTGGGTCGTTAGCTTTAGAGTGGTTAATACTGCCCGAGCTTGGATTCAAACTCATGACCACCGTAACCGAAGCTAACCTCCTTGATCATGTATATACACAGTGTATACTTTTTTGTATAAGACAGAAATACTAAATGATAATGTTGCTCTCTATTTCCTTGTGACAATATGTTTAATAAGCCAGTGCGGCTTATCGACGAAGTCGTGTCCCGTTTGTTAAACGGATTTTGATCTCACAACACTTGAACCACCTTTCTTCTCTATTCCATCGTAGGTGAACCTACAGGAAAATTAATTTTCCTCTCACAATTATAACTCTTTTTAGATTCCAGATGCCCAAAACCCTGTTACTTTACTGCCTCTATTATTGAATTTTTCACAGAAGACATCGCCAGTTTCGTTAAATGACATTAAAATCGACGAAAAAATTGTCAAAAACGATGTTTTAGAACATCGACAGATCATAGTGATGATAAATCTACAAAAGGAAGTGTTTTATGAGAGAAACTTCGTTTGCAGTATTTGTATGCAATTATTTGCATCGTTTGATTCACTTTCATTGCATAGGAATGTTCACCACGAACCCGTGCCTAGCTTCAATGCAAATGAAACCGTAAAACGTACAAGAGATGAAACTCTTTATCAATTTAAACCAAATGAAAATGATGTTACTAGCAATCAAAATGCTGGTGCTTATCACTTAAAGGCTGATGAATCTGCAATGCGTCCTAACTACATATCACATAAGTCATCGCACACTAAAAAGAAGCAGTTTGAATGTGATCAATGTGATTATAAATCTGCAACGCGGCGACATTTGAGAAGACATAAATTATCACACACGGGAAAGAAAACATTTAAATGTGATCAATGCGATCATGAATCTCTATGGAAGTCAAGTCTTCAAACCCATAAAATGTCGCATTTTGTTAAGAAACCATTTGAATGTGATCAATGCAGTTATAAATCTTCACAGAAGACAAAATTAGAAACCCATAAACAATTGCATACTGGCAAGCAACAATTTGAATGCGATTTTTGTCAATACAAATCTGGGTGGAAATCACGTCTGATCACCCATAGACTATCGCATACTGGCGAGAAACCTTTTGAATGTGATCAATGCGATTATAAAGCAGCGCAGGGTTCAAATTTGAAAAACCATAAACTAACTCACACTGGCGAGAAAAAATTTGAATGTGACCAATGTGATTATAAATCTGCACATAAGTCGGTTTTAAAAATTCATAGAATTAATAAGCATACTGGCGAAAAGCCTTTCGAGTGCGATCAATGCGAATATAAAACTGCTTGTCGTTCGTCGTTGAAACACCATAGATTATTACATACTGGCGAGAAGGCATTTGAATGTGATCAATGTGATTTTAAAACTGCCCTGAAGAATGGCTTAAAAGACCACAAACTATTGCACACTGGCGAGAAACCGTTGAAATGTGATCAATGCGATTTCAAATCGTCATGGAAATCACATTTAAACACCCATAAATTAATACACTCTGGCGAAAAACCGTTCCAATGTGATCAATGTGATTATAAATGTGCACAAAAGAATGCCTTAAAAAGCCACAAACTATTGCACACTGGCGAGAAACCCTTCAATTGTGATCTATGCGATTATAAAACAGCGTGGCGTTCTTGTTTAAGGACTCATAAATTTTCACATACTGGCGAGAAACCATACAAATGTGATCAATTTGACTATAAATCTGTGCAAAATAATCTTCTAAGCCGCCATAAGCTGACGCATTCTGGCGATAAGCCATTCAGATGTGAAATATGCGATTATAAATCAGCGAGTCGTTCGTCATTGAAAACTCATAAACTATCACACACTGGAGAGACCCCATATGAATGTGATCTTTGTGATTATAAATCAACGAGACAATCATCATTAAAAACCCATAAATTATCACATACTGGAGAGACCCCATACGAATGTGATCTTTGTGATTATAAATCAACGAGACAATCATCATTAAAAACCCATAAATTATCACATACTGGCGAGAAACCTTTTGATATGCACGGCGATCAGCCTTTACAATAACAACCATATAAGCAGTGGCCATGTCAGTGTCATATTTCGATACAAGCTTGCATTGAAATTAGCTCCAAAAGTGTGTTTTTATAGAATTGTTCAAAAGAGATAAGGAGAGTCGATTATCGTCTATGATTAATGATTTCAGGTGAAGGTTTATGTTACTAAGATGTGTTCTTCATAATAATCAGTTTATGAAAACAATTAGATTGACTTTTTATGTATTTATATGTGTAATTTTCATTCTGTTCTTTTTTTGATTATTAAAATTGTATGTTTATGCACCAATAAACAAAAAAAATCTAGAATTTTCATTTGTTTTATTACATCTTATTTCAAGATTCGTTTTCGAATTGATTTTTTTTTTTTTTATCTTGACCGTAAGACATTTGTAGTATGAGAAACATTGTTTGTGATATCTCACGCAAAAACAGGTACCCAACTTGACAATCATCGTCTCTGAAACTGTTTCAACAGTCAAAACCTCAGTATTGCACTGATGGTAGAAACCACAAATCATCAACTTGGAATCAAAATGTTTCCTTCCAGCACGCAGGTGGAGAGTGTCTTCTGTCTCATACTTTCTGGCTATTATCTGGCGTCATCATTATTTCTAACAAATCCAAAATAAACGTACTAATCCACTAGTTACAAGCGTGTGGTAAGAAACGTATTCTTTTGGGTTGACGTTATTTATATATTAGGGATAAACAAAACATTTATTAGTTTCTAAATAATTTCTATTTCAACTGTTTCTCCTTTTCTTTTCGGTATTGGATTATCAGTCAGCATATTGACTGAGATGATAATAAGCGAAAAAAAGACAATGCTATGAAACAATTATTTCTTAGCTTAAAAAAAAATGGAAAAATTAATATTTATGAATTTTAAAAAAGAAATATCTACTATTGCTTGTCAAAATAAATGGATTTAAAGACTTCAAAAGAAGCAAATTTCTTTACAAAGGGAAGAAACCTGACCATTGAGAAATAAATGAAGTGAGAAATAATTTTGCAAATGTCTTTAGAATTTCTTAGAATGTACAAAAATTTATATATTTAAGTCTATCGAATCGGTTTTTCCCATATTGGGGGCTGCGGATTTTCTAAAGGGGGCCGCCGGATTGGATAGAAATTGGATTTTGGGGGAAAAGTATAGCAAATCGAGGATTTTGAATTCGTCGGTGAGTTAAAAAAAACGAGTTATGATTGGATAAATTTATGATGTTAAAAATAAACAAAAAATAGTAAGTCTATCATCAAACACACGAATTAAAATAAAAAAAACATGTCCATATTCGCTCCCTATTTGGAGCCAATAATAGCCGCCGCAAGTCACATCCATGTTTCTCTGTCTTCCACTGATTGCTTTGCTTCCTTCCATGATATGCTTGCATCTTTTAGTTCGGCCCAGTACATCCTTAGAATGGAAGGTAGATAAGGTCCAAGCCAGTTCCAACGTCTTTCCATAACCACTGACGTGACAGGGCGCCGTCTTGTACGTTTCCTTATCTCTGAATTTCTCCCTTAGTCGTCGAGTAAGTGCAAAACCAAAATAACAATTCGGAGAAATAGACACTCGAGTCTTTCGACCACTTGAGAAGTAATTTATATACAAATGAATATCTTTCAATATTTGAAGTTATTGTGAGACATATTGCACTGAAATGGACACCGCTCATGTGAAATTTAGTTTAAAACTGTCGCGGCTCGGAGACTAGGAAAATACTTCTCATCCGATGGGGTCGTTTAGGAACCTCAGTGGTTTCCTTATTATCTTATCAATTTCAACAAAAAAATAGTCTAAGGGCTTGAAAATATTTCTCTGCATCATTCCTCATAGATTTTTTTTATAAAAATTCGTGTTTTTTTAATAAATAATCATATTTTAAGTTGCGCGTAAAAAAGACATCATCCAGCACACATACGAAATTGCAACTGACTAGTTTAGGCCAGCTTACTTACGAACGATCGCTTATCGCGTTATCGCGTATTTATATAATCTACAAAAGGTCCAAAAAACTATGATATAAGAAAACCTTAATTATTAACATTGTATCACCCATATTAAAATAGATATTTAAGAAAATGTGGGTATTGGGGTCGCATTTTTAATAAGCCAATATGTTTTAGGTTTAATTATATGTTTACAAATACAAAAAAAAATTAAAAAGGCACAAATTTCTAAAAAATGTATAGTTGAAGAAATATTAACTCGTAAGATGCCATCCTAAAAATCACGTTCCCTGCCATGATGGTATTTCAGTTTTACTGTTTATTGACAGTATTTGAACCAAAGTCGATGCAAAATTAGAATACACAGACGCTGTATATTTTCAGCAAAGTCTTAATTTCCAACACTCGATTATTAAATTAAATAGGGGGCTATCAACCATTTGAAAACTTCAATGTGACACAATAGCACAGAAAGATGTCTTAAAAGAGCTTGACCGCTTCGTTACCGTAAGGCCACTGGTGGCCGCTACATACGAACGGCGTTAATACTTTAATGCCTCTGAAGACCACTAATCCAACTTAAAAATAATTAACTGT
The DNA here is from genome assembly GCA_030503985.1 of Himalopsyche tibetana. Classification (NCBI taxonomy): domain Eukaryota; kingdom Metazoa; phylum Arthropoda; class Insecta; order Trichoptera; family Rhyacophilidae; genus Himalopsyche; species Himalopsyche tibetana. Next base: position 2,523,372 of record JAPJYX010000036.1, read on the forward strand.
CCATATATATCGACTGTGGAAATGAAAAAGGATGTAGCCCTCAATTTTCCAAAACAGCTCTTTTTCAACAATCACAATGTATACAACTTGACACACATTCTATCAAAAGGATGGAAGCTGAAAATGCCGAATGACCTTGTAAAAAATTAAAACCAAGAAAAAACACTGAAATAAAGGTTTTTCCGAGACAATTTCTTTAATTAATATTAGGTTATAGGATTTAACACCCGTTTAGAAGTATCTGTGCACTTGCAGGGTTGTGCATAATTCATAATTTGCATTTGTTACAAAATAATCAAAACACGTTTTTAGCGCCTCCTGTAAAATTTTATATGTGTGGGTTACGTCCTTTTTCCTTTCCACAGTCGATATCATTTTATAAGTAAACTTTTAATATTCATAAATTCAGTCCTATTTTTTAACACTATTTAAAAATTATTAAAAATATGCGGTAGGTATGTGAGTGAATGTTTTTTAGCTTAAAACATCGCGGTACTGAAAAGGATAAAAATCATAAATACCATAAACATTGTCACCCTATTGTCTGTGACTATGGCAACAGCTGGACTGGTCTTTGAATCCTTGAATTACTAAATTGATAGATGATTTCATCCAGTGTATTTCAAAAAAATGGACTTCAAAAATGAACCTGTTGATCGACAACACAACGAAGAAGTTCACCAAACAAATGAAGCTCGGTCTGACTTAATAACTGTGAAACCAGAAGCCCTGGAAACTTTTGAGGTTAGCATTTTGCTGATTATGTACATATGTGAATTCTTTTTCTGCGATCTACACCGTAAGTATCAATGCAATTATGTATAAAATTCTATTACAAATAGACTCGATGGTTTTCAAAGATTCCACAAACTCCAGTGTATGATAATTTGACATTTTTCTATATATTAATTGAACTACACGACTGCGTTGTGCAATAAGTGACATGTAATTCATTTTCGGGATAGTAAATACTAGCGTGAAGAAAAGCACATTTACCTTTCTAATAGAGCTAATTGATATAACAAATTTGAATTCATTTTTTTCCATCTAGCGTTTTCAGTAAAACATCTTAAATTACAAACAACAAATAAAAAGACATCGAAAACACACAATCATATTGAATATCACGACAAGTCTTTTGAAATACAACACAGGTGAAACATTAGCTATGTTCTCATGCTCAAACAAATAAGATTGATTCGATAGAAAATTTAAATTAACTTTGATTATTCCACGTATTGTGTTACTAACTGTGACACGTGTTTCGCCTCTTTCAGAGGCATTTTTAGACTTACTATCGCAAAGTTTGCTTAAGTAATGAAGCAAGATTGATTCTAACATTTTAAAATTATGAAATTACAAAATGGAGTTTTGGGTTTTTTTCCTTTTAAAAAGAGCAAGGAGGGGGGTGTAGAATCGAAAAAAAGCAAACAAATAATGATACTAATGAGTTGCAATCAATCAGATTGGTATTTTACCTTTTTAAGGGAAGCAAAGAGGGGATTATAAAATCGAAACAGAGCAAACAAATTTAATCATACTACCAATGACGTTAAACATTACAAACGAACGAACGCACCCCTGTCTCACTCCGGTTGTGACCCCGAACCATTCGGTATTTGAGTCACCGATTCTCACACAACATGCACTATTCTCATGTAGGGATTTGATAATGGCCACAATCTTTGGCGGAATCACCTCAATTTGCCGATCCAAGAGTCGCGCAGACTTCTTGACAACCTTGTCCTGATTACGATAATCAGCGAGACGTTCTTCAAATTTTTCAGGGTCAGCTTCACTGTCCTTCAGTGCTTTTAGCCTGGCCAGCTCTTCAATTCTCCTCCACGTGTTTTCGGACATCCATTTTGGTTACCCCTCCCTCCGGAATCCGAGGACATCTTCGGCCGACGAAGCAAAAGCGCGTACCAGTCCGCCTCGATGCGATTGGACCCAGATAAAGGTCGCAAGGAGACACGATCTATTCCCTTCCTTACAGCAATCTCGAATTTGAGCTATGTGACTTAGTTTCAGGTGGATTTCGAGAATTTGTTCGTGGTCGCTATAAATGTCGGCACCTCGATATGTGCGAACGTCGAGGAGTTCTTTTCTATGCTTCGTGCTGTAAAGAAGATGGTCAATCTGCGTCTTCGAGCGACCATCAGGAGAGGTCCATGTGTACTTATGGATTTCTAAGGTAACATACGTGTCGAAAAGTTCGTTCTTCATCATTCGACTTTCGAAAAGAAAAAAGGGGTAACTCACACATAGCCCACATGGGAGGCACAAAAAACGTGTTTTGATGATTTTGGGCCAAATGCAAAATATAATAATACACAACCTGGAAGTGCACGGAGACTTCTAAGCTGGTTTTTAATTGACATATTCAAATATTAAACTAGGAAAAACCTCTTTTTCAGTATTTTTTCTTGGTTTCAATTTTCACAAGCTCATCTTTTTTCAAACTAAAAGTGTTATGTCAGTTAAGAAACAAATTTGACATTTGCAGCTAACATCCTTTTGATAGAACGTGTATCAAGTTTGATACATTGTGATTCTTGATGATTTAAGCGGTTTCTCACCAGTTTGCGACAGTTTGTGATCTTAAGGCCGATCGTTATCTCGATTTGAATTCACATTACTCACATTCAAAGAGTTTCTTACAGGTATGCGATAGTATATAGGTTTTGAAATCTGATTTCCATGACAGTTTACATCACATTGATCACAATCAAATGGTTTTACGCCAGTATGCGATACTTAACGATTTTTTTTTTAAATTTTCCTTCTGTGTGAATTAAAGATCACATTGTACATGTTCAAATGGTTTCTTAGCAATATGCGCTAGTTTATGGGTTTTTAAATTTGATTTCCATGCTGATTTATAATCACATTTATCACATTCAAATGGTTTATCGATAATATGCACTGATTTATGGGTTTTTAAATTCCTTTTCCTTGCAGATTTATAGTCACATTGATCACACTCAAAAGGTTTCTCGCCAGTGTGCGATAGTTTATGGGTTTTTAAAGTAAATGTGCATGCGGATGTGTAGTCACATTGATCGCATTTAAATGGTTTCTCGCCAGAATGCAATTTTTTATGGATATTTAAACATGATTTCCTTGCAGATTTAAAATCGCATTGGTCACATGCAAATGGTTTCTCACCGGTATGAGAGAGATTATGGTTTAATAATTGTGCACTGTGTTGAGATTTATAATCACACAAAACACATTGAAATGGTTTCTCGCTAGAATGCCAGAGTAAATGGGTTTTTAAACATGATTTCCATGCAGATTTAAAATCACATTGAACACATTCAAATGGTTTCTCGCCAGTATGCGATAGTTTATGCGTTATCAAACATGATTTCCATAAAGATTTATAATCACATTTATCACAATCGAATGGTTTCTTACCGGTGTGCGCTAGTTTATGGGTTTTAAAATATGACTTGTAAGCAGATTTGAAATCACATTGATCGCATTCGAATGGTTTCTCGTTAGTATGCGATAGTTTATGGATTTTTAAATTACACTTCGATGGAGATTTATAATTGCATTGATCACATTGGAATTGATTCTTGCCGGAGTGGGATGTATTTTCTGACCTTAACTTTGAAGGCGATGCAGATTTTAAGCGACATTGTTTTTGGTTAGAAACATTTCTGCCAGATTTTTTTTGTTTAAGGACAATCGAGTGAGCAGATTTAAAATCACATTCATCAGATTGCAAAGATGTGAGACCATTTAAGCCTTTTTTAAGAGGGTCCAATTGAAGACGAAGACTCGCGTCTCCGGTACGCTTAATACCTATTGTGGATTTGCGATGAACATTCTTATGCAATGAAAGTGAATCAAACGATGCAAATAATTGCATACAAATACTGCAAACGAAGTTTCTCTTATAAAACACTTTCCTTTCTAGATTCACTACCACCACGATCGGCCGATGTCCTAAAACTTCATGTTTGACATCAATTTCGTCGATTTGAATGTCGTCGAACGATACTGGCGATGTCTTCGGTGAGTTATCCAAGAATGTTTCGGCAGCTGCAATCTGAAAAGTGAAAAAGAATTGTATTTTTCTATTATCTTGACTGAGTGGCAGACATTTATTTTCGGTGTCATGTACGAACCACGCGGTTAATTTGTTATTGCTGTCAATCAAATTCACCATACCTAATAACACACAATAATATTTTAAAAATTAAATTTTGCAAGCTTCTACTTCACCTTATACATTAATCTACAAGCAAATTAACAAATACTACGACACTACTGCAAAGCATAAATTACTTTATAATAAAATCAATGCTAATGTAAGTAAGAAATAATAAAATAATAACCTTAAATTTGTCTTTCAAAGTGAAATAACAAGTACAAAAAGCAATACAGAGCTGTCACTTTTATACAATACATCGATTTGGTATTTGTGTATGGCCCATGGGCTAAATCGTTTTTAGCCCCCAATGAATGACAGAAGCCAGTAAATTTGAAACACAGTTCTGTGCGTTTGATGACGTTTCAGTACATACAAATACAAACAAAATCGAATCGTGCTAGATTGCGTTACAGTGTAAAGAAATATCGTCTATGATTGCGGGCTGGAAAGCGTTAACCCCTAGTATGTACGTAATATGTACATAGGTGTTGCCAGACTGACCGCCACTGCTTACTTCATACTATCGTGTTACCTGATTTTTGATTTCGGATTCAAAACATGAATGTAAACAAGTTTTAAAGGTGGGTAACTGAATTATATTATTTTCCTTGTCGGAGAGGATAATATCATATTGGGTATAAGAGTGGGTTAATCCTTTTCGCTAGCAATGGCTTTAAGCTCAGTGATACATTTATTTCTAACAGGATACACTAACCGAACAAACACCGCCACACGTTATTTTTTTATCCAAGCAACGTGTCAGAAAATTATCAAAAAACAGTCACCCAAAAACTGTGCTCTTTTGCGTACTTCCAACGTTTTGCCGACCGTTTTCTGATATAGTGACCTTTATCACGTTGCTTGAATTTAAAAAGAAAAATTGTAAAAGTCAACTATGCTTATTTCATACTGTCGTGTTACCTGATTTTTGATTTCGGATTCAAAAGAAGTTGATTCCTCGCCATTTTCAGAAACTTTGAAGTTTACCGCACAAACTCTGAGAGCGACTTCCTCTTTGAAGACGGGCTGTCCGATATCGGTTTGACATTCAGATTTGATACAAAAGGAAGCGTTCTGAAAAATAATGACCAATTTAAATCAACTACGATACGATTTTAACGGAATATTTTTGTCATACAAAAATATATATATGGCCTTTGGTCGAGTGTTTGAATTTCAAGTCGGGCAGGAATCGATTTAAAGCTATCTGTTTAAAAGGGTGGAAGTTGGTGATCTTACTCCACCTCATTAAAGTTCTATCATTCATTTCAAATAAGATACGTCCATAAAGACATATGGTCGCACATGAGAACCGGACATGGATATTAAAAATGTATGTGACACTGTTATTACACTTTTTATGAACTTTGCAGTGAATGAAATAAACACTGTTTCAAGTAAACAACTGTCTTGAGTAAACATGAAATATAATATCGGTCTGAAAGAGTCGCCATAATTTGTCAAATATTTCTCTTCTTACATAAATTGACGATTCATAGAACGAATCTGAAATACGGCGACAAAATTTCGTACCAATATTCCGTTATTCATGTAAATTTCCTTATTTTCACGATTTATTGTGTTGGTATAACCTCAATGTATCAATGTTCTCAAAAAAAACAATGCGATTGTCAGGCAATGTAATTGAAGATCAGAAAAAATCATAAAACCAAACGTTTAAATCAAAAAAACTGAAATTTCGGTGCGTAAATTTGTCGCCATATTTCAAATTTGTTGTATTTGCTGTGTTGTTAGAAGGCTAGATGTGTTTTTCTCCACGCTAATATTTACTATCCAGAAAATTAATTACTTGCAGCTAAGAACAACGCAGTCATGTAGGTTTATTAATTACAAATTGGAAAATGTCAGCCTAGTTGTTATAGAATTAGGTAAATTATTGCATTGATATTAACGGTGTTGATTGTAGAAACATAATTCTCATTGCTAGGCACATATACCAAACTTCTATGGACAAAATCAGCGGAAAGCTAACCTCAAAAGTTTCCAGGACTTCGGGCTTCACAGTTAGTAATTCAGACCAAGCGTCATATGGTGGATGACCTTGTTCATTGTATTCTCGGTCGACTGGTTCACTCTTTACTTCCATTTTTTTGCGACACACAACGTTCTTTCGCAATTTATTTGACAACGCTACAGTCTTATGGCCTTTGGTATAGACAATAATTGAATGTGTTTTTATTGCTTATGGTATGTAGGATTTATGCCGAATTAGATCCAGAATTAAGTCTTACATTTCCTTACTATTAACTTTTATCAATCAAAAATAATTGATTAACTGGAGAGGCATTAAATCCACTTTGGGAGGGCAATGGGTAACAGTTTTTATCTTGCATTCAAAATTATTCATAAATACCATAACAATAAAAACACATCACTCTATTGTCTATTGCAAAAGCCCGAAGACTATTGGGTCCGTGAACGTATCAATTTTGCAATGATTTAATTGGTGTATTTGAATTAAATGGAAGTTCAGAATGAGTCAGTCGATCATGAATACAATGAAGAAGGTCATCCACCAGATGACGGTTGGCATCACGTACCAATTGTGAAACCGGAAGCCCTGGATACTTTTGAGGTTAACTTTCTGTCAGTTTTTGTCCATAGTAGTTTTGTACATATGCTGTGTGAATTCTTTTTTCGCACCGTCAATATTTGTCGTTGAATTATATATGAAGAGAGAACTATTCGACAACATATGGCGACTCTTTCAGACTGATATTACATTTCGTATTCCAAGTGAATTAGGGCTTGTTATCTAAATGTTTTATAGTTTTGCATTTTAATAAAATTTATTTTCCTTTATAACTGCATCGTTATAAGCGACATATAGTCTATTTTCTTTGAAGAAAATGTCATATTTACCCAACACAATTACCTGCTTGCAATATTATTTTTTTCATTCGCTCCAAAGTTCATGAAATTTTAATAATAATGTCACAATTATTATTTTTTAATGTGAATTCTATGCCCTGTTTTCAAACATGTCTTTATAGAAATTTATCTACGAGAAATGCGTGTTGCACTGTTGCCAAACTCTCTCTTTTTCGAAGTAAATTATGAAAAGTATGGTTGGACTTGAATAAGACAAGTGGAAAGAGTCTACAAACGTCACAGAAATCCACCCTTTTGGACAGAACTGGAATTCCGAGTAGTAACCGAACCAGTAACCGAAGCCAAAATCGTTGAGCGCTTGACCACATGCGATATATTATATATATATATATATCAATGCATAAGAGAAAAATCCCTCAACAATCTCAGTACAACTGATTTAATTTGTCAACTATTTTTTCAGAATGCTTCTTGTCGAATCAAATCTGAATTTAAAACTGAAAATGGACAGCCCGTCTACGAAAAGGAAGTCGCTCTGAGAGAGTGTGCAGTTAATTGCAATTTTTCAGAGAATGGCGAGGAATCAACTTCTTTCGCATTCGAACTCAAAAGTCAGGTAACATGATAAAACATCGTCAAGTTAACATATTCAAATGTCATTATTTAAGTAATTTTTTAAATAATAATAATAAATCATCTGTCATTTGGTTTGATTTTCATGAACCACAATGTAGACGCCTTGATTAATTGCGTAGCTTGTGTTCAAACAAAATCGACTTTTATCTAATACACAGGACGCATCTCACGACAATACATCTGAATAATATTATGTTATAGTTGTCAACTTGTTTGGCATGGTTAATAAAGTGACTTATTTATTTTAAACATCCACTTATAGATGTTATAAAAAATATCTTTCGGAAAAAAGAATAAAAAAAAATGACGACCTCGGCGGAGCATTTTTAAGAAGTTGATTTATTCATACAAACATTATCTGCTTGTGAAATACAGATAATCGCATTTGCATTATGAAATGCTCAATATGTTGTCGAATCAGTGGTTTTCTGTACATTTAATGTGATGGAACGGCGTTCCGGCGTCTATTTTATTGACATGTTTCAAATCAACGTTCGAAATAATATATTTTTCTTTGAAAACCATAGAGGTTTTTAAATATTTTATTCAATCATGATCCTTCAAAAAAGTAATAACCTACAAGATAAGACCTAAGAAAACGGAAATCAATTCTAAAAAAAATGGAGTTTCCGTCTCTTTTGATCTCAAAGTATTTACTTAAAATAAAATAGTTAATAAGTGTAAAATCATGCTTTTGCCAAAAAGATGGCATTAGGTGTAAGACCATAATGAAGGGTATATAAACGTTTATCTATATATTAATAGCCGATAAGGTCCGTTTGTTTGTATGAGTGTCTGTAAGGTGTCCTCGACCTTCCAGTCTCCACTTTTTTAAATAAAATAAAATCTATAATAATCACTTTTTACTTTTCACTTTTCACAAATGTGTGCGTACTGATGTCATCGGGCCTTTTTCTTCTTTTACGAAATTTATTTGTTAGCATATTTGAATAAAATATATATACTACGAAAAATGATTGTTAGCAAACTTGAACATTATTCCAAAAATTCAATAATTTGCAATTTAAAAACTGCAGGGCTGTCGATATATGCGCCGAGGTCGATTTATGGTACTATGAAAAATGATTGTTAGCAAACTTGAACATTATTCCAAAGATTTAATAATTTACGAAATTTCTGCTACTACGAAAAATGGTTGTTAGCAAACTTCAACATTATTCCAAAAATTAAATATTTTACAAAATTTATGCTACTACGAAAAATGGTTAGCAAACTTGAACATTATTCCAAATATTACATAATTTACGAAATTTCTGCTTCTACGAAAAATGGTTGTTAGCAAACTTAAACTTTATTCCAAAAAATCAATAATTTACGAAATTTCTGCTAAATATAAAAATAAAATAAATTAAAATAAAATTAAATTAAATTAAATAAAATTAAATTAAATAAAATTAAATTAAATTAAATAAAATTAAATTAAATAAAATTAAATTAAATTAAATAAAATTAAATTAAATAAAATAAAATAAAATAATATAAAATAACATAAAATAACATAAAATAAAATAAAATAAAATAAAATAACATAGAATAAAATAAAATAAAATAAAATAAAATAGAATAAAATAACATAAAATAAAATAACATAAAATAAAATAACATAAAATAAAATAAAATTAAATTAAATTAAATACCATGCAACAAAAATCTCACGTTGCTGGGCAACGGGCTTACAGCTAGTACATTTTAAATCAGAAACACCGAAAAATTTTACAAACAACCCACGAAACAACTCAAACAAATCACTCTTGTCAACATCATTATACAAAAAATATAATTTAATATTTTTTTCCAGATTCCGGATGTCCAAAAATCAGCTTCACAGACATCGTTCGACGACATTGAAATCGATGACAACAATATCAAAACCGAAATTTTGGGGCATTGACCAATCGTGGTTGTAATAGGTTTAGAAAAAAGAGGGTTTCATAAGAGGAACTTCGTTTGCAATATTTGTTTGCAAATATTTGCATCGTTTCGTTCACTCTCATTGCATAAAAATGTACATCACAAATCAATGAAAAATTTCGAAGATGATACTCAATGTGATATTCAATCTTCTGACCAAATTGTTTTTAGACGAAATAAAATAAAATATTTCGATAAACATAAACTATCGCATAAGAGCGAAAAACAATTCGAATGCAATCAATGTGATTATAAGTCTGAAACGCGCTTAAATGTCAATAGACATAAACTATCACACACCGTCAGTAAACCATTTAAATGTGATTTATGCGTTTTTAAATGTGCTCATAAGTCAAATTTATATACCCATAAACTATCGCATACTGGCCTGAAACTATTCAAATGTGGTCTTTGCCATTATAAATCGGCAAATAAGTCGCACATGAACGTCCATAAAGTATTGCACACTGGCGAGAAACCATTTGAATGTGAGCTGTGCGATTTTAGATCTGCACAAAAGTCTAATCTAAATACCCATAAACTATCGCATACTGGCGGGAAACTATTGCAGTGTGATCTTTGCAATTATAAATCTGCAACGCGTTCAATATTGCAAAGACATAAACTAGCGCATACAGGTGAAAAACCGTTCGAATGTGATATATGTGGTTTAAAATCTGCACAAAAGTCAAATCTAAAATCTCATAAGTTGTCGCATACTGGGGAGAAACCTTTCGAATGTGATCAGTGTGACCATAGGTCTGCAACGCGCTTAAATCTAAATAGGCATAAACTTTCACACACCGGCAATAAGCCGTTTAAATGTGATATTTGCGATTTTAAATGTGCTTATAAGTCATATTTAAAAACCCATAAGCTTTTGCATACTGGCGAAAAACCGTTTGAATGCGATCAATGCCACTATAAATCTGCACGGAAGTCGGTTTTAAGCAAACATAAACTATCTCACACCGGAGAGAATCCGTTCAAATGTGATCAATGTGATCATGGGTCCGCAACGCGTTTACGTTTCAATAGACACAAACTCACGCATGCCGGCGTTAAATTATTTGAATGTGATCAATGCGACTATATATCTGCAAGACAGTCAGTTTTAAAGATCCATAGACTATCACATAGCGGCGAGAAACCGTTCGAGTGTGATCAGTGCGATTTTAAATCTGCACAAAAGTCAAATTTAAGTACTCATAAACTATCGCACACCGGCGATAAGCCATTCGTATGTGATTTCTGCAATTATAAATCGGCACATAAGGCACATTTGAATGAACATAAACGTGCGAGAAACCATTTTTATGTGAGCAATATGATTTGAAAATATGACAACGGTCAGCCTTACAATCACACAAACCATTGGCATCGTGATACAAAACCACTGGACTGATAATAAATCTGCATTAAAAAAAATATGTTTGTCCTTTTGTAACAAAATAAAAAATGTGTGTAAAAAGTTTGGTTATCCCTAAATATTTTTAAATGATTCAATTTGAACCTAATAAATTTATGCAGAATATCACATATCACCACCTCTGCACTATTTTATTGGAAATAATATAACATATTTCGTAGTAGCAAAAATAGACCTTGTAAATTACTTAATTTTTGGAATAATGTTTTAGTTTGCTAACAATCATTTTATTTTTAATTTAATTTAATATTTTATGTTTAATTCAATCATTTCATTTTAAGAATTAAATTTTATTTTATTTTTGATTTTAATTCAATTATTTAATATTTGGAATAATGTTTAAGTTTGCTAAGAACCATTTTTCGTAGTAACAAAAATAGACCTCGCAAATTATATTTATACAAATATCTCCCTCTTCATAAATTAATGAACGATCGATAAAAAAAATATGAAAAATTTCGAACCAATATTACCTGAAATTATTTGCGTACGAGATTCTCGTGGAAGACGATTTGGCCATTTTCTACATGGCATAAAATTGTATACATAATACCGTATAATGTTTTAAGAGAGCCTGAACCCTGCCTGTCTCTTCTTCCGGCCGGATGGATCCCGGCGTCGTGGAAGGCCACTGATGACCATCCACAGGATGTACTCGGCGGAGTTACGGGACGCTGGGATGACCTGGGAGGAGGCGAGGAGCCTGGCTGGAGACAGAGAATTGTGGAGGAGCTTCGTGGTGACCATATGCTCCGTATAGGGAGCGGATATGGATTAAAAAAAAAATGTTTTATACTACTGAATACTCGAATACTGTGCAACTGGTGATTTTTTTGTGACGGTGATGCGCGCGCATTTTACTCTCTTCATTTTTGCGTAACGCGCCTAAAGAAGTAAAACTTCAAAAAATAACAAAGAAGCAAAAAACAACGCCATGACTAAGAATCTATTTTTGCGGATTTGATGACAGCACAATTATGAAGATCACCGATGAATTATGCGAAATAAATTTCAGTACAAAAGCTTCACCATTTATTTAATATACATCGATTAATTTGTCTTTGAAAAGATAAGCAAGATATTTATAATTATTGTCTATGAAAACACCATATTTTATAAAGTTTGTGGTATTGATTTATATTCTCTACGTCACAATTGTTTGGAAATGGATATCAAAATAGAACCATACGATGAATTACTGTCAATTGATTCATCTGAGAACGCTCAAAACAGCGATAGTCGACAAAACAATGATAATGCTATCTTGAATGAGGAAGACTCGATTGACATCAAGGTCGAGTCGCTCTTAAAGCGAGAAGGAATTGTTGACGAAGCAGATCATCGAGAGACTTATAAGGTAATCTTAAACACTATCAATTCACTCTGACGTCTAATAAAAATTCATATTAATACATTGTTATAACCTGGTAAAAAGGTGCAACATTTATTTGAGGTTATGTCCGTTGATCTATCTATCTATATATATAAAAATGAATGTTTGTTTGTTTGTTACCTATGCGCTGCTATACTGCTCATCCGATTGCGATGAAATTTTGGTGAGTTGTTGTGCAAACGCCAGAATAGGTTTATGAATCAACGGTGGGCTGCCAATGCGTTAATTTGTTTGTTTGTCGGGTATGCGTTCCTATACCGTTCATCCAATTGTTGTGCAGATGCCCGTGAATGTATATAAATCAGCGGAAGGCTTTCAATTCGTTAATTTGTAGGTTTTTTCCGTATTCGTTCCTATACCGTTCATCCGACTGCGATAAAAATTTGGTGTGCTTTTGTGCGGACGCCCGTGAGTGTGTATATGGGCTGCCAATACGGTAATTTGGTAATTGGTGCCTTATGCGTTCCTGTTCCTATACCGTTCATTCGATTGCAATAAAATTTTGCTGAGGTGTTGTGCGGACGTCCGCAAATGTACATAAATCAGCGATGGGCTGCCAAAACGTTTTGTTTTTTTTTCGTATGCGTTCTTATACTGTTCATCTGATTACGATTAAGCTTTGATGAGTTGTTGTGCGTACGCCCGCATAGGTTTTTTAATCAAAACAGACAGCGGTAGACTGCCAATACGTTAATTTGTCAGTTTGTCGTTTATGCGTTCCCGTTTCTATACCGTTTATCCGATTTCGATAAAACTTTAGTGAGCTATTGTGTGGAAGCCTGAAAAGTTTTCTGAATTAGCACAGCCAGCAGTGGGCTGCCAATGCGCTTACAAGGGGCTCGCTTTATATCAACGCAATTCTCGGTGTTCTAGGAAGCAGTGAATTTTTCTGATGGAGTACTTAAATAAGAAATCGATTGCTACTTAATACATTTGCAAAATGTAACAATATGCAATTTACTGTAAATTTCAGAAAATGTATTACTGTGTATACTGATGTTATCATAGATAATGTATGAGTCAGAAATTTCAGTTATGTACTCATTTGATCTACGAATATTGTGTTGTCTTATATTAACAAGGGACTCGCCGAACTTATTAAAATTACAAGAACCATAGGTGAAGCGAATTGATTCACAATGAATCATAAAAATCATCAGTGGCTCAGTGAACATGGTTTATAAGCAGCCAAAATCAACGATTTTGATGCCATCCACTTCAGGATTTAAAACAAAGTACCAGGCGGAGAGACATTTTTTTAGTCCGTCGATAATGTAATGAATCATGACGAAGTTGTCAATCATCTTTACGTGTCATTTAAATTTTAATCATTTTTACGTGTCTTTATATAATATTTTCTATGTATGTTTCACAAGGAAGTCACCATGTCGTGGTATAAAGCGATATCCGAGGTGGTTTTCTATAGAGATTATTGGGGACATTAAAATAAAGCATTTATATCATAAAGCTTGGAAGGCTTCTAAGAGTCCTCGAGACTATCATTTTTTTAGTAAATATCGATCTAAGCTGAGACAAAATATTCGATTCGCCTACCGAACATATTTGAAAAGGATGAAAGATTGCATACGTGAAACCCCAATTTTTTTTTTGGAATTATATCAAATCTATCAGAAACGATGGTGGATTCACTGAGTCAATGAATTGGAAGGGTCATGAAGTGGCAGGTCTGGGGTTGGCAGAAGCATTTGCTGGCCATTTCAGATCTGTATACTCAAATGATCTGTATACACCTTAATATTGAATCAATTTTGAAAAGTCGTACAAATGGTGCCCAAATCCACAAGCAATCTTAGTTAAATTGATTATTTTTTCAGGGCGCTTCCCATCGTATCAAATCTGAATTTCAAACCGATATCAAACAGCCCATCTTCAAAGAGGAAATCGCTCCAAGAGAGTGTAGTCTGAACTGCAGAGATTCAGAACATAACGAGGAATCGCCTTCTTTTGCATTCGATTTCAAAAATCAGGTAACATGATAAAACATCGTCAAGTAAACAAAGTTAAAATTCATAATTCAAATATTTTTTTAATGTTTTTACGTTATCGTTTGTCTCGAACCGAAAAATTGACCCATTCTCAAGTCTCCTTCGTACCAAAGCGTTGTGGGTACATTAATATTAAATCTTAAACTACCAAAAAGCTGAACAAAACAATAAACCATAACAAAAAAAAAAAAAATATATCTGTGTCATTAATTGTACCAGGGACCATACCAATCGAACGGGAAGACAAATACAATAGGGCAACGAATTAACTGTACAATTATATTATTAATGAACCGAACGAAATTTTTTCTACTGCTGTGTTTTAATTTTGGTTTCAGTTTCAAACTACCGGCGTCAACTCTACGGCTCGAACTGAATTTCCATCGATGAATCTGCCTTGGGATCAATCGCAAGCAAAAGCTCATATACACGAAAACAACATCATAACGGAAATATTGCAGCAGAAAATGGTCGCCATTATTAAAGTAGAAAATGCTGTGTTTAATGAACAAAATTTCGTGTGTCGTATTTGTGATGGTATATTCCCATCATCAAAAATACTGAAGCAGCACGCCATTTGGCATTCCGATGGGAGAAAAAGGTTTGTAACCTTTTCATTATTCAATAATAAATGGTGCGGTAGCTACAGTGAAATGTCTTTTTTTACCTCGAAGCTATGCCATAAAGCTCGTATACCCTTTTTTATTTTGAATTGATGATTGCACTTTTATTATTGATACGTTATGAATATAATATATATTTGATCGTTTAAGTAAATCACAAAAGGGAAAACTAGGGGTTGATATTTATCATTTTATATTTGTTTTCATGTAAAAATGAAGTAAGAAGCTTAAAACGGATATCAAAATAGAACCAGAGCACGAATCACTGTCATCCTCTTATCAGGATTCAATTGGTTGCGATACTCATCAAAATACTATGAATGACATTTGCAATGAGGATCATTCAATTGACATCAAACACGAGCCACTTGAAGTCCGTCCTAAAATAATTGAACAAGAAAAACATCACCAGTCGAAAAAGGTATTTCTAACATCTGGCATACATAGTGCATTGTCAGGGTTGTATTTTATAAATCAAGATATTTAATTTCAGACGAGTAAATAAAAAATATTAATAATTTCCATATTTGCTTCCAACCATAACAGTCACTTTTGTCATATTATTGCAAGAATTTCGTTTCCTTTTTCTCAAACTCTTTTTAAATGACTTAAAACCAGAAAAAACTGAGTAAAGACTTTAAATTATAACGAACAATTACATTATAATATTATGATGACAAACAATTCATTTTTTTTGCCTTCATTAATTATAACGAAAGTGAGACCGATGTGATATTTAGTCTGCCCTTTCTTATTTTGTTACAGCCAGATATAGAATTACATTCTAGAAAAAATACTTTCAAATGTGACCAATGCAGTTATAGAGCTGCTGGGGCTGGTCGCTTAAAAACACATAAAATGTCACACACTGGAGAAAAGCCTTTCAAATGTGACCAATGCAGTTATAGAACTGCTGACGCTGGTAACTTAAAAACGCATAAAATATCACACACTGGAGAAATGCCTTTCAAATGTGACCAATGCAATTATAAAACTGTCAATTTCAGTACATTTAAAACGCATAACATGTCGCACGCTGGTGAAAAGCCATTCAAATGTGACCAATGCAGTTATAGAACTGCTGTGTCTGGTAATTTAAAAAGGCATAAAATGTCACACACTGGAGAAAAGCCTTTCAAATGTGACCAATGCAGCTACAGAACTGCTGACGCTGGCTGCTTAAAAACGCATAAAATGTCACACACTGGAGAAAAGCCTTTCAATTGTGAACAATGCAGTTATAGAACTGCTGTGTTTGTTAGCTTAAAAAGGCATAAAATGTCACACACTGGAGAAAAGCCTTTCGAATGTGACCAATGCAGTTATAGAACTGCTCTGTCCGGTAACTTCAATGTGCATAGAATGTCACACACTGGAGAAAAGCCTTTCAAATGTGACCAATGCAATTATGAAACAACTCGGTCTAGTAGTATAAAAACTCATAAATTGTCACACACTGGAGAAAAGCCTTTCAAATGTGACCAATGCAATTATCAAACAACTCGGTCTGGTCATTTAAAAACTCATAAAAATTCACACACTGGAGAAAAGCTTTTCCAATGAGACCAATTCACTTTTAGAACATCTTTGTCTAGTAAATTGTAAGCGCTTAAAATGTCACATGCTCAAGAAAAGCCTTTCAAATTTGGAACTGAAACTGCTGTGCTAGTCACAAAAAAAATCATAAAATGTCACACACTGGAGGATTTTTTTTCAAACGAGACTAATTCAGTTAAAGACCTACTGTGCTTCGTAGATAAAAAATTGTCCAATATTATTATAAAACTACTCCGTCTGGTGATTTAAAAACGAACGAAATGTCACACGAAAATATTCTTTAAAATGTTACCAATCCAATAAAAAAACTTTTCGAAACAATGTGGTCTGAAAAGAAATGAAAGGTTTCACACGAAGTAGATTTTATCATCAAATAGTAGGCTCACCTAACGTCCCGGATTAAGACATTGATCTGAACTGCCCGGCCGGTTTGGTATTAAGTCCATGTTGTTTTGCGGGGACAGACTAATACTTTAATGATTGCGAATGCCTAATAAATGAACGACATGAACCAAAGTGTCTTCATTTCTTAAGATATGCTTGTATTTCAATGATTACTTACTATACTTTTTTGGATATAACATCGTTTATTTTTACTAAAATTTTTTTTGTTGCTAATACAGGCAACCAGCAATGTCAATTTGAAATGCAACCAAAAGAAGGTCGGAGTGATAAAGTCGCCAAAAGATTATTTAGTCTATATATTAATAGTCGATAAGGTTCGTTTGTCTGAGTGTATGAAGAATGTCCTCGATTTCCCTTCCCCCTGCTTCTCCGCCTCCTCCCCCCCCAGCTCCACTGTCTCTATTTTTTTATTCATACTAAAGCTATATTTTTCCAATACACTTATCATTTTCCTCGATTTCTTCTCTCTCTCCTCCTCCCCAGCCCCGATGTCGCCATTTTTATTCCTACCTTTTCGATGATGTCATATACTGTTATTTGATAAAACAAATTTGGTGTCATTAAAAATGTCTGAAAATCCCATACAAAAAATCACCACCGTCAATCAAGGATTGAACCGTCGATCTTTGAATTACTAGCCGAGCTCTCTATCAACTGAGCTTTATTATTAGCAATTGCGATCAAAATATAGAATATAAATTAAACATTTGAAAACGGAACGACATTTGCGATTGAAAGTGACTTAGGTTGTTTGTATTCAAGATTGAAAATGAAGGCGATGGTTCGAATCTAGCCTCGAGCGTTATTTTTTGGGTTTATAACATTTTTTTTAAAGCTTTCTTTTTTAAACACAGCACATATTGATCGGATGAAAATAAATGCTTTCAAAATAAAACAATAAGTTTTTCAAAAATTTTATTTTTTCGAATAAGTCAACATTTTGATCATTTTCGATAAAATGTGCAATTAAGTTATACTATTTTGCATGTGAAAATTGCATTTTTTTTTTCTGAAAAAAAGGTCTTTTTCTTCTACTACGAAGAATGATTGTTAGAAAACTTAAACATTATTCCAAAAATTTAATAATTGAATTAAAATCACAAATAAATTCAATTAAATAAAATTAAATTCTAAAAATTAAATTAAAAATAAAATGATTGTTAGCAAACTTAATCATTATTTTTATTATATTTATTATTTCTGAAATAGAGGTATATTTCTGCTACTACGAAAAATGGTTAGCAAACTTAAACATTATTCCAAAAAATAAATAATTTTCAAAATTAACGCTACTGCGAAAAATGGTTGTTAGCAAACTTAAACATTATTCCAAAAATTAAGTAATTTACGAAATTTCTGCTTCTACGAAAAATGTTTGTAAGCAAACTTAAACATTATTCCAAAAAATAAATAATTTACAAAATTTCCTCTACTGCGAAAAAAGGTTGTGAGCAAACTTAAACATTATTCCAAAAATTAAGTAATTTACGAAATTTCTGCTACTACGAAAAATGGTTGTTAGCAAACTTTAACATTATTCCAAAAATTAAATAATTTACAATTTAAATACTGCAGGGCAGGGCTGTCGATATATGCCCCGAGATATATTTCTTTTACCATCAAAATTTCTAGCTTATTCAATGAATAGGTTTGTAATTTATTTTTCACGCCAGTAAATTTTCTGACTACCTAATAATGCAACAAAAATCTCACGTTGCTGGGCAACGGGCTTACAGCTAGTATTTATTAAAACGACCAGCTACTGCTGTTGTCAAAATATAAAGACCTTCAAATTACAAAAAAAAACAATCATAATATCTCGAGCTGAGTACATACAAGATTCTAAATGTCGACTTTTGGTCAAACTAAGGCAGCCTTAAGAGTAGCATTATCAACATGCCGTATTTATATGAAGTTTAAATTTTGCTTAAAGTTCCAACATACAATTATAAAGGCAACAATAATAAACCAAATTTGAAGTTGAAAACGAAGTAAAAATTCACAAGTCGCTATGAATTCTAGCTAATTCGAACCTCAAATCGTTATGGCACAGCACATATGCGCGAACGCACTTTGATGCCGAATATTCACGAGATTATACGATCTACACCAGTGATGCACAAACCGCGGCCCTTTTTGATTTTTGTGGCGGCCCTTTCACTTGAAACATTTATTTAATAAATGTTAGCAAGCTGTTTGTTCAATGAAGGAGAATAAATCGGTTCATTAAAACAGTCTTACAAAAATGTCAAATAAAAAAAAAAGTTAAAAATTAAGACCAAGAACGCATTGATTTTTGAATTCCATATAAATTAAACATACATATTTCACAGTGAAATGATTTTTAATGAGCAAGTGCTCATAATCCTTTTTTTGCATGGCTTATTTATTTTCGAAATAACACTGTCAAAATAATATAATTGAACTTATTGAGTACTCATTTATCTAAATTCACTTAATCTTTTTTACACGGTTTTAAGGCTGTTTCTTTGCGGCGTGAACCCACTTTAATTTGTTTTATGCGGCCCGCTAGAAGGTCAAGGTTGTGAATCACTGATCTACACTCACACTGTGTTTCAGCGTTTGAAAACCTTTTTCTTTAAATACACGACATAAACAAAAGTATTTCTTAATTTTCATAAAATAAAACACAAAATTGAAATATAATATTTTGATTTATCTGTATAAATAATAAATACAAATGGTTTTACTAAACTAGATATGGTAAGAAAAACATTATAGCACAAATATAAATGCATTTAAAAAACAACACATGTAAACAACTCAAATGGAAGTATGACTGAATTTTAATAAAATAAAATTGAATTATAATATTGTAATCTGCCCGTTAAAATAAAATCTATATAATACTAGCTGACCCGACGAACTTCGTACCGCCTCAGAATCAATAAATGTTGTAATAAAAATAATAAAACATTTTTAGTACTTTTCCCACTAAATAGTTATTATCATCTGAGCATTATCATCAGTTAATAATGCTCGCGATGAGCGAAACCGGTCCTGATCAAATAAATTTTTTTGTGGAAAAAGTACTAAAAATGTTTTATTATTTTTATTATATTGCCATTCCACCAAGTATTGACAGTGAACACCTTAAAAGTGAATAAATGTTCTGTTAACTTGATAACTTGAAGCATGATGACTACCGAGTCAACCTTCAGTTGTAAATTGCGCGGTGGCAAGCCAGGCAGATCCAATAAGTTTAAAAATTAAGTTGGATAGTTGGTTGCTTCGTCTTCGTTTGTTACACGGTCGATAGATTTAAAGGAATCCAGTGGACCAACGATTTGATTTTGAATTGTGAAGTTTAAATGATCCACATCTTTGTTCTTTGCCGCAAGAATTGCTCGTTCATTCAACCAATTGTGATTTTTGTGATTAGATGTTCGGGAACATTTTGTTGAATGAAGTGAAATTGCGAAAATTCGGCGGAAACAAAATCAATCCGTTCGATTCGTCGACAGGAACACCCCCGTTACCGATAGTCAGCAATTGCTTCGGCAGATAGATCGTTTAGCAATGCAACTCGCATGTTTGTCGTCAGCTGAAGATTCTTTACATAGCGCCAGAGTCGTGATTTGAGGTAAGCGTTTATTTCATCGGAAGCGGTAAATCTTGGAATGACTGGTAGTGTTTGGCGGAAATCGCCAGATAGTAGAATCATTGTGCCTATAAAACATCTTGAGTCATTGCACAGATATTTCATAGTTCGATTGAGTGCTTCCAATGCGCATTTGTGCGCCATTGTCCATTCATCCCAGGTGATGATTTTACTTGCTACCAAAACTTTAGTCGTTGCAGAGTGTTTCGCAATCTTGCATGTCAGTTTTTCAGTCGTTTAAAGCAGTGCTCCGCAAGCGGTGTGCCGCAAGGCGATGCTGGGTGCGCTGCGGCGCGAATCTCTAATAAACGAAAAAAAACAAATAGTTTGGTCGATACTACAAAATATTTCTGATGACACTATCATAGAGAAGCAGAAATAATTATTTTTTTGGTTGAAAGAATATGTTATATGTACAGTCTGCGCAAGAATGTTTCGCGCACCTTGCAAAAGTTCAGTTTTATATTTTAAAATATCGTTTAAGAGTACAGATGAATTATTTCTTTATAAATATCATTACAAATTTGTCTAAGCATGTACCCACATCTTAAATATAAGTGTTTTTACCGTTTTTTTATATTTGGAACAGCTAATTATGAGCTTATGATAACCAGGGTAGTAGAATTAACAATTCGTTGTATTCATTAAATGTTTTTTTAGTTTAAATTTACAATTATTGTTTTACCAATTATTAATTATTGATAACTTTTGACTTCCAGGGATCATTAAAAAGCATTGAAAAAAATCCATGTTTTCTTGAAAGCTTTTTATTTCAATTAATATCTTATTTCCCACTCTTAGCTTTTATGGGGGTAGTTATTTAAAAAAAATAGTTTTTTTTTAGATTTCAAAGTGAAAAGACAGTCCATAAATAAAAATGGTAGATTTTAATAAAAAAAAATAATCTTATCCATATGGTTTTTTGTGGTGTGTATCATATATACACAAACTAATTTAATATCTGTATATTATGCATATATTCACTTGTGATATGCCGCGAAATTTTGAAGAACACGTTGGTGTGCCGTGGAAGATAAAAGGCTGAGGAGCACTGGTTTAAAGGTTTAACGGCAATTCCAACACTGAATGAGCCGTTCGTCATCCTTCTATCAACGTGGCCGCCAGAAGAAGAAACTGCTACCGTGGCCATAATCAATGACATGATGAATGTCTTCCCAGCTCCACTGGGCGCATCGAGGAAAAATTAGCCACCATTTCTATCATCAATTACCTTCATTGACGTATTGTAAATTACCTTCTGTTGAGGGTTCTTCAGTGGTACACTCGTTCAAACTAATTGGCTCAATGCATCTCGATCATATTCACGTTCTATATTGAAAGCGTTGCTCATTCCACGATCTGGCATTGACATTCCTAACTTGACTAACAAACTGCCGCACATAAGGAAACACATGTTTTCAATCAAAAGCAAAGCCTGGTTATGTATCTCTTCATTCATCTCGAGATCGGGATTCCCTGAACTGTCACGAATTCGATGTAAAATTCATTCGGACATGTCATCTTTGTACTTGTTCCACAGTTCACGAGGCTTCGATGGGAAGCATGTCAAAATAATGATAGAAAATAATGTGCGTATCTGACTTGGAGATTCAGAAACATTTTTTTCAGAAATTTTCATGTCCCAATGAGTATCATTTTCAAGCAAATTGAGCTGTTGACATGCAAGTAGAAGCATTCGTCATTTTTTGGATGAACTGTGTAAATGCGACCAAGAGCATCAGTAGTCATTCGGATGAGCAGGAACCGCATCGCTTTGCTTTCGGCGTTAAAATTTCTTCGAAGTAGCTTTCCAAGTGTAATAATGTGGCATCTCAAAGTAGAGCAACGTTCGCGCAAACAGCGTAATATTGTTGTCAAAAAAATTATCATACCTAAATATAAACATAACCTTATTTCAATATTATCCGATTTTCTTTCGTTTTCATTTCATATCATCGATTTTTTTTATTCTCATCATACTCTTAATTTGAAAATTATTTAAAAGTTAATCGTACGCAAAAGAAGCAGAAACAAATGAATTTTGGAAAAATTGCCATCTAGCGGATGAAATCTGCATACAACGACATTTTCATTATTTCAAGCTGTTCGTCATTTGAAAACTGTATGAAAATATTAATTTTATTCACAATTTCTTTGCCGTGATATTTTACCGATGTTTTAATGCTTATTCTGCTATTCTAGGCGGATACGAATTTTAAAAAACAAAGATTATTAAAATCAGCCAAGTTATAGGTGGTGTAACAAACCCCACTTTGTTTTATATATATATAGAATATTAATTTTTTGAAAAACTTATCACGCTTATCAATCGGATTTTATTATTTTGATACGATCAAGATGTACTGTGGTAAAAAAAAGTTATAAACCCAAAAAAAACGTTCAAGGTTAGACTCGAACCATTGTCCTACAGCTTACCAATCTAGCGCTTTGCCTTTCGAGTACATTGGAATTAAGGAACGTGCAAAAATTAGGATATCTTTTCCGTTTCTAAGCTCAAGAAATGCGACCCCAATACCAACATTTTCTTAAATATCTATTTTAATATGGGTGATACAATGTTTATAATTAAAGTGTTCTTATATCATAGTTTTTTGGACCTTTTGTAGTTTATATAAATACGCGATAACGCTTATCAGGTGATAAGCGCCCGCGATAACGATTGTTAATAAGATAACTGAGAACGCTGAGAACATTCGTCAGTTGTAAATTCACATGTGTGCTGGGATGACGTCTTTTTTACGCGCAACTTAAAATATGATTATGTATTAAAAAACCACAGATTCTTATAAAAAATGTATGAGGAATGATGCAAAGAGATATCTTAAAGCCCTTGGACTTTTTTTTTGAAATTCATTAGAATAAGGCCAATAATGAGGAAACCACTGGAGTCAAAAAAGACCCCCCAACGGCTGACAAGTATTTTTCTAGTCTCCGAGCCGCAAGAGATATATATGCTGTGTTTCAAATAAAAAACAGAAGTTTCAAAATTCGAACGCAATACAATATATATAATGTAATTTTATCGCGTCTGACAGTTGTACAGTATATGACGTCATCGAAAAGGTAGGAATAAAAAATGGCGACATCGGGGCTAGTGAGGGGGAGGGGGAGGTGGAGAGGAAATCGAGGAAAATCATAAATAACATTGTATTGAAAAATACAAAAGTATTGGAAAAATATGTCTTTAGAATGAATAAAAAGTGACAGTGCGGCTGGGAAGAGGAGAAGGAAGGGCAGGGGAGGGGAAATTGAGAACGTCCTTTACTCAAACAAACAAACAAACAAACAAACGGACGGACCTTATCGACTATCAATATATAGATATTTAAGAAAATGTTGGTATTTGGGTCGCATTTCTTGAGCTTAGATCCGGAAAAGTAAAGCAGTCAAAAAAATATTTTTGCGATTTAAAGTGCTTTCGATTGTTTGCATCAAAAATAGAATATGTCAAATAATGAGTGGTCAATTCAAAATAAATGAGTTATAATGTAGATCTCTATGTTATTATACATTATTTTATCTGATTTAAATATTTCGAATATATATTTTTGCATATGATCTCGGCAGCTAAATGTTAATATTTCATGTATGTCATATACAGTCTCCATGTTTCCCTGTTTCCCATCCATTGCTTTGCTTCCTTCCATGACATGCCAGCATGCCTCAGTTCCGCCGAGTACATCCTATGGATAGTACCCGACGGACGTCCGGGACGCCGTAATCCCACCGCTCGAAAGACGAGGCAGGAAGGATTGAAGCTTTCCGTAGGCATTCGCAGCACGTGACCCAGCCAGTTCCAACGTCTTTCCATAACCACTGACGTGACGGGACGCTGTCTTGTACTAAAAAAAATAAATAATATGGGATCAAAAAAATAAAATATAAAAAAAAATATATAAAAAATAAAAAGAGACAGGAACCAACACTAAAAAGAGGGGAAACCCCAACATCAGACGAAAGGGTAATTGGAGTAATCCATAAGGCCCTACAACCAAGTGTAAGACACCAATCTGTCTTGTACGCACCCTTATCTCTGAATTCCTCACAAAATCAAACCACCTTACCCCCATTATTCGACGCAAGCATCTGTTCTCGAAGCTCAGTATACGGTTCTACGATTCTTCGTCATGTGGCGTGATTCTCAACCGTAAAGCAGTCGCGGCAAAATAAAAGCGTTGAACAAGTGGCATTTGGTTTAAATCTAATACAGCTGTGTCTCCCAGACAGTCCGCATTGAGTTGAATGTGGCTCCAGCCATTCCTAAACGAATGGCGAGCTCCCTTTTTGTACAACCGTTTTTGGGTATATGAACGCCGAGGTATCTGAAGCTGTCAATCTTCTCGTCGATCTGTCATGCGCTAGAAAGGGTCCTATCAGAGTCATGACAGGTTTGTTTACACATGACGTTGGTCTTACCAGTATTAATTTTTAAGCCAATGCGACCTGAGTTAGTTCCTTACTCATTTGTAGTCTCCTGGATGCACTCAATGGATTTATCGAATATGACATATTTAAGGTCGCACAGCTTCAGACCGGGACCTCGCTATACAGCTATACCTCGATCGGACAGAATTGACAACAGGAACAGTACAAGAACGCACCCCTGTCTCACTCCGGTTGTGACCCCGAACCATTCGGTATTTGAGTCACCGATTCTCACACAACATGCCTTTTTCTCATGTAGGGATTTGATAATGGCCACAATCTTTGGCAGAATCCCGTAGGCATCTAGTATCCTCCACAAAAAGGGTCTGTGCGGACTATCAAATGCCTTCTCATAGTCGACGAGACAACAAACAAGACCACTGTTAAATTCATTGCTCTGCTGGATTAAATTCATTGCTATTTGGTCCGCACACGACTTTCCAGGGAGGAAGTCCGCTTGATTTTCCCTAAGTATTTTCATAACAGGACCTCTTATTCTCGCCAATAGAATGTGTGCCATTACCTTCCCAGGAATACAGAGAAGAGTTATGCCTCGGTAATTGTCACAGCTGTCCCCTCAGCATTTATATATATTTGTGATAAAAACAAATGTTTTTTGTTTGATAAACAACTTTTAATAGTGAAAAAATTTTCCATCTCGTCACAAAGAAAAAATGAAAAGTCATTTAAAAAGTAATGGAGAAAGTATTGACGACGGTAAATGACATGATCGCCCTAGATTGCAGGACTTTTTCTTCGCCTCAGGCTGGAGGTCTTTCGACACGTAGTTGCATTGTGTGCCATAAACTATAATACTTTTACTCCAAGTAATCAGCTGACCAGAGATAATAAAACATAATTTTTAAGATAAGCAACTGGCAAACCGACAGTCCCAACGCATCTCATCGTGAGGCAAAACAACATGGACTAAATACCAAACCGAAGGGCAGTTCGGAATTGTGTCGAAATCCGAGACGAAAGGTAGGTCTACTTATTGCTCATAAAATCTACTTCGTGTGAAACCTTTTAAGTCGGCTTAATTAACCCTTTGCACTCCAAGCTTTTTTTTGCATATTTCCACTGGCTCCACGATGAAATCGGAAATTTATTGGGTAAATGTAAATATTTTTTTTTTTACTAAATGAAACGACTTTTTACAATTTTTTTTTATTAATGCTTCTATATACAGTATACAATGTAATTATAGTTAGATATTATTTTTATACTCGCTTTTGGTATGATATTTTTCAAAACATAACCCAGGATGGAGCGATGGTTTTGCCTCGCAAGTATTACAAAAATAGCAAGTTTCACTTCTTCCACCCTTAATTTTTCTATTTGAACACACAAGGCAATCCTTGTGCTTACTTTCTGAGTTCAAATAGATGAAGTGTGGAGTCCCGTCTAGACGCTGCACCCTTTCGATTGCGGTCGAAATACTGCGAGATGTAGTGGGCGCTCTGAAGTCTCCGATTAGCGACATCAGTAATTTTTGCCTATAAACTTTGTGGCTCAGCGGTTTATTTCCATTTTTGATTGCACACATTCTATGTAATATGAATGAATTTATTATGGAGACTTCAACGCCCCAAAAAAAGAGTTTTCTCCACCACTTGAGCGTCTTGCGTATAAAACAGTATGAAGATGCATATTGGTCGGCTACATCGACTCCGCCCATAT
The DNA here is from genome assembly GCA_030503985.1 of Himalopsyche tibetana. Taxonomy (NCBI): domain Eukaryota; kingdom Metazoa; phylum Arthropoda; class Insecta; order Trichoptera; family Rhyacophilidae; genus Himalopsyche; species Himalopsyche tibetana. The sequence continues at coordinate 2,550,119 of JAPJYX010000036.1, forward strand.
GCTTATTGTAGTTTACAATAAGTGACGGTTTTTTAACTTCTATTCGTAAATTTTGAGTGGGTCTATGACTACGAATATGTCCTCGCTTTGCCCTTGCAGGTCTTCTTCGCACAGTCTCTGATAGAGATTTATAATATGTACTAAGAGCAGTCACCACTCTTGTATCATACCAAGCTAACGATAGGACATTTTTTTTTTCGGAAAGCAAGTGTTTTTCCTTTGGGAAGTTTCGGTTTTTTTAATTGTTCAGGTAATCCTTTTCTATTAGGCATAATTGTCCCGGTCAAAAAACATCCCTGTTCATATAATTCATTTGCAAGAATTATATTCGTATAAAAACGATCGGTAAATATGTGATATCCAGCTGCATCAGGTATTGATTTTTTGAGATTGTTGTATAGATGTAAAACAATTCTACTGGTGAATGATAAATCTGATCTTATTAGCCCATCTGTCGTTATCTTTCCATAATACGGAACGAATGAATATATGTAACTTTCCGCAGAATCAGCTAATACATAAACGCGTAGTCCCCATTTGATCGGCTTCTTTGGATTATACGCCAGGAAAGAAATTTTTCCCTTGAAGCCCACGGTAGATTCGTCAATTGATAAATTTTCATTTGGTATAAAATGTTCTTTGCATTTTGACTCGATGTATAAAAGATAATTATTTACCTTTTGGGTCCTGGTGACAAGACTTGAATCGTCGAGTTGAATTGATTCCAAATGTAATGACCAAAATATCTGCATGAATCTTTTTCGTGAAAAGATTGTTTCAAAAAATGGAATTTGGGAATGAAATGCCAAGCTCCAATAATCCTGCATTTCAGGAACTACAATAAGACCCATATTGATCACGACTCCCAAAAAGGCCTACATTTCAACTTCGTTCACATCTACACATGTTTTCCAAACGGAATGTTTCGATAATGTTTTGGTTGCAATAATTTTAGCTGCATATTTATTTGTCTCGGATGTAATTTTACATATTAGATCGTCCGTAAAAAACAATTGAAAAAATTGGAGAGGTGTTGTGCAAGATGCTGGAATTTGGGGACCTGGTACTTTATCTCCAGTAGTAAAATCAATATTTGGACAGATATTATCTTCATTAGTAACATTCACCCATACAGATTGATCGGCAACTGGAATATTCTGAACCTCGTTTTCACTGCTGCTGGAAAGTCTTCTAAGTCTTCGTTGACGAGAAAATTGAAAAGGCTCATCAGAGGAATCAGATTCTATGTGAGCTGCAAATGACGGTCCGGGGTCTGACTTGCTCAATCCTCTTCTAGATGCCATCAGAAGTGGAGAAATACTACCATCACTTTCTTTCGCTTTCGTTATCACTATTTATTTGAAAATTCACAAATACATCGTCCAAATCTCTCATATAGTCACTATCGTCACCACTATCAAATTCATTATCATATGTATCTATGTTTATATCTTGATTAGGCACAATTAGTTTTCGTTTTAGATTTCTCGTATTTTTATTAGACATATTTTTTTATGGGTTGAAAATATATTTCACTAATGACACAATAAATTCACGTAGATAAAAATAAATCGTCAGTCTCAAATAATAACAACCAATGTTTTTTATGATAAAATATCACAACTCGAAAGCAGATGTTTACTAAATCTCGCCGCGAGAGCAACTGCCGTCCGCCGCGTAGTACACCCGAGACCCCGAAATAGAGCATACTTTTGTTCACCTCAGCTAGTTTTCTAGAAGGGTCTCAACTTTCTAAAATTCCTAAATAGCTTGTCACAACATGTATATATTTCGTCTGTGCATTGAAAACATAAAATAATAAAAAAATCGCTTAAAAAATCACATCGAAATATATGTCGAGTATACTCGACGCTAGAGCTATCGGAATCCTAGCGTGTCGAGTATACTCGACATCGGAGTACAAAGAGTTTTAACTGAGAAGATTGAATAGATTTTTGATTGGTTACAATTGAAAGATTTTTTCGTGTGACATTGTGCGCGTTTTAAAATCACTAGACCGAGTAGTTTTATAATAATTTTGGACACATTTAAAGGCTTTTCTCTAATATTCGCCATTCTCTGAGACTTTTATCTACCAAAAAAGCAGCAGTATAACTGCACTAGTCCCATTTGAAAGGCTTTTCTCCAGCGTGTGACATTTTATGCTTTTTTAAGTATCAAGACTGAGCAGTTCTATATCTGCATTGGTCAAATTTAAAAGGCTTTTCTCCAGTGTGTGACATTTCATGTGTTTTTAAGTGAACAGAGTGAGCAGTTTTATAAAATCATTGGTCAGATTTGAAAGGCTTTTCTCTAGTGTGACATTTTATAAGTTTTGAAGTTACCAGCCACAGCAGTTTCATAACTTCATTGGTCGCATTTGAAAGGTTTTTCTCTAGTGTGTGACATTTTATGAATTTTTAAATAACTTGACCGAGTTGTTTATAATTGCATTTATCACATTCAAAAGCTTTTTTCCAGTGTGTGACATTTTATGAATTTTTAAAAGTCTAGACCGAGTTGTTTTATAATTGCATTGGTCACATTTGAAAGGCTATACTCCAGTGAGTAACATTTAATGCCTTTTTAAGTTAGCAGCCGATACTGTTTTATAACTGCATTGGTCACATTTAAAAGGCTTTACACCAGTGTGTAACATTTTATTATTTTTTAAGTTACCAACCAATACAGTTTTATAACTGCATTGGTCACATTTGAAAGGCTTTTCTCCAGTGTGTGACATTTTATGCCTTTTAAAGTGAGAAGACTTAGCTGTTTTATAACTGCATTGGTCACATTTGAAGGGCTATTCTCCATTGTGTGACATTTTATGTGTTTTTAAATCTCTAGACCGAGTGGTTTTATAATTGCATTGGTCACATTTGAAAGGCTTTTCTCCAGTGTGTGACATTTTATGCCTTTTTAAGTGAGAAGACCGAGCTGTTTTATAACTGCATTGGTCACATTTGAAAGGCTTTTCTCCAGTGTGTGACATTTTATGCGTTTTTAAAACACTTGACCGAGTTGTTTTATAACTGCATTGGTCACATTTGAAAGGCTTTTCACCAGTGTGTGACATTTTATGCAATTTTAAATGATCAGACCGAGTTGTTCTATAACTGCATTGGTTACATTTAAAAGGCTTTTGTCCAGTGTGCGACATTTTATGTGTTTTTAAGTGGCCAGAATGAGCAGTTCTATACTTGCATTGGTCACATTTAAAAGGATTTTCTCCAGTGTGCGACATTTTATGCCTTTTTAAATGACCGGACAGAGTTGTTTTATAACTGCATTGGTCACATTTGTAAGGCTTTTCACCGGTGTGTGACATTTTATGCGTTTTTAAATTACTTGACCGAGTTGTTCTATAACTGCATTGGTCATATTTGAAAGGCTTTTCTCCAGTGTGCGACATTTTATGTGTTTTTAAGTGGCAAGAATGAGCAGTTCTATAACTGCATTGGTCACATTTAAAAGGCTTTTCTCCAGTGTGCGACATTTTATGCCTTTTTAAATGACCGGACAGAGTTGTTTTATAACTGCATTGGTCACATTTGTAAGGCTTTTCTCCGGTGTGTGACATTTTATGCAATTTTAAATATTTAGACCGAGTTGTTCTATAACTGCATTGGTCACATTTGAAAGGCTTTTCTCCGGTGTGTGACATTTTATGCGTTTTTAATATACTGGAATAGAGAGTTTTAAAATTGCATTGATCACATTTAAAAGGCTTTTCTCCAGTGTGTGTCATTTTATGCGTTTTTAATCCACAAAACCGAGTTGCTCTATAACTGCATTGGTCACATTTGAAAGGCTTTTCTCCAGTGTGTGACATTTTATGTGTTTTTAATTTACCAGAATGAGCAGTTTTATAACTGCATTCATCACAGTTGAAAGGTTTTTCACCAGTGTGTGACATTTTATGGGTTTTTGAGTGACCAGACTGAGCTGTTTTATAACTGCATTGGTCACATTTGAAAGGTTTTTCTCCAGTGTGTGACATTTTATGTGTTTTTAAGTGACCAGAATGAGCAGTTTTAAAACTGCATTGGTCACATTTGTAAGGCTTTTCTCCGGTGTGTGACATTTTATGCGTTTTTAATGAACTGGAAAAGACAGTTTTATAATTGCATTGGTCACATTTAAAGGTCATTTTTCGAGAATGTAGTTTTATATTTGGCTGTAACGACAAAAGAAAGCTCAAATTAAAAATTGCATCGGTCTCACTCCTGATTGTTATTTTTAACCAAAGCAGAATAAAAAAATTGTTTAAATAATGTTCAAACCGAAAATGTTATGGAAGTGTACAAAATAAAAATAATTCTGCATTGGCGTTCAACTCCATCTCCGGGGCAGGCCACAGGCAAGGTGGGGGTTGTGAACGCTTTCATTTTTTCGATACATCAAATGAGGATCTTTGGGTCAAACTAACGTGTGCCGGAGACACTGCCTATATTTGTGTCTTATATTACCTCCATCGAGTACTCTGGAGGTATACAAATTATTTTTTGATATGGTTTTCACTTATTTTGGCTTACTAAGTGGCAGAAGAATCATTGCGATGGGAGATTTTAATCTTGTTTCTGCACGCAGTGGTTACAGTGTCAGTAATGACCTCGAATTTCTGTGTTCAGTTTACGGACTATCTCAGTACAATGATGTATTCAACTACAACGGTGGACAATTAGACAGGATTTTTAAGACAGGTAAGTCACCATGTCGTGGTATAAGGCGACAATCGAGGTGGTTTTCTGGAGAGATTATCGGGGACATAAAAATAAAGAATTTATATCATAGAGCCTGGAAGGCTTTTAAGAGTCCTCGAGACCATCAAATTTTTAGCAAATGTCGATCTAAGCTGAGACAAAATATTCGATTAGCTTACCGAACATGTTTAAAAAGGATGAAAGATTGCATATGCGAAAATCCATTTTTTTTTTGGAATTATATCGAATCTATCAGAAACGATGGTAGATTCGCTGAGACAATGAATTGGCAGGTCAGGGGGTGGCAGAAGCATTGCTGGCCATTTCAGATCTGTAAACTGAAATGATATACCACGACTTAATATTGAATCAATTTTGAAAAGTCGTACAAATAGTGCCCAATGCCTTGATGCCATGCAAATCGATTTTATTTCATTATTTTTACCAAAAAACTTAAAAATACCCGCTCGCTTGGTCCTGACAGGGTGCCTACATGTTTTTTAAAAGGACGCTTTGACCTCATCAAAACTCCTTTGTGTTATATATAATGTTGGGAAGTCAGGCATTTTCCCTGAAATATGGAAAATCCAAAAATATACCATATAATAGATGACACTAATTTTTAAGAGTGGCGCAGAATCATCAGTGGAAAATTGCAGACCGGTGACTGTTCTCTCAGCGCCAGCTAAGGTTCTGGAGATGGTTATGCATCATATGATTTTGAAAAGGATTGAACCATTTATAGTTAACAAGCAGCATGGGTTCAGAGTCGGAAGATCAACCGACGCAAACTTGATGGTGTTAACGGATGGCGTGTCGACGGCGTTAGATAAAGGACTGCAAGTTGACTGTTCTTACAAAGATTTCTCGAAGGCATTTGACTGGGTCGATCATGACATTCTTTTGGAAAAACTCCAATACATCGGTTGGTCTGATGGTTTTGTTAGGCTTTTTGGTAGTTATTTCAGGAACAAAAAACAATACGTATTGTATGGGCTTTTCGAATCAATGCCGTTTTGCACGTGTTCCGCAGGGTTCAAACCTGGGGCCATTGCTGTTCACTATTTTCATAAATGATATAGCAAACGTTATTAAAATTCTTTGTTCTTGTTATTCGCTGATGATTTGAAACTTTTTTTGAAGGTTACCTTATATGATTGTCATCGTCTTCAGTCTGATATAGATAATATAATAGATTGGGGGCGGTGTAACAGACTCGATTTCAATATTGATAAATGCAATCTTTTATCCTTTACAAGAGGGGCGCGAGTGTTATTTTTCCGTTATTCAATGAATGGCCAAATTCTCTCGCGAATTTCATCAGTCAAAGATCTTGGCGTACAATTTGAGAGCAAACTAACATTCAATAATCACATTAAGATTACTTGCAAAAAAGCATGAAAAATATTGGGCTTTATCATCTGTACCACCAGAGCCTTTTCGGGAGTTACAATTCTAATATTAATGTACAACGCTTTGGTTCGAGGCAGACTTGAGAGTGGGTCAATTGTTTGGGCCCCAAGATGATTGAAATATACCCTTATGGTGGAGAAGATTCGGAAGATTTTTTTGAGACTTCTCTATATGAAGGTGTATGGATATTATCCATGGCTTTATCCAACTGACTTTCTCTTAGGCATGCTAAACTTCAATAGCTTGAACGTTCGAAGAGAAATTTACCTGGCCATATATTTATTTCGACTTATACGAGGCCAAAATGAGAATTCCACCATTCTTGAGAATGTGAATTTAAATGTTTATGATTATTTTTTGAGAAATTGTGGACATGAATTGTTTGTTCTCCCAAGGTGTAGAACCAGCCTGCCAATGGGGATGCCACTGAGTAGAGCTTTAACGGTGTTCAACAATATTGCTTTGGATGTCGACGTATTCCACGTAGACGTGAGTGAGTTCCGACGAATATTATTTTTTATGTATTAAAGTAGAGTTCGTCGGAGTTTACTCAGTTGACTTCCTTGCCATTTTTTTTACTGCTTTTAATATAAGATTATATTGTTTTTTTTCTCCATTGTAAAAGTTTTAAATTTATAATTTGTCAACCGTGTGCAATGTTTATTAAATAAATCAAGCACCTTCAGTCGAAATTTTGAATTATAAACTGTCTTTATTAAGTTTTTCTAGTTTTAAGACGAGTTTGAGACAAAGGAAACGAAAGTTTAGCAATAATGACAGCAATGTCTGTAATTAAAACAATATTTAAAATCACATCTGATTCAATGCTTTCTATAAACTTTTTTTATAATAGATATGTTGCTCAAAGCACCATTGTCACAAATGAAAATTTTAATATGATTATTATACTTGATGTTAACGAATGTGAACGAATCAGATGTGATTTTAAATAACGAATGTGAACGAACACTGAATAAAAAATCAAATGATTAACTTAAGATTTTACGACGTTTTAAAAAGATAAGGATAGCGAGGCATATGAGGTGAAGGTATATCACTGAATAATATTGAAAGGGCCTCGAAATCGAAATTAAAAAGCACTGAACTATTATTGTTCTTCCATGTTATTTGCACGCAGTTCGAAGCTAGAAATTTTGTTATTTACAGTTGGCGCGACTTATTAATTTTTTTTTTATTACTCGTATAAAAATAAACATCTTTATTTTATAAAATACAACCCTGACAATCCACTTTTAATGCCAGATGTTAGAAATACCTTTTTAGACTGGTGATGTTTTTCTTGTTCAATTATTTTAGGGTGTACTTCAAGTGGCTCGTGTTTGATGTCAATTGAATGATCCTCATTGCAAATGTCATTCATATTATTTTGATGACTATCGCTTCCGATAGAATCCTGATAAGAGGATGACAGTGATTCGTGTTCTGGTTCTATTTTGATATCCGTTTTGTGCTTCTTACTTCATTTTTACATGAAAACAAAAATAAAATGATAAATATCACCCCCCAATTTTCCCTTTTGTGATTTACCTAAACGACCAAATACATATTATATTTATAAGCTTCCAAAAGTTAAAAAATAGTAATTCTTTTGAACACGAATCAAATATCATGTTTCATCATGTTGAAAAGATGTGATACAGCATTAACGTAGATTAAATTGTTTTGGAGAATGATTGTCAAGTATTCTGTTAAAACATCTAACAAACATAATCTTACTGGTTTTCGATGTATTATGACGCTGTCTTTTTATACATTAAATGTGAAACTTTTTAAAATAATAAGCCATTCATTTGGTATAATAATTCACTCTCTGCGAAAGAATATATTGAACATAAAATAAGCAAATGTCAGCGGAGTAAAGCACGGCTATAGAAACTTTTTGAATGAATTAAAAAATATTGAATTTCAGAATATAAAACTTTAAACATGCCGGTTCAAAAATCATTTTGAATGCGTTCTTCACCAACACGAGTCAGTCTTTGAAATATATAATATAAGAAAAGTGCAATAATAGATTCAAAATAAAATAGGGTTTTCTCTAGTATACGAGCTTCATGGCATAGCTTTAAAGTAAAAAAGAGATTTCATTGTAGCTGCGGCACCATTTGTAATTGAATAATGAAAAGCTAACAAACCTTTTCCGCCCATCAGAATGCCTTATGGCGTGCTGCTTCAGTATATTTGATGATGGGAATATATCATCGCAAATACTGCACACGAAATTTTGTTCATTAAACACAGCATTTTCTACTATAATAATGGTGACCATTTTCTGCTGCAATATTTCCGTAATTATTTTTTGTTCGTCTATATAAGTTTTTGCTTGTGATTGATCCCATTGCAGATTCATCGATGGTAATTCAGTTCGAGAACAGTATACACCGGTAGTTTGAAACTGAAATTAAAAATAAAACACAGCAGTAGAAATAAGTCAACAAATTTATTTCAGTTCATTAACAATGTAATTCTACAGTAAATTCGCTGCCCTATTTTATTTTTCCGTTCAATAAATATGGTCCCTGGTACAATTTATGACACAGATACTTAAAATTAAAATAAATAAGGGAGGTTTCAGGTGTAAGGTCATCAAATAAACATAAACAGAAATACAATTTGACAACAATAAAATGATTGAAAATATTTTTTGCTAACCTTCATAGATTTGTGACGATTGTCGAGTGCTTCGAATTTGATGTCGATCGAATGTTCCTCATTACAGATGTCGTCTATACTACTTGTAAAATGATCGCTTTCATAAGGATTATCGGGTGTTTTTGCTGACACTGAGTCGTCTTCCAGTTCCATTTTGACATTAGTTCGAAGTTTAACTCTAAGTAGTCGCATGAAAACAAAGAATAAATGAGCACGATGAATAAACATGACCGTTTCTACATATGAATTTGTTATTGATTGAATTGCTGTTAACTTGGTAGACATTTATAAATAAAATAACGGTGAAAAATAACTTGAGTTTTTAATTTCCATTTTATATTTGATGTAAAAATTATGTTTTTAAACCAAATATAAAATGACAGCAATGATATCATATCACAGAAACGCTTTTGAGCTTTTTGCTTAATTTTACTCACCTGCTTTCTTCATCCAATTTTAATTTAGCATGGCTAGTAGCATGCTCCTTCAGTAAGTGTGATGAAGGGAATATATAAAAGCAAACACTGCAAACAAAGTTTCGCTTGTGGAAAACACCGTTTTTAAGATTTATTACTACGTTTATTTCCTGCGGTAAAAAATCTTTTTTATGCACTTGGTTTATGTCAGACAACGGAGATGCATCAGTTTGAGTCGAATTTATCGCTAGGGGTTCAATGAGATCTTCAGAGGTCGTTTGAAACTGAAAAAAAAATCCGCCATTAAGAACCTACAAAAATGATTAAACCTAAAAGATATATTCACTTTGCCCAGAACATTCCAATAACCAAAGACCAAGAAAGATGACAATTGTTAAGTTCAAGTCCAGTAACATCCAAGTCGTGGCCCAATTAAAGGTTTCGTGTGGCTTTTTCGAGGTTTCTAACTGCATTTTTAATATAGGCAGTGCTGGCCGACTGAGCAAAACAAATTGAACGTGGCGCAGCCTTTTTTAAGCCCTTTGTCTATGTCTCTCTTCTGAGCCTTATTGTGGAGAAGGCTGTAATTTGATCAAAAGACAATAAATCGGAAATATGGAGTTCAGTGGCCATTCATTAATTTATTTCAGTTGAACATTGAGTTGCAATCGCTTAGAAATTGAAGTTTACTGCAGAAGAAAAAGCTCTTATAAGCAGTTGATCTGGAAATATTTATGATTTTTGAACGAAATGTATATTTCTTGGGTAATATATATATGTATTTATTTTCACAAAGAACTGCTTTAATTGCATATTACAGAACTAAGTGATTTTATCTTACTAATATTCTGTTTTATAAAATATCAACGGACATAACCTCAAATAAATGTTGCACGTGGTAACCACGTTGTTACAATGTATTTACATGATTTTTTTTAGACGTCAGAGTGACTTGATAGTGTTTAAGATTACCTTATAATTCTCTCGATGATCTGCTTCGTCAACAATTCCTTCATGCTTCAAGAGCGACTCGACCTTGATGTCAATCGAGTATTCCTCATTCAAGATAGCATTTTCATTGTTATGCCGACTATCGCTGTTGTGAGCGTTATCAGATGAATCAATTGACAGTAATTCATCGTCTGGTTCTATTTTGATATCCATTTCCTAACAATTGTGATGTAGAGAATATAAATTAATGCACAAGCTTTCTAAAATATGGTGTTTCCATAGACAATAACTATATATATTTTGCTCATGTTTTCATAGACAAATGAATCGATGGATGTCATGGCGTTGTTTTTTTGCTTCTTTTTTTTGTGGAAGTAACCGTGTCCTACTAAAAAAAGTATTGCATTTTTTTACTAAATTCATTAGTTTGACATTTCAACTGAAAATAACACCTTGTACAGTATATAGCAACTATTATTTGCAACGTAGAATACAAATTAGATAAATAGGTCATATTTATATTTTCAGTCTTTGAAAGATTACTACTCTAACATGAATCGTATCTCTTAAAAGGAAAAAAACCCAAAACTCCATTTTGTAGGCGAAACACGTGTCACAGTTGGTAACACAATACGTGGAATAATCAAAGTTAATTTAAATTTTCTATTAAAATGAACTTCTACAAAGTTACCGCCGAAACCATCGAAACTCTTTGATAGATGATTAACGGTAAAGTAGTAGGTAGTTTGTTTTTCCAGTGTTCATGGCTAGCGTAGGTTTTCATTATGAATACTTCTTCACATTTGGTCCAGAGTTCCAATTCTATTTTGTGCAATATATTATGTTCTAAAGAAGAATGGAGAAAAATAGCAAATGGTTTTCAAAACAAATGGCAATTCATCAACTGTGGAGGGTCTTTGGATGGCAAGCATATACGAATTGTGCCGCCACCACATGCGGGAGCAACTTACTACAACTATAAGAATTTTTACAGTATCGTTTTAATGGCATTAGTGGGTCCTAACTATGAATTTATATACATCGACGTAGGAAAAAATGGAAGATTATCCGATGAAGGTGTGTTAGAGTACACAGATTTTCATCGACAATTAAAATCTAGACAGCTTAATTTACCTGAAAATGAAGAAACTACTAAGAATTTCAATTTTGTATTTCTTGGCGATGAAGCTTTCGGCTTAGATGAAAAATTTCTTAAGCCTTATGCGCATAGAGATCTGGATCAGGTTAAACGAGTGTTCAACTACAGGTTGTCACATGCTCGAAATGTAGTTGAAAATACGTTTGGAATAATCGCATCCAGATTCATTACACTACATACAGCTATAAATATGAAGAAACCTGAAAATATTTGTCACGTGATAATGGCGATATGTGCTTTGCATAATTACTTACGTGTATCTAGTGATTCGTATATAACTCCATCTACTATTGATACAGAAGACATACATTCAGGTATAGTGCAAAGAGGTGATTGGCATACAACCTCAAGTGAGTTGCTTAATTTACAACGATGCAGTAACACATATGCTACATGTGAAGCAAAACAAAACAGAGAAAACTACAAAAATTATTTTATAAGTGAAGGCAGGGTAGAATGGCAGGATTTAATGATAGCAAATGGGAGAGCATAAGTGTACTCAACAAATGTGAAAGAATTATTGAATCTGTAATAATTAATAAAAAACAATAAAGAAAATACTTACATAGCTATGTTCTAATTCTTGTTCCACTCTTTGCGTTATCGACTGCTCCTCTTCACGATTTTCATTCTCTCCTATGGCACCCTGCATCCCAAAATCATTTATATTCGACATGCTGTCGGTTGGGATCTCATGATCTTTTGTGAACGAGAGTAATTCAAAATACCATAAGGATGGTGCGTATATCTCTTCAGTTCCTCGCCCACTACGTCTTTTTAATTCTTTCCTATATGATCCTCGAAGGCTTTGTATCTTTTTTGCCACAAAATCCCTATTGGCATCACTGATCTCTTTTGCTTTGCAAAACTGTATCATTTGAATATAGGCCTGATCACGAAGATTTCGATTCCTGTAATCTAAGCTTTTAATCTTCCATAAGCATGGATGCGATTTATACACTGCAATGAATTTTCGACCATGTGCGGACATCCATGTTTACTAATTGTAAATGACAGATAAATAATTCGGTTATATGAAAACAAACAGTATTTTTGCGTAAATATGGGAAAGATAAATGCACAATCTGAAAAACACGCGAATTTTAAAGGACATTAAAGTTCTCTCTTCATTAAAAAATATGAATGTATATTTAAAAAATATTAGAAACGGTTTATTCTTTCATTCGCGCCTATAAATGCATAAGTATGTTTCATACGGGTATTTCCGGTGCATGGAACAAATGTAGCATACCTAAGAGAAATTATATTTTTGTGTATCAATGCACCAAGGTTTGACCTGCAGATTTCTTTCAGACATTTAAGAACATTTGAAAGCGTCGAACTGCAGTTTCGTCTATTTTAAATATGCTAATAGAACAACGAAATTTAAATAAAATTGATATGTTAGGTAAACATCTAATTCTGATTATATGTATGCTCTTAAATAATTTACTTTTAATCTGAAATATCTATTCTACAAAAAGTAACATCGTCTGAAATTGCTTCCCCTGCGGTTTTATTTTTCATGTGGAACCTTGTATACCCAAGGCGACGAAATAGAGCATAGACTGAGAGGCGATATCTATGGCTCACCTGCACGACGGAGCGGCAGTTTCAGGCAGTGTACAGACCCTTATCGGCGTGCCATTTTGGCGTGCCGTACTTACTGGACGCCGACCTCTCAATTTTGATATCAATTCACATGACACGATATCCGGCACACTCTGACATACGTCATCGTATCCTGGACGCCGGCATCCCAGTGTGTGGCCCCTATTGGCTGCACTGACACGACGGCCATTTTGAATTAAACGTCAAATAATATTTGACGTCCATCTGAGCATTTACCGAAATTTCGATTGGCACACACTTCACACGGAACATAGAAATCGATAATGTGAAACCCAGAGATAAGTGAAACATATGTATTTAAGATTTCGAAAACTACGTTAAAATACTTGAACCATCTAATCAGTGATAATACGAGGGCTTTAAAGTAAACAACGTTATCAACCAAAAGTGTTTGTTGTTTCACATTCTCCGCTACATAGCAGTCAAGCGAAGCTAAGTGATTCTTTTCTAGTATCTGTAGTCAGTAAAAGTTAACGTTAGCTGCATACAATTGCCATCAAAATTGAATATCAAAAGATTGTATTAGGTAATGGCGTTCTTGTCGCATGATTTTTGATGCGCCGTGCGTTGTTAATAACAAAGAAAACCAATCTACATCGACAGCTGTCATTTTTGGAGTCAAACCATTCATTTATTGTCAAGAAATATACATGTTAAAAACTGATTCATCAATTTTATGTTTAGGGACATTTCAGTGCTATATTTTGAAAACGAAAACAATTAATATAAGTTTCCGTTGGATTGTATCGGATAGAGCTGTTCGCCTTGTAGATGCGTGTTCGTGAGGTGTGGGCATGGCTTTATCAATAAGCTTGAAATACTCAATATAACTATTATTGTCATATTAAACGGAAAACAAATAGAGCGCAACTATTAGTTAAATTATTTAGCGGCGCTGCGGGAGATAAGAAAACAAAAAAAATACATTTCACTCTTAATTTATTTACAATATTCAAAGTATAATAATATAGAAAGTAAATTCAATAAAACTCTAATAACGGGTCACAAATTTTAACTCGCATTTAATAATAATGATCATAAATACCATAAACAATAAAAACAAGCCCCTCTATTGTCTATTCAAAAAGCCCGACGATCATTGGCGTTCATGAATTTATCAATTGTTCAATGATTCTATGTAGTGTATTAAAAATATGGAAGTTAAGAATGAGCCAGTCGATCGAGAATACAATGAAGAATGTCATCCAGCAGATGACGGTTGGTATCACGTACCAATTGTGAAACCGGAAGCCCTGGAAACTTTTGAGGTAATCTTTCTGACGATTTTTGTCTATAGTAGTTTGGTATATATGCCTAATAATGGTCATTCTTTTCTACACCGTCAGTACCAATGCAATTTTGTATACAATTTTATAGAAAATGGCCAAATCTTTTTTTCAAGAATCCGGTACACCGATAATTTACGCGAATTACGGGATAATATTGCTACGATTTTTTTTAGATTGCTTTTTTAAATAGTTAATTAATATATGAAGAGAGAGCTATTTTTGTCAACATATGTTAATTATACTCTATTAGACTTATATAACATTTCGTAATCTGCGTAAATTATCGTTCCAGTCTCCCATGTTTGATATTATTTTGCATTATTTGTAATTAAGTTTCCTTGTTGTTCCCCTTTATACTTGCATCGTTATATGCGGCATATAGAACTCGTTAGTTACTCGAAAACTAATAAGTTGATAAGAAAGAGTAAATATATAATTTTTATATCTCATAATAGCTGTCAGACCCTGAGAGAAAAATCTTGTATTTGTATAATGGCATCAGTCAAACTTTTTATGTTTTGTTAAATTGAAAATGCACCATAACACAAAAATCCCATACAATTTTTTGATTGATTTTTTTTTCAGGGCGCATTCCTTCGTATCAAATCTGAATATCAAACCGATATCGGACAGCCCATCTGCAGAAAGGAAGTCGCTCTTGGAGAGTGTGCGGTCAACAGTAAAGTTTCAGAAAATGGCGAGGAATCTCTTTGTTTTGCATCCAAACTCAAATGTCAGGTAACATAATTAAATATCGTCAAGTTAACATAAAAGAATTTCATTATTAAAATAAACTTTCTTTTTATTTTGCACTTTTGGAACACGCTGTGACCCCCGTGGAAGCCATCTAGCTTCCGGTTAAGAAACCGTGGTCTACAACAATGTTAAATCCAAAATATCATTATGTTTAAATGTAAAACGCCTTAAAGCACCTTGATAACCGATACTCGATCAGTATGTGAAATAAATTATTTTACACAATAAAAATAATCTTTTAAACAAACTACCAAACTAATAAATTACTCACGTTAACTTAAAGTCACAAAATTATAATCTTATCACGTTTACTTACAACTTTTTTCAGATTCCAGCTGGTCATCACTCCGCTTCTTCATTGCGCCCATTATTCGATTACTCACAGAACACATCGCAAGTATCGTTCCACGATATTGAATTCGACGATAACAATGTCAAAGAAGAAGATTTAGGACATCGTCCAGTAGTGGTGGTAATAAATTTACAAAAGAAAGTGTTTCACGAGAGAAACTTCGTTTGCAGTATTTGCTTGCAACTATTTTCATCGCTCGATTCGCTTTTATTGCATCAAAATGATCAGCACATATCCATGTTAAGCCCAAATTCTAATTCAAGTCAATTTGATGATTGTGGCTTTGAATCTGCTGACAGCATTGTCTTAAAGCAACACAAATTTAAACATTCCAATAGAAAACTATTTACGTCTCAAAATTTAAACATGAACAAACTATCGCAAATTGGCGAAAATTCTTTTGACTGTGGTCAATTAAGTTTTAAATCTGCGTCACCGTCGATTTTTAGTAATGTGTCACTCACTGGCGAAAGACCATTCGAATGTGATCAATGTGATCTTAAATTTTTATGGAAGACACATTTTGACATCCATAAACTATCGCACACTGTCAAGAAACCATATGAATGTGAACAACATAATTTTAAATCTGCACAAAAGCCAAATTTAAATACTCATAAACTATCGCACACTGGAAGAAAATCATTCGAATGTGATCAATGTGATTATAAATCAGCGCGAAAGTCAAATTTAAATACCCATAAGCTATCGCATACTGGTGAAAAACCATTCGAATGTGATCTATGTGATTACAGGTCTGCAACGCGTTCAAATGTTAATCAACATAAACTATCGCATACTGGCGTGAAACCATTCGAATGCGATCAATGCGATTATAAATCTGCACAAAAGTCCACATTAAATACACATAAACTATTGCATACTGGAAAGAAACCATTTGAATGCGATCAATGTGATTATAAATCCGCACGTTTGTCAACTATAAATACCCATAAACTATCGCATACTGGAGTAAAACCGTTCGAATGTGATCGATGTGATTCAAAATTTTCACATAAGTCAACATTAAATACGCATAAACTATCGCATACTGGCGAAAAACCATTCACGTGTGATCAATGTGATTATAGGTCTGCAACGCGTTCAAATGTTAATACACATAAACTATCGCATACTGGCGAGAGACCGTTTGGATGTGACCAATGCGATTACAAAACTGCACGGAAGTCTGCTTTAAATAGACACACACTTCGGCATACTGGCGAAAAACCAAATTTCACACACAAAAGTCAAATTTAAATACCGATCTTCTATCGCTTACTGAAGAGTACCTATTTGAATTTAATCAACGCCGCTTCAAATGTGTGTCGCGTTCAACATTGAAAAGACAAAAGCTTTCGCATTCTTGTGAGAAATGATTTAAATCTCATTTTAAATTGAGAAAACGGTCAGTTTTTAAGACATATAAGCTGTCGCATACAGATTTAAAACCACTAGAATTATAATAAATCTGCTCGGCGATCAGCCTTGAAGAAAAGTGTCTTTCAGAGTGCATAATGTCTACAAATCTGCATTGAAAGCAGCTTCAAAAATTATTCAATATTGAAAGAGATTTTTTTTTATAT
Organism: Himalopsyche tibetana; assembly: GCA_030503985.1. Lineage (NCBI taxonomy): Eukaryota > Metazoa > Arthropoda > Insecta > Trichoptera > Rhyacophilidae > Himalopsyche > Himalopsyche tibetana. Next base: position 2,567,052 of record JAPJYX010000036.1, read on the forward strand.
TTAATTATCCCGAAGGGGTTGAAAGACTCGAGCGCTTACCTATTGTGATTTCAGATTTACACATACTCAAATCAAAATAATGTTTTATTAACACTATAAATATCAAAAAGTATCTTCAATCCAGCATTAAAGTTTTTTTTTAATATTTAACAACTGTATTCTGAAAGATGATGTTTCTACCCGTCGTCAAAAGGTCGGTTTTCAAGCAAGTCTCAATAGCATTTGTATGTTCCATCAAAATGTGATATTCCTGATTCAAACAGTCAAAACCCCATTATTGTACTGGGGGTAAAAAAGGCTGACAATCAAAACGATATAACGTATCCTGCCAATAGGCAGGTGGAGAGTGACTTCTTTCTTATACTGTCCAGCCATTCAATATTATTGTCTTTACTTGCTGCTACTAAGGGAGCGTAAACGATCACGGAATCTATTTCTAAATGACTAAATTTTTTTGGTCGAATACTGAGATTGAGGTGGTTTTACTTTGTCAGAATCACAGAGATAAGAGAACGGAAGAAAAAGCGACGATGAACATGGCTTGATGGATTCCGCCGTCGTGAAAGTTCACTGAAGATCAACTACAGCAGTGCTTCTCATCCTGAAGTCTGCGATATTTTTATTTTTTCAACATTCTCTGTGATTAAATATGAACATGTGAAATAAAAAAAAAATCGGGGGTCCGCAGATTTTTTTTTATTTTAGTATTTTAAATTTTTAACTTTACAGCTTACGCCAATGCGTCAAATATTTTGAAGTTGAAAGATCATACGAGATATACTCTATAAGAATTTTCGAAAGTCACATGAGATTAACTCAAAGAGAATTTAAAAAATTCAATTTAATACTGATCTTACCGGGAATTGAACCCAGACCCACCTGAACTAGCCAAAAGCGGGCAACAATTGTTTTCAGATTAAGGGAATCTTGGCATGAAAAATGGTGGGCAGCAGTGTTCCCCAACCTTTTTACACCTGCGGACCGGTAAAAAAGGGAAAAAAAAATGCGGACCACTAATGCAGAGCCGCATTATTGAAGTCTACTTTTCACCAGAAAGATTTTACAATTATCATACATAGTACTTATATCGGTGTTTTAGTGCATTTTTTAAATTAGCATGGGTAAATAATTAACACTTTTACCCACAATTAGTTGGGTATATAATTTATAGATACTGAAAAAAGGACATATGAAGTCTCTGCGGCCCAGCACTGGGCCGAGGATCACTGGCGGGAACACTGATCTACAGAATGTACTCGGTGGAACTACGGGACGCTGGAATGGTATGGGAGAAAGCAAGTAGACTGGCGGGGGACAGTGAATCAGAGGAGATTCATGTGGTGGCCATATGCTCCAATAGGGATCGGATATGGAAAAAACGACAATTTTTTTTAAATAAATATTTCTGCGACATTTTAAATGGTAATTGTGTATTATCATAATCAGGTATGCGGTGCCTAACTTTATTTTCTAAATTTTATCATATAGTTTGACATTTGAATACAACTTTTTAAAATATACATTCAACGTCTTCTACACAATTTGAATGTCTCGTCGATTTTATCATCGAAAAATATAGAATTATTGAGCATGAGATAGAAATATACAAATATCAATATGTAAGAGTAACAAGCACTTTAGTTTTGCCGAACGAAACAATGACTATATGAAATACACACAATTTTTAATTCAGAAACCTACTCGGGTATGCGCACAATAACTCACTAAAGTTTTTATCGCAATCGGATTAACGGTATAGGAGCGTATAGGTAACAAACAAACAAACATTCATTTATATATTTATAAAGATTACATAACATAAATTTATAAACTATTACTTAAGTCAGTGGCGGTTCCTGACCTGAAATCTTGGTTGGGCAGGAAGCAAAAAACAACGCCATGACTTAGAATCTATTTTTGCGGATTTGATGACAGCATAATACACGCATAATTTTGAAAATCACTGATGAATTATGCGAAATAAGTTTCAGTAGGAAAACATCACCGTTTATTTAACATATATCGATTCATTTGTCTATGAAAAGATGAGCAAAATATTTATAATTATTGTCTATGGAAAAGCCATATTTTATAAAGCTTGTGCTATTAATTTCTATTCTCTGCGTCACAATTGTTTGGAAATGGATATCAAAATAGAACCAGCCGATGAATTACTGTCAATTGATTCATCTGAGAACGCTCGAAACAGCGTTAGTCGACAAAACAATGAAAATGCTATCTTGAATGAGGAAGACTCGATTGACATCAAGGTCGAGTCGCTCTTGAAGCAAGAAGGAGTTGTTGACGAAGCAGATCATCAAGCGACTTATGAGGTCATCTTAAACACTATCAAGTCCCTCTGACGTCTAAAAATAATCACATTAATACATTGTAATAACGTGGTTAACACGTGTTACATTTATTTGAGGTTATGTCCGTTGATGTTTTTAAAAATAGAATATCAGTAAGACAAAGCCGCCTAGTACTTTGGTACTGTATGCAATAAAAGCCGTTCTTCAGCTAGTAGCTTCATTGTGAAAATAAAATATATAAATTACCCGAGAAATAAACATTGCGTCAAATTTTTTATTTGATGACCTTTAGCCTGACAAGTCCCTTTTAATTTTTTTAATGTTAAATATCTGTGTCATAAATTGTTCCAGGGACCATACAAATTAAACGGGAAAACAAATACAATTACTGTACAATTATATTGTTTATGAAACGAAATAAATTTGTTAACTTATTTGTTGTTCTGTGTTTTAACTCTTAAAACTCTTTTTTTTTCAAAGGTTGGTAGCGCCAACTCGAATTTATTTTTTGTTTTTTTTGGAAAATAATTTCTGAAAGTATATTAAGAAAAAAACACTTTTTCTTTGGCTATTTTTTCAAAAATAAAATAAATAAATATGTAGAATATATTCAATTCATATTATAAATATTGTTTAGTGAGTAAAGAAGTCAAATACACCTATCCCTCGATTTACACTGTACTTTTTTTACACGTTTTCGCTTTTACACGGTTTAAAAAAGTTAACTTGAAAATTTTAATTCTTCATATACATAAGTAAAAAACGAGTACATAATTTTTAATTACGTGTTTTATATCTTGAATAATATTTGTAGCCTTATTATGTCGAAAGAAGTAAAAAGAAAAGTTATTTCGTTAACAAAAAAATAAAAATATTGGATCTTTTACAAAACGGAGAAAGAGTAATAGATGTTGCTGGATTATGAAGCATGAATGAAGCTACAATAAGAACCATTAGAAAAAATGAAAACTCAATTAGAAAGAGTGTAGCAGCTGGCACTACGAGTACGAGCACAACTTCATATATCAGAGATATTGCAATGGAAAACATGGAGAAGGCCATTAATGATTTGGATAGAGGACCAAACTCAAAAACGGATGCCAATTGATACCAATGCTATTACAAATAAAGCATTGCGGATTTATGAAAAAATTAAATAGAAGATACCATCCTCTTCTTCATCTGAAAAGAAGCATACTTTCACAGCAAGTCACAGTGATTTGTGTTAGTGATGAATGATAAAAACTCCACCAACCGTTGCAATATTTTTTTAATGAATCTTTTGTATTTAATTTTTTTGTTACTCTATAAGCTTTACCTGTATTTAATTAATAAAAGAATAAGTATGTTTATACTTTTTAATAATTTTGTTTTTTATGTATTTTAGAAAACACCCAAATTATGCGTTTTTCGTGTACTTTTCGGTTTACACGGTTTTAGATTGAAAAATATACAATTTCGATTTACACGTTTTTCTCAGGAACCTATCTACCGTGTAAATCGAGGGATAGGTGTATATGCTTCTGAAAGGTTATACTCCAGCTCCATACGTTTTACACCTATTGTATCAAAACCCTTCTATAACTTGCTAGACATTACCTTAGATACTATCTGCTTAAAAAAACATTGTTACAAGGTTTGATACTTATTGCCTGTAATAATATACAATAATTAAGACAACAAAAAGCAGCAAAACCTAGATTTGAAAACAATGTCAATTTTGACATCTGCGGACAGTTGCACAAATCATACACTCTATTATCTATGGCTATCCAACGCAGTGCGCAAGCGCTTAAAGCTGAAAGTTGCAAAATATCGCCGATACCATACGATCTGCACTCACCGCCTGGCACGCTTGCTTGTGTATCAGCGGTTCAAGACCTTTTAATATATGACATAAATAAGAGTATTTCTTAATTTTAATAAAATAAAATTGTAATGTAATATTTTTATTTATCTGCAAAAATAATAAATACATATTATTTTAGAACATTAGATATGATTAAAAATAAATAATACGTTAATCGATTAAGAATGTGTTTCTGAGTAAATGAAAAATTTAAACACACAACAAACATATTGCAAAAATTGAAACACATTGAATAAATGCATTTAATAAAACACTACATGCAAGTAACTAATAAGTATTTCTTAATTTCAATAAAATATAAAATAAAATTGAATTTCAGTATTTTAATTCGTATGTGAAAACAATATAAATGTATGATATTATAACTCTAGATAAGATTAGAAATAAAAGATACGGAAATTGTTGAAACACGTGCTTCTCCAAAAATCATTTTTTTTTAGGCGGCTTTCTACTTTCGTACAATTAGCCTTCGTGCATTAATAATCTTAGATTTAGATAATGCTCCAGCATACCAAAATCTCTGCAGAATTTATTCCTGGAAAACAATGTTGTGTTTCTTCCTCCCAATACTATCTTCCCATGAACTTCATAAAGCCCATGGACTTAACGGTATGTTTAAATGATACGAAGAAAATAATGAAGCAGACTATCAAGGTAACTGACAAGATTTTTCGGAAGAATTATTTTACACAAATAAACGAAGAAAACGCTTCAAAACACTTGAACACGCATCGTTATTATGTACATTAGCAAATAAATGTTTTTTTACATATCTCTACTATCAAAATTTCGCACTAATATTCAATTAAATGCGGAAGTCGAAGTCCGCCTGTATTTAACACAGAAACACAAAACACGAGTTCATAAACGTCAAACAAATTCATAGAAACAAACTGCAAGTACAAGAAAGCAATTTAAAATTTCGACTGAGGGTGCTTGATAGAAATTCAACGTTAATTTAGAATTATTTTATTTTTGTACACTTCCACAAAAATCTTGGTCGAACACGACCCGGGTTTCGCTTCTCGGCATCTTCCAGTACTACTCAGTGCGCGAATGCACTCGAACTGGCTTCGGCAAGATTTTTGTGGAAGTGTACGTAATGAAAATAATTCTAAATTCACAAGTAAGCAACTCAAATAAAAAATACCAACTACATTTTATAATTTTTCATCGTATGATATCGTTTAAAACAATAGCCCGGGTGAAGACCTGGTTTTCTAGTACACGTATCACAATAAAAGCGCGTTTCGTGTCTTCCACCTGTCACGTTTCGTTTCGAACATACTAAGCAGTCCTTATTTTTACCATTATTAAATACGAAATGTTGTTTTTTTTAAGTCGTTCTTCGGTTTCCGATGTTGATGATCTTCCGCGAGCTAATAAGCCTTCCCTAAAAACTCCAATGATTTGAGTTACTAAAGTAGACACAAATTTCGAGTGTTTCATAGGTTTTTTGTTATTTTTTATTTGAGTTGCTTTATATAAAGTATAAGCGTTGATTGAACACACTTCCAAGCCCCAAAAGAACAATTTTCTCCACCATTTCAAGGATTTGCGTAAAAAACAATAATAAGATGCGAGTTGATCTGCTCTATCTACTCCTCGCATATGTTGTGTATATTTCAAAATGACATTTGGCTTCGAAATTTCAACAATTGTTCCGTCATACAATTTCCGGGGCACGACTCTACTTTCTTCTGTATAAAAAGTTGTCAAAGTCGTCACAATTTTTTTATATAACCACGCCAGTAACATCATTTCATTAGCTCTACAAGCTAATATTCTATTTGTTTTGCCAAGTTTAGGTTTTTTTATAATTGCAGGTAAAAATTTCCGATTTCTATTTATTGTGCCCGTGAAATAGCACTTAAGATTTAAAAGTTCTTTTGCCAGAGGCAAACTTGTATAGTAACTATCACAATATATATGGTATCCTTCAGCATTTGGCAATTGTCGAATTAAAGATGCATACAAATGAAGGACGATTCTAGCAGTTACAGGAAGATCGGGTCTTATTAGATTTTCAGTTGTGATGCTGCCATAATATGGCAAAATTGAATATATAAAACCATTGGTTGAATCCGCCAATACATAAACTCTATTACCCCACTTAGTGGGTTTATTCTTATTATACGTTATGAAACTAATTTTTCCCTTAAATTTAACAACGGACTCGTCCACACTTATATATTTTTCAGGCAAATAGTATTCTTTAAATTTTGTATCAATATAAGTGATACAATTATTTACATTTGAATTCTAGTCCTAAGGGTTTGATCACAAATATTTTCGTTAAGATGTAGCATCCAAAAGATTTGAAAAAATCTATCATGTCTAAAAATGGTAGAAAAAAATGGCATCTTAAGATTAAATTGCTGTGACCAATATTCTTGCATATTGCTTAAAGGAATCAATCCCATATTTAAAATTATACCAATAAATGCTGAAATTTAATTAAAATCCACTGGTCTCCAAGTGTTCCAAATTGATCTTGGCTTTAATTGTAAATGCAATATCTTATTTTGAGCGTATCGGTTAGTCTCAATTACAATTTTTTCTATTATTTCATTTGTAATAAATAATTTTAAAAAATCAAGGGGCTCTTGAACATAATCAGGCAGTTGTGGACCATTGCATGGTTTTCCTGACTTAAACGGAATAATTTGACGGGACATATCATTTTGTGTGACATCGTACCAACTTCCAAATAGGTTTTCTTCGACCAGTTTATGCATATATTCTTCTTCATCGGTGGATGATATTGGCCTAACTTATCTCCTGATTGGCAGGATATCACTTCCACTATCATCGCTATCATCATATTCAGTAGAATTTCTGCTCTCATTCTCATCTACTTATTCCATATAGAACTCATCATCGCTACTGTCAATTTCATCGATCATTATATCTTGATCTTCCATCTCAAGGGTTATTATTACTAAAAACAATAAACATAGTTTTTAAAATATATGATACAACAATTTCGGCTATTGTTATACATGTTAATGTATCTTTCTGTCCATGATGTATGTAATTTTTGACTAAAATCATGGAATATTTTAATTGCATATAAGTGGTAATTCATTAACAATTTGTACGGAAATCTATGGTTGTGTATTACTGATGCAGAAGCAACCAGAGTTGACGCGCGAGTGAGGAATGTTGTGCATCTCATTCGCACATTATGACAGCCCGCGCATTTCTAATTTTTCAAGAGTGTACAATGTATACATGTTTCAAAGCAGAAATACAATAAATATATATGATAGATCGCTCAGCGATTGATAAAAATGTTTGAAATTATAGTACACTGTGTTTTATAAGCATACACTTACCTTATGAGGAGTATTTATTCGTCAATTTAAGATCAGCTGTGGAGCCTCAGCATTGGCGGCTTTAATTTACGCGCGTTATGAATACGTTGTCTATGATCATAAACATCATATAAACATGCCAAAAGCGCAATCATCCCGATTTTTTGAAATTTCATATTTTGACACTAAATGCATCAAATTAATATAAAATTTGATCAGTGTATAAAGATCGAAGTATCGATATGATAAATAACACGAAAATAAACAAGAATAATTTAATTTGAGGCCAGTAAACGAGGTTGAAGTTATGACGACTATATGTCGACGTTCGAGTGAAGTGAGTTAATTTTGGTTTCAGTTTCAAACTACCGGCGTAGACTCTACGGCTCGAACTGAATTACCATCGATGAATTTGCCTTGTGATCAATCACAAGCAAAAGCTCATATACACGAACAAAAAATAATTACGGAAATATTGCAGCTGAAAATGGTCGCCATTATTCAAGTAGAAAATGCTGTGTTTAATGAACAAAATTTCGTGTGTAGTATTTGTGATGATATATTCCCATCATCAAACATACTGAAGCAGCACGCCATTAGGCATTCTGATGGGGGGAAAAGGTTTGTACCATTTTCGTTATTCTATGACAAATAGTGCCGTAGCTACAATGAAATATCTTTTTTAAGCTCGTATACCCTATTTTATTTGAATTGATGATTGCACTTTTATTATTGATACGTTATGAATATAATATGTAATCGATCGTTTAAGTAAATCACAAAAGGGAAAACTTGGGGGTGATATTTATCATTTTATTTTTGTTTTCATGTAAAAATTAAGTAAGAAGCTGAAAAAAGGTATCAAAATAGAACCAGAGCACGAATTACTGTCATCCTCTTATCAGGATTCTATCGGAAGCGATACTCATCACAATAATACGAATGACGCTTGCAATGAGGATCATTCAATTGACATCAAACACGAGCCACTTGAAGTGCATCCTACAATAATTGAACAAGAAAAACATCACCAGTCGATAAAGGTATTTCTAACATCTGGCATAAATAGTGCATTGTTGGGGTTGTATTTTATAAAACAAGATATTATTATTATATTATTATTATTGCAAGAATTTCGTTTCCTTTGTCTCAAACTCTTTTTAAATGACTTAAAAACCAGAAAAACTGAATAAAGACTTAAAATTATAACAAACAATTAAATTATAATATTATGATGACAAAAAATTCTTTTTTTCTGCTCTCATTAATTATAACAAATAAGTTGTGAGACCGATGCGATATTTAATCTGACCTTTCTTTTTTTGTTACAGCCAAATATAGAATTAAATTCTAGAAAAAATACTTTCAAATGTGACCAATGCAGTTATAGAGCCGCTGGGGCTGGTCGCTTAAAAACACATAAAATGTCACACACTGGAGAAAAGCCTTTCAAATGTGACCAATGCAATTATGAAACAACTCGATCTAGTAGTATAAAAACTCATAAAATGACACACACTGGAGAAAAGCCTTTCAAATGTGACCAATGCACTTTTAGAACAGCTGTGTCTGGTAACTTAAAAACACATAAAATGTCACACACTGGAGAAAAGCCTTTCAAATGTGACCAATGCAATTATAAAACTGTCTATTCCAGTACATTTAAAACGCATAACATGTCACACGCTGGTGAAAAGCCATTCCAATGTGACCAATGCAGTTATAAAACTGTTTTGGCTGGTAACTTAAAAACGCACAAAATGTCACACACTGGAAAAAAGCCTTTCAATTGTGACCAATGCAGTTATAGAACTGCTGTGTTTGCTAGCTTAAAAAGGCATAAAATGTCACACACTGGAGAAAAGCCTTTCAAATGTGACCAATGTAATTATGAAACAACTCGGTCTAGTAGTATAAAAACTCATAAAATGACACACACTGGAGAAAAACCTTTCAAATGTGACCAATGCAGTTATAGAACTGCTGTGTCTGGTAACTTAAAAAAACATAAAGTGGCACACACTGGAGAAAAGCCTTTTAAATGTGACCAATGCAATTATGAAACAACTCGGTCTAGTAGTATAAAAACTCATAAAATAACACATACTGGAGAAAAGCCTTTCAAATGTAACCAATGCACTTTTAGAACAGCTGTGTCTGGTAACTTAAAAACACATAAAATGACACACACTGGAGAAAAGCCTTTCAAATGTGACCAATGCAATTATGAAACAACTCGGTCTGGTAATTTAAAAACTCATAAAATGTCACACTGGAGAAAAGCCTTTAAAATGTGACCAATGCAGTTATGAAACAACCCTGTCTAGTGATTTAAAAACTCATTTACTCTCGCGGCTCGGAGACTAGAAAAATACTTCTCTACCGATAGGGGTATTTTGTGACCCCAGTGATCTTCTCATTATTAGCCTTATTCTTATGAATTTAAAAAAAATAGTCTAAGGGTTTTAAAATATCTTCATTATAAACATTGTATCACCTATATTTAAATATATATTTAAGAAAATGTTGGTATTGCGATCGCATTTCTTAAGCTTAGAACCGGAAAACTTAAATGTCACACACTGGAGAAAAGCCTTTCCAATGAGACCAATGCAGTTATAGAACAACTGTGTCTGCTAGCTTAAAAAGGCATAAAATGTCACACTGGAGGAAATTGTTTCAAACGGGACTAATGCAATTATAGACCTACTGTGTTTCGTAGATAAAAATTCGACCAATATTATAATAAAACTACTCTGTTTGGTGATTTAAAAACGCAGGCAATGTCACACGAAACAATTCTTTGAAATGTTACCAATTCAATCAAAAAACTATTCAATCTGGTCAGCTTAGCCGGCATGAAAAGTTGCACACGATGTAGATTTTATCATCAAAAAGTAGGCTCACCTAACGTCTTGGATTAAGACATCGATCCGAACTGCCCGGCTGGTTTGGTTTTAAGTCCATGTTGTTTTGCGGGGAGAGTCGGTTTGCCATTAGAGAATCTTATTAATTATTTTCTTTTATCTGTCAGTTCGCCCCGTTATTTTTTTTGAAATGTTATATTCTAATTCTTTGTTGATTGCGAATGCCTGATAAATAAACTACATGAACCAAAGTTTCTTCATTTCTTAAGACAAGGTTTCCCAATCTATGTTCGGTGGAACACCAGCGTTTCGCGAAGCCAGAGTAGGTGTTCCGCGGGCTAAAGTGTATTTTTTACAAAAATTTGGAATGGTTTTATACGCTGCAACACATTTAAACATTTTCTACTTCATTTTGAAAAGCGAGTGATGGTCTATTTCCACATAAGGTATGATGTCAAATATTTAGGTAAAAGAAGAGGTTTTGAATATAAATTGAATACAACAAAAATTGTGTCAAATTTCTATGGTTGAGGGTGAAGGATTATTTTATCACGCCTAAAATCATCAAAGTCATTAAAGGCCAACAGTACATTGTATGAGTTTTCTTTGACCTTTCAAAATAAATATTGAAGTGGACCGAAATAGATTTCCAAACGCAATACAGTACAAAACAAGAAAGAATGGTTAAGCATATTTCATTAGATAAATAGTATTACCAAATAACAAATAAACAATGGTTGTACGATCATTATATTCAATTGTTGAAAACTATACAAGACTATTTATTTTTTATTAAAATCAATTCTAGAACGGCCACGGTGTCAAGCAGTTTTAAAGCAATCGTCAACTTTCTGCTATGCAGGCTTGAAACTATTACTATTTACATAAAAAAATATATGCCATAGCGTAAAAAACTGTGAAATTGCAATCAGTAAAAAAGAGATTTAGGCAAAAGTAAATGATCGATGAGGTTTTCTTATAGGTGTAAACACATTTCGGGTGGTTATGCAAATTATGAATTATACACAACCTTGAATTGCACGGAGACTTCTAAGCTGGTATTAAATTGACATAACCTAATATCAATTTAAAAAATTGTCCAGGAAAAACCTTTATTTCAGTCTTTTTTCTTGGTTTTAATTACAATGTCATCTATTTCAAACTTAAAAGCTCAATTAAAATGCTTTTTCGGCTATTCCAGCTTACATCATTTTGATAGAACATGTATCAAGCTGTAAGCATTGTGATTTTTAAAAAACTGTGGGTACCTCATATAATGAAACATTTATAAAAAAGGAAATAATACAGCGCAAAATGGTCGCTGTGATACTGTTGGAAACTTGTGTATTTCATGAACAAAGTTTTGTATGCAATTTCTCTTTTGATGTATTTTCATCGACTTAAATGTGCATGACACACTCTGGCGAGAAACCAATTGAATGTACATTTTAATGTTCGCGTCCTCATAGCTTAATAATACATAAGAAGTCACATACTGCCAAAAAATTATTTGGATGTGACCGATGTTGCTTTGGATATGTGCGTGAGTCAAGTTTAAAAAAACAAAATATCGCATAGTGGTGAGAAACTATTTTAATGTAACCAACACACTTATTAATGTCTTCACGCAGTTAACTTAAAAATACTTTAAATGTGACATTCTGAGGGGGGGAACCCGTTCAAGTGAGACCGATGCTGTTTTTAATCTATAAGTGCATCTATTTTTTTTAGTAAAAATGTGACATCTGTGAGAAATTCTGAAAATGTGACGAATGCTCTCATAAATCTGCAATGTTTCTTAAATAAATTCATGGTAAGAAAAATATTTATGACTTGTTTATCTTAAACACCTCACCCATCCAACGTTCTTTCTAAGCCTAAGGGTTAGCTGCCGGAGCAAATATTAATTGAGCAACTGTATTGTAAGGCGCGCTAACCCGGAATTAGTGCGCGGGGGCTGACCAACTGCTGCCCGACCGCGCTTGCGCGCAGTTTACAAAGGAAGTGAAGGAAGTTTACAGTTTACAAGTTTCATAATAAATTGCTTGCGACTCGACTATGATTTTAACTGACTTTTTATACAGCATTTTACATTCAAGTTAGGCTTTTATTTGCAAACCAGACTTGTTCCAAAGTTAATTAAAGTTAAGTTTAAATTCTTGTTTCATTTAATAAAATAAACAAGCCGTGTTTGCAAATAATAACGCTATATAACTAATAAGAGAAGAGAATTCAATATGTAAATTCAATTTTCCAAAAACTGCATTAATTGATTGATCATATGACAAGATTTATACAAAAAAAATGTTTTAAAAGTTAAGCTTTGCCAAATCGAACAATAATTATAATAAAATACTCATGAGCCAATACTGACAATTAGTTGTAAAAAAATTATTGAGTCAAAGTTAAATTTCACTAAAATAAAAAAAAAATAGGAAAAAAGACAAAAAAGAAAAAAGATGGCTCAAATGATATGAAAACAATCAAAAGTCCTTTTAATCGAATGTCATAATGACAAAACCTTTACCAAATATTATATTTGCATTGACTTGCATTTTTAAGCGAGTCACGTGCTGCAGATGACGAAAAGACTTCCTGCCTCTGCTTTCAACCAGTGGGATTGAGCGTCTCGTCTCGCGAACTAGTGGATGATGACAAATCATTAGATTTAGCAAAGCAATTGGTGGAAGACAGGGAGAACAAAAGTACCACGTGGCGGCGAAATGCTTTACAAAGGAAGGAAATATGACCATAAAGAATCTGAACGAATAGTTGTATTCCAAACAATAATGAATAATTATTTTTTCGGCCAGTATTTTCTGATAAAGAGCGGTAAGTTTAATCGAGTATTGAAGGCTCAACGACCATGCAGAATTTTTTGACCTTCAAGTCGAAACGACCTTGAAAAAAAGTTTGACCTTAAAAGAACGATGACCTTGAGGAGAAAATTGGACATCACAAAAGAATCGGCCATCGAGATATTTGAGCTTGAAAAAAAAATTTGACCTTCAAAATTTGATAAATTCGATGACCAATATGGCCACGAAGAAAATTTGGCCTCTAAAGTTTTTTTTTTTATTATTTTAAAATAAATTGAAATTTTAGAAGGCTCAACGACATTGACAAGACCTCGATTTGTATTAAGTGCCGCTATGTGAACGTATTAACAATGAGAAGTCAAAAATGATTCCTTCAGTCAATTGATTTTTTTTTTCACAAAACGACCAAAACGACAAGCTTCAAGTAGAAAAAATGAAAACTTTTACCTATCTTACCTCTTTAACAAAAATAGCAAAGTAGAGAATAATTCAACTGTTGACAAAAAAAATGTCAGTAAGGTCGTGCACAACGGCTTTAAAAACTATTTCAAGAAAAAAAAATACACGGAATTTTAGGGCGTAGTCGTTTTTAACGTCCCAAAGCCCTGGTTATATGTTGGTGTTACAACATTTTTTTCGGTCAATTGCTCATTGACGATCTTGAAACGTATTTTTTTATGAATATAAATTTTGAAAAAATCTTTTTTCAGCTTTAAAAAACAATAATAATTTTAAGAAATTAATATATTATCAAAACTTTAACAATAATAATCGGGATTTGAGTATTCTTCTGTGCGCCAAATCTCTCTAGCACAGAAAGTTTAAAAAAAGAACTTTAAGAACATAGAATAATCCTCACATTCAATTGGTCTCACACATTTTAAGTACAAAAGTCACTGTTTCATTATATGTGTATTCATAACAACTATTTTACAAAATAAAAACCATCAAATTAAAAAATAGGAAAAACTCCGTTTTAACGTTTATTGGCTTGAGAATAATAAAGATACAAACTTTCATACCAACCTACAAAATACATTATCGACTATTAATATATAGATTGGTCACATTTTAAGGCTTTTCTCCAATACGTGACATTCTATGAGATTTTTATCTACCAAGCAAACCATATCTATAACTGCATTAGTCCCGTTTCAAAAACTTTTCTCCAGTGTGTGACATTTTATGCTTTTTTAAGTTACCAGACTGAGCAGTACTAAATCTGCATTTGTCACATTTGAAAGGCTTTTCTCCAGTGTGTGACATTTTATGCGTTTTAAGGCTACCAGCTTTAGCAGTTCGATAACTGCATTGGTCACATTTGAAAGGCTTTTCTCCAGTGTGTGACATTTTATGAGTTTTTAAATCACTAGACCGAGCTGTTTTATAATTGCATTTGTCACATTTGAAAGGTTTTTCGCCAGTGTGTGACATTTTATGTATTTTAAAGTGACCAGACACATCAGTTCTATAACTGCACTGTTCACATTTGAAGGGCTTTTCTCCAGTGTGTAACATTAAATGCGTTTTAAAGTTACCAGCATCAGCAGTTCTATATTTGCATTGGTCACATTTGAAAGGCTTTTCTCCGGTGTGTGACATTTTATGTCTTTTTAAATCACTAGGCCGAGTTGTTTTATAATTGCATTGGTCACATTTAAAAGGCTTTTCTCCAGTGTGTGACATTTTATGTGTTTTTAGGTGACCAGACAGAGCAGCTCTATAACTGCATTGGTCACATTTGAAAGGCTTTTCTCCAGTGTGCGACATTTTATGCGTTTTTAATGTACTGAAATAGACAGTTTTATGGTTGCATTGGTCACATTTAAAATTCTTTTTTCGAGAATGTAGTTTATTATTTGGCTGCAACGAAAAAGAAAAGGCAGATTAAAAATCGCATCGGTCTCACTACTTATTCGTTTTTATTAACCAGAGCAGAAAAAAAATGGTTTGTCGTCAATGAATAACGTGATAATTAAACTAGTTTCAGTTTTTCTGGTTTAGAAATCATTATAAACGAGTTTGAGACAAAGGAAACGAAAGTTAAGCAATAATTTGACAGTAATATAAGTTATGTCACATCACATCTGATTTAATGCTTTCTATAAACATTTTTCAATAGATATGCTGTTCAAAATACCGTTGTCTTAAAAAAACATTTTTATATGATTATTATTATTGACGAACAGTGACATTTCTTTATTTTTTAAATAGTTACGAATCAGAACGATAACTGAGTAAAAAATCGTTTGTAAAATTTAAAAATTTAAAAAAAGGGTAAGAGGACCTCGAATTTGTTGGCGAGAAACGAAAAATTAAAAGCAATGAACTTTAAAGTAATTATTTTTATTTTTTAAAATACAACCCTGAGAATGCACTTTTTATGCCAGATGTTAGAAATACCTTTTTCGACTGGTGATGTTTTTCTCGTTCAATTATTTTACGGTGGACTTCAAGTGGCTCGTGTTTGATGTCAATTGAATGATCCTCACTGCAAATGTCATTCATATTATTTTGATGAGTATCGCTTCCGATAGAATCCTGATAAGAGGAAGACAGTGATTCGTGCTCTGGTTCTATTTTGATATCCGTTTTCAGCTTCTTACTTCATTTTTACATGAAAACAAAAATAAAATAATGAATATTACCCCCCAGTTTTCCCTTTCGTGATTTACTTTAATGATCATATACATATTATATGTATAAACTCCCAAAAGTTAAAGAATAGTAATTCTTTCGAACACAAATCAAAAAATCATCTTTCACCACGTTGAAAAGATTTGATACGGCATTAACGAAGATTAAATTGTTTTGGAGAATGATTGTCAAATCTTCTGCTAAATATCTTGCAAACTTAATCTTACTGGTTTTTAATGTATAATGACGCTATCTTTTTATACATTAAATGAAACTTTTAAAATATTAAGCAATTCATCTGGTATTGTAATTCCCTCTCTGGGAAGGAATATATATTGAACAGAAAATAATGAAATAAAGCACGGCTTTATTTCATCGAAAATTGAATTTTGGAAAATAAAATCAGCATAATTATTGTAATTGAATAATGGAATGCTAACAAACCTTTTTCCCTTATCAAAGATTAATTTAGAATGCCTAATGGCGTGCTGCTTCAGTATGTTTGATGATGGGAATATATCATCACAAATACTACACACGAAATTTTGTTCATTAAACACAGCATTTTCTACTTGAATAATGGCGACCATTTTCTGCTGCAATATTTCCGTAATTATGATTTGTTCGTGTATATGAGCTTTTGCTTGTGATTGATCCCAAGGCAGATCCATCGATGGTAATTCAGTTGGAGCTGTAGTTTGAAACTGAAAACAAAAATAAAACACAGCACAACAAATAAGTTAACAAATTTATTTCGGTTCATAAACAAAATAATTGTACAGTAATTGTATTTGTTTTCCCGTTTAAATTGTATGGTCCCTGGAACAATTTGAAAGGGACTTGTCAGGCTTAAGGTCAAGAAATAAAATTAAGCAGAAGATGTGAAATTTGGCAAAATATTTATTTCTCGGGAAATTTATATATTTTATTTTCACAATGAAGCTACTTGCTGAAGAACTGCTTTTATTGCAAACAGTACCAAAGTACTAGGCGACTTTGTCTTACTGATATTCTATTTGTAAAAACATCAACGGACATAACCTCAAATAAATGTAACATGTGTTAATCGCGTTATTACAATGTATTAATGTGATTATTTTTAGACGACAGAGTGACTCGATAGTGTTTAAGATTACCTGGTAAGTCTCTTGATGATCTGCTTCGTCGACAAGTCCTTCTTGCTTCAAGAGCGACTCGAACTTGATGTCAATCGAGTCTTCCTCATTCAAGATAGAATTATCATTGTTTCGTCGACGTTCGCTATTTCGAGCGTTCTCGGATGAATCAATTGACGGTAATTCATCGTCTGGTTCTATTTTGATATCCATTTCGAAACAATTGTGATGCAGAGAATAGAAATCAATAGCACAAGCTTTATAAAATATGGTGTTTCCATAGACAATAATTATAAATATTTTGCTCATCTTTTCATAGATAAATGAATCAATGTTTGTTAAATAAACGGTGATGTTTTCCTTTTTCGTATAATTCATCAGTGATCTTGTGTATTGTTCAATTGATAATGTGTCTATTGTTCTGTCATCAAATCCGCAAAAATAGATTCTTAGTCATGGCGTTGTTTTTTGCTTCTTTTTTGTGGAAATAGCCGTGTTTTATTAAAAAAGGTTTTACATTTTTTTTTATATAAAATTCATTAGTTTTACATCTCAAATAAATGTTATGTATACACAACATTATTGCATAGAGTGCTTTGTTAAATGATCTATGTCAACTTGTTACAATAAACCTATATCGATATCCAATGCCTTCTTTCCAAATCTAGCCAGTTCAAATTGAAACGTTTTATTAAATAGAGACTTTTTGATACTCATATCGTATAATTTTGATGAATAAGATTAAGTGATTTATTTGTAAATTATAAATTTATTTATATGGACTTAAGTTGAAAGAACACTGAATTTAAATTATTGCTTTAGTAAAAATATATTCATAACACTGTCATAGAGAATAAATAGGTCAGAAAATTCAGTAATGAACTCTAATGATTTGTTTACTTTTAAATTAACAAGGCTTTTGCCGATCTAAGGAAAATTATAAGAATCATAGGCGAAGCGAATTGATTCTCAAAGTTTTCCGAAAAAATTCGCAGAGAATTACAAAAATCATCAGTGGCTCAGTGAACGTGTTATATAAGCAGCCAAAAACAATGATGTTAATGCCATCAACTTTTCATGCAACACATGTCATCAAGAGCTGCATATATAACATTTTCTCATACTGTTTTACTATGAGTAATTTACTTGCTGTAGGCCCGTTGACCTCAACGGGGGGATTTTCTTTGCATTTTAAAGTAGTCAGAAAATTTACTGTCGTGAAAAATAAATAACAAACCTATGTATTGAATAAGCCATAAATTCTTAAAGTAAAAAAAATAGATCTCGGGGCATATATAGACAGCCCTGCCCTGCAGTATTTAAATAGTATATCTTTTAGAATAGGAAAAATGTTTTAATTTGTTTACAAATAAATTTCGTAGACGAAGAAATATACATACCTCAAGACATATATCGACAGCCCTGCAGTTTTAAAATTGTAAATTATTTAATTTTTGGAATAATGTTTAAGTTTGCCAACAATCATTTTTCGTAGTAGCAGAAATCGTCCTCGGGGCATATATCGACAGCCCAGCAGTATTTAAATTGTAAATTATAAAGATTTTGGTTTGCTTATAATCATTTTTCGTAGAAGCAAAAATAGACCTCGGGGCCTATATCAAAAGCCCTGCAGTATTAAAATTGTATTTTTTTTTGGAATAATGTTTAAGTTTGCTAACAATTTTTCGTAGTAGCAGAAATAGACTTCGGGGCATAAATCAACAGCCCTGCAGTATTTAATTTTTAAATTATTGATTTTTTGGAATAATGTTTAAGTTTGCTATCAACCTTTTTTTGTAGTAGCAGAAATAGACCTCGTAAATTATTGAATTTTTTGGATGCCCGGGTTTCACCTTTCCTAAATGCACTTGAAAAACCTGAATATGCCGAAAGGTGAAACCCATGTCGTTTACAAGATGAATGGAAGAATACAGCATTCATACAATTCAAATTTGATACTAAAATTCCATCAAGCACTTTCAGTTAAAATTCTAAATAAAATGTGTAGTTGATTGTGAATCCATAATAAATAAATTATGTTAATCTGAATGTATTAATTTCTTACCATTAGCACGTACCATATAAACTATTCATAATAATAAGTGTTGGTCTTTATTGCTAACTTCTTTTGCAGATATAACATCGTCGATTCAAAGTAAATATGTCTCTTTGTAAATTTTATTTCCCCAGGAACCTTTACGTTATTTGTCAAAGTTCTATACTTTGGAATGCATTTCACGCTTCTTCTGCAACAACAGTAACTCGACACTTGGTCAGGCTATGGTTACTTCCACGTGGTATTATCCTAAAAAGTCATTACTCTCGCATTGTTTTTAAATGAAAAACCAATGAAATTTGTTTAGTATTTCTATGTAAAGACAAAAAGTATGAGACATTCTTTCGAATAAAAAAATACTTTTAAAGACTCAAAAACCGACCTCTGAACGATGGAAAAAAAATCGCTCTTGAGAAATAATAGACCACTAGCTGTAAGCCCGTTGCCCAGCAACGTGAGATTTTTGTTGCATTATAGAAAAGTCATAAATTTACTGGCATGAACAATTGAATGCATATTTATTATTATATATGTATATAATCTAATAACACATATTTAATAAACTCCGTTTTTTTCCATAGGGTACTCAACGTTGTACCCACCACCACCCGCTACGACTTCACACTCTTTTATAGGGTGTATTTCGTAGCGTATCAACGTTAGCTGTCAGCCCGTTGCCCTCAACGGAGTGGATTTTCGTTGCATTTTTAAATAGTCAGAAAATTTACTGACGTGAAAAATAAATTGCAAACCTATTTATTGAATAAGCCAGAAAATCTTAACGTAATTAATTCTCTACATGGATTGTTTAAGAAATACACACAATTCACTAAAAGAACGAAAATACACCGGGATTGCAAAACAAAATATGCGAATAGCGGAAAATTCCGGGGACCTGAAGACAGAATTTTACTGAACTGTAAATAATCAAAAATTACGTCCAAACCAAATTTAATAAGATAAAAATTTCTGCTCAAAAGGTTAAAAAAAGAATTCGATCAATTGTAATAAAGATGTTATTATTTTATTTGTAGTTTTAGTATAAATAAAAAGGTAAAGTTTGCTTTACATATGTAAAAAATCTTTTTTTTAAATTAATTGCATATTTTATCAAAATGTATGAAAAAAAGTAAAAGTGTGATTTTATAAAATATCCATATCATAATAAAAATATTCGTAATGTATTTAAAATACTAAAAACTTAAGTAAAATGTCCAAAAGTATTCGACCTAAGACATTGCCAAAGTATGAAAAATTCCATAAAAATATTCAATATTTTGTCCAAAATGTATGAAAAATATCGTATTTTCTATTTGCTTTACAAATATAAAAAATATATATATTTTTAAATTTTGATAAAATAAATATATTATAATTGAATATATTCATACAAATCATAATTGAGCAGTCCTGCAGTGCGGCCAAATCCAATATCGACAATCCTGCAAATGTTTCAAGTATACAAACAAATATTCGACCCAAGACATTGCCAAAGTATGAAAAATTTCAAAAAAATAATCAATATTTTGTCCAAAATGTATGAAAAATATCGTATTTTACATTTGCTTTACATATATAAAAAAATCTTTTTTTTTTAAATTAATTGCATATTCTATCAAAATGTATGAAAAAAAGTCAAAATGTGATTCTATAACATATCCATATCATTATTAGAATATGCGTAATGTATTTAAAATAATAAAAACCTATGTAAAATGTCAAAAAGTATTCGACCTAAGACATTGCCAAAGTATGAAAAATTCCATAAAAATATTCAATATTTTGTCTAAAATGTATGAAAAATATCGTATTTTATATTTGCTTTACATATATAAAAAATATATATTTTTTTAAATTTTGATAAAATAAATATATTATAATTGAATATATTCATACAATTCATAATTGAGCTGTCCTGCAGTGCTGCCAAATCCAATATCGACAACCCTGCAAATGTTTCAAGTATACAAACAAATATATTTCGAAAAAAGATAATTATTCAAATTCGTTTAGTGCAATGTTTCAAATACAGATGGCGTTGTAGGTGCACTAAGAATGCACTTGCTTCTCTTGCTTTGAGTTTTTTAAATTAAAGAAACGTTTTACATCACCAACTTCAATCGCAATGTGGAGCATTGGATATTAGCTCGAACGATGAGAATGAAAACTTGGGACCTGAGTTCGATCCCCAGCTTGACAGAGAATATTTTTGGTTAGTACGAAAATTAATTGTTTTTACATAATATCATGACTTCAAATATTCACATGTAGACGTCAGATAAAAATGAATGAATGGCGTAGCGGGCAGGGGTGGGGGGAAGAAGACCGTCTTTCTTGACGTCATCGAAAAGGTGAAATCGCGACATGTGGGGGAGGGGGAGGAGGAGAGGAAATCGAGGAAAATCATAAGTAACAGTGTATATTGGAAAAATATGTCTTAAGTATGAATAAAAAGTGACAGCGCGGCTTGGCAGGAGGAGGGGGAGGGGCAGGGGGAGGGGAAATCGAGGACATCTTACACTCAGACAAACATACGGACATTATCGGCTATTAATATATAGATGTTTCCGATATTTCAAATGCCTTTTCCGTCAAGGTCAAGATTTAAGAATTCTGTTCAAAAACGATTCTTGAAATAAAATAGAGTAAAACAAATGAAAATTCGTTTTTTTGTTGTTTATTGTAGCATAAATTTATAATGTTGAAAATTGAAATGCTGAAAATTAAATATATAAAAAGTTGAATTATTCTCATAAATTGGTTACTATGAAGAACACATCTTTTCAACAAAGTTTCCCCCTGAAATCATTATTTATAGACAGATACTCGAATCTTCCTACCTCTTCTGAACAATTATATATAAAAAAATATCTCGTTCTTTACAAACAAACTTTTGGAGCTAATTTAATCGCGAGTTTGTTTCAAAGTAAGACAATAACATGGCCACTGCTAATATGGTAGTTATTGTAGAGGCTGATCGTCATGCATATCAAAAGGTTTCTCGACAGAATGCGATAGTTTGTGTCTATTTAAGTAGGTCTTCCGTGCAGATTTATAATCACATTGATCACATTCAAATGGGTTCTCGCCAGTATATGATAATGTATGGGTTTTTAATAATGAACGCCTCGCTGATTTATAATCGCATATATCACAACTGAACGGTTTATCCCCAGTATGCGAAATCTTATGATTTTTTAAATATTTCTTTTGAGCAGCTTTATAATCGCATTGGTCGCATTCAAACGGTTTAACGCCAGTATGCATAAGCTTATGGGTTTTCAAATTTTTCTTATAAGCAGATTTAAAATCGCAAGTATCACATTCAAATGGTTTCTCGTTAGTATGCGATAAAATATGGGTATTTAAATTTGCACGTGTTAAAGATTTATAATCACATTGATCACAATAGAATGGTTTCTTGCCATTATGCGACAGTTTATGAGCTTTCAAATAGGACTTCAATGCAGATTTATAATCACATTGATCACATTCAAATGATTTCTCGACAGTATGCGAAAGCTTATGAGTCTTCAAAAGGGACTTCCACGCAGATTTATAATCACATTGATCACAATGAAATGGTTTCTCGCCAGTATGCGATAGTTTATGGGAGTTTAATTGTGACTTCTGTGCAGATTTATAATCGCATTGATCACATTTAAATGGTTTCTCACTAGTATGATGTGATAGTTTATGGGTTTTAAGTTTGAACTCCATGCAGATTTATAACCACATTGATCGCATTCAAAACGTTTTTTTCCAGCTAAAGATGCTTTGTCGACATTGTCACATTTTTCTTTGTCGAAAAGTTTTTCATCGGAATAATTTAATTTGTGTTTTTGTAAGAAAATGCAGTAAGCAGATTCAAAATCACCATCATCACACTGCGAAGACGTGAAACCATTTTTGGAATGCAAACCTTTTTTACGAAGGTCTAATTGAAGACGAAGAGTTGCATCTTCGGTGTCTTTTATACTTAATATGGATTTGTGAAAAATGTTTTTATGCAATGAAAGTGAATCAAGCGATGCAAATAGTTTCATACAAATACTGCAAACAAAGTTTCTCTCATGAAACACTTTTTTTTGTAAATTAATTACCACCAAGATCGGTCGATGTCCTAAATATTCGTGTTTGATATTGCTTTCATCAATTTTAATGTCGTGAATCGATACTGGCAATGTCTTATCTGAATTATTCAAAAATGGACGCAGTGAAGAAGCTGAGTTTTGGGCAGCAGGAATCTGAAAAGTGTATTTAAATAAGCTTTGCATTCTTCTATAGTTAACAACAGATAATGTTAAAATAGCAAATAGACTGCAAATAACATAAAAACTAGAAAAGATTCAAAAGCTACCTGATTCAGTGTCAAATGACCCTTCAAACAATAAATTAATTTTGACGATTCAATTTGCAAAGGTTCAGCATCATGATTTTTTTCATGTTGATCGCATTTGATTAAACTCTTATCTGGGTGTGATTGTTCATGTGTTATTAAAGATGCATGCAATTTAGATTCAAATGCACATTTGTCACTCTTAAAAAGAATTACCCCGGAATGTCGATTGCAATTCAAATCATTTTTACTCGGGTCAAAGTGATGACGAAGAGTCTTATGTTCAGAACTGTTCACGTTTTCATTTGAATTTAAGTGAAACGAAGATTGGTGGTGAACATTTTTATGCAGTGTAAGTGAGTCAAACGATGCAAATAGTTTCATACAAATACTGCAAACAAATGTTCTGTCATGTAACACTTTCTTTTGTAGATAAATTATCACCTCGATCGGTCGATGTCCTAAGACTTCGTTTTTTACATCGTTTTCGTTTATTTCAATGTCTTCAGTCGATACTGGCGATGTCTTCTGTGAATAATCTGATACTGGACGCAGAGAAGATGATGATTTTTGTTCAACTAAAATCTAAAAACATTTGATAAATGTTTAAAGACTTTCTGTGTTTTTTGAGGTTGACATAAATTTTACAGTTTAAAATAGTCCTATTATTTTCATAAGAAAATGTGGTCGGTGTGTAAAGATACAACAGCGTTATGATTTAAAATAAAATTGATCAAGCTTGATAATAAAAAAAATCATATTAAAATGCTATACTATTTTCTTTCTTTGAAAATTGAATATTGTTTGAGTAAATTTGTTATTCTCGTGAGAGATCATTTTTCTTTATCACTGAGCTGACATTCTTATTTTTTGGTATAAATCTATTCCATTTTATGGAATCGATTTATATTATATGGAAAATGGCTTATGTTTCTCTTCAATTTTGCAATGGCAAACGACATGTTTTACATTCACACAGGATAAAATGTCTTATTATTGTGGTAACAAATTGTCAAGAGGTTAAAAATACAAATGTATCACACTAATCTGAATCCAATTATTTGTTGTTCTAAAATGTGACAGATTTTCTCAATTATTCCTTAACCGAGCTCGTTTAAACTTTTTGGCATTATGGAGTTGGTGCAGTTATTAGCGCTAAACGGTGACTGATAAAAGCTAACAAATTGCCGACTGTTTTCTGATAGAATGACTATGATCACGTTGCATGGATTTTTGTTTGAGGTTTGGTTGTGTTTCATTTGCGTTAAATATGCGATATCACAAAACGATATTGTAGCGAAAAATGCTTTTTTTTCAATTAGAAACGATGCCTAAAGCAAGGTATTAGACTCTATTACAAGGGAGGTGAATCGATGTTATCTTTGAGTTTGTATTCGCTGAAATAAAATGAAATGACAACTGAAGGAAAAGGCATAGTAATAAAATAAGGTTGTGTTTATAAGAAGGTGTGCTGATTTTTTTTCACCACAATAACAACATTTTAACATTATATATAATAAAAATTATATTTGTGTATCCCATTGAACCATTGACGTTTTTTTTATATCAAATGCGACAATATTCTAAAAGGCGAATAAGGTTAAAACAGTACAAATAAAAATAAAGCAATTAAGTATTCTTCATTGGACCTCCTGTGTGGTCGAGTGGTCAACGTTGTTGGCTTCGGCTACTGAGGGCCCGGGTTCAAATCCCGGTACGGACAGTTTTATAAATTGATTTTTCAATCGATTTTTGAATTTCTGTTCAAAGGCATGGATGTATGCGATGTCTTGAATTCCCCCCGCTCACCCAACCTATCCTATGAACGGGGCGTATCGAGAGCGATTAGCTTACCACTAATCCTGTCTTAGCCTTTTCCATCTATCCCTACTCTCTTTGGAAAAAAGAGAGGTTGAGCAACTGAGTAACAAGCAGTTCTCGTAGAAACACTTCTGTTGAGATACACTCCATTAGGAGTCCATATGCTCCACATTGGGAGCGGACATGGTTTAAAAAAAAGTTTAAATGGAAATCAGGCAAGAGATTACTACTCTTAAAAATGTCTTATGTTTTGTAAAATTTGGCTGTTCTAGTGGGCCACTAGCAATCCGGTTTGGACCATTTTTTAGAGATTTGGTTTCGACGTTTGCGCATAAGAACAGAGCAAATGTCATACCTGTGTTGTATACAAAGTATTTCGAAAGACATTCAAACGGATTTTGTAATTTCGATAACATTTTATTAGTCATTTGTAATTTAAGATGCACTTACTGCTGTTTTTAAACTTTCTTTTGAACTTTTTTTTGTTTTTTTTTCTATTGAGCTGCTCGTAACTGGATTCGAGCCCGTGAACTCAAGAAATAACAAAGATGAATTGTCGTTGCGATTAATTTTCTTAATATTTATAGAAAAGAAAAAAAATACTTCAAAAATTAGAGAAAGATGTTCATTGTAAAAGGTGACTAGATTAGTGCTTTCCAACCTGGAGTTTGCAGGTTTTTAACGTATTTATAGTACAAATATTTATCTGTGGAAACATGTAAAATTTAAAAAAAATCGGTGGTCGGCAGACTATTTGCATAAGATTTAGGGGGCCGTGGCATGATAAAGTTTGGAAAGCACTTACGTAGATGTTCTATGATTAAGGATGTCTCAAGATTAAGCCATGGTCATAAAACAAACGTAAAAAAATAGTTATAATCATGCAATTTTGGAATTGTAATCAATTTAATTATTATACGAAAATCTTAAACAAAAAGAGACATTGCCACGTTTCGAATTCATTTAAAACTCCAATCACAAAAAAAAAATATCTGAAAAATAGTAAAGTTCAACCATGCTTACTTCATAATATCTTGTTACCTGATTTTTTATTTCGGATGCAAAACAAGTTGATTTCTCGCCATTTTCAGAAACTTTGAAGTTTCTCTCTCTGAGAGCGACTTCCTCTTTGAAGACGGGCTGTCCGATATCGGTTTGAAATTTAGATATGATACAAAAGGAAGCGTTCTGAAAAATAATGACCAATTTAAATCAACTACGATACGATTTTAACGGAATATTTTTGTCATACAAAAATATATATATCGCCTTTGGTCGAGTGTTTGAATTTCAAGTCGGGCAGGAATCGATTTTAAGCTATCTGTTTAAAAGGGTGGAAGTTGGTGATCTTACTCCATCTCATTAATGTTCTATCATTCTTTTCAAATAAGATACGTCCATAAATACATATGGTCGCACATAAGAACTGGACATGGATATCTATATATATAAAAGAAAGTGGGGTTTGTTACACCACGTATATCTCGAGAATTACAGCTCGGATTTTAATGATCTTTGTTTTATTAAATTCTTATCCGCCTAGAATAGCAGAATAAGCATTAAAACATCGGAAAAATATCACGGGAAAGAAATTATTAAGAAAATAAATGTCCTCATACAATTTGTTTTTTTGAAAAATACAAATGGAACGTGGACATTGTATGACACGTTGTATGCTGTTTTCCAGTAAATCCACCAGATGGCGTTAATTACATTATACTTTGACAGTTGACTACTAGCTATGTATACATGTGCCGCGGTTTTTTCTACGATTTTCATTATGTTTTAATTCCCATAAATCATTCTGTGACGTCACCGCACGTGTTTTTAAACAAAAAATCCGGTGCTGATGAACCACATTGCTTGGCATCGCGTCTTTGGGAATACTCGATGCTGGATGTATTCGATTGATTGGCAAAAATGGAGCTTGCCGTTTGCACGAACGTTGTTGAGATGCAAGGTTGTGGAATCAGAGTCGAAGAGTCGCGGTATTTTGGCCTGAGTCGGAGTCGTGAAAAATGAGCGGCTCGATTTTTTTTGAAAAATATATTTAGTTATGTGTATTCAAACAAAATAGTCCAAAGTGTTGACATTGCATGCTTTGCTGACTAAAGATGATCTGATGGTATTACATATATATTGACTATGGAAAGGAAAAAGGACGTAACCCACACATGTTTTAATTATTTTGGGCCATATGCAAATTATGAATTGTACACAACCTTGAAGCGCACGGAGTCTTCTAAACTGTTGTTTAAATAACAAAGCCTAATATGAATTAAAGAAATTGTCTAGGAAACACCTTTATTTCAGTATTTTTTCTTGGTTTTAATTTTTTACAAGGTCATCTTTTTCAAACTTAAAAGCTAAATTTAGATATTAATTTAGCATTTGCAGCTTGCATCTTTTTGATAGAACGTGTATCAAATTTGATAGATTGTGATAATCGAAAAAAACCTGTTTTGAAAAAACTGTGGGTTACGTCCTTTTTCCTTTCCAAAGTCGATATATATATATATATATATATGTTAAAATGAAATTGTTGAAAAATTTCCTCGGAGTCGGAGTCAGAGTCGTTAATTATTTTTAAGCTGGAGTCGGAGTATTTTTTTTACACGACTCCACAGCCCTGCTGAGATTGCACGTTATTTATACTTGGAACGCTTCATCGAAAAAAATTTAACGTCGAAAGCAAAGCAATGCGGTTCCTGATCATCCGGATGTGCGTTCTACTGATGCTCTTGGTCGCATTAACACAGTTCATCTGAAGAATGACGAATGCTTCTACTTGCGGTTGTTGCTGGTGAATGTTTGTGGGCCGACATCATTTGAATCACTTCGAACTGTCAATGGCGTAGTGTGCCCAACATTTCGTGCTGCATGTCAATATCTCATTTTGCTTGAAAACGCTACTCATTGGGACATGACAATCGTTGAAGCAATTGTTTCTGAATCTCCAAGTCAGATACACACATTATTTGCTATAATTATTTCGACATGCTTCCCATCAAATTCATGTGTTACCTTATGTGCGGCAGTTTGTTAGTCAAAGTAGAAATGCCGACGCCAGATCGTGGAATGAACGTCGCTTTCAATCGAGAATTGGAACTTGAACGTGAATATGATCGAGATGCATTGATCAGTTTGAACGAATGTACCACTGTTGAACCCTCGACAGAAGGAAATGTACGATACGTTAATGAAGGCAATTGATGACGGAAATGATGGCTTATTTTTCCTCGATGCGCCCGGTAGAGCTGGGAAGACATTCCTCATGTCATTGATTATGGCCACTGGTCGTGGGAGATATAAAATTTCTGTAGCAGTTTCTTCTTCTGGAATAGCGGCCACGTAGATAGAAGGATGCCGAATGGCTTATTCACCGTTGAAATTGCCGTTAAACCTTCAAACCACTGAAAAACCGACATGCAAGATTGCGAAACACTCAGCAATGGCAATTTTTTGGTAGCAAATACAATCATCACCTGGGATGAATGGACAATGGCGCACAAATGCGCATTGGAAGCACTCAATCGAACCATGAAAGATCTGTGCAATGACTCGAGATCTTTTGGAGGCGCAATGATTGTACTATCTGGCGATTTCTGCCAAACACTACCAGTCATTCCAAGATCGACCGCTGCCGATGAAATAAACGCTTGCCTCAAATCATTGACTCTGGCGCTATGTGAAGAAACTTCAGCTGACGACAAACATGCGAGTTGCATTGCTAAACGATCCATCTGCCGAAGATTTCTCCAAGCAATTGCTGACTATTTATTTATTTATTGTTAAAAATTTAAGTTACAGTATATGACATAACAGCTGACGCCAATTCGCCGTGTACTTGAAAAATATAATAAGATAAAATATAAAATAAAACTACATAATACATTAAAATCAAGAAATAAAATAGTAAAATTTTACAAACAATTCACAAATACTAAATCACTAAAAATGTCCACTTCTCTAGGCAATACGTTGATCAATCTAACGGCCCTTGGAACTGGTGACTCATACCTCTTAAGCGAGGTATAAGTTTTTAGAAATAAAAGTTTTTGCTCATAGTTTTGCCCACGATAAATTGGGAGCATGTTAATTAATAGTCATGAGAATTTGAGGATTATTAATTCGGCTCCGTATGAGAAGAGAAAAATGCTTTAAGCTATAAAACGATCATCGACTATCGTCGGTAACGACCGTGTTCCTGTTGATGAATCGAACGGATTGATTTCGTTTCCGCCGAATTTCAGTAATTTCGTCTCAACGAAGGACGGCTACATCAACAAAATGTTCCCAAACATCTAATCACAAAAATCACAATTGGTTAAGTGAACGAGCAATTCTTGCAGCGAAGAACAAAGATGTGGATCATTTAAACTTCACAATTCAAAATCAAATCGTTGTTCCACTACATTCCTTCAAATCTATCGACCGTGTAACAAACGAAAACCAACTGAATTTTTAAACTCATTGGATCTTCCTGGCTTGCCACCGCACAATGTACAACTAAAGGTTTGCTCGGTAGTCATCATGTTTCAAGTTATAAAGTTAACACAACACTTATTGATTCTGAGGCGGCACGAAGTTCGTCGGGCCAGCTAGTTAAAAATATAGGTGACACTGTTATAACACTTTTTATGAGCTTTGCAGTGAATGAAATAAACACTGTTGCAAGTAACCAACTGTCTTGAGTAAATATTAAATATAATGTCGGTCTGAAAGAGTCACAATAATTTGAAAAATATTTCTCCCTTCATATATAAATTAACAATTCATGGAACAAATCTGAAATACGGCGACGAACTTCCGTTATTCACGTGAATTATCGGTGACTTATTTTCAAGATTTATTGTGTTGGTATATCCTCAATGAAGTGTACATACTTTACAAAAAACTACTCTTTAACTCTCTGAAAATAATTACGCTTATTCCCACAAAAACAATGCGATTTAAGGCAATTTAATTAAACGTAGGAAAAAATCATATAACCAAACGTTTAAATCAAGATCAATGATAAATTATTCGAAATGAAATGTTGGTGCGTAAATTTATCGCCATATTTCATTTTTTTATTTGCTGTGTTCTTAGGTGTGTTTTTCTTTACGCTAGTATTTACAATCCCGAAAATTAATTACGAGCCAATTTATTATAGGATTATTACATAATAGCATTGTTATAAACGGTGATGATTGTAGAAAAAGAATTCTCATTGCTAGGCACATATACCAAACTACTATGGACAAAATCAGCGGAAAGCTAACATCAAAAGTTTCCAGGACTTCGGGCTCCACAGTTAGTAATTCAGACCAAGCGGCATCTGGTGGATGACCTTCTTCGTTGTGTTTTCGATCAACTGGTTCACTCTTTACTTCCATTTTTTTTTTGCAATACACTACGTTACTTTTTCGATTTATTTAACGACGCTTAAGTCTTATGGCATTTGGTATAGACAATAATTGAATGTGTTTTTATTGTTTATGGTATGTGCGATTTATGCTGAATTCGATTCAAAATTAGGTCTTACCTTTCTTTACTATTCACCCTTATCAATCCAAATTAACTGATAAAGTGGAGAGGTATTCAATCAATGAATTTAGCCAATCAATGTACAATTTTATCATCTCAATTTAAATCAAATGTTTATATAATTCTTTTTTCCCAAATATTGACAATGCAAACCATTAAATAAAATTTAAGTAGGCTCAAATTTTTAATCATTTTAAATATCATGTACGATTGATATTGGTTGTCATAAAACGAAACCGCTCCACATTTATAAAGATATAAAAAAATAATTGCACCCTGTAATTATGACTAGAATTAATTAATACCTTCCTCCCAAGAATTGACAGTAAACATTCAAGTTTTATATTTCTTCTAGGTAAACAGAGGAACTAGGTAACAGTTTTAACTCGCATTCAATATTATTCATAAGTACCATAAGCAATAAAAAGACGTCACTCATTGTTTATTTCAAAAGCCGAAGACTATTGCGTCCTTGAATTCATCATTTTTTCATTGATTTAATGTAGTGTATTTCAATAAAATGGAAGTTAAGAATGAGCCAGTTGATCGTGAATACAATGAAGAAGGCCATCCACCAGATGACGGTTGGTATCACGTACCAATTGTGAAACCGGAAGCCCTGGATACTTTTGAGGTTAACTTTTTGTCAGTTTTTGTCCATAGTAGTTTGGTATGTATGCCGTGTGAATTCTTTTTCTGCAACGTCAGTATTTGTCGTCAGATTTGTTCGTTGAATTATATATGAAGAGAGAACTATTCGACAACATATGGCGACTCTTGCAAACTGATATTACATTTCGTATTCCACGTGGATAAGGGTTTCTAATCTTTATGTATTATATTTTTGCATCTCGATACAATTTATTTTCCTGTATAACTGCATCGTTTAAGCGAGATATAGTCAATTTTCTTAGAAGAAAATGGCATATTTACCCAACACAATTTTTTTCTTTTAATATTTTTTTGTTCATTCGCTGCAAAGTTCATTAAAGTATAATAATAATGTCAAAAATATTGTTTCTTAATGTGAACTCTACGCCGTTTATGGACATATCTTTACATTAATTTATCTACGAGAAATACGTGTTACACAGTTGCCAAACCTCTATTTTCCGAAAAAAAATATGAAAAGTATGATTGGAATACGTTAATTTGATTGTTTGTTCCGTATTCGTTCCTATACCGTTCATCTGATTGCGATAAAGCTTTGGTGAGTTGTTTTGCGGACACCAGCAAAGGTTTTTGAATCAAAAAATACAACGATGGGCTGCCAATACGGTAATTTTGTAGTTTTTCCTTCATGTGTTCCTGTTTCTATACCGTTCATCCGATTCAAATAAAACTTTGATGATTTGTTATGCGGACGCCCTTAAAGTTTTCTAAATTAGTACAGCCAGTGGTAGGCTGCCAATGCGTTTACAAAGGGCTCGCTTTATATCAAAGCAATTCTCGGTATTCTAGAAAGCAGTGAGTTTTTTATCACTCTGACGGACTACTTAAATAAGCACTCGATTTTTACTTAATACATTTACAATATGTACCAATATGCAATTAACTGTAGACTCATCAATGTGAATGGCCGAAAATGTATTACTGTGTATACTGATGCTGTCATAGATAATGTATGTAAGTCAGAAATTGCAGTTATGTACTTATTTGATTTGAGAATATTGTTTTTTGTTAGGGCAACGAGTTAACTGTACAATTATACTATTAATGAACCGAAAGAAATTTGTTAACTTATTTTTTGTGCTGAGTTTTATTTTTAGTTTCAGTTTCAAACTACCGGCTCCAACTCTACGGCTCGAACTGAATTACCATCGACGAATCTGCCCTGGGATCAATCACAAGCAAAAGCTCATATACACGAACAAAACATAATAACGGAAATATTGCAGCAGAAAATGGTCGCCAATATTCAAGTAGAAAATGCTGTGTTTAATGAACAAAATTTCGTGTGTCGTATTTGTGATGACATATTCCCATCATCAAACATACTGAAGCAGCACGCCATCAGGCATTCTAAATTAAACTTTGATGGGAAAAAAAGGTTTGTTAGCTTTCCATTATTTAATTACAAATGATGCCGTAGCTACAATGAAATCTTGATACGTTATGAATATAATATGTATTTGATCATTTTAGTAAATCACAAAAGGAAAATCTGTGGGGTGTTTATCATTTTATTTTTGTTTTCATGTAAAAATGAAGTAAGAAGCTGAAAACGGGTATCAAAATAGAACCAGAGCATGAATTACTGTCATCCTCTTATCAGGATTCTATCGGAGGCGATACTCATCAAAATAATATGAACGACATTTGCAATGAGGATCATTCAATTGACATCAAACACGAGCCACTTGAAGTCAACTGTAAAATAATTGAACAAGAAAAACATCACCAGTCGAAAAAGGTATTAGAAGAGTCAATAAAAATATATGAATAAATCGCCAACTGTAAACAACAAAGTTTCGAGGTTTAACCATCCGTGTAATTGAATGCCTGAAGATGTCGAAAGGCGAAACCCGGGTCGTTAAGTCATAAAATTTGTGTGAATGTTCATAATTTTAACGATTCAAATTTAATAATGAAATTCCACCAAGCATCTTCAGTCGAAATCTTAAATTAATCGTATTCATTTGTAAATTTAACAAACGATTTTTACGCAGTATTCTTTCTGATTCGCTACATTTAATAAATAAAAAAAATGGCGCTGTTAGTCATATAAAAATATTAATTTGTGACAATGGTATTTTGAGCAATATATCTATTAAAAAAAAGTTTATAGAGAGCATTGAATCAGATGTGATTGAAAATATTGTTTTGCTTCCAGACATAACAGTCGCTATTGTCACATTATTGCTAAACTTTCGTTTCCTTTGTCTCAAACCCTTTTTTAATGACTTAAAAACAAGAAAAACTGAATAAAGACTGTTCAAATTACAACATTATTCAGCGATGACAAACAATTCTTTTTTTCTGCTCTGGTTAATTATAACAAAAAAGTTGTGAGACCGATGCGATATTTAATCTGCCCTTTCTTTTTTCGTTACAGCCAAATATAGAATTACATTCAAGAAAAAATACTTTCAAATGTGGCCAATGCAGTTATAGAACTGCTGTGTCTGGTCACTTAAAAACGCATAAAATGTCACACACTGGAGAAAAGCCTTTCGAATGTGATCGACGTAACTATAAAACTGTCTCTTCCAGTACATTTAAAACGTATAACATGTTACACGCTGGTGAAAAACCTTTTAAATGTGACCAATGCAGCTATAAAACAGATTTGGCTGGTAACTTAAAAAAGCATAAAATTTCACACACTGGAGAAAAGCCTTTCAAATGTGACCAATGCAGTTATAGAGCTGCTGTGTCTGGTCAATTAAAAACGCACAAAATGTCACACACCGGAGAAAAGCCTTTTGAATGTGATCAATGCAGTTATAAAACTGTTGTGGCTGGTAACTTTAAAAGGCATAAAATATTACACACTGGAGAAAAGCCTTTCAAATGTGATCAATGCAGTTATAGCGCTGCTGGGGCTAGTAACTTAAAAAGGCATAAAGTGTCACACACCGGAGAAAAGCCTTTCAAATGTGACCAATGCAGTTATAGCACTGCTGTGTCTGGTCACTTAAAAACGCACAAAATGTCACACACTGGAAGAAAGCCTTTCGAATGTGACCAATGCAATTATAAAACTGTTGTGGCTGGTAACTTAAAAAGGCATCAAATGTTACACACTGGTGAAAAACCTTTCAAATGTGATCAATGCAGTTATAGAGCTGCTGTGTCTGGTCACTTAAAAACGCATAAAATGTCACACACTGGAGAAAAGCCTTTCAAATGTGACCAATGCAGTTATAGAACTGCTGTAATTGGTCACTTAAAAACGCATAAAATGTCGCACACTGGAGAAAAGCCTTTCGAATGTGACCAATGCAGTTATAAAACTGTTGTGTCTGGTAACTTAAAAGGGCATAAAATGTTTCACACTGGAGAAAAGCCTTTCAAATGTGATCAATGCAGTTATAAAACTGTTTTGTCTGGTAACTTAAAAACGCATAAAATGTCACACACTGGAGATAAGCCTTTCTAATGTGACCAATGCAGTTAGCAAACTGTTTTGGCTGGTTTCTCAAAAACGCCTAAAGTGTCACACACTGGAGGAAAGCCTTTGGAATGTGTTTAATGCAATTATAAAAATGTCTCTCCCAGTACATTTAAAACGCATAACATTTCAGACGCTGTTGAAAACCTTTTAAATGTGACCAATGCAGTTATAAAACAGATTTAGCTGTTAACTTAAAAGAGCATAAAATGTCACATGCTGGAGTAAAGCCTTTCAAATGAAACCGCTGAAAATCACTAGAAGGTTTTAAAATATACAACTGGCTTAAAGTTATTTTTTTATGACTCTCTCCATGTTTACAAACAAAATATTTCCTGTCAAAAAATGCAATAGATTTTCGGTTTAGTTTACTTATATTCAGTAATAAAAAGGTAAAAGATCATAAATACATTTCTTTAAGACGGCACAAGCAAATTCAAACGGCGAAAAATCCAATATATGTACTTGAAACTGTAAATTTTCTGCGACAAAGAGAATTCGATAGGTACGCAGATGCAAGGATGGCAAATTAAAATACCAGCTGTGTACAAAAAAAACCCAAATGTTGTTATATTTAAGCATAGAACAATAAAACAAATCTGAAAAAATGTATTAGAAATTCAGCAAGAAAAAAAACAAAACATTTAGCTTGTATAAACAATATGTGCACTCTTCAAATAAGCGTTGGAAACACTCCGATACAACTTTTGAATTTCAACCAGAATACTTATTATAACTAATTTTTGCTACATTTTAAATTATTATAATTATCTACCCATATTAAGTATAGTTACTAAAACTTGAAAAAGGACCAGCCTTGTTCAAATAATCATGAGAAGTCTTATTAAACATAACTGAAACACAAATTTGTGCAAATAAAAATAAAATATTGAGACAAAACATTTATTTTTTAAAAAATTATACAATATTATTCTGTTAAATAATTTCACTCGTTGTTTATTATCTTCCTCCATAAAAAAGGCAACTTTTTGATACCCTTTTCGTAAAACTCTGGTGACTTACTGGCAAGTTACCTGGTCAGCGTTTGTAAATTTTTTGTCACGAAGTGAATGCTCCATCGACTTGAAGAGATGATAATCCGAAGGTGCTATGTCCGGTGAATATGGAGGATGTGGCAGAAGTTCTAAATCAAGTTCTCTTATTTTTTGCTGAGTAATTTTTGCCGCATGAGGTCTCGCATTGTCATGTTCTAAAATCCGCCTATTGTTATTGACCAAAACAGATCGGTTTTTTTAATAACTCGGCTTTTAATCGTTCTAGTTGGGCACAATATAGCTCTGCCGTAACTGTTTGACCAGATTTCAACAATTCAAAATGTATGATGTAGTAAAATGTGGGCACAGGTACTTGATTTTGTGATAGCCATTGTTTTTTTTTCTGGTTTTACTGCAAAGGACCCATTTCTCGTCCCTGGTAATTATCCTTCTGAGAAATGGATCCGTTTCGTGCCTGGACAATAGGGAAGCACAGATGGTCACGCGTTGCTCCATGGCCGTTTGAGAGATCATATGGTACCCAAATTCCTTGCCTGTGTTTTTTCCCAACCTTTTCAGATGATCTTTCACAGTTGATGTTGGACAGCCAAGTTCGTGTAACAATTCCTTCACTGTTTTACGAGGATCAGCTTCCACCAATGATTTTAGGACGTCATCATCAATTTTGAGGGGTCTTCCTGTTTTTGGTTTGTCCTTTAACTTCCTATCACCACTTTTGAACTTTTGAAACCATCTAAAGCACTTTCGAAGTTTCAAAATGTCACAAATGGTCTGCGTTGCTTCATTTGATTGTATTCCTTTATCAAATAAAAACAGCATAAAATAGTGCAAATGTGTTTCTCTAATCTAAGGCTTCTCCATTCTTCTACAACGGCAAAAAATATATAAAATATGTTGAAATGAAAAGAGTGCACACAAGGCTTCATAATGATACCAAATACAACGTGCTAGCTCAACGGCAGACGTTGACAAACTGATTTTAAAGTGACGCGCTAGAAAAAAATGTCATTTCTTTCCGTCTTACCTAATATATGCGTGTAATTAAAAACCAAACACTCAAATCATCATCGCTGAACAGGCACATTTCACCTAAAAAAGCATCATATTTATTAGAAATTCCTCAATAACGTAAATGTTATTTTGCCTCTCCTAAGAAGTAGATATATAGTTCTTCAACTCTGTCACTTTTCACACACATACATATGTTTATAACAAACTTTGTTATAGATACACAATATATTGAAATTGTCTTGTCATGACAAATAATTATCGTATATACAGAGAATAAGCCAATTTAATATTTATTGAAACGTTGTGGAACACGTGAAAAATATAAATTTAAAACTTTTATTTCACGTAATCAACACAATTTGGGGAAAAAAAAAGTTTTTTTTTTTTCAATTCTGTGGCCCACGCAGGCTGGTTTTTGACATTTATCTCAGCGTATCTTTGTTCTTCTTTGTTTTGTACAAAATCGACTAATTCCCGATTTATGTTGTCCTGTTGTAACAGATTGTAATTGAGTCGGGGTTTCTAAATTTGATCCACTACTTCCCGTGGTGGATTGCAAAAATATATCAATGGCATCTTGCTGTTGTCTGTGAAATTAAACTCCACTTATTTTTATATTTTCTACATTTACTCTTGCCAACTCAGTGGCTAACGCCCTTATAAAATGCTTTCGGTGGCTTCTGTCATTTTTTTTCCACTCAGGGTATTTTATATGCATTTAACGCCGTGATGTCAATTATTTCCATAAATAGTCAAAATGGCCATCGTCGTGTTGGTCTTACGCATGAGTATTCTGCAGTCATTTGGTCTCCTGTATCAACAGCGCTTTATGTCTTATTATAGTGATATTGCGTGGATAACAATAAAACAATATCATTATTTTTTGGAAGAGACTTATAAAAATAATAAAAGTTTTTTAGTACTTTTTCCATATACAATTTATTAGATCAGGGCTGGTTTCGCTCATCGCGAGCATTATCAACTGATAAGAAAAATATATAAACATTGATGTTTATACAAATTTAAATTGAAATAAAAAGGTGTAAGCAACTATTAACAATTTAAAGGATTAACAAATTACATTATACTTACACAAAATTAAAATGCTCAACACCCATAACAATTAAAAAATCATCATCAAAGAATAATAAATCTAAGTGGCAAACGATGTCAATTGTAAACACAATTAATGTTTGGGAAATTTTTACACAAAGTGAAACCCTTCATTACTAAAGTAAACATCCTAATGATGATTTGGTGTTTTTCTCGCTTCCAAATAATTTCTTAGATTTTCTCCCAATTGAGTATGAAGACCTGTAGTGATCGAATTAATCCACACCTCCCATATTTTTAGTGTATTCGTATACAGCCAGTGGACAAAACATTTTTTTTTATATACCGTTTTTCTGGCTTCTCTGAATAGTTTTTCCTTTTTTTGGATCAAACGCAGTAGTCATCACGAAGATATCTTTTCTATCACGCCACTTTATCAATGAGATAGGGTTGGCATGTTGAAACATGAACTCCCCTGGACATCGTTTTCCATATTTATTACTTGTTTTTATTGTAATTGACCGAGTTAGACCTTTACGGTTGACTCTGAACGTACCAACAGAGTAAATTTTCATAAGCTACAAGCGTTCCCGGTGCCACATATTCACAAAGCGGCGTGACAACTTTATAGCCTAGTCCATAGGTTCCCAACCTGGGGGTCGCCAACTTATACAGTCAACTAAAAAAATCCATCCAAAGTTCCATTTGTTTCTACATATCTCTGCGAAAGTGGATTTTCAACGCTTTTTTATTTAAAAACAAAAGTAAGAAACCAATTAAATGTTGAAAATGACATGACATAAATGACTTTTGGATTGTATGGGGGGTCGCGAGTCACATAGATTTTATGAAAAGGGGTTGCCACCCGAAAAAGGTTGGGAACCTATGGCCTAGTCCATCATCATCATTGTCATCGATTGGTGAATACGACACCCCTTGGGAAAAATTACATTCATAGAGATAATCAGTTTTAGCGTCACAGCGAGCCCACGATTTGTGGCCCCTTTCGATAGGCTTTTGAGGCAAATACTGTTTCGAAGAACTCTTTCCTTTAAATTTGATCATCGATTCATCGATTGTCATATGTTTAGATTCGATAACATTTTCCCGAAGGATTGATTCAGGATTTTTAGCACAGGTCGAATTTCCCCAATTTTATCATAGACCAGTTGCCCTCGGGTATAGCAGATGAATTATCGGTGATATGAAAATTTTCTGTATTTTTTTTGAATCTTTTACAAGCCATTACTCGGTTTATGACTGGGTTGTGGAAAAATTCATCCGTCGACCAGTATAATTCTATATTTTGAAGAGGTAGGAGCCCCATAAGAACGATTATGCCTAAATAGGCACATAACTCCTGCATATCAATCCTTGTCCAGTTTTTGGGATATTTCTTGCTCTGCATACCCATTTGTGCTCTGGACCAAAAGCTTCAACAGCTCAGTCGGAAACAGATCTCTAAAATAATCAAGCGGCTGGGTTTTGTGGGTGTATTGTTTAGTTGGCTTCATAATGTCTTGATCAAAGTTCACGTTGTAAATTACCTCTATTTCATTTTTCCACTCTCGCTTCTTTTCATGCATCTGTCATTCAGCTTCTGGCACAGCAGTAGAATTTTCTTCTTGTATAACTTGCACACAAACGAGGTTTGGATGCAGTTCTAGCCCATTTGGAGTTGAGCAAATCTCTGTGTGTGTTGTCCCCGTCAGAGGGGTGTCATGTTCATGATTGGGCACTGATTGAATTTGGTCTAGTCGGGTTTTATGATGGGAAATATTTTGTTTGTCGGCATGAGAGAGTCATAAAAAAATACTTTAAGCCGGTTGTATATTTTAAAACCTTTATAAGATGGACCTGGCTTGGACACGTGTTGAGGATGCCTGAAGAGAGCCTGAACCCT
Source organism: Himalopsyche tibetana (assembly GCA_030503985.1). Taxonomy (NCBI): domain Eukaryota; kingdom Metazoa; phylum Arthropoda; class Insecta; order Trichoptera; family Rhyacophilidae; genus Himalopsyche; species Himalopsyche tibetana. The sequence goes on from JAPJYX010000036.1 coordinate 2,606,831, forward strand.
GCCTGTCTCTTCTTCCGGCCGGATGGATCCCGGCGTCGTGGAAGGCCATTGATGACTATCCACAGGATGTACTCGGCGGAGTTACGGGACGTTGGGATGACCTGGGAGGAGGCGAGGAGACTGGCTGGAGATAGAGAATTGTGGAGGAGCTTCGTGGTGACCATATGCTCCGTATAGGGAGCGGATATGGATTAAAAAAAAAAATAAGATTTAGCAAATGCCTGCAATAAAAATTAATAGGTTATCATAAAAGTTGTCCCTTAAAATTATATAAGTTGTAAAGGTATGCCGACAATTTTTGCAAACGCATTATTGCAACTGAAACCTTTACTGTATGCAAAAATAAATCATTTATAAAACAAATATGTTGTTGTTGAATTTTAATTGCAAATGATAAAAAAAACAGTGCTGGTTATATACAATTGTATTTTTACTTTACTTTTTGTAAACACATGTTGCATAAAAATCGCTTTATTTATGTACTTATGATTTATTATTTGGGCACGTAATTTTATTATAATATTAACAAATAGCCAGCACCAATATAAATAAATTAAGAAACTAAAACGGTCAAAAATGATTTTTGTCAATACTTTTATTCCACAAAACATTCAAAGTCGGTGAAACTTTATTTAAGTAATAAGTGAATGTAAAATTATATCCACAAAAACCCCAATTTGAAACCTAATAGCCACCAAAAAATGTGTGCAATAATGTTTCCTTTTTTCTTTGTTGTATTGTAAGCAATAATTAATATGACTTCATAATATCTATAAAACATTTCAAAGAATGTCTAAATAACAATAAAAAAATATTCTGGACTTTCCGAGCAGCTGTATAGTAATTTTAGTTTTGTCGGATAAGTCGAATGTCCGTCTTTCGTCAGCCATACCTACCCCGGCTATTGTTTATGCCCAATAGGGTACACTTTTTGTATTAGTCTTCAGACCTTTGTTGAACTCTACATATGCAGCCCGCTCGAGACATTACTTTGAAGATGAGTTTCGAGCATGAAGCATTGATAATAGTCGTGTTTGATAAAAGTTGATTTTATGTGCTTATTTAAGCATTTATAAATTAAATGAGAGTGAAAATGAGACCTAGAATATATTTTCAAGCATATATACATTTTTAAAATTATTTTTTAGCTTCTAACTTAGGTTTAAATACTGTCAATAAATATTGAAACTGAGATGCCACCATGGCAGGAAACGTGATTTTCTAGCATGGCATGTCACGGGAAAAAACAAAGTCATGATAAAAAAAGTATTTCCATATTATAGATCACCTCACAAGCAAAGAAGGCGCGCTTTGGGGCCTCCAAATGTTAGGGACGAAAAAATTACATAACATAGTTAGGGTTGCCAAGCGTCCCCATTTACCGGGACTGTCGCCGAGTTTTGTGTCCCGAACAAACCTCTCGGGACGACCAGATGTCCTGGTTTACAACCCACGCTGATTATTTGGGTTTTTTAGAATTCGAAAGTAATGAATTAACAAATTCATTAGTAATTAATAAAGTAACATTATAATTATACATATTTACACCTACGAAATTTAATTCTGTCTTATTGCCCAAATAATATTTGACGTCCATCCGTATTTTTGCTGGAATTTCATCTACATATTTCTAATTTTTGACTAATTCTTTGATAGATGATTAACGCTAAAGTAGTAGTTTGTTTTTCCAGTGTTGTTGACCAGCGTAGGTTTTCATTATGAATACTTTAAATTTGGTCCATAGTTCCAATTTTATTCTGTGCAATATATTATGTTCTGGCATGTCGTATTATTTGTCTTTTAAACATAACGTTATATGCAATGCTTAAATTTCTGAATGCGTTTTAACATTGTCTCTCATGTATGCTTAGAGTAGTAATCTTTTAAAGACTGAAAATATAAATATGACCTATTTATCTAATTTGTATTTTACGTTGCAAATAATAGTTGCCATATACGGTACAAGGTGTTATTTTCAGTTGACATGTCAAACTAATGAATTTACTAAAAAAATGCAATACTTTTTTTCGTAGGACACGGTTACTTACACAAAAAAAGAAGCAAAAAACAACGCCATGACATCCATCAATTCATTTGTCTATGAAAAGACGGGCAAAATATATATAGTTATTGTCTATGGAAACACCATATTTTGTAAACCTTGTGCATTGATTTCTATTCTCTGCATCACAATTGTTCGAAAATGGATATCAAAATAGAACCATACGATGAATTACTGTCAATTGATTCATCTGAGAACGCTCAAAACAGCGAAAGTCGACGAAACAATGACACTGCTATCTTGAATGGGGAAGACTCGATTGACATCAAGGTCGAGTCGCTCTTGAAGCATGAAGGAATTGTTGACGAAGCAGATCATCGAGACTCTTATAAGGTAATCTTAAACACTATCAAGTCACTATGACGTCTAAAAAAATCATGTAAATACATTGTTACAAAGTGGTTAACACGTGAAACATTTATTTAAGGTTATGTCCGTTGATATTTTATAAAACAGAATATTAGTAAGATAAAATCACTTAGTTCTTTAATATGCAATTAAAGCAGTTCTTGCTACTACATTATTTGTGAAAATTAAAAAACATACATTACCCGAGAAATAAATATTTCGTTCAAAAATCAGAAATATTTCCAGATCAACTGGCTATAAGCGCTTTTTCTTCTGCAGTAAACTTCAATTTCTAAGCGATTGAAACTCAATGTTCAACTGAAATAAATTAATGGATGGCCACTTAACTCCATATTTCCGATTTATTGTCCTTTGATTGAATTACAGCCTTCTCTCTAATAAGGCTCATAAGAGAGACATAGACAAAGGGCTTAAAAAAGGCTGCGCCACGTTCAATTTGTTTTGCTCATCCGGCTAGCACTGCCTATATATATGCAGTTAGAAACCTCGAAAAAGCCACACAAAACCTTTTATTGGGCCACGACTTGGATGTTACTGTACTTGAACTTAACAATTGTCATCTTTCTTGATCTTTGGTTATTGGAATGTTCTGGGCAAAGTGAATATATCTTTGAGGTTTAATCAGTTTTTGTAGGTTCTTAATGGTGGCTTTTTGTTTCAGTTTCAAACGACCAATACCAACTCTGAAGATCTCATTGAACCTTTAGCGATAAATTCGACTCAAACCGATGCATCTCCGTTGTCTGAAATAAACCAAGTGCATAAAAAAGATTTTTTAACGCAGGAAATAAACGTAGTAATAAATCTTAAAAACGGTGTTTTTCACAAGCGAAACTTTGTTTGCAGTGTTTGCTTTTATATATTCCCATCATCAAACTTACTGAAGGAGCATGCTACTAGCCATGCTAAATTAAAATTGGATGAAGAAAGCAGGTGAGTAAAATTAAGCAAAAAGCTCAAAAGCGTTTCTGTGATATGATATCATTGCTGTCATTTTATATTTGGCTTAAAAACATATAATTTTTACATCAAATATAAAATGGAAATTAAAAACTCAAGTTATTTTTTTACCGTTTTACGATAAATGTCTACAAAGTTAACAGCAATTCAATCAATAACAAATTCATATGTTGAAACAGTCATGTTTTATTCATCGAGCTCATTTATGGTTTGTTTTCATGCGACTACTTAGAGTTAAGCTTCGAACTAATGTCAAAATGGAACTGGAAGACGACTCAGTGTCAGCAAAAACACCCGATAACTCTTATGAAAGCGATCATTTTAGAAGTAGTATAGACGACATCTGTAATGAGGAACATTCGATCGACATCAAATTCGAAGCACTCGACAATCGTCACAAATCTATGAAGGTTAGCAAAAAATATTTTCAATCATTTTATTGTCAGATTGTATTTCTGTTTATGCTTATTTGATGACCTTGCGCCTGTTAACTCCCTTATTTATTTTAATTTTAAGTATCTGTGTCATAAATTGTACCAGGGATCATATTTATTGAACGGAAAAACAAATAAAATAGGGCAGCGAATGTACTGTAAAATTACATTGTTAATGAACTGAAATAAATTTGTTGACTTATTTTTACTGCTGCGTTTTATTTTTGGTTTCAGTTTCAAGCTACCGGTGTATACTGTTCTCGAACTGAATTAACATCGATGAATCTGCAATGGGATCAATCACAAGCAAAAACTTATACAGACGAACAAAAAATAATAACGGAAATACTGCTGCAAAAAATGGTCGCCATTGTTGTAGTAGAAAATGCTGTGTTTAATGAACAAAATTTCGTGTGCACTATTTGTGATGATATATTCCCATCATCAAATATACTGAAGCAGCACGCCATAAGGCATTCTGATGGGGGGAAAAGGTTTGTTATCTTTTCATTATTCAATTACAAATGGTGCCGTAGCTACAATGAAATCTTTTTTTTACCTCGAAGCTATGCCATGAAGCTCGTATACTAGAGAAAACCCTATTTTATTTTGAATCTATTATTGCACTTTTCTTATATTATATATTTCAAAGACTGACTCGTGTTGGTGAAGAACGCATTAAAAATGATTTTTGAACCGGCATGTTTAAAGTTTTATTTTCTGAAATTCAATATTTTTTAATTCATTCAAAAAGTTTCTATAGCCGTGCTTTACTCCGCTGACATTTGCTTACTTTATGTTCAATATATTCTTTCGCAGAGAGTGAATTATGATACCAAATGAATGGCTTATTATTTTAAAACTGTGTCACATTTAATGTGTGAAAAGACAGATTGGATTATGTTTGTAAGATGTTTTAACAGAATACTTGACAATCATTCTCCAAAACAATTTAATCTACGTTAATGCCGTATCAAATCTTTTCAACATGATGAAACATGATATTTAATTTGTGTTCAAAAGAATTACTATTTTTTAACTTTTGGAAGTTTATAAATATAATATGTATTTGGTCGTTTAAGTTAATCAAAAAGTGGAAAACTAGGGGTAATATTTATCTTTTTATTTTTGTTTTCATGTAACAATTAAGTAAGAAGCACAAAACGGATATCAAAATAGAACCAGAAGACGAATCACGGTCATCCTCTTATCAGGATTCTGTTGGAAGCGATACTCATCAAAATAATATGAATGGCATTTGCACTGAGGATCATTCAATTGACATCAAACACGAGTCACTTGAAGTACACCCTAAAGTAATTGAACAAGAAAAACATCACCGGTCGAAAAAGGTATTTCTAACATCTGGCATGAAAAGTGGATTGTCAGGGTTGTATTTTATAAAATTAAGATGTTTATTTTTTATACGAGTAATTAAAAAAATATAAATAAGTCACGACAACTGTAAATAACAAAATTTCTAGCTTCAAACTGCGTGCAAATAACACGGAAGAACAATAATAGTTCAGTGCTTTTAAATTTCGATTTCGAGGCCCTTTCAATATTATTCAGTAATATACCTTCACCTCACATGCCTCGCTTTCTTTATCTTTTAATCATTTGATTTTTTATTCAGTTTTCGTTCTGATTCGTTCATATCAAGTATAATAATAATATAAAAATGTTAATTTGTGACAATGGTGCTTTGAGCAACATATCTATTAAAAAAAAGTTTATAGAAAGCATTGAATCAGATGTGATTTTAAATATTGTTTAAATTACAGACATTGCTGCCATTATGGCTAAACTTTCGTTTCTTTTGTCTCAAACTCGTCCAAAAATTAGAAAAACTGAATAAAGGCAGTTTACAATTCAAAATTTCGACTGAAGGTGCTTGATTTATTTAATTAACATTGCACACGGTTGAGAAATTATAAATTTAAAACTTTTACAATGGAGAAAAAAAACAATATAATTTAATTTTAAAAGCAGTAAAAAAAAATGGCAAGGATGTCAACTGAGTAAACTCCGACGAACTGTACTTTAATACATAAAAAATAGTATTCGTCGGAACTCACTCACGTCTACGTGGAATACGTCGACATCCAAAGCAATATTGTTGAACACCGTTAAAGCTCTCCTCAGTGGCATCCCCATTGGCAGGCTGGTTCTACACCTTGGGAGAAGAAACAATTCATGTCCACAATTTCTCAAAAAATAATCAGGAACATTAAGATTCACATTCTCAAGAATGGTGGAATTCTGATTTTGGCCTCGTATAAGTCGAAATAAATATATGGCCAGATACATTTCTCTTCGAACGTTCAAGCTATTGAAGTTAAGCATGCCTACGAGAAAGTCAGTTGGATAAAGCCATGGGTAATATCCATACACCCTCATATAGAGAGTCTCAAAAATTTCTTCTGAATCTTCTCCACCATAAGGGTATATTTCGAGCATCTTGGGGCCCAAACAATTGACCCACTCTCTAGTCTGCCTCGAACCAAAGCGTTGCACATTAATATTAGAACTTTGACTCCCGAAAAGGCTCCGGTGGTACAGATGATAAAGCCCAACATTTGTAATACTTTTTTGCAAGTAATCTTAATGTGATCAATGAATGTTAGTTTGCTCTCAAATTGTACGCCAAGATGACTTTGACTGATGAAATTCGCGAGAGAATTCGGCCATTCATTGAATAACGGAAAAATAACACTCGTGACCCTCTTGTAAAGGATAAAAGATTGCATTTATCAATATTGAAATCGAGTCTGTTGCACCGCCCCCAATCTATTATATTATCTATATCAGACTGAAGACGATGACAATCATCTAAGGTAACCTTCAAAAAAAGTTTCAAATCATCAGCGAATAACAAGAACATAGAATTTTAATAACGTTTGCTATATCATTTATGAAAATAGTGAACACCAATGGCCCCAGGTTTGAACCCTGCGGAACACGTGCAAAACGGCATTGATTCGAAAAGCCCATACAATACGTATTGTTTTTTGTTCCTAAAACAACTACCAAAAAGCCTAACAAAATCCTTCAGACAAACCAATTAATTGGAGTTTTTCAAAAAGAATGTCATCATCGACCCTGTCAAATGCCTTCGAGAAATCTTTGTAAGAATAGTCAACTTGCAGTCCTTTATCTAACGCCGTCGGCACGTCATCCGTTAACACCATCAAGTTTGCGTCGGTTGATCTTCCGACTCTGAACCCATGCTGCTTATTAACTATAAATGGTTCAATCCTTTTTAAAATCATATGATGCATAACCATCTCCAGAACCTTAGCTGGCGCTGAGAGAACAGCCACCGGTCTGCAATTTTCCACTGATGATTCTGCGCCACTCTTAAAAATTGGTGTAATCTATTATATGGTATATTTTTGGTATATTTTCCATATTTCAGGGAAAATGCCTGATTTCATAACGAGATTAAATATATATAACACAAAGAAGTTTTGATGAGGTCGATGCTTCCTTTTAAAAAACATGTAGGCACCCTGTCAGGACTAAGCGAGCGGGTATTTTTAAGTTTTTTGGTAAAAATAATTAAATAAAATCGATTTGCATGGCATCAATGCATTGGGCACTATTTGTACGACTTTTCAAAATTGATTCAATATTAAGTCGTGGTATATCATTTCAGTTTACAGATCTGAAATGGCCAGCAAATGCTTCTGCCACCCCCTGACATGCCAATTCATTGTCTTCTGAGCGAATCCACCATCGTTTGATATAATTCCAAAAAAAAAATGGATTTTCGCAAACATGTGCGGTAGGCTAATCGAATATTTTGTCTCAGCTTAGATCGACATTTGCTAAAAATTTGATAGTCTCGAGGACTCTTATGAGCCTTCCAGGCTTAATGACATAAATTATTAATTTTTATGTCCCCGATAATCTCTCCAGAAAACCACCTCGATTGTCGCCTTATACCACGACATGGTGACTTCCCTGTCCTAAAAATCTTGTCTAATAGTCCACCGTTGTAGTTGAATACATCATTGTACTGAGATAGTCCGTAAACTGAACACAGAAATTCTAGGTCATTACTGACACCGTAACCACTGCGTGCAGAAACAAGATTAAAATCTCCCATCGCAATGATTCTTCTGCCACTCAGTAAGCCAAAATAAGTGAAAACCATATCAAAAAATAATTTGTATACCTCCAGAGTACTCGATGGAGAAAAATATAAGACACAAATAGAGGAAGTGTCTCCGGCACACGTTTGTTTGACCCAAAGATCTTCATTTGATGTCTCTCAAACATAAAAGCGTTCACAACCCCCACCTCGCCTGTAGCCTGCCCCGGAGATGGAGTTGAACGCCAATGCAGAATTATTTTTATTTTGTACACTTCCATAACATTTTCGGTTTGAACTGATCGAGTGCATTCGCGCACTGATAAGCACCGGAAGATCCCGAGAGGCGAAACCCGGGTCGTGTTCAAAAGTGTACAAAATAAAAATAATTCTGAATTAAAGACCGTTTAAATTATAACATTATTCAAACCATTTTTTTATTCTGCTCTGGTTAAAAATAACAATCAGGAGTGAGACCGATGCAATTTTTAATCTGAGCTTTCTTTTGTCGTTGCAGCCAAATATAAAACTACATTCTCGAAAAATAACCTTTAAATGTGACCAATGCAATTATAAAACTGTCTATTCCAGTACATTAAAAACGCATAAAATGTCACACACCGGAGAAAAGCCTTATAAATGTGACCAATGCAGTTTTAAAACTGCTCGTTCTGGTCACTTAAAAACACATAAAATGTCACACACCGGAGAAAAGCCTTATAAATGTGACCAATGCAGTTTTAAAACTGCTCGTTCTGGTCACTTAAAAACACATAAAATGTCACACACTGGAGAAAAGCCTTTCAAATGTGACCAATGCAGTTATAGAACAACTCATTCAAGTAATTTAAAAACGCATAAAATGTCACACACTGGAGAAAAGCCTTTCAAATGTGACCAATGCAGTTATAGAACAACTCAGTCAAGTCATTTAAAAACGCATAAAATGTCACACACTGGACAAAAGCCTTTTATATGTGACCAATGCAGTTATAGAACAACTCGGTCTCAACATTTAAAATTGCATAAAATGTCACACACCGGAGAATTTACAAATGCGAGCAATGCAGTTTTAAAACTGCTCATTCTGGTCACTTAAAAAGACATAAAATGTCACACAATGCAAAACAACTTCGTCTAAAGATTTAAAATGGCATAAAATGTCACACACCGGAGAAAAGCCTTACAAATGTGACCAATGCAGTTATAGAAAAACTCAGTCAAGTCATTTAAAAACGCATAAAATGTCACACACTGGACAAAAGCCTTTTATATGTGACCAATGCAGTTATAGAACAACTCGGTCTCAACATTTAAAATTGCATAAAATGTCACACACAGGAGAACAGCCTTACAAATGCGACCAATGCAGTTTTAAACTGCTCATTGTGGTCACTTTAAAACTCATAAAATGTTACACACTGGTGAAAAGCCTTTCAAATGTGACCAATGCAGTTATAGAGCAACTCTGTCTGGTACATTAAAAAGGCATCAAATGTCACACACTGGAGAAAAGCCTTTTAAATGTGACCAATGCAGTTATAGAACATCTTTGTCTAAAGATTTAAAATTGCATAAAATGTCACACACCGGAGAAAAGCCTAATAAATGTGACCAATGCAGTTATAGAACAACTCAGTCAAGTCATTTAAAAACGCATAAAATGTCACACACTGGACAAAAGCCTTTTATATGTGACCAATGCAGTTGTAGAACAACTCGGTCTCAACATTTGAAATTGCATAAAATGTCACACACCGGAGAACAGCCTTACAAATGCGACCAATGCAGTTTTAAAACTGCTCATTGTGGTCACTTTAAAACTCATAAAATGTTACACACTGGTGAAAAGCCTTTCAAATGTGACCAATGCAGTTATAGAGCAACTCTGTCTGGTACATTAAAAAGGCATCAAATGTTACACACTGGTGAAAAGCCTTTCAAATGTGACCAATGCAGTTATAGAGCAACTCTGTCTGGTACATTAAAAAGGCATCAAATGTCACACACTGGAGAAAAGCCTTTTAAATGTGACCAATGCAGTTATAGAACATCTTTGTCTAAAGATTTAAAATTGCATAAAATGTCACACACCGGAGAAAAGCCTAATAAATGTGACCAATGCAGTTATAGAACAACTCAGTCAAGTCATTTAAAAACGCATAAAATGTCACACACTGGACAAAAGCCTTTTATATGTGACCAATGCAGTTATAGAACAACTCGGTCTCAACATTTAAAATTGCATAAAATGTCACACACCGGAGAACAGCCTTACAAATGCGACCAATGCAGTTTTAAAACTGCTCATTGTGGTCACTTTAAAACTCATAAAATGTTACACACTGGTGAAAAGCCTTTCAAATGTGACCAATGCAGTTATAGAGCAACTCTGTCTGGTACATTAAAAAGGCATCAAATGTTACACACTGGTGAAAAGCCTTTCAAATGTGACCAATGCAGTTATAGAGCAACTCTGTCTGGTACATTAAAAAGGCATCAAATGTCACACACTGGAGAAAAGCCTTTTAAATGTGACCAATGCAGTTATAGAACATCTTTGTCTAAAGATTTAAAATTGCATAAAATGTCACACACCGGAGAAAAGCCTAATAAATGTGACCAATGCAGTTATAGAACAACTCAGTCAAGTCATTTAAAAACGCATAAAATGTCACACACTGGACAAAAGCCTTTTATATGTGACCAATGCAGTTATAGAACAACTCGGTCTCAACATTTAAAATTGCATAAAATGTCACACACCGGAGAACAGCCTTACAAATGCGACCAATGCAGTTTTAAAACTGCTCATTCTGGTCACTTAAAAACATATAAAATGTCACACACTGGAGAAAAGCCTTTCAAATGTGACCAATGCAGTTATAGAACAACTCAGTCAAGTAATTTAAAAACGCATAAAATGTCACACACTGGACAAAAGCCTTTCAAATGTGACTAATGCAGTTATAGAACAACTCGGTCTCGTCATTTAAAAAATCGTTAAATGTCACACGAATTTGAATGATTGAAATTTTGAAGAACGTTTGAATATGTTTAATAATGTGTTTTGAAGTCTGCAACGTATTTATTTTAACATTTATCCATTTCATCATCAGAGAAAGGTGTTAAGTAAGTTTTTTCATATTTTTTTGTTGCAAATATTTTTTTTTTCTTAATCTGTCACTTCACCCATTTAAATATCTTGAAATTTTACATAATTCATAAAATAATTTTGTATAATGTTAATTCTTCTGGATTGCAAATGCCTAATAAATAAACTGCATGAACCAAAGTGACTTAATTCCTTAAAATATGCTTGTATTTCATTGATCTTTCACTGATCCGACTTCTTTTTCGGGTATGACATCGTTAATTTTAATTAAACATTTCTTCCTTTGATTGTTATTCTGACAGTTGTTTTTCTGCTATCACAGGGAACCAATAATGTCAATTTTAAATGCAAAAAAAGGTCGGAGTGATAAATATTATTTTGTATTTGTTAAAACCAAAATGTGTTAAAAGACAAAGGCCTTTAAACTTAAAAAATAAACCAAACAAGTTCAATCGAAATATCGCGAGCTGAGTACTACAAGGGTCTAAGTGTCGACTTTTGGTCAAACTAAGGTAATAACGAGGCAGTCTTGAGCGAAGCATTATTTTCATGCTGAATTAATATGAAATAGAAATTTTGCTTAATCTCTATAAATATAAAACAATGTGGGGATAGGGTTTAGGACAGGATTAGTGGTAAGCTAATTGCTGTCGATACGCTCCGTTCACAGGATAGGATAGGTGAGAGGGGGGAATTCAAGACAACACATACATCCATGCCGTTGAACAGAAATTCATAAATCGATTGAAAAATCAATTTATAAAACTGTCCGTACCGGGATTTGAACCCGGGCCCTCTGTAGCCGAAGCCAACAACGTTGACCACTTGACCACACAGGCGGCATGATCTTTGATTTATTCAATTCGTCTCCGCCTAGAATAGCAGAATAAGCATTAAAACATTGGAAAAATATCACGGCAAAGAAATAATGAATAAAATAAATGTCTCCATAAATTTCGTTTTTTTTGAACGTCGCAAATCGAACGCTGTCACGAACATGCCATTGTATGCTGTTTCCAATCAATCCAATAGGTAGCATTTGTTGCATTCGCATTTGTATATTATATACAATTGTATTTTTACTTTACTTTTTTTAAACACATGTTGCATAAAAATCGCTTTATTCTTTAACTTGTGATTTATTATTTGGGCATGTAATTTTATTATAATATTAACAAATAGCCAGCACCAATATCTATAATATATATAAAAATCTCGTGTCACGGTGTTTGTCGCCAAACTCCTCTGAAACGGCTTGACCGATTTTGATGATTTTTTTATGTATATTTGCTAGATATGAGAATCAAATGTAAACTATATTTCATCCCGCTATGTGAAAGGTGTCCCAATCCAGATTTTTTTTTAAATATTCCTGACAATTCGTCGTTCGAATTTCAAACTGAACAAAATTATTTATGTTGTTGAATGACAGATGGCGCTCATTGCAAGAAACGTCACATAATTTTGAAATTTCTTTCGGCATTTGTTTTTATCAAATGTTTTTAAATTTGTGTAAGATTTATTTTAGTTTATCTATTTATGTGCGTGTATTATTGTGAACAATGCCAGCAAAACGCAAGGGGGCTGATTTGGGCTGTCGAACGAATAAAACAACAAACGAGCGAAATAGTAGAGCAGAAAGAACATACGAACAAATCCAACAAGATAATGAAAATGAGCGTGTGATCATGTCACAATTGCGTGCATCTCAATCAGAAGAGGTACGAGCTGAAAGAAATTAACAACGACAATTGTAACGAAAACAAGCGCGCCAGTTCGTAGTTAATCTATCTATCTTCTATCTATCTATCAAACATAAACTATATTTCATCCCGCTCCCGGTGTCCCGATCCTAAAAATTAAATAATTTACAATTTCAAGATTTTTTGGAGCTGATTTGACAGATTTTGATCAGTGTCATTGATTCGATTATTGGAAGGTATGGGTTTATTTTGCATCCGGCGTTGTCTGGCGTAAATCTTTTTAATTTCTTACGTGCATTAGGTATTAGCTTATTTCTAATGACGGTATGGATATTTTATAGAACTATATTAGAACTTTTATTTTAAAATCTTCTACTACGAAGAATAATTGTTAGCAAACTTAAATATTATTCCAAAAATTCAATGATTTACAATTTAAAAACTGCAGGGCTGTCGATATATGCGCCGAGGTCGATTTATACTACTATGAAAAATAGTTGTTAGCAAACTTAAACATTATTTCAAATATTAAATAATTTACGAAATTTCTGCTACTACGAAAAATGGTTGTTAGCAAAATCAAACATTATTCCAAAATATAATAATTTACGAAATTTCTGCTACTACGAAAAATGGTTGTTAGCAAACTTAAACATTATTCCAAATAATAAATTATTTAGAAAATTTCTGCAACTACGAAAAATGGTTGTTAGCAAACTTAAACATTATTCCAAAATATAATAATTTACGAAATTTCTGCTACTACGAAAAATGGTTGTTAGCAAACATAAACATCATTCCAAAAATTAAATAATTTACGTGGTCTATTTCTGCTACTACGAAAAATGATTGTTAGCAAACTTAAACAATATTCCAAAAATTCAATAATTTACGAAATTTCTGCAACTACGAAAAATGGTTGTTAGCAAACTTAAACATTATTCCAAAAATTAAATAATTTTCTATTTAAATACTGCAGGGCTGTCGATATATTGAATGTATATTTGTTAGATAGTAGAATATATCACCAGCAAATCTTTTGGATGGTGGTCAAACAGCGCATTCAGCAAAGAAATTGCCTTTGAACACCAACATGCAATATCAAAAAAAATATATGATTGATGAAGTACTTTAATCATATCAACTCATTAAATGGGACCAATTTACTATGGCGCACAAAAAGGCATTGGAAAATCTTCACTATATGTACACTAAAAGATTTGAGAGGAAATGAACAGGTCTTTGGTGGCGAACCTTTTTTATTGTCTGGTGTTTTTCGACAAACTCTACCAGTTATACCACGTTCAACAGCTGCTGATGAATCAAGTGCATGTCTCAAATCATCAGTGTTATGGTGACATGTGCAGAAATTGACTTTGAAAGCTAATATGCGTGTAGAATTACAATATGATGCATCCGCTGAACGTTTCAAAAAACAATTGTCAGATATTGGTAATGAAAAATAGAAATCGATGAATCCACACATTGCCACCAAGCTTCTGTTAAATTACAGGAACCGTAAGCGAATTGATGCACAAAGTTTTCCCAAATATCGCACAGAATTACAAAAATCATCAGTGGCTTAGTGAATGTGTTATATTAGCAGTCAAAAACAACGATGGTAATGCCATCAACTTCAGGATTCCAAACAAAATACCAGGCAAAGAAACAACGCGTAAGTCCATCGATACTATAAATTAATCAAGACGAAGTTGACAATTATCCAACTGAATTCTTAAACTCACTTGATTTGCCAGGCATGCTACCGCACGTTTTAACACTGAAAATTGGCGTACCTATCATTCTTCTCCGAAATATAAATCCACCACGAGTTTGCAACGGTACCAGGCTTTCAGAAAAAAATAATGAACAGTATCATCTAAGCTTCAATTTTAAATGGAAAATTTAAAGGAAACGATGTACTGTTGCCAAGCATTCCAATAATTCCGACAGATAGGCCATTAGAATTAAAATGTTTGCAGTTTCCGGTGCGACTCGCATTTGGCCAATCGCTACAAGTGTGTGGACTAAGTTTAAAAAATCCATGCTTCACACATGAACAGCTGTATCTGGCCTGCTCACACGTTGAAAAACCTTAAGATCTATTCATATACGCACCAGACAAAAAAACAAAATATATCTAAAAGCACTTCAAAAACATAATTAAAACACAAACACTTTCTTTCTTCGATTGGCATTGCAACGCATGCCGGGTCAGCTAGTAAATAAATAAAGAAATTAAAACGGTCAAAAATGATTTTTGTCAATACCTTTTTTTCACAAAATATTAAAAGTCGGTAAAACTTTATTTAAGTAGTAAGTGAATGTAAAATTATATCCACGAAAACACCAATTTGAAAACTAATAAGCCACAAAAAAATGTGTGCAATAATCTTTCCTTTTTTCTTAGTTATATTATAAGCAATACTTAATATGACTTCATAATATCTATAAAACATTTCAAAGAATGTATAAATAACAATAAAAAGTATTCTGGACTTTCCCAGCAGCTGTATAGTAATTTTGGTTTTGTCGGATCACGTCAAATGTCCGTCTTTCATCAGCCATACCTACCCCGGCTATTGTTTATGGCCAATAGGGTACACTTTTTGTATTAGTCTTCAGACCTTTGTTGAACTCTACATATGCAGCCCGCTCGAGACATTACTTTGAAGATGAGCTTCGAGCATGAAGCATTGATAATAGTCGCGTTTGATTAAAGTTGATTTCATGTGCTTATTTAAGCATTTATAAATTAAATGAGGGTGAAAATTAGACCTAGAATATATTTTCAAGCATATATACATTTTTAAAATTATTTTTTAGCTTCCAACTTAGGTTTAAATACTGTCAATAAATATTGAAACTGAGATGCCACCTTGGCAGGAAACGTGATTTTCTAGCATGGCATGTCACGGGTTAAATATAAATCGAAATCTTGTCGATATCTTCGTTTTATAGTCAAAAGTTAACACTTTTACAATGACGGGCACTTTGACCAGTCAATCAATACGCTCACCGACGATCGCTAGTCAGAGTATACAAAATGACAAAAAAACACTGATTTCCATACTAGGTTATTAATTTCCGACCGATTATTTCAATAGAATGCCTTTTCACATGATCAGTTATTATTATTATTTTTTTTTTAACCATGTCCGCTCCCAATGTACAGCATATTGACTCTTAATGTAGTTTTTCTCAACAGAAGTGTTTCTACAAGAACTGCTTGTCACTCAGTTGCTCAACCTTTTTTCCCATTTTTTTTAGATAAATGTTTAGATGTTTAGATAAATGTTTAGATAAAAATTTAGATAAATGAGTACTCAATAAGTTCAATCATATTATTTTGAACGTGTTACTTCGAAAATAAATAAGCCATGCAAAAAAAGGATTATGAGCACATGCTCATTAAAAATCATTTCACTGTGAAATATTTATGTTTAATTTATATGAAATTCATAAATTAATGCGTTCTTGGTCTTAATTTTTAACTATTTTTTTTTAATTTGACATATTTGTAAGCCTGTTTTTATGAACCAATTTATTCTCCTTCATTGAACAAAAAGCTAGCTAACATTTATTAAATAATTGTTTCAAGTGAAAAAAATATGTTTGAGAAAAAGATTTAAGGGCCGCCACAAAAATCAAAAAGGGCCGCGGCTTGTGCATCACTGGTGTAGATCGTATAACTTAGTATTGTTGCCTTTATTTTTGTATATCATTACAGGCAATAAGTATGAACCCTTGTTAGAATACTTTTTTAAGCATATAGTGTCTAAGGCATAGGTTCCCAACCTTTTTCGGGTGGCGACCCCTTTTCATAAAGTCTATGTGACTCGCGACCCCCCATACAATCCAAAAGTCATTTATAATTAATGTATTTAAAAAAAAACAACGAAAATATTTTTTTGAGTATAATTTTATTTTAAATTTTGTATGTTGAATAATTAATTTAAAGCGATGGTTGAAATTGCATGTTGTTAAGCAGTCTCAAAATTCGCGGATGAGTTTTGGTTAACGCCAACCTCATGTCATTTTCTACATTTTATTGGTTTTTTACTTTTGTTTTAAAATAAAAAAGCGTTGAAAATTCACTTTCGCAGAGATATGTAGAATTAAATGGAACTTTGGATGGGTTTTTTTAGTTGACTGTATAAGTTCGCGACCCCCCGAAAACCCCTTCGCGACCCCCAGGTTGGGAACCTATGGTCTAAGGTGAAGTCTCGTAATTTTCAGAAGGCTTTTGATACAATACAGTAGGGGTTCTAAATCTTATTGCGGTGACAGGCAAACTTGAGATTTAGGGAATTAAAAAAAAAATAATTTACAGACATATCGTTAAAAAGTAGTTTATATTAATTTTATTATAAATCCCTTAACAGCTTAAAATGTGCTACATTCATGACATTACTAAACTATTAATTACTAGCTGTAATCTGTTGACCTCGACAGGGGGGATTTTTTCTGCATTTTTCAGTAGTCAGAAACTTTACTGGCGTGAGAAATAAATTACAAACCTATTTATTGAATAAGCCAGAAAATCTTAACGTTTTAAACCCAATTCTCTTAAAGAAATAAAATACACCAGGACTGCAAAACAAAATATGCAAATAGCGGATATAAGAAATATATTCATAAAAATCACAATTGAGCTGCTATATCCAATATCGACAGTCCTGCAGTATTCATATTTTATCATTTTAGAATAATTGAAATATTTCAGTTTGCTAACAAACATGTTTCGTAGAAATCTAAATCGATATCGGGACTTATATCGACAGCCCTGCCTTGCAAATTTAAATTGTACATAATTTATTTTTTAGAATATTTAATATTAAAGTTTGCTATATTTATAAACTAGCTGACACGGCATGCGTTGCAATGTCACTCAAAGAAAGAAAGTGTTTTATTTCAGTTTATTGAAGTGTTTTTGGATATACGTATTTTGTTTTTTTGTCTGGTGCGTATATGAATAGATCTGAAGGTTTTTCAACGCGTGAACGGGCCAGATACAGCTGTCGATGTGAGAAGCATCGATTTTTAAAATTTAATCCACACACTTGTAGCGATTGTCCAAATGCGAATCGCACCGGGAACTGCAAACATTTGAATTCCAATCTGCTGGAATTATTGGAATACAACAGTGATTATTGTATCGTCTATTGATGTGAAGATTTTTATTTATTACTTTCTCCAACAGGGCACAGAGATAATCGTCTCTCACGTGGAAATGTTCCTATGTGGGCGTAGGAAATATATTTCCCACATATTGCTTACAATAAAAACGATAGAATTTTTGAAAAACTTGTTCTATATTTCGCGAGCCAAGTGCTACAAGGTTATATGTGGACAGCTGCAGCAAAAAAGATATGGGCATTTAAAATTTTGAATGCTCGTATTTTGAAAATTATAAATGATTCCAAGCTTCTTTTTGATAGTACATACATCAGGCATGGGCAACCTATCTTAGATCTGGGGCCAAATTATCATTGTCCCTGAGTCAAAGGCCGGACCAAATTATTAAACAAATTCGAGGAATAATAAATTAAATTAAACACGTTGCTATTTATAATATGGCGATGAACATAAACTAGTGGAGTGGAGCTATTGCAAGAGCCCGCCCCTACTCCATTATTTTTTTTTTTAATTTGAAGGTCTTTATGTTTTGACAGTAGCAGTAGCTGGTCGTTTTAATAAATATTTAATAATCTTTTGGCGACTTCATTACTCCGACCTTCTTATGCTTGCATTTCAAATTGAAATTGCTGGTTGCCTGTATTAGCAACAAAAATAATTTTAATAAAAATAAACGAAGTTATACCAAAAAAATGAATTCGGATCAGTGAATAACCATTGAAATACAAGCATATCTTAAGAAATGAAGACACTTTGGTTCATGTCGTTCATTTATTAGGCATTCGCAATCATTAAAGTATTAGAATATAACATTTCAAAAAAAAAAATGGGGTGAAGTGACAGATAATATAACATAATTAATAAGATTCAACTAATGGCAAACCGACTCACCCAGCAAAAAAACAACATGGACTAAATACTAAATACCGGCCGGGCAAGTCGGATCAATGTCTAAATCTGAGACGTAAGGTGAGCCTACTTTTTGATGATACCTTTCACTTCTTTTCTGACCACATTGTAATATTTTTTCGAATTGTTTTTTGGTAGGATTGGTAACATTTCAAAGAATAGTTTAGTGTGACATTTCGTTCGTTTTTAAATCGCCAGACGGAGTAGTTGTGTAATAATATTGGTCAAATTTTTATCTACGAAGCACAGAAGGTCTTTAACTAAATTAGTCCCGTTTGAAAACATTTCCTCCAGTGTGTGACATTTGAGGCTTTTTTTAGTGATTAGCACAGCAGTTTGATAACTGCGTTGGTCTCATTGGAAATGCTTTTCTCCAGTGTGTGACATTTTATGCCTTTTTAAATTACCAGACACAACAGTTTTATAACTGCATTGGTCACATTTAAAAGGCTTTTCACCAGCGTGCAACATGTTATGTGTTTTAAATGTACTGTAATAGACAGTTTTATAATTGCATTGGTCACATTTGAAAGGCTTTCCTCCAGTGTGTGACATTTTATGCGTTTTTAAGTTACCAGACATAGCAGTTCTATAACTGCATTGGTCACATTTGAAAGGCTTTTCTCCAGTGTGTGACATTTTATGAGTTTTTAAATTACCAGACAGAGCAGTTTGATAACTGCATTGGTCACATTTGAAAGGCTTTTCACCAGCGTGCAACATGTTATGCGTTTTAAATGTACTGTAATAGACAGTTTTATAATGGCATTGGTCACATTTGAAAGGCTTTCCTCCAGTGTGTGACATTTTATGCGTTTTTAAGTTACCAGACATAGCAGTTCTATAACTGCATTGGTCACATTTGAAAGGCTTTTCTCCAGTGTGTGACATTTTATGAGTTTTTAAATTGCTAGAACGAGTTGTTTCAAAATTGCATTGGTCACATTTAAAAGGCTTTTCTCCAGTATGTGACATTTTATGAGTTTTTATACTACTAGACCGAAATGTTTCATAATTGCATTGGTCACATTTGAAAGGCTTTTCTCCAGTGTGTGACAATTTATGCACATTCAAGTTACCAGACAGAGCAGTTCTATAACTGCATTGGTCGCATTCGAAAGGCTTTTCTCCAGTGTGTGACATTTTATGCCTTTTTAAGCTAGCAAACACAGCAGTTCTATAACTGCATTGGTCACAATTGAAAGGCTTTTCTCCAGTGTGTGACATTTTATGCGTTTTTAAGCTGCCTGCGTCAGCAGTTTTGTAGCTGCATTGGTCACATTCGAAAGGCTTTTCTCCAGTGTGTGACATTTTATGCATTTTTAAGCTAGCAAACACAGCAGTTCTATATTTGCATTGGTCACATTTGAAAGGCTTTTCTCCAGTGTGTGACATTTTATGTGTTTTTAAGCGAACAGCCCCATCAGCTCTATAACTGCATTGGTCACATTTAAAAGTCATTTTTCTAGAATGTAATTCTATATTTGGCTGTAACAAAAAAAAAAGGGCAGAATAAATATCGCATTGGTCTCACAACTTATTTGTTATAATTAACGAGAGCGGAAAAAAAGAATTGTTTGTCATCATAATATGATAATTTAATTGTCTGTTATAGTTTTATTTAGTTTTTCTGGTTTTTAAGTCATTTAAAAAGAGTTTGAGACAAAGGAAACGAAATTCTAGCAAGAATGTGACAATAGTGACCGTTATGTCTGGAAGCAAATATGGAAATCATAAATATTTTTTTATTTACTCGTCTGAAATTAAATATATTGATTTATAAAATACAACCCTGACACTATTTATGCCAATGTTAGAAATACCTTTTTTGACTGATGTTTTTCTTGTTCAATAAATTTAGGATGTACTTGAAGTGGCTCGTGTTTGATGTCAATTGAATGATCCTCATTGCAAATGTCATTCATATTGTTTTTACAAATATCGCTTCCGATAGAATCCTGATAAGAGGATGACAGTGATTCGTGTTCTGGTTCTATTTTGATATCCGTTTTCAGCTTCTTACTTCATTTTTACATGAAAACAAAAAAAAAATGGTAAATTTCACCCCCCAGTTTTTCCTTTTGTGATTTACTTGAACGATCGAATACATATTATATTCATAAAGTATCAATAATAAAAGTGCAATCATCAATTCAAAGTATAATAGGGTATACGAGTTTTATGGCATAGCTTCGAGGTAAAAAAGAGATTTTATTGTAGCTACGGCACCACTTGTTATTGAATAATGAAAAGCTTACAAACCTTTTTTCCCTATCAGAATGCCTAATGGCGTGCTGCTTCAGTATGTTTGATGATGGGAATATGTCATCACAAATACTACACACGAAATTTTGTTCATTAAATACAGCATTTTCTACTTTAATAATGGCGACCGTTTTCTGCTGCAATATTTCCGTTATTATGTTTTGTTCGTGTATATGAGCTTTTGATTGTGATTGATCCCAAGGCAGAGTCGTTGATGGTAATTCAGTAGAGTTGACACCGGTTGTTTGAAACTGAAACCAAAAATAAAACACAGCAGTACAAATGAGTTAACAAATTTTTTCCAGTTCATTAACAATGTAGTTTTACCAAATTTGAATTGTTTGAATTTTGATCGATTTAAGTACATCTCTCCCAATCAGGCATTCCAAGTGCACGGATGTACTTGAACTGACGCGTAGTAAACAGTTTGTATCGTTTATAAACAAAAATATAAGAAGATCACTAAGTTAAAAGGCTATTAAAATGTAAATTACCGAAAATTGAATGTATACAATTTTCAATGAATTAAGTGGGTTTGTTTTAATTATGGGTATTTTTTGAAAATATTAATGACCAGATAATAACGTAGGAATGTTTAAAATAAATTAAGGGTTTTATCCGACCCATTATTAATGAGTTGATTTGTTTTTAAGCCTTTGAATTAATATTTAATGATAGCAAGTGAATTATTAATAAAATGACAATTATTTAAAAGGGGTACAACAATGGAGAATTTGGGAGATAAAATTGCTCGTTTAAAATTGGCAAACCGTTGAGCTGAGCTCGATTAATCTCTAAGATTTCTTGGTAAAATAATTTAAACTCGCTCCTGTTAGTATGTAACAAATCAATACCTGAGTCAAAATAAAACGTATGGTTTTCAAGAATTAAATGGTTGGCATTTAATAGCCTTTTAACATAGTGATCTACTTATATTTTTGTATATAAACGATACAACCTGTTTACTACGCGTCAGTTCAAGTACATCCGTGCACTTGGAATGCCTGATTGGGAGAGATGTACTTAAATCGATTTAAATCTAATATTCTTTACAAGAGGGTCACGAGTGTTATTGTTTCGTTATTTAGTTGATGGCAAAATTTCATTTCAAAAATTTAATCAGCTTAACACACTTTAAGCGGGCTTTGGTAATAGCTCACAGCGGACAAAAATTGGCGGCAGATGAAAAAACCAATTTTTACAATAATCGCTCTTTCTTCCAAAGCAGGGGTTGTTCTGTAATGAATGCATACTAACCAAATGTAGGTGCTTACTTCTGATATTTAGGAAAATGTTGGTATTGGGGTCGCATTTCTTGAGCTTAGAACCGGAAAACTCAAAGCGGATCCGGCGCAAAAGGTAGAACTACCTTTCCCGCTCAAAGTATGTTAGGAAATTGGCGTCCAATTTGAGAAAAACTAACGTTTAATAATCTCATTAAGATTTCTAGCAAAAGGGCATTAAAAATGTTGGTCTTTATCATCCGTACTACCAGAAACTTTAAGGAAGTGAAAATTGTAATAATAATGTACCTACAACGTTTTGGTACGAAGCAGACTTGAGAATGGGTCGATTTTTCGGTTCGAAACATACGATTACGTAAAAAAAAATAATAAAAATACTTTAATTATGAATTTTTACTTGATTTACTTGACGGTGTTTTATCATGTTACCTGATTTTTTAAATCAAATGCAAAAGAAGTCGATTCCTCGTTACTTTCTGAATCTCTGCAGTTCAGAGTACACTCTCTCGGAGCGACTTCCTCTTTGAAGATGGGCTGTCCGATATCGGTTTGAAATTCAGATTTGATACGAAGGGAAGCGCCCTGAAAGAATAATAAGCAATTTAACTAAGATTGTTTGGGGATTTTTGTGTCATGATGCATTTTCAATAAAAACAAAACATAAAAAGTTTAACCAATGCCATTAAGCAAATACGAGATTCTTCACTGAGAGTCTCAGGAAGCCACAAACATAGGCGATGTTGTAATCAAGGATAATAATCTGGTGAATCTATAAGCGTAAAGAACGAGGAAACTACAAATAGTGCAAAATTATGAAACGCGGAAGACAAGAAACGATTATTCAAGCGAAATACCATTGAAATATCTGTCTGAAAGAGTCATGTTGTCAAATAGTTCTTTCTTCATATATAAACGAACGAAACATAGAACAAATATGAAATACGGATACACCTTTTCGGGTTATCATTTACTTTAGAGTAGAAAACTCACTGACAGATAATTCATCATGGCTGCCGCGTCAATGCTACCAACAGAAAAACATACGTCACATAAAAAAAACATTCACTATTATTGTTATTATAATTTCATTCTTTATGTCAACATAAATATTGTTAGTTTTCAATTTTCCGTGATGGAAGGTAGACCTCAATCCCGGAAAGTTATCGTAGACGTGAGTGAGTTGATTATTGACAGTATAATACAGGATGAGATATGGATTGCACATTCGTTTCGCACTCCGCTTAGTGGTTTTGGAGTATTTCTGACGCTTCTTAAAGACAATTACTCTTCTTAGGTATGTAAAATAAAGAATGAAATTATAATAACAATAATAATAAATATTTGGTTTAGGTGACGTATGTTTTTCCGATGGTAGCGTTGACGCGGCGGCCATGATGGATTATTTGTCAATGAATTTTCTACTCTTAAGTAAATGATAACCCATTTTCGTATTAATATAACGTAATTTGCGTGAACTTTAACTGCGTTAACGAAAATGTGGCCTTTTCCTATATGGTAAAAGAAATATGGGTAATCATTAACAATAGAGTCTGAAACTATCTGACAGTTAATTCAGTGCTAGTGCTGCCAATAGAAAAACATACTTTATTTCTCTCTCTCGCTCTTATACACTCATTCGTTTGTGGTTCACCAAGCCAACTTCGTGGATCCAAACGATAGTGAGTTACATACTCAAAACGTCGAAAACATGTGGATGCGACCGAAGCGAAAGCTGAAACGCCAGTTCGGTACAAGTAGGATTTTATTCGGGTCCTATTTAGATGAATTCGTGTTTAGGAATTTGTTTCGTTCCCCAGGTAGCAATATTTTCGGAGTATTTCTAACAGTTATGAAAGACAACTACGATTCTGAGTTATGTACAATATTTACAAATAATATTTAATAATAATTATTTCGTTATATTAAGAACTAAAGATGTTTACTTTTCAGATTACGGATATGGTGTTGTTCTTGGGTATAAACAATTATATTTCCTCTTAGGTATAAGAGCGAGAGAGAGAGAGAGAGAGAGAAAGTATGTTTTTCTATTGGCAGCACTGAAGCTGAATTTACTGTCAGATAGTTTCAGACTCTGGTGTTAATGATTACCGAAATATGGATACTCGCATTTATATTAACGGTGCAGAAAATGAATAAACGTTATAAGGAATATATACGTAACTAATACGGACAAAAATCGGCAGAAAGATAACCTCAAAAGTTTCCAGGGCTTCCGGTTGCACAATTGGTACGTGGTACCAACCGTCATCTGGTGGATGACCTTCTTCATTGTATTCACGATCGACTGGCTCTTTTTTAACATCCATTTTTTTTTGAAATACATTAAATCATTGAAAAGTTGATGAATTCAAGGACGCAATAGTCTTCGGGCTTTTGCAATAGACAATAGAGTGACTTTTTTTTATTGCTTATGGTATTTATGAATAATATTGAATGCGAGGTAAAAACTGCTACCTAGGTCCTCTGAAACATGAAGATTGAATAAGAACTGACAATTCTTGGGGGAAGGTCTTAAATTACTCTAGTTATAATTAAAGCGTGCAATTAAAATTTTATATATTTATAAAAATAGAGCGGTGTCAATAATCACAACCAATATCAATTGTACATGTTATTGAAAATAATAATCGTTAAAAGCACCGCAAAAAAACAGATTTTTGAGACTAATTAAATTTTATTTAATGGTGTTCACTGTCAATATTTCTTGAAAAGGCATTATATAAATACACTATTTAAAATGAGATTATAAATTTGTACATTCTTTTGTTGATTGACTCCACTTTATCAATTATTTTTGATTATATAAGATAAATAGTAAGGAAAGGTACGACTTAATTCTGGATCGAATTCGGCATAAATCGTACATACCATAAGCAATAAAAATACATTCAATTATTGTCTATACCAAATGCCATAAGACTGTAGCGTCGTTAAATAAACAGCGAAAGAACGTTGTGTATCGCAAAAAAAAATGGAAGTAAAGAGTGAACCAGTTGATCGAGAATACAATAAAGAAGGTCATCCACCAGATGACGCTTGGTCTGAATCACTAACTGTGAAGCCCGAAGTCCTGGAAACTTTTGAGGTTAGCTTTCCGCTGATTTTGTCCATAGAAGTTTGGTATATGTGCCTAGCGATGAGAATTCTTTTTCTACAATCAACACCGTTAATATCAATGCATTAAATTACCTAATTCTATAACAAATAGGCTGACATTTTTCTATTTGTAATTAATAAACCTACATGACTGCGTTGTTCTTAGCTGGAAGTAATTAATTTTCGGGATAGTAAATATTAGCGTGGAGAAAAACACATCTAGCCTTCTAACAACACAGCAAATACAACAAATTTGAAATATGGCGACAAATTTACGCACCGAAATTTCATTTCGCATAGATTATCAGTTTTCTTGATTTGAACGTTTGGTTATATGATTTCTTCCTATCTGAAATGACTTTGCCTGAGAATCGCATTGTTATAATTCATTGCTTATTTCATTCACTGCAAAGTTTCTACAAAGTGTAATAACAATGTCACAAATATTTTTTTTATCCATGTCCATAAATGACGTATTTTATTTGAATAGAATGATAGAACTTGAATAAGACGGAGTAATAATTGTTGTACAACAAAAATTACCAACTTCCTCCCTTTTGAACAGATAGCTTTAAATCGATAACTTCGCTGGCAACTCGACCGAGGGCGATATATTCAAATTTTTGTATAACACAAACATTCCGTTAAAATCTTATTGTAATTGATTTAAATTGGTCATTATTTTTCAGAACGATTCCCTCCATATCAAATCTGAATTTCAAACCGATATCGGACAGGCCATCTTCAAAGAGGAAGTCGCTCTTAGAGAATGTGCGGTAAACTGTAAAGATTCAGAGAGTGACGCGGAATCGACTTCTTTTGCACTGGAACTCATAAATCAGGTAACACGATTAAACACTGTTAAGAAAACATTTCTTTTTTATTTTTTTATTTATGCCTTCACGCACAAAAATCTGCTTGAAACCTCCTCAGTGTCATTCCCATTGGCAGGCTGGCTCTACACGTGAGAGAAAAAACCATTCATGTCTACGATTTATCAGAAAACATCACATTCTCAAGAATGGTGGGAAAACACGTGGCCAGATACATTTCCCTTCGAACGTTCAAACTTATAAAGCTTAGCATGCCTAAGACAAAGTGAGTTGGATAAATCAATGGGTAATTTATGAATATGGACACCCTCATACAACATGTGCAATAATGAAAACGGCATTGATTAAGCATGCATATGGACTCCTAATAGAGTTAATCTCAAAATAAGTTTGTCTACGAAAACTGTTTGTTACTCAGTTGCTCAACCTCTTTTTTTCCAAAGAGAGTAGCAACAGAAAGTTGAGTAAACAGGATTAGTGCTTAGCTAATCGCTCCTTAAACGTCCCGTTCGTAGAACAGGATGGTAGAGAGGGGAAATTAAAGTCATCACACACATTAATAAATCCATTTAAAAATCAATTTACATAATTGTCCGTCCGTACTGGGATTCGAACCAGTGACCTTCGTGGTTGAAGCCAACCGCGTCGACCTCTCGACCACACAGGTGGCAAATCTCCACTGTTCACTTATAATACATAGCTAAATCCTTTTAAAAATCATATGACGCATCATCATCTCACGAACCTGATGAGAGAACAGCTACCGTTCTATAATTGTCTACTTGTGGATGCGCCATTGTTAAAACTTTGCGTAATCTCATATATTACAAGAAAAATGCCTGATTTCATTACGAAATTAAATCTATATATATATAACAAAGTCGGGTTTTTTACACCACGTATATCTCAAGAAGGGCTTGGCTGATTTTATGATATTTGATTCAATAAATTCATGTCCGCCTAGAATAGCAGAATAGGTATTAAAACATCAGAAAAATATCACGGAGAAGAAATTATGAAGAAAATTAGTATTCTCATACAGTTTTCAAATAACGAACAGCTTGAAATAATGAAAATGTCGTTGTTTGCCGATTTCATCCACTAGATAGCAAGTTGTTTCCAAAATTCATTTCTTTCTGCTTTTTTTGCATACGATTGAATTTTAAATAATTTTTAATTAAGAGTATGGATTAGAATAAAAAAATTGATGTTATGAAATGAAAATGAAAGAAAATCGGATAATATTGAAATAAGGTTATGTTTATTATTAGGTATGATAATTTTTTTGACAACAATATTACGTTGTTTGCACAAACGTTGCTCTACTCTGATATGCCACGTTAATACACTTGGAACGCTGCATCGAAAAAAATTTAACGTCAAAAGCAAGGCGATGCGGGCCTGATCATCCGAATGACTACTGATGCTCTCGGTCGCATTAGCACAGTTCATCCGAAAAATGACGAATGCTTCTACTTGCATGTCAACAGCTCAATTTGCTTGAAAATGATACTCATTGGGACATGACAATCGCTGAAGAAATTGTTTCTGAATCTCCAAGTCAGATACGCACATTATTTTCTATCAATATTTTGACATGCTTCCCATCGAATCCCCGTGAACTGTGGAACAAGTACAAGGATAACATGTCCGAATAAATTTTACATCGAATTTGTGTCAGTTCAGGCAATCCCGATCTCGAGATGAATAAAGAGATACATAACCAGGCTTTGCTTTTGATCGAAGACATGTGTTACCTTATGTGTGGCAGTTTGTTAGTCAAGTTAGGAATGCCAACGCCAGATCGTGGAATGAACGACGCTTTCAATCGAGAATCAGAACGTGAACGTGAATATGATCGAGATGCATTGAACCAATCAGTTTGAACGAATGTACCACTGTTGAACCCTCAACAGAAGAAAATGAAGGCAATTGATGATGGAAATGGTGGCTTATTTTTCCTCGATGCGCCCGGTGGAGCTGGGAAGACATTCCTCATGTCATTGATTATGGCCACTGTTCGTGCGAAATGCTGTAGCAGTAGTTTCTTCTTCTGGAAAAGCGGCCACGTAGATAGAAGGATGCCGAACGGCTTATTCAGCGTTGAAATTGCCGTTAAACCTCCAAACCACTGAAAAACCGACATGCAAGATTGAGAAACACTTTTCAAAAATTTTGGTAGCAAATGCAATCATCACCTGGGATGAATGGACAATGGCGCATTGGAAGCACTCAATCAAACTCTGAAAGATCTGTGCAATAAGTCGAGACATTTTAGAAGCGCAATGATTGTTCTATCTGGCGATTTCCGCCAAACACTACCAGTCGTTCCAAGATCGACTGCTGCCGATGAAATAAACGCTTGCCTCAAATCATTGACTCTGGCGCTATGTGAAGAAACACACAAACTCGCAATTGGTTGAGTGAACGAGCAATTCTTGCGGCGATGAACAAAGATGTGGATCATTTAAACTTCACAATTCAAAATCAAATCGTTGTTCCACTACATTCCTTCAATTCTATCCATCGTTTTACAAACGAAGACGAAGCAACCAACTATCCAACTGAATTTTTAAACTCATTGGATCTGCCTGGCTTGCCACCGCTCAATATACAACTAAAGGTTGGCTCGGTAGTCATCATGTTTCAAGTTATCAAGTTAACACAACACGTATTGATTCTGAGGCGGTTCGAAGTTCGTTGGGTCAGCTAGTATATTATACAAAGGACTTTTGATAAGGTAAATGAATCCTTAAATAAACACGTTGGAAAAAAATATTAGTCAAGACCAAACGAGAGAGTCTTTTAAATTGAGGTGTGGTATATCAAACGAGATCTGAAATGGCCAGCAAATGTTTTATGCAAATTCCAATATCTGACACTTTATGATCTTTGTAATTCATTGAATCAACAAATCCATTATAAAACAAGACGAAATCAATGTAAAATCAAGACATCTACTATTTTGAACAGACATCAATCAATCGATTTTTAAATACAGCCCCAGCTGTAATTCAAACACATAATCACCGTGACCGCCATCCTCGCTGACCACTGGGCCACGGGCATTATATACTTTTATGTATTATCCCTTATTGATTGGAGTTGCTTTTATTTTTTTCAGGACGCTTCCCTTTGTATCAAATCTGAATTTCTAACCGATATTGGACAGCACACCTTCAAAAAAGATGTTACTCTTAGAGTCTGTGGGGCAATTCGTAAAGTTTCAGAACATGACGAGGAATCTACTTATTTTGCATCCGAATGCAAAAATCAGGTAACATGATAAAACACCGTTAAGAAAACACAGTACATTTTTTTTTACTTCAAATGTGGACGACAAAAATTACTTGAATCACTTTTTTGCGAGCTAAAATCAAACAATTTCTGGCCGTAGCATCGGTGCTATGCCAAAAAGTTATAATCTCGTAACATTTAACAAAACTTTTCAGATTCCTGCTCCCCAAAACACAGCTTCTTCACTGCGTCCATCAATGTGCTATTTACCGAAAACGTTGACAGTATCGTTCGAGGACATTAAAATTGACGAAATTGATGTCAAAAAAGAAGCTTTAGGACATCGGCCAATCGTGGTGGTGATAAATCTACAAAGGAATGTGTTTTATGACAGAAACTTCGTTTGCAGTATTTGTATGCAACTATTTGCATCGTTTGATTCACTTTCATTGCATAAAAACGTTCACCACAAATCCATATGTAGTATTAAGCATACCGGAGATGCGATTGTTTTCACACAACGTAAGATTAAAAACACAAAATGTGATTCTTCAAATGTTTCTGTACAGAAAAGTCCAGAATTTTGTTTGAAATCTGCACCGCCGTCAACATACAAGTCACATAATATGTCGCACACTGGCGAGAGACAGTTTGAATGTGATATGTGCAATTATAAAGCAAACCATAATTCCGTTTTAAAAACCCATAAACAATCGCATAATAGCAAAAAACCATTTGAGTGTGATCAATGTGATTATAAATCAGCGTGGAAGTCGAACTTGAGCACACACAAACTCTCGCATAATGTTAAGAAACCATTTGAATGTGAGCAATGTGAATATAAATCCGTACGAAAGTCGAATTTGAACAATCATAGACTATCTCATACTGACGTAAAACCATTCGCATGCGATCAATGTGATTATAAATCAGCACGGAAGTCAAATTTAAGCACTCATAAACTATCGCACACTGGTAAAGAAAAATTTGAATGTGATCAATGCAAATATAAATCAGCATATAAGTCCTATTTGAAAACTCATAAACAATCGCACACTGGCGAAAAACCCTTCGAGTGTGATCAATGTGATAATAAATATGCAAGAAAGTATGATTTAGTAGTTCATCAACTATTGCATACTGGCAAAAAACCATTTGAATGTGACCAATGTGATCTTAAATTCACACAGAAGAGGTATTTAAAATCGCACAAATTATCGCATGTAGACGAAAAACCAGCCGAATATGATAAATGTGATGTTAATCCTGCACTCAAGTCTAATTTAAATTCTCGCAAAGTATCGCCTTTCAGTAAGAAAACATTTGAATGCGATCAATGTGGTTTTAAATCTGCATGGAAATCAAGTTTTAATACCCATCTACGCTCACACACTGGCGAGAAACCGTTTAAATGTGATCTGTGCGATTATAAATCTGTACAGAACGCACATTTGAAATCACATCTACTCTCGCATTCTGGCGAGAAACCATTTAAATGTGATCAGTGTGATCTAAAATTCACACAGATTCAGTATTTAAAAACCCATAAACTGTCGCACACTGGCGATAAACCATTCAAATGTGATGAATGTGATTATAAATCAGCATGGAAATCATGTTTAAAAACGCATAAACTCTCACATACTGGAAAGAAATCATTTAAATGTGAGAAATGTGATTTTACATCGAGAAAACCATCAGCCTTAAAATTGCATAAACTGTCGCATAGTGGGTAGAAACCATTTGATTTGTGATGGATCTGTCTGGCGGTCAGCCTTAGAAACAATATCACATGTATTGGATAGAGATTCTTTTTTTATTCATAATTGTCGCGAGAGCTCAAAAGAGTCGAAATTGACAAATTCATTCAAATAATATGGTTTTCTAAGAACAGGGGTGCGTTCTTGCACCGTTCCTGTTTATTATTATCCTTGACTTCATACTTCGCAGGTCAATTCCGCCTGATCGAGGTGTAGCTGTTGGTCCCGGTCTGAAGCTGTGTGACCTTGAATATGCCGATGATGCTGTCATATTCGATAAATCCATTGAGAGTATCTAGGAGACTATTGATGGGCTAGGAACTAACTCAGGTCGCATTGGTCTAAAAATTAATACTAGTAAGACCAATGTGATGTGTAACCAAACCTGTCATGACTCTGATAGGACCCTTACCAGCGCGGGACAGATCATCGAGAGGGCTGACAGCTTCAGATACCTCGGCGTACATATCCCCAAAGACGGTAGTACACAAAACGAGCTCGCCATTCGTTAAGGAATGGCTGGAGCCACATTCAACTCAATGCGGACTGTCTAGGACACACGGCTGTACTCGATTACAACCAAATGCCGCTTGTTCAACGCTTGCATTCTGCATGTAATGCTTTACGGTTTCGAATCATGGCACCTGACGAAGACTCGTATACTGAGCTTCGAGAACAGATGCTTGCGTCGGATAATGGTGATGAGGTGGTTTGATTTTGTGAGGAATTCAGAGATAAGGGAGCGTACAAGACAGCGTCCCGTCACGTCAGTGGTTATGGAGAGACGTTGGAACTGGCTGAGTCACGTGCTGCGGATGCCTCCGGAAAGCCTCAATCCTGCCTGCCCCTTCTTTCGACCGGTGGGATTCTGGCGTCCCGGACGTCCGTCGGGTACTATCCATAGGATGTACTCGGCGGAACTGAGGGATGCTGGCATGTCATGGGAGGAAGCAAAGCTATTAGCGGGAGACAGGGAAACATGGAGGTGCCGCGTGGCGGCCATATGCTCCACACAGGGAGCGAACATGGCCAAAGAAGATGAACATGTTTCTTAAAATTTAATTTTTTTTTAAATATTTTATTTTGTATATCATAATTGAATGCTGCAATAAACCAAAAAAGCCTTTCATTTTCTTTTTTAATAACACTTGATGTGTTTTCTGATACAATGTCCAAGATCCGATATGAAAGAGAGGTTCATCATATTCCTCAACTTCCTCTCCAAGCGGTACATCATATTCCTTTACTGGTAAAACCAATCTCTGCTCCCCCGCTCCTTTTTAGCCCACGTTAACAAGAGGACGCGCTCTTTGATTCATTATTAGATGAACTACGGAAGACTGGCTTAAAATTATTGTTACCTTATTTCAGATTTGATAAGACGAGGTGACTAGACTTTTGGATACTTTGTCCTTTCCAAAAATTGTGTCTTCCTTTGTCCTTTTCAAAGGAAAATTGATTTCCTTGTCTTGCTTTATTCAAATTAGGTATTCCTTTTGTTTGGTTATAAATAAGAATTGAGGATGAAGGACACAACGCAAAGGAAAAGAAGGAAACACAAGGTAGGCAATACAATTAAGCAGTGGTGGGAGAGAAGTTTCTATTTTAAAATATATAAAAAAAATGTGGTTCAAATAGGTAAAAAAAAATTAAATAGGTGGCGAGAACATATATTTAGATTTAATTAATTTATTTTAGTAATTCTACGAAAATTTAAATATCGTTGACGGTTTAGGCAGAAAGCAAGTTTCGAAGACCTCTTTTTCAAATATCTTAAACTCGATGAAAAAAATTAAACTAGTTTTGTGTACAATCCTAAATTGTCAAATTTCATGGGAGTCAAACCGTGACATTTGCCGACACTTTCTAATTTATATAAAACCCAGGAATTTACCGATTTGTCAAAAATACCAGTGTGACTTGTGCTTTTTTTTCTTAGTTCTTGTAAGACGTTCGAATCCTAAAAAACCCAAATAATCAGCGTGGGTCGTAAACCAGGACATCTGGTCGTCCCGAGAGGTTTGTTCGGGACACAAAACTCGGTGACAGTCCCGGTAAATGGGGACGCTTGGCAACCCTAACTATGTTATGTAATTTTTTCGTCCCTAAGATTTGGAGGCCCCAAAGCGCTCCTTCTTTGCTTGTGAGGTGATCTATAATATTGAAATACTTTTTTTATCATGACTTTGTTTTTAATTAATTTATATACTACCATAGAGTAAATAATAAAGGTAGTAAATGTAAATTAGTAAATAATAATAAATAGTAAAAATATTTTATCGTCTATGGCAAAAGCTGGGTGACTGCTGGCACCTTACCTTTTCTCTTTTTGAACGGTTTCGTGCAGCGTATTTCGACATAATGGATGTTAAGATTGAACCAGTCGATCAAGAATACAATGAAGATGATCAGCCGCCAGATGAATCTTGGTTTGTCGGACCAATTGTGCAACCAGAAGCCCATGAAACTTTTGAGGTTACCTTTCTGTCGATTTATAAACATACTTAAAGCGGTTACTACAATACTGCTGTGCGTTTCGGGAATGAATACGACGTGCTCAAATATGCAATACTTAGTCAAAGTGATTTTCAAAAAATAATAAAATCAAATGATACAGTTGCAGGCTTATTCTGGCGGAGGTACTTATTTCCGACCGGTCTGAAATATTTACCATAAGCAATATTTATTTTTTTAAGTTGGTACCAATGATATATCGCGTTCGTCCACACTAATCGTCGTACTCCTGTCAAACTATTCTCTGACGTAAACATAACCTCTATTACTATGGTAAACAGAGATGATACTTTGGTTATTTTAATGAATTGATATATGAAACGAACACGATGTCAGGAACTGAAAATATTCTTCCAGAATTTTTATGCCTGATTAGTTCTGCCCACTCGCTATATACGCATAAGGGTGATTGTTATGAGACAATATTATGTCTTACGTTTACTGCAAATATGCTACATTTTCTTCCTGAAAATCAACTAAATGCCGCTAATAGCAACGCAGTTCTGTAGGAAATTGCCAAACTATCATACAAGGAGATCAGGGAAAGCGATAATTTACGCTTAATACGAATATGATATCCGTATGAAACAGAAAGATGTCGAATTGAATTTCTTATATCCATAATAGAGCAAATTTGAAATACGTCGACGAGTTTTCCTTATACTTTTTTAATCTGCATCGATTATCGGTTCCTTAGATTCCTAAATTTGTTTTTGTATATTGTCCAATTGGAAATTAAATATCCTAGGAATCGCATTGCTTTCTGTGGAATTTGACAATTTTCAGGGTGAAAATGAGTACTTAGCATGTTGTAAAGCATTTAAAAATATGAAAGAAATAATCAAAATTCGGTCTTCGATTCCCGACATCGTATTCGTTTTTCGTTCAGTCAAATAATAAAAATATCGTCTTTGTTCACGGTTTTCGGCAGAAGGCTTCCCACTTACGTTTGAAAAAAAGCGCGAACATAAATGCAAATATATTTAACGAGTACCAACAGTCAAATACCAATACAAAAATATCGTGTCCGGCATGAATGGGTTTTAATAATAGACCGGTTGGAATCCATAGTAAAATTAATTTCAACCGGTCTGAAATACTTTACCCATTCGAGCCGAGCACATTTTTTTTTGTATTATCATTTGAAGGTTGGTCAACATTCGTTGATCTTCGATCTGTCAAATGAATGGAATGTCACATAGTGAAATGTCATATTTTCTTCATTTGTCTGGATGATAGTTCAAAGTACTTAAAAGTAAATGTATCATTATTATTTCTGTAAAATATAGTTTAAAAAAATATCTTATTAAATTTGTGACCCCGCACGTAGATAAAGAGGCATACTAAAACCATCAAAGATCTTATTCCATTAGTGTTTCAAATTGTTGAAGTTTAAAAGTGAAGTGATAAATATTTTTTGTAATAATTGATATTTTTTTAATTCATTTTCAGATTTGCGACGATGAACTTAACATTCTGGATGTTATTGCTAGATATCCAGGAAGTGTCCACGATGAATTGTATTTTAAGACTTCTAAAACTACGATTGAAAGGAAGATATTAGTCAACGAAAGGATTGGAACATTTTTCTGATGGGTATATAAACATATTTTGAATTTTGTGAGGAATTCGGAGATAAGGGAACGTACAAGACAGCGACTGGGTCACGTGCTGCGAAAGCCTCAATCCTGCCCGCCTCTTCTTTCGACCAGTGGGATTCCGGCGTTCTGGACGACCGTCGGGAACTATCCATAGGATATTTCCTTTAATTGGTTTTACAAATTACCAAATGAATGCAGATTTGCGCGAAAACAGACTAAGCATCGAATGGTCTGTAACGTGGCATGATAATAATGATTTTTATAGTTAAAGAAATTATTTATAATATATTTGGCATATGTCAATCCTGAATTGATTTATACATATCTTAGACAAGTCAAAAAAAATCATTTTGAGTTCATAAGGCTAAAAATATTATTATTTACCCTGTCACAAACTTTCAAAGTCTAAATGAATAATAGAGGTTTCATTGAAATTGTTACTTTCTATACCATTGTTAATAGCATATTTTATCCTTACAGGATTCCAAGGCCACAGCCACATTCAGAAGAGATGCCAGCAATACGTCTCGGGTAGGCAACAACATCATCAACGAACCGGTGAACAGATTCCACCAAACTTGATTCTTACGAACAAGAATACTCCGAACACAGAATCTTCGCACACAGAACCTTTCGCACATAGAATACTTCGTACATTTAAATATGAAAATCATTCTTTTATTATAATGAGTAATGTCTTAGGTCAATTATGCCAAATATTTTTCACAGTGGAAACCAGCAAAATATTTAATTATAATGTTTATAATTTTGAACTTCGACTGAAGGTGCTTAATGGAACTTTAATATAAATTTGAATTATTTTGATTCTGTACTCTTCCATGAGTTTTGTCGATAAAGACCCGGGTTTCGCCTTTCGGCATCTTCGAGTATTATCAAGTGCATTCGTGCATAATCTATATATTGTTTATGAACAGTTTATCATTTAATACGTATTTTGGCTTATGTATTTAGAAAAATTGTGCTGTATCCTGATAAGGCCGATATCTTTGATCGTATTAAAAAAAAATCATTCATATAGGTATTTAATATTGAAAATTCACGTACACAGTATTTTTACATGATTTTATTATCCTATTGATACGCATATATTATACATTTACTTAAAAAATGTATAGGTATATCAAATTTTAAACATATTTTATCAAATTGTAATTGAAACATTAGACTATAGTTATTAATTAAAACAATTTTCAAAGAGGGAATTAACAATACTAATGTTGGTAAATATAAAAATCTATGTGTCCCCTGTGTGGTAAAGTGGTCAACGTCGTTGGCTTCGGTTACGGAGGTCACGGGTTCAAATCCCAGTACTGACAGTTTTATTAATTGATTTTTCAATCGATTTATGAATTTCTGTTCGAAGGCACGGATGTATGTGATGTTTTGAATTCCCCCCTCCCACTTATCCTATCCTATGAACGGGGCGTATCGAGAGCGGTTAGCTAACCACTAGTCCTGTCCGAGCCCTATCCTTCTATTCCTACTCTCTTTGGAAAAAGAGAGGTTGAGCAACTGAGTAACAAGCGGTTTTTGCAGATACACTTCTGTTGAGATAAACTCCATTAGGAGTCCATATGCTCCACATTGGGAGCGGACATGGTAAATGTGTATATAAAAATATGTTAGGAGCTTCGTTTTCTTTGGAATATTTTATTGTTATATTTATAGGGTGAATTTCTGTTTTTTTTACTTTTTATAATTAAAAATAAAGAAAGTATCAAAATTTTGTATTTTATTTCAAAACAGATAAATCATAACATATTATGTTTTGATGTTATGAATAGTGCTTAAATAAAAGCTAACAAATACATTTTTTTTAATAATAATAAGTTTTTGTTGAATTATGTTCAATGAAAATAAATTTATATTAATAACAGTATTTAAGTAAAATAAATTGAATAACAGCAGGCTGATTCAGGCGATGTCAGGAACAGAAAATATTCTTCCAGAATTTTTATCCCTGATTAGTTCTGCCCACTCACTATATACGCATAAGGGTGATTGTTATGAGACAATATTATGTCTTACGTTTACTGCAAATATGCTACATTTTCTTCCTGAAAATCAACTAAATGCCGCTAATAGCAACGCAGTTCTGTAGGAAATTGCCAAACTATCATACAAGGAGATCAGGGAAAGCGATAATTTACGCTAAATACGAATATGATATCCGTATGAAACAGGCCATAAAGATGTCGAATTGAATTTCTTATATATAATTGAGCAAATTTGAAATACGTCGACGAATTTTCCTTATATTTTTTTAATCTGCATCGATTTTTGGTTCCTTGGATTCCTAAATTTGTTTTTTTCTATATTGTCCTATTGGGAATTAAATATCCTAGGAATTGCATTGCTTTTTGTGGATTTTGTCAATTTTCAGGGAGAAAATGGGTAGCATGTTGTTAAGAGTATTTACCTTTCATGATACTTCTTGTTTTCAGTCATTCAAGAAGAAAGAATGAAGCATTTGAAGGTGGTTAAACCATATACAGCTATCAGTCAGTTGAAAATGCTCGCAATGAGCGAAACCGTTCCTGACCTAATTAATAAAGTGGAATTAAGTACAAATAAATATTGTATTTTTACTAATATAATGCCTTTCCACCAAGTATTGACAGTGAACACCCTAAAAGTGAAATAAGACTGCCTTTATTTACATTTTCATTCAATTGTTTAATAAAATATCAAAAAAATACAAAGATAAGTAATAAAATAACAAAGAAACCAGTCAACCAAATTTAAACAATGGACTTCCACAAAACTGTTATATTCAATGAATCAAAATCTTTTTATACACAAATATTTTTTTAAAAAAGTTAAGAAAGTGGGATTTCTGGGTAATTGTCTGTTTTGGACATAAGTTGATGATTCATTTATTATACTTATATTGGACAAGGGTACTTGTGATACAATTTTTTTTTACCCCAAATTCATAAAAACATTTTCTTTTCAAATCCATTAATACCGTACGATTTCACACCAAACAGCGTGAGCTTCAGCTAACCGATGGTTCGTTGATGATGATGTTGCTGGCATCTCTTCTGAATGTGGGTGTGGGCTTGGAATCCTGTAAGGATAAAATATGCCATTAACGATTACTCAGGAGTCTACTGTTCTAATTTATCGAAAGATTTTTAATTTTTATCTAAATTCATAATATTGTGTAATGGTATAGAAACTAAAAATTTCAATGAAACCTCTATTATTTGTTTATACATTTGAATGTCTGTGACAGGGTAAATTATAATATTTTTAACCTTACTGCATTAGCGAATATATTATAAATAATTTCTTTAACTGTAAAAATCATTATTATTATTATGGCACTTTAGAGACCATTCGATGCTTAATCTGTTTTCGCGCAAACCTGCATTCATTTGGTAATTTGTAAAACCAATTAAATTGTCATTTACAAGATTTTAAAATATCGACCTTTTCTTACTTGCAAAATATTTTTTGTGTCACTGACGTGCATGCCAAACTATGGTATAACTCTGGGCAAGTATTTTGTTAAAAATTCATTGAGCAACATGTTCACAGTATTAATCATTGTAATTGAATGTGACTTGCTTCTTGACTTCAGAAATTTTATATTTGTTTCCAAGTTCTACTTTTGATTTTATTCAAATGTTTTTCCAATAAATGTGAATTATAAGAAAAAAGGTTTGTTTATATGCTTCCTCTTCTTCTTTGACCATATTCGCTCCCTATGTGGAGCGTATGTCGGCCACGCGGCACCTCTGTGTTTCCCTGTCTCTCGCCAATTGCTTTGCTTCCTTCCGTGACATGCCAGCATCCCTCAGTTCCGTCGGGTAGTATCCATAGGATGTACCCGACGGAATCCCACTGGTCGAAAGAAAAGGCGGGCAGGATTAAGGCTTTCGCAGCACGTCACCCAGTCGCTGTCTTGTACGTTCCCTTATCTCCGCATTCCTCACAAAATTCAAAATATGTTTATATACCCATCAGAATGTTCCAATCCTTTCGTTGACTAATATCTTCCTTTCAATCGTAGTTTTAGAAGTCTTAAAATACAATTCATCGTGGACACTTCCTGGATATCTAGCAATAGCATCCAGAATGTTAAGATCATTGTCGCAAATCTGAAAATGAATTAAAAAAATATCAATTAAGTATTACAAAAAATATTTATCACTTCACTTAGACTAACAATTTGAAACACTAATGAAATAAGATCTTTGATGGTTTTAGTATGCCTCTTTATCCACGTGCAGTCACTATTTGCATGTGTGTGCGATCTACACATCTGATTACACCGGGGAAACATGCCTCTGTAAGAAATCTGAAAATATATGAAAGTGTTATATTAGGAGCAACGGCATAAACTTTTTTTGGTAATTATAGAGTATAGCTCGTCATGTATTATTACGGCGATAAACTTCACAAACTAAACTAAAAACAACGCCACGATTTAAAGTTATTTTTTGAGAGCTTTATAATCGCGTTAAAACCACACATTACTACGAAGAACACTGATAAATTATGCGAAATACGAAATATTTTTCAGTACGGCGCCGCCATAATGGAAAACAGAGGCGATGTCAATACTTGGTGGAAAGGCATTATATTAGTAAAAATACAATATTTCTTTGTACTTAATTCCACTTTATTAATTAGGTCAGGAACGGTTTCGCTCATTGCGAGCATTTTCAACTGACTGAAAGCTGCATATGGTTTAACCACCTTCAAATGCTTCATTCTTTCTTCTTGAATGACTGAAAACAAGAAGTATCATGAAAGGTAAATACTCTTAACAACATGCTACCCATTTTCTCCCTGAAAATTGACAAAATCCACAAAAAGCAATGCAATTCCTAGGATATTTAATTCCCAATAGGACAATATAAAAAAAACAAATTTAGGAATCCAAGGAACCGATAATCGATGCAGATTAAAAAAATATAAGGAAAATTCGTCGACGTATTTCAAATTTGCTCAATTATATATAAGAAATTTAATTCGACATCTTTATGGCCTGTTTCATACGGATATCATATTCGTATTTAGCGTAAATTATCGCTTTCCCTGATCTCTTTGTATGATAGTTTGGCAATTTCCTACAGAACTGCGTTGCTATTAGCGGCATTTAGTTGATTTTCAGGAAGAAAATGTAGCATATTTGCAGTAAACGTAAGACATAATATCGTCTCATAACAATCACCCTTATGCGTATATAGCGAGTGTGCAGAACTAATCAGGCATAAAAATTCTGGAAGAATATTTTCAGTTCCTGACATCGCCTGAAGCAGCCTGCTGTTATTCAATTTATTTTACTTAAATACTGTAATTAATATAAATTTATTTTCATTGAACATAATTCAACAAAAACTTATTATTATTAAAAAAATGTATTTGTTAGCTTTTATTTAAGCACTATTCATAACATCAAAACATAATATGTTATGATTTATCTGTTTTGAAATAAAATACAAAATTTTGATACTTTCTTTATTTTTAATTATAAAAAGTAAAAAAAACAGAAATTCACCCTATAAATATAACAATAAAATATGCCAAGGAAAACGAAGCTCCTAACATATTTTTATATACACATTTACCATGTCCGCTCCCAATGTGGAGCATATGGACTCCTAATGGAGTTTATCTCAACAGAAGTGTATCTGCAAAAACCGCTTGTTACTGAGTGATGTTATTTATTTCACGGTTTAAATATATATTGATGTAATAAGTCACTCATGAACATAAAAAAAGGTATTTGTTAGTTTTTATTTAAGAATAAAATATTTTTATATCACTAGCCATATTCATAATATCAAAACTTAATATGTATATTGAAACTCTTTAATCAGTCCTCTGACTTAAATTGATTTGTCTGTTCTGAAATAAAATACAAAATTAAATAAACATTTTTGATACTTTCTTTATTTTTAATTATAAAAAGTTAAAAAACAGAAATTCACTCCATAAATATAACAATGAAGTATTCCAAATAAAAAGAATACGAAGCTCCCAACTTATTTTTATATATATATTTGTATATTTACTATGTCCGCTCCTAATATGGAGCATATGGGCTCCCAATGGAGTTTATCTCAACAGAAGTGTATCTGCAAAAACCGCTTGTTACTCAGTTGCTCAACCTCTCTTTTTCCA
This sequence comes from Himalopsyche tibetana, assembly GCA_030503985.1. Classification (NCBI taxonomy): domain Eukaryota; kingdom Metazoa; phylum Arthropoda; class Insecta; order Trichoptera; family Rhyacophilidae; genus Himalopsyche; species Himalopsyche tibetana. The sequence goes on from JAPJYX010000036.1 coordinate 2,648,348, forward strand.
AAGCGAGTAGGAATCGAAGGATAGGGCTAGGACAGGACTAGTGGTTAGCTAACCGCTCTCGATACGCCCCGTTTATAGGATAGGATGGGTGGGAGGGGGGAATTCAAAACATCACATACATCCGTGCCTTCGAACAGAAATTCATAAATCGATTGAAAAATCAATTAATAAAACTGTCAGTACTGGGATTTGAACCCGTGACCTCCGTAACCGAAGCCAACGACGTTGACCACTTTACCACACAGGGGACACATAGATTTTTATATTTACCAACATTAGTATTGTTAATTCCTTCTTTGAAAATTGTTTTAATTAATAACTATAGTCTAATGTTTCAATTACAATTTGATAAAATATGTTTAAAATTTGATATACCTATACATTTTTTAAGTAAATGTATAATATATGCGTATCAATAAGATAATAAAATCATGTAAAAATACTGTGTACGTGAATTTTCAATATTAAATACCTATATGAATGATTTTTTTTAATACGATCAAAGATATCGGCCTTATCAGGATACAGCACAATTTTTCTAAATACATAAGCCAAAATACGTATTAAATGATAAACTGTTCATAAACAATATATAGATTATGCACGAATGCACTTGATAATACCCGAAGATGCCGAAAGGCGAAACCCGGGTCTTTATCGACAAAACTCATGGAAGAGTACAGAATCAAAATAATTCAAATTTGATATTAAAGTTCCATTAAGCACCTTCAGTCGAAGTTCAAAATTATAAACATTATAATTAAATATTTTGCTGGTTTCCACTCTGAAAAATATTTGGCATAATTGACCTAAGACATTACTCATTATAATAAAACAATGATTTTCATATTTAAATGTACGAAGTATTCTATGTGCGAAAGGTTCTGTGTTCGGAGTATTCTTGTTCGTAAGAATCAAGTTTGGTGGAATCTGTTCACCGGTTCGTTGATGATGTTGTTGCCTACCCGAGACGTATTGCTGGCATCTCTTCTGAATGTGGCTGTGGCCTTGGAATCCTGTAAGGATAAAATATGCCATTAACAATGGTATAGAAAGTAACAATTTCAATGAAACCTCTATTATTCATTTAGACTTTGAAAGTTTGTGACAGGGTAAATAATAATATTTTTAGCCTTATGAACTCAAAATGATTTTTTTTGACTTGTCTAAGATATGTATAAATCAATTCAGGATTGACATATGCCAAATATATTATAAATAATTTCTTTAACTATAAAAATCATTATCATGCCACGTTACAGACCATTCGATGCTTAGTCTGTTTTCGCGCAAATCTGCATTCATTTGGTAATTTGTAAAACCAATTAAAGGAAATATCCTATGGATAGTTCCCGACGGTCGTCCAGAACGCCGGAATCCCACTGGTCGAAAGAAGAGGCGGGCAGGATTGAGGCTTTCGCAGCACGTGACCCAGTCGCTGTCTTGTACGTTCCCTTATATCCGAATTCCTCACAAAATTCAAAATATGTTTATATACCCATCAGAAAAATGTTCCAATCCTTTCGTTGACTAATATCTTCCTTTCAATCGTAGTTTTAGAAGTCTTAAAATACAATTCATCGTGGACACTTCCTGGATATCTAGCAATAACATCCAGAATGTTAAGTTCATCGTCGCAAATCTGAAAATGAATTAAAAAAATATCAATTATTACAAAAAATATTTATCACTTCACTTTTAAACTTCAACAATTTGAAACACTAATGGAATAAGATCTTTGATGGTTTTAGTATGCCTCTTTATCTACGTGCGGGGTCACAAATTTAATAAGATATTTTTTTAAACTATATTTTACAGAAATAATAATGATACATTTACTTTTAAGTACTTTGAACTATCATCCAGACAAATGAAGAAAATATGACATTTCACTATGTGACATTCCATTCATTTGACAGATCGAAGATCAACGAATGTTGACCAACCTTCAAATGATAATACAAAAAAAAATGTGCTCGGCTCGAATGGGTAAAGTATTTCAGACCGGTTGAAATTAATTTTACTATGGATTCCAACCGGTCTATTATTAAAACCCATTCATGCCGGACACGAAATTTTTGTATTGGTATTTGACTGTTGGTACTCGTTAAATATATTTGCATTTATGTTCGCGCTTTTTTTCAAACGTAAGTGGGAAGCCTTCTGCCGAAAACCGTGAACAAAGACGATATTTTTATTATTTGACTGAACGAAAAACGAATACGATGTCGGGAATCGAAGACCGAATTTTGATTATTTCTTTCATATTTTTAACTCTTGCGGCTCGGAGACTAGAAAAATGCTTCTCAGCCGATGGGGGTCTTTTTTGACCCCAGTGGTTTCCTCATTATTAGCCTTATTCTTATGAATTTCAAAAAAAAAAATAGTCCAAGGGCTTAAAAATATCTCTTTGCATCATTCCTCATACATTTTTTTATAAAAATCTGTGTTTTTTTAATAAATAATAATATTTTAAGTTGCGCGTAAAAAAGACGTCATGTCAGCACACATATGAATTGACTACTGAAGAGCGTTCCAAATTATCATACGAACAATCGTTATCGCGGGCGCTAATCAGCTGATAAGCGTTATCGGGTATTTATATAAACTACAAAAGGTCCAAAAAACTATGATATAAGAATACCTTAATTATAAACATCGTATCACCCATATTAAAATAGATATTTACGAAAATGTTGGTATTGGGGTCGCATTTCTTGAGCTTAGAAACGGAAAAGTTAAATGCTTTACAACATGCTAAGTACTCATTTTCACCCTGAAAATTGTCAAATTCCACAGAAAGCAATGCGATTCCTAGGATATTTAATTTCCAATTGGACAATATACAAAAACAAATTTAGGAATCTAAGGAACCGATAATCGATGCAGATTAAAAAAGTATAAGGAAAACTCGTCGACGTATTTCAAATTTGCTCTATTATGGATATAAGAAATTCAATTCGACATCTTTCTGTTTCATACGGATATCATATTCGTATTAAGCGTAAATTATCGCTTTCCCTGATCTCCTTGTATGATAGTTTGGCAATTTCCTACAGAACTGCGTTGCTATTAGCGGCATTTAGTTGATTTTCAGGAAGAAAATGTAGCATATTTGCAGTAAACGTAAGACATAATATTGTCTCATAACAATCACCCTTATGCGTATATAGCGAGTGGGCAGAACTAATCAGGCATAAAAATTCTGGAAGAATATTTTCAGTTCCTGACATCGTGTTCGTTTCATATATCAATTCATTAAAATAACCAAAGTATCATCTCTGTTTACCATAGTAATAGAGGTTATGTTTACGTCAGAGAATAGTTTGACAGGAGTACGACGATTAGTGTGGACGAACGCGATATATCATTGGTACCAACTTAAAAAAATAAATATTGCTTATGGTAAATATTTCAGACCGGTCGGAAATAAGTACCTCCGCCAGAATAAGCCTGTTGGAAAACTGTTATACGAAACAAGATGATTTCTTGTGTTTACTCAAGAACACAAGAATTTATAATTTTGTAAAATTAACAACACTTTTTAGATTCCCGCTGCTCAAAACTTGGCTTCTTCACTGCGTCCATTGACGAATTATTCACAGAAATCGTCGCCAGCTTCGTTTGACGACATTGAAATCGACCAAATTGATGTCAAAAACGAAGTTTCAGGACATCGACCAATCGCAGTGGTAATAAATCTAAAAAAGAAAGTGTTTCATGAAAGAAGCTAGTAGACTCGTCAGACGAAAAAGATGTGGACGATGAGTGTGTTCAGTGTCCGGAAGAAGATATGGATTGGGACATAGACACCCGACTAGACCAAATTCAATCAGTGCCCAATCATGAACATGACACCCCTCTGACGGAGACAACACACACAGAGATTTGCTCAACTCCAAATGGGTTAGAACTGCATGCAAATATCGTTTGTGTACAAGGTTAAGAAATCTACTGCTGTGCCAGAAGCTGACCGACAGATGCATGAAAAGAAGCCAGAGTGGAAAAATGAAATAGAAATGACTTGCAACGTGAACTTTGATCAAGACATTATGAAGCCAACTAAACAATACACCCACAAAACCCAGCCGCTTGATTATTTTAGAGATCTGTTTCCGGCTGAGCTGTTGGAGCTTTTGGTCCAGAGCACAAATGGGTATGCAGAGCAAGAAAAATCCCAAAACTGGACAAGGATTGATATGCAGGAGTTATGTGCCTATTTAGGCATAAGCTTTCTTATGGAGCTCATACCTCTTCAAAATATAGAATCATACTGGTCGACGGATAAATTTTTCCACAACCCAGTCATAAGCCTAGCAATGGCTTGTAAAAGATTCAAAAAAAATACAGAAAATTTTCATATCACCGATAATTCATCTGCTATACCCCGAGGGCAACTGGTCTATGATAAAATTGGGGAAATTCGACCTGTGCTACAAATCCTGAATAAATCCTTTGGGGAAAATGTTATCGAATCTTAACATATGACAATCGATGATCAAATTTAAAGGAAAGAGTTCTTCGAAACAGTGTTTGCTTCAAAAGCCTATCGAAAGGGGCCACAAAGCGTGGGCTCGCTGTGACGCTAAAACTGGTTATCTCTATGAATGTAATTTTTCCCTAGGGATGTCGTATTCACCAATCGATGACAATGATGATGATGGACTAGGCTATAAAGTTGTCACGTCGCTTTGTAAAAATGTGGCACCGGGAACGCTTGTAGCTTTTGATAATTTTTTTTCGAGTTTTCCTTTAATAGATAAATTATACGAACAACAAATTTTCTCAGTCGGTACGTTCAGAGTCAATCGTAAAGGTCTACCTCATTCAATTACAAAAAAAAACAAATAATAAATATGAAAAACTAAGTCCAGGAGAGTTCATGTTTCAACATGCCAACCCTATCTCACTGATAAAGTGGCGTGATAGGAAAGATGTCTTCGTGATAACTACTGCGTTTGATCCAAAAAAAGGAATAACTATTCAGAGAACCCAGAAAAACGGTACAAAAAAAGAAATGTTTTGTCCACTGGCCGTACACGAATACACTAAAAATATGGGAGGTGTGGATAAATTCGATCACTACAGGTCTTCAGACTCGATTGGGAGAAAATCTAAGAAGAAAAATTGGTTCCGGTTATTGTGGTTTCTTTTTGAAGCGGCAGTTATCAATTCCTACATTTTATATATACAAAATCACACTTCCCGACACAGCGCCCATCAAAATTTCCGACTGACACTAGCTCGAGGTCTCATAGGTAACTTTTCCTCGAGACAAAGACCTGCTGCGGTCTTCAAGAATGAGTGATTTTGGAGTTCCCGATGAAGTTCGACTTGTAAAGGTCGGAGATCACATGCCAGCTTTGTCAAGTTATAAAAGATGCCGATTTTGCAGTACGAGAAAAGCTGAAAAAAGAACGAAATTTGTTTGCGAAATTTGCGATGTACCCATCTGTTTATATCCATGTTGGGAAAATTTTCACAACCCACAACCTTTGAGTTCCAACAGATTTTAAATTGATTTATAAATATTGATATATATTTATTTTGATAGAAAATTTAAATTTACTTTGATTATTCCACGTATGTATTGTGTTACTAACTGTGACACGTGTTTCGCCTCTTTCGACTCGAGGCATCTTCAGACTTACTGTCGCAAAGTTTGCTTAAGTAATGAAGCAAGATTAATTCTAACATTTTTAAATTATGAAATTACAAAATGGAGTTTTGGGTTTTTTTCCTTTTAAGAGGAGCAAGGAGGGGGGTGTAGAATCGAAATAAAGCGAACAAATAATGATACTAATGGGTTGCAATCAATCAGATTGGGATTCTCCTTTTTAAGGGAAGCGGGGTTATAAAATTGAAACAGTGCAAACAAATTTAATCATACAACTAATGACGTTAAACATTACAAACTATAAAACTAATGAGCTGCAATCAATCAGCTAGGTTGGTGATTACTCTATTAATTGGAAACAATTTAAGTAATTTATTTTCTTAACGATTATCATTTTAAAGAACATGTGCAATTTATATTGGTTGTGATTATTGAAACCGATCCATATTTATAAATACATACAATGTTAATTGCACGCTTTAATTATAACTAGAGTAATTAAAGCCCTTCCCCCCAAGAATTGGCAGTTCTTTTTCAATCTTCATGTTTCAGAGGAACTAGGTAACAGTGCTTACCTCTCATTCGATATTATTCATAAATACCATAAGCAATAAAAAAAGTCACTCTATTGTCTATTGCAAAAGCCCGAAGACTATTGCGTCGTTGAATTCATCAACTGTTCAATGATTTAATGTAGTGTATTTCAAAGAAATGGAAGTTAAAAAAGAGCCAGTTGATCGAGAATACAACGAAGAAGGTCATCCGCCAGATGACGTTTGGTATCACGTACCAATTGTGCAACCGGAAGCCTTGGAAACTTTTGAGGTTATCTTTCTGTCGATTTTTGTCCATAGTAGTTACGTATATATGCCTTATAACGTTAATTCATTTTCTGCAACGTTTATATAAATGCGAGTATCCATATTTCTTTTACCATAAAGGAGATGGCCACACTGTCGTTTACGCAGTTACAATTGACGCAAATTACGTTATATTAGTACGAAAATGTGTAGCCGTATTTCATATTTGTTCTGTGATTCGTTCGTTTATATATGAAGAAAGAAATATTTGACAACATGACTCTTTCAGACAGATATTTCAATGGTATTTCGCTTGAATAATCGTTTCTTGTCTTCAACGTTTCATAATTTTGCACTATTTGTAGTTTCCTCGTTCTTTACGCTTATAGATGCACCAGATTATTATCCTTGATTACAACATCGCCTATGTTTGTGTCTTCCTGAGACTCTCAGTGAAGAATCTCGTATTTGCTTAATGGCATTCGTTAAACTATTTATGTTTTGTTTTTATTGAAAATGCATCAAAACACAAAAATCCCCAAAAAATCTTAGTGAAATTGCTTATTATTCTTTCAGGACGCTTCCCGTCGTATCAAATCTGAATGTCAAACCGATATCGGACAGCCCATCTTCAAAGAAGAAGTTGCTCCAAGAGAGTGTACGGTAAACTGCAGAGATTCAGAAAGTAACGAGGAATTGACTTCTTTTGCATCCGATTTCAAAAATCAGGTAACATGATAAAACACCGTCAAGTAAACAAAGTTAAAATTCATAATTAAAATATTTTTATATATGTTTTTACGTAATCGTATGTTTCGAACCGAAAAATCGACCCATTCTCAAGTCTGCTTAGTACCAAAGCGTTGTAGGTACATTAATATTACAATTTTCACTTCCTTAAAGTGTCTGGTAGTACGGATGATAAAGCCCAACATTTTTTATGCCTTTTTGCTAGAAATCTTTTTGAAATTATTAAATGTTAGTTTGCTCTCTAATTGTACGCCAATATCTTAACACACTTTGAGCGGGAAAGGTAGTTCTACCTTTTGCGCCGGATCCGCTTTAACTTTTCCGGTTCTAAGCTCAAAAAATGTGATTCTAACATTTTCCTAAATATCAAAAGTAAGCACCTACATTTGGTTAGTATGCATTTAAAATTTCATTAGCAAAATAACCCCTGCTTTGGAAGATAGAGCGATTATTGTAAAAATTGGTTTTTTCTCCTGCCGCCAATTTTCACCCGCTGTACGTACCAGTGAGCTATTACCAAAGCCCGCTTAAAGTGTGTTAAGCTGATTAAATTTTTGAAATGAAATTAAGCCATCAATTAAATAACGAAACAATTACACTCGTGACCTACTTGTAAAGAATAAAAGATTAAAATCGATCCCCCAACCCACTTCATTATCTATATTAAGCTGGCGACAGTAACAACATTCTAAAAAAAGATAACATTTTTAATAACGTTTGCTACATTCACGATAACAGATTTCAGCAATGGCTCCAAGTTTGAAGTCTGCGGAACACTAAAATAAGTGCAAAACTGCATTGATTAAGAAAGACCATACGATACGTATTGTTTTCTGTTCCTAAAATAACTGAATCTGAACAAAAACAATGAACTATAACAAAATAAAATTAATGTTTATACCTGTGTCATTTATTGTACCAGGGACCATATGGATTAAACGGGAAAACAAATACAATAGGGCAATGAGTTAACTGTAAAATTACACTGTTAATGAACTGGAATAAATTTGTTAACTTATTTGTACTGCTGTGTTTTATTTTTGGTTTCAGTTTCAAACTACCGGCGTCAACTCTACGGCTCGAACTGAATTACTATTGACAAATCTGCCTTGGGATCAATCACAAGCAAAAGCTTATATACACGAACAAAACATAATAACGGAAATATTGCAGCAGAAAATGGTCGCCATTATTCAAGTAGAAAATGCTGTGTTTAATGAGGAAAATTTCGTGTGTCGTATTTGTGATGACATATTCCCATCATCAAACATACTAAAGCAGCACGCCATTAGGCATTATGATGGGGGAAAAAGGTTTGTTAGCTTTTCATTATTCAATATTAAATGGTTACAATGAATTTTTTCTAACTCGATGCTATGAAGCTATGCTATGAAGCTTAAGCTCGTATACTGGAGAAAACCCTATTTTATTTTGAATCTATGATTGCACTTTTCTTTTTTAAATAGTTGATAATATATTATATAATTCATAGACAGGCGCATATTAGTGGAAAACGCATTCGAGGGAGAGAAAGATATTATACCAGATGAATTGCTTATAATTTTAAAAAGTTTCACATTTAATGTATAAATTGAAATACATTGAAAACCAGTATGATTCAGTTTGCAAAATGTTTTAACAGAATACTTGACAATCGTTCTCCGAAACAATTAAATATACGTTAATGCCCTATCAAACCTTTTCAAATAGTGAAAGATGATTTTAATTTTTGTTTTCATGTAAAAATGAAGTAAGAAGCCGAAAACGGATATCAAAATAGAACCAGAGCACGAATCACTGTCGTCCTCTTATCTGTATTCTATCGAGAGCGATACTCGTCAAAATAATATGAATGACATTTGCAATGAGGATCATTCAATTGACATCAAACACGAGCCACTTGAAGTCGACTCTAAAATAATTAAACAAGAAAAACATCACCAGTCGAAAAAGGTATTTCTAACATCTGGCATAAAAAGTGCATTCTCAGGGTTGTATTTTGAAATATCAAGATATTTACTTTCAAGAGTTTATCAAGAGTTAATAAAAAAATATTAATAAGTCACTATTGTCATATTATTCCTAGAATTTCGTTTCTTTTGTCTCAAACTCTTTTTAAATGACTTAAAAACCTGAAAAACTGAATAAAGACTTAAAATTATAATATTATTCTATATAATACAATTCTTTTTTTCCTGCTCTCGTTAATTATAACAAATAAGTTGTGAGACCGATGCGATATTAAAACTGCCATTTATTTTTTTGTTACAGCCAAATATAGAAAAACATTCTAGAAAAAAGACTTTCAAATGTGACCAATGCAGCTATAGAACTGCTTGGGCTGGTCGCTTAAAAACGCATAAAATGTCACACACTGGAGAAAAGCCTTTCAAATGTGACCAATGCAGTTATAGAACTGCTGTGTCTGGTAACTTAAAAACGCATAAAATGTCACACACTGGAGAAAAGCCTTTCAAATGTGACCAATGCAATTATAAAACTGTCTATTCCAGTACATTTAAAACGCATAACATGTCACACGCTGGTGAAAAGCCTTTCAAATGTGACCAATGCAGTTATAAAACTGTTTTGTCTGGTAACTTAAAAAGGCATAAAATGTCACACACTGGAGAAAAGCCTTTCAAATGTGACCAATGCAGCTATAGAACTGCTGACGCTGGCAGCTTAAAAACGCATAAAATGTCACACACTGGAGAAAAGCCTTTCAATTGTGACCAATGCAGTTATAGAACTGCTGTGTTTGCTAGCTTAAAAAGGCATAAAATGTCACACACTGGAGAAAAGCCTTTCGAATGTGACCAATGCAGTTATAGAACTGCGCAGTCTGGTAACTTCAATGTGCATATAATGTCACACACTGGAAAAAAGCCTTTCAAATGTGACCAATGCAATTATGAAACAACTCGGTCAAGTAGTATTAAAACTCATAAAATGTCACACACTGGAGAAAAGCCTTTCAAATGTGATCAATGCACTTTTAGAACATCTGTGTCTGGTAACTTAAAAAAACATAAAATATCACACACTGGAGAAAAGGCTTTCAAGTGTGACCTATGCAATTATAAAGCAACTCGGTCTGGCAATTTAAAAACTCATAAAATGTCACACACTGGAGAAAAGCCTTTCCAATGAGACCAATGCTCTTTTAGAAAATCTTGGTATAGTAGATTATAAGCGTTTAAAATGTCAAATGCTGGAGAAAAGCCTTTCAAATGTGACCAATGCAGTTATGAAACTGCTGTGTCTGGTCACGTAAAAAAGCATAAAATGTCACACACTGGAGGAAGTTTTTCAAACGGGACTTATGCAGTTATAGACCTACTGTGCTTCGACTGCCTCCTTGTTTGTAGCTTTGCGACTTATTGACTGTCATTGCGAATGCCAATCTCATAGGAAATTGAAGGCGTTTGAATTCAATTGGAGAGTCTGTGAGATTCAGTTGAATTTGTGGCAGCAAAACATTTTCAGCTCGGAAGTTGCCATTCGAAACGGTGACTTCGATTATGTTTTTCGTCAGTTTTTTAATGAAAAATCATGTTCCATTGCACAACCGTGATAGGTTCAAATCCCAAAGTTAAATAACCGGAGATCCAACTTTCAGTCGAAGAAAGTGTGGTGACATGCTTGACAAATCCAGTCAGTTCATTAACTCTGTTGGATAGTTTACAGCTTTGTTGGCATCGAAAACCGCATCGATCGATTTGTATGATACCAAGTCGCAACGGCTTATTCAGCGTTAAAATTGCCGTTTAACCTTCAAACCACTGAAAAACCGACATGCAAGATTGCGAAACACTCAACAATGAATTTTGTTTTGGTAGCAAATACAATCATCACCTGGAATGAATCGACAATGGCGCACAAATACGCATTGGAAGCACTCAATCGAACTATGAAAGATCTTTGCAATGAGTCAAGATCTTTTGGAAGCGCAATGATTGTACCATCTGGCGATTGCCGCCAAACACTACCAGTCATTCCAAGATCGACCGCTGCTGATGAACTAAACGCTTGCCTGAAATCATTGACTCTGGCGCTATGTGAAGATACTTCAGCTGACGATAAACATGCGAGTTGCATTGCTAAACGATCCATCTTTCGAAGATTTCTCCAAGCAATTGCTGACTAAACTTACAGTACAAGACATAACAGCTGACGCCAATTCGCCATCTACTTGAAAAATTTAATAAGACAAGATATAAAATAAAACTACATAATACATCAAAATTAACATAAAAAATCAAGAAATAAAATAGTAAAATTTTACAAACAGTTCACAAATACTAAATCACCAAAAATGTCCACTTCTCTAGGCAATGCGTTGATTAATCTAACGGCCCTTGGAACTGGTGACTCATAACTCTTAAGCGAGGTATAAGTTTTTAGAAATAAAAGTTTTTGCTCATAGTTTCGCCCACGTAAGAATAAATTGGGGGCATGTAAATTAATTGTCATGAGAATTTGAGGATTATCAACTCGGCCCCGAAGGAGAAGAGAAAAATGCTTTAAGCTAGAAAACGATCTTCGACTATCGTCGGTAACGACCGTGTTCCTATTGACGAATCGAACGGATTAATTTCGTTTCCACCGAATTTTAGTAATTTCGTCTCAACCAAGGACGGCTTCATCAACAAAATGTTTCCAAACATCTATCACAAAAATCACAATTGGTTGAGTGAACGAGCAATTCTTGCGGCGAAGAACAAAGATGTGAATCATTTAAACTTCACAATTCAAAATCAAATCGTTGGTCCACTACATTCCTTTAAATCTATCGACCGTGTTATAAACGAAGACAACGCAACCAACTATCCAACTGAATTTTTAAACTCATCGGATCTGCCTGGCTTGCCACCGCACAATTTACAACTAAAGGTTTAGGTCATGTTTCAAGTTATCAATTTAACACAACACGTGTTGATTCTGAGGCGATACGAAGTTCGTTGGGTCAGCTAGTATAAATATAAAAGAAAGAGCAACAGCCTACAAACAAGGAGTTTTATGTATATACACGATAACAATATTTTCAAATTTACCAAATTAATCAAATTTACCACTATTTACAATGATGAAAACCATTCAATGTTTGGAAGGTGTTCACACATTAGTAAAAATTTAGTTTTAAATATTGAAAGTGGGGCTTAATCAAATACTCTTCTGCTATGACTTGTGGTAAAAATGAAACATTTAGAATTCGGCAGTAATGTCATTTATAATGTGATTGTAATAGAACGCCGTTCTCGGCTCATTTTTGGTTTTGAACCCATGTTTGTCTTATATTGTATTTTTTACAACAATTTCAAATGTTTTGTACTCATGAATACTCTATTTGAACTTTTGTATGAATGTATGTATGATTCCCTCTATTTTGAATTAAATTCTTGTCGTTTTTGTATTTTTTGGTATAATTTCAAACCTTTTTTTATCAATAAATTGTTTATTGTATAGTAAGCTATATTTTAATTTGACTTTTTAACTTATTTACTATGAAAACAACGATTAAGAAATAAACGCCAAATATATGCTAAAATTCAAAATTTTATTTGCTTCAAAATGCAAAATTCAAACGTCAAAACGCTTTTTTTTTAAATAGATGCTAAAAATACGTGTCTTGTAATTATCATTAAAAATGTATTATCTATATATATAAAAGAAAGTGGGGTTTGTTACACCACGTATATCTTGGCTATAACTTGGCTGATTTTAATGATCTTTGATTTATTAAATTCGTATCCACCTAGAATAGCAGAATAAGCATTAAAACATCGGAAAAATAACACGGAAAATAAATTATGAAGAAAATTAATATTCTCATACAGTTTTCAAATGGCGAACAGCTTGAAATAACAAAAATGTCGTTGAATGCAGATTTCATCCGCTAGGTGGCAATTTTTCCAAAATTCTTTTGTTTCATACTTTGAGCTAGAGATGTACCGACGAACTTGGCTGTGTCAGAATTCGAAATCGTCGCCCTTGGGTCGAAATCTTCAATATCCATTTAAAAAAAAAAAAAATTAGAATTTATGTCTCATCTTCATCACCGTCGCTAGAATATTTACTGAATTGTGAAAAGATAAATAAAAGTATGAAAAAAATGAGTATTCTTTTCATGTATACATATTATATTGTTATAGAATACTATCAAATCATTATTTTAGTTTTGATCCCCATATATAATTGTTTGTATATCGACTGTGAAAAGGAAAAAGGACGTAACCCACACAAATCAAATTTTACAGCAAAAAACGTATTTTGGTGATTTTTGGCCATATGCAAATTATGAATTATACACAACCTTGAAGTGCACGGAGACTTTTAAACTGGTATTTAATTGACATAACCTAATATCAATTTAAAAAATTGTCCAGGAAAAAACTTTATTTCAGTCTTTTTTCTTGGTTTTAATTTTTCACAAGGTCATCTTTTTCAAACATTAAAGCTAAATTAAAATGCTTTTTCGGCTATTTCAGCTTACATCCTTTTGATAGAACATGTATCAAGCTGTATACATTGTGATTATTGAAAAAAGTTGTTTTGAAAAAACTGTGGGTTACGTCCTTTTTCCTTTCCACAGTCGATATGTTGAACAATAAACAAAAAAATGATATATTTTTTTTCTAATAAAAGAAAATCTCATAAATATAATATTGAATATTTGGACAACGTTGCGTTCTTTGTTATAGTGAGAATTTATATCATTTTGTAATATAAAAAATAAGAAAATTTAGAATGAACTTTCGTAAAATTATAAAAAAGTATCAATTGAATAGTTTTGAAAAGTGCCGTCATTATGTTGGTGACATGCATTGAAAACAATTTTATCCTAGACCAACACATTCCATAGCAACTGTCAAACGGATGTAATTGTTTGTCAACATTAATACATAATTTTATTATTACAAATACAGTGAAATAAAGAGGTATCAGCTATGCCAAGTACTTCTAAACCAATCTGCAGGAGTGCCCGGGATGGTTTTCTAAAAGTCTTTCAGTTCTGTGAACATGAAAAATCTAAAAAAGAAGCAATAATTCCCAGCAACAGCTCCGTAGAACGAGCGGCTAATTTCATTCGGTTGAATCAAGCAAACTGCGTTCGGAGAAGTATATTCATTTATGCAATCAGAACCGAAAGAGATGCAGCTAATGTTGGTCGATTGACTATTCTACCGGCGATGTACGGTCGTCCAGATCTATTCACCGTATTCTACGTACAATCCGAAATGGATAGAAATTGTTCAACTGCTGCTCCCCGGACAAACATCAAGTGATCGACACGACATCACCGCACGTGTCTTCAAACAAAAAATCCTATGATAAATGAACTACATTGTTAAGCATTGCGTCTTTGGGAACGATGAGGCGATTTGGCGTATATTCTCATCCTCCATTCATGAACGTCATCCCACTGTTGTACATTTGGCGGAGAATCTGGGGAGTGGTCAACGAGCTTATTTCAACGCATCGAATGTTGCTTAACGTGCTGAAACACCTCCAGCGACAGCATTGACCAGTTTCTTTTTGATTTTCCAAAGCGATCCGTTTGCATGAGTGTTGCTCTATGCATGTGCGAGATGCCACGTTGATATTAATTACACTTGGAACGCTTCACCGAAGAAATTTCAACGTCGGAAGCAATGTGAATGTTCGTGGGTCGACATCATTTGAATCACTTCAATGTCATTTGAAATGTCAATGGCGTAGTGTGCCCAACATTTCGTGCCGCATGTCAACAGCTCAATTTGCTTGAAAACGAAACTCATTGAAATATGACAATCACTATAGCTATTGTTTCTGCATCTCCAAGTCAGATACGCACATTATTTGTTTCCACTATTTCGACATGCTTCCTATCGAATCCATGTGAACTGTGGAACAAGTACAAAGATGACATGTCCGAAGAAATTTTACACCGAATTTGTGTCAGTTCAGGGAATCCCGATCTCGAGGTGAATGAGGAGATACATAACCAGGCTTTGCTTTTAATTGAAGACATGTGTTACCTCATGCGCCGCCAGATCGTGGAATGGACGACGCTATCAATCGAGAATTGAAAAGTGAACGTGAATATGATCGAGATGCATTGAACCAATCAGTTCGAACGAATGTACCACTGTTGAACCCCCAACTGAAGGAAATGTACGATACGTTAATGAAGGCAATTGATGATGGAATGGTGGCTTATTTTTCTTCCGCATTGGAAGCACTCAACCGAACTATGAAAGATCAGCGCAATGACTCAAGATGTTTCAGAGGCGCAATGATTCTACTATCTGACGATTTTCACCAAACACTACCAGTCATTCCAAGATCGACCGTTGCCGATGAAATAAATGCTTGCCTCAAATCATCGACTCTGTGGCGCTATGTGAAGAAACTTCAGCTAACGACAAACATGCGAGTTGCATTTCTAAGCAATCCATCTGCCAAAGATTTCTCCAATCAATTGCTGACTATCGTCGGTAACGGCCGTGTTCCTGTTGACGAATCGAACGGATTGATTTCATTTCCGCCGAATTTTTGCAATTTCGTCTCAACGAAGGACGGCTTCAACAACAAAATGTTCCCGAACATCTAATCACAAAAACCACAATTGGTTGAGTGAACGAGCAATTCTCGCGACTAAGAAAACATATGTGGATCATTTAAACTTCACAATTCAAAATCAAATCGTTGATCTACTGCATTCCTTTAAATCTATCGACTGTGCCACGTGAATAACATCATTTCAATGTAATTAAAATACTTTTTATTTTGAATTTTGCACATTTATTCAACGTAAATCATTTTGAGTATTTTTAATTCAGCCAATAAATTAACACAACATTTATTGATTCTGAGGCGGTACGAAGTTCGTCGGGTCAGCTAGTATTGTATATATATATACCCTATATATATCCAAACCTATTTTTATTAAATTGGTCCAATACTTGATATGACAAACAAACGGTTTCTGAAATTTTGAGTTTTTTCTATAAATATTAGTATCGACGAACAAATGATTCGATAAAATGGCCATCATTATCTCAAACCATTTACAAGAGGAAAACCTATACGTTTTGGATTCAAGCAATTGACAATGTGTCATAGCGAGACTGGATATTGCTTCTATGCTGAATTATATCAAGGAAGACTAGATAGAGGGAGATTACTAAGAAATGGGACTAGGCACGTCAGTCATATTGAAAAAAAATTCTAAAATCGATAATCCATCCAAGCATTCTTTTTATTTTGATAACATTTTTATCAGTTTTGAGTTAATGACAATGTTTAGTGCAAGACATATTACAGTTACGGGCACAGTGCGATATTATAGAATGAATAATTGTCCAATAAATGATGACAAAATTATGAAAAAAGAAATTTGGCTATTAAATATGTATATGTTTTTTTACACGCCATATGCCATGATCCCCATTTGGGAACATTTAAAAAAACTTACTTTTTATAGGGATTATGTGTTTTTTTCGTTAAAATATTTTACCAAACCTATTTTCAGTAAAAAAATAACACATATATCGCAAAAAAGTGGAAAAAATTCAGGCAGGTAATTGGTTAAGCAGTTTCATAGGTAAGACTTGACTTAGAAGTTAAAAAAGTAATTATCTACTGTAAATGGTCAATATAAATGCTTCGAAGACTTGCTCAGTTAACAACCTTTTAGCGATTAGTAGAAAGTTGATCTCACAAAAGCCACCTGTCAGATATTGCATCTTTCATTCACCTGTGACTAATCAAAAAAAAAAACTTTTTTGATATTCTGCATAAATTTATTAGGTTCAAATTGAATCATTAAAAAATATTTAGGGATAACCAAACTTTTTTCACTAATTTTTTATTTTGTTTCTAAAAGGACAAACATATTGGAGGAGCATGAAGGAGTGCAGATTTATAATCAGTCCAGTGGTTTTGTATCACGATGCCAATGGTTTGTGTGATTTTAAGGCTGACCGTTTTCTAATTTTCAAATCATATTGCTCACATAAAAATGGTTTCTCGCACGTTTATGTTCATTCAAATGTGCCTTATGTGCCGATTTATAATTGCAGAAATCACATACGAATGGCTTATCGCCAGTGTGTGATAATTTATGAGTACTTAAATTTGACTTTTGTGCAGATTTAAAATCGCACTGATCACATTCGAATGGTTTCTCACCGCTATGCGATAGTCTGTGGATCTTTAAAACTGACTGTCGTGCAGATATATAGTCACATTGATCACATTCAAAAATTTTGACGCCAGCATGCGTGAGCTGGTGTCTATTGGAACATAAACGCGTTGCGGACCTATGATCGCATTGACCACATTCGAAAGGTTTCTCTCCACTATGCGATAGCTTATGTTTGTTTAAATTTGACTTCCGTGCAGATTTATAATGGCATTGCTCACATTCAAACGGTTTTTCGCCACTATGCAATAGCTTATGGGTTTTTAAATGTGACTTATGAGCACATTTAAAATCGCATATATCACATTCAAACGGCTTGCTGTCTGTGTGTGATAGTTTATGTCTGTTTAGATTTAAGCGCGTTGCAGACCTATAGTCACACTGATCGCATTCGAATGGTTTTTCGCCAGTATGCGATAGTTTATGAGTATTTAAACTTGACTTTTGTGCAGATTTATAATCACATTGGTCACATTCGAATGGTTTCTCGCCACTATGCGTTAGTTTATGTTTTTGCAATGTTGAACGCATTGCAGAAATCATATCATGATTATAAATCTGCAACGCGTGCAAATTTAAAAACCCCTAAACTATCTCACACTGGCCAGAAGCCATTTGAATGTGATCAGTGTAATTATAAATCTGCAAGAAAGACACATTTGAATATCCATCAAAAGTCGCATACTGGCGAGAAACCATTCGAATGTGATCAATGTGACTACAAATCCGCACGGAAGACGCATTTAAACACCCAAAAACTATCGCACACTGGCGAGAAACCGTTCGATTGTGATCTATGTTTTTTTAAAACTGCAACGCGTGCACAATTAAAAAATATTACATACAGGCGAGAAACCATTTGAGTGTGACCAATGTGATTATAAATCTGCTTGGCGTTCAAATTTAAAGACCCACAAAACATTACATTTTGGCAAAAAAAACTTTTGAATGTGTGAAATGATCATTGTGTTTGTAAATTTCCAACGCATTTATTCAAGTTAAAATCCCAAAAACCAGTGGTTTCCAAACTAATTTTGCTCTTAGACCTGTTCCAAAGCAAAAACTGGACCATGGACCCCCAAGTGAAATAATAAATTTAGTTTTAATTCTTTGAATAGTGTTTTTGTTTTCATGTCAATTACCGATGTAAAACATATGGTCCGTTATTATTCTTTTTTGCATATTGTTAAAAAGCTGACAATGTTTTTACACTCAACCATTGTAAGCAATTCTTCTAAACAACTCTTTGAAGAGTATAACTTTCATTAAGCCTTCACAAGGAAAGGCCATTAACGAGTCCTCGTTGCTCAATGAATACAATATATATCATTAAATTAATAAGCTATTATATTAACCAAAAAGGTATATCTTGCATACTCTTAAAAAGCCAACCATGTGATAGACTAACAACAATTACTCGTTGTTTTGTGAAAATGTAGAGCAACGATGTCTTGCATGTTCTTAAAACCAACGATTTGATTGTCTGACAGGTAGTCCACATGAAATCATTTTTTTATTCAACAATTTTAAACGATTGTACTCGACAACTTCTCATTTATAGTATATCTTATAAAATTCTAAGAGGGATAGACTAACAACAAGTTCTTGTTGCTCTGTAAAAGTCTGTTTACTATACCAAAAAAATGATAAGATACATAAACCAAAATGATGACATCTTCCATTCTCTCAAAAAGCCAACCATGATATTGACTGACAGATAGTCTTCGATTATTATTTTTTTTAAATAAATAAAATAAACTACTTTACCAACGTGCGTACTTTTATTTCAAAATAGCCTTCAGAGGTTAACCTCTATGTAGTCTATAGACTAACAGTAAGTTCTCGTTTCTCTGTCAAAATCATTGTATTTAATCAGTTTGCTCATACGATATAGAAAGTAAACAGTTACTTAAAAATTCAACCAAGTGATAAACTAACAACAAGTCCTCGTTGCTCTGTCGTCATAATATTTTAATGAATTCGAACAAGTAATAAGCTGTTTATCAAATGTTGTTTCTTGCTTGCTCTTAAAAAGTCAAGCATGTAATTGACCGACAAATAGTCCTCATAAAAAAAAATCCCATTCGAACAAGTAATACGATATCTTGCATAGTCTGAAAAAACCGGTGAGAGAAAGAACTACAAGTCGTTATGTAATGTCTTGGGAAGACGACGACAGGCGTTGTAAAAATCAGTACAAGAATAAACAAAAAGCCAGTCGTCAATGTCTTCAAATTTTTACATTTATTAAAGATATTTCTTTGACTACCAAGGAAAATCAGCAGGAAAAACACACCACCCCACCTGTTAGATGTCTGGATAAAGAATAATCGAACTTCTCTGTCGAGGGGGGGTATATACTCAAATTAATATGACACTGCGCATGCCCGAAAAAAGAATTGTTGATCTCCTTGGTTACGTTCATTATAATAGATAACGATATGAATCGTCCAACCTGTCGTCGATAAAAAAGTAACATATTATATAATATTACCAATGGCGGTTCCTGACCTAAAATTATGGGTGGGCTAGAGAAAAGCATAGCATTGTATACTATTTACAAAATTTTGCATGCTTCCACTTCATCTTATACATTAATCTACAAGCAAATTAACAAATACTACGAAACTACTGCAAAGCATAAATTACTATATAATAAAATCAATGCTAATGTAAGTAAGAAATAATATAAAAATAACCTTAAATTTGTCTTTCAAAGTGAAAAAGTCCACAAAGCAATACAGAGAACTGTCGCTTTTATACAATACATCGATTTGGTATTTGTGTATGGCCCAAAAGCTAAATCTTTTTAGCCCCCAATGAATGACAGAAGCCAGTAAATTTGAAACACAGTCTTGTGGGTTTGGTGACGTTTCCGTACATACAAATACAAACAAAATCGAATCGTGCTAGATTGCGTTCCAGTGTAAAGAACTATTGTCTATGATTGCGGGCTTGGAAGCTCTAGCCCCTGAGCCGTGAATACATAGGTGTTGCCAGACTGACGTCACGCTGCCTGTTCTCTATGAATTATTTATAGGGTTATTGTTATTTTTATGACGGCTCAGCTTAAAATTGTAATACAAAACAATCGAGAATATTGTTGTAGGTAGACATGGCATTGTCTTATATTGACAGAGGAAAATTTAAACAAATATATTATATTCATTTGGGAATGGTTAGTTACGCTTATAAATGTATTTATTTTGTTCACCGGCCGAATTGCTGTTCATTTTTATTCAGCCAACTAAAGTTTTGGGTGAAAAATGCAGGTCGGGCTTAGCCCACCTAGGCCAGTACCTAGAACCGCCACTGAATACAATGGCAAATATGTATGATCCAACACGCTTACGTGGCGTCGGGTGAAGGCAGTATGTTTCCGCCTTTACGCCTCTAGCTACTTAGACGCGGAAGCGGAACGAAAGCGGAACGTTGCTACGTAAAGATGTGCGTCGTGCCGGTCCGCTTCCGTTCCTTGTCTATTGTAGTTTCGTATATATGCCAAATAATGTTAATTCTTTTTCTGCACCGCCAATATAAATGCAATAATTAAGTAAGTATACAATTTTATATGGCCAATTTGTCGTACACGAGAATCTGAGAAACCGATAATTAACGTCAAAATTTGTAGCCGTAATTCAGATTTGTTCTATTGATCGTTCATTTGTATGCGAAGAGAGAACTATTTGTCAAAATATGATGGTGACTCTTTCAGAATGATATTCCATTTCTTATTCCGCGTGAATATCCTTTCTCCCATGCATTATAGTTTTGCATCTCAATAAAATTAATTTTCATCTATCGTTATATGCGACATATAGTCAATTTTCGGAGAAAAAATTGGAAAAAAACATATTTACACAAAAATCTCTCAATAATCTCAGAACACTTGATTCGAATTGCTATTTGCTAAAAAAACTTCAGGATGATTCCTTTCGTATCAAATCTGAATTTAAAACTGATATCGGACACCCCATCTACAAAGTCGCTCCAAGAGAGTGTGCAGTAAATTGCAAAATTTCAGAAAATGGCGAAGAATCTACTTCTTTTGAATCCGCACTCAAAAATCAGGTAACATGATAAAACATCGTCAAGTAAACATAGTGAAATGTTGTTATTAAAATATATTTTATAGGCACAAGAATAGGCTTGAAACTCTGAGTTTTTAACGACTTTCGAAATGTGGTAATCTCCATTTTTGCAAAGTCAGATTGACGTACAAGAATTTCCTTTAAACCTAGACTTTTCATCATTGTTATTTTTTACCTCGATGCCTTTTACAATGAAAATTGTTCTTAAATCATTGAAATATCAATTTTCTTATTCATTATTAATCGTGGAGACATTTCATTGATGTTTTATCCTGGGTTCACGGGCCCGAATGCTAGTACGAGCAGTTTCATATATAGTTTTTTCAATCAATTTATTGTTTTTTGTTCGAAAGCATGTGTTTTTAATTCCCTTCCATTCAGAAAAATAAAGCTTTTTAGCGAGGATCATCAATAATTGATTGACAATTATTGTCATATCCTTTCCAATGTTACCTATGCGTCAAATAATTATTTGCGTGCAACATTTTCGAGCTTAGAAAGCCAACCTAACAAATGCGTGGCATGATTTAAATATTTTTGCAAACTAATTCAAATCCGAAATAAAAGTGTGTTTCTTTAATGCTTTGCATTATTTAAACAATAATCGCGCATAAGAATAACTCTTTCACTTCGAACTTTCGTAAATTCTGCATAATTAGCAACCTATTTTTTTAACCCTTTGATGGGTATCGCCTTGTATGTGCGTCTTAAAGTAGGGTAGTCTTATATAAGTTACCATGTTCACATTTTATATTGAGTTTCTGCTCTTTATTTAAATGATTTTAAGCACTCATATTTTGTAATTGTTAATTGCTGAATTCTTGTTCATTTCATCGCTACAAGTTGATTTGTTATGTATTCATAAACCTCAACAGTAGCAGCTATTCAACCAAAACAATGATTACCAACTGATTGCCCAACTAAAATGCCCATGCTAAGAAACGACCGCTTAAAGCCAAACTCATTTGCAAAATTATCTTTGGCCTTGTTGATGTTGAAAATTTGAAGCGATACTTGAGATTTGTTCTATAAATCGTTCATTCGTATATGAAGAGAGAACTATTTGGCAAAATATAATTACTCTTTCAGCATAACTTCTTTTGTTTCCCATGTTTGATAATTTTACATTATTAGTCATTCGGTTTTCTTGTTGTTTCCGCTTATAACTGCATCGTTATATGCGGCACATAGCACCGTACACATCTATGGCTTCCTGAGGCTCTGACAGTATACTCCAGTATTTGCATAATGAAATCATAAAAACGTTTAACGATTTGTTATATTGCCTTAAAAATCTTAGTGTTATTGATTGATAAATTGACTGGGCATTTTTTAGTAGAACTCCATTATAAAAGGGTAAAATAGCAACGTATTTTATATTTATTAGTTGATAGCTATTTCGGCTTTCGCCATCGTCAGAACTATCTGTTTATAGTTAGTTTAAACTGTAGAACTAAATGCGTTGCTATTTTAACCTTATTCTTAGTAACTGATTAACATTGCTGAATCTGTATTTCAGAGCGTTGGGGGCTAAATTGAATCTGCCCATGACACCCATACTCATACATTGAAACACAAATACCAATATCGTTGTATTGTATGAAAGTGACAGGCATGAACTAGTATACTTTGTGACAGATATTGAATCTCAGTGACAGCTCTGTATTGCTTTCTGAACTTTTTATTTCACTTTGAAAGACAAGAATTTAAGGTTCCGTATTATTATTTCTTAGTCACGTTAGCATTGATTTTAATCTATATATTAATAGTCGATAAAATAATCACAAATCACAATTCACAAACCACAAATCACAACCCACAAATCACAACCCACAAATGTGTGCGTACTGATGTCACAAAATTAAAAAAATTACGACATCTGTTCTGCTACTACTGCGAAAATTCGATAATTCACGATATTTCTGCTCCTACGAAAAATGGTTGTTAGCAAACTTGAACATTATTCCAAAAATTCAATAATTTACGAAATTTCTGCTACTACGAAAAATGGTTGTTAGCAAACTTGAACATTATTCCAAATATTAAATAATTTACTAAATTTCTGCTCCTACGAAAAATGGTTGTTAGCAAACTTGAACTTTATTCCGAAAATTCAATAATTTACGATATTTCGGCTATTACGAAAAATGGTTGTTAGCAAACTTAAACTTTATTCCAAAAATTCAATAATTTACGATATTTCGGCTACTACGAAAAATGGTTGTTAGCAAACTTAAACATTATTTCAAATATTAAATATTTTACGAAATTTCTACTCCTACGAAAAATGGTTGTTAGCAAACATGAACATTATTCTAAATATTAAATAATTTACGAAATTTCGGCTACTACGAAAAATGGTTGTTAGCAAACTTAAACATTATTTCAAATATTAAATATTTTACAAAATTTCTACTCCTACGAAAAATGGTTGTTAGCAAACTTGAACATTATTCCAAATATTAAATAATTTACGAAATTTCTGCTACTACGAAAAATGGTTGTTAGCAAACTTAAACATTATTTCAAATATTAAATATTTTACAAAATTTCTACTCCTACGAAAAATGGTTGTTAGCAAACTTGAACATTATTCCAAAAATTCAATAATTTACGAAATTTCTGCTACTACGAAAAATGGTTGTTAGCAAACTTGAACATTATTCCAAATACTAAATAATTTACTAAATTTCTGCTCCTACGAAAAATGGTTGTTAGCAAACTTAAACATTATTCCAAAAATTGAATATTTTACGAAATTTATGCTTCTACGAAAAATGGTTGTTAGCAAACTTAAACTTTATTCCAAAAATTCAATAATTTACGAAATTTCTGCTACTACGAAAAATGATTGTTAGCAAACTTAAACATTATTCTAAAAATTAAATAATTTACGAAATTTCTGCTACCATGAAAAATAGTTGTTAGCAAACTTAAATATTATTCCAAAAATTAAATAATTTACGAAATTTCTGCTACTACGAAACATGGTTGTTAGCAAACCTAAACATTATTCCAACAATTCAATAATTTACGAAATTTCTGCTACTACGAAAAATGGTTGTTAGCAAACTTAAAAGTTATTCCAAAAAATAATAATTTACGAAATTTCTGCTATTACGAAAAATGGTTGTTAGCAAACTTAAACATTATTCCAAATATTAAATAATTTACGAAATTTCTGCTACTACGAAAAATGGTTGTTAGCAAACTCAAACATTATTTCAAATATTAAATAATTTACGAAATTTCTGCTCCTACGAAAAATGGTTGTTAGCAAACTCAAACATTATTTCAAATATTAAATAATTTACGAAATTTCGGCTACTACGAAAAATGGTTGTTAGCAAACTTGAACATTATTCCAAATATTAAATAATTTACGAAATTTCTGCTACTACGAAAAATGGTTGTTAGCAAACTCAAACATTATTTCAAATATTAAATAATTTACGAAATTTCTGCTTCTACGAAAAATGGTTGTAAGCAAACTTAAACATAATTCCAAAACTTAAATAATTTACGAAATTTCTGCTACTACGAAAAATGATTGATAGCAAACTTGAACATTATTCCAAATATTAAATAATTTACGAAATTTCGGCTCCTACGAAAAATGGTTGTTAGCAAACTCAAACATTATTCCAAATATTAAATAATTTACGAAATTTCGGCTACTACGAAAAATGGTTGTTAGCAAACTTAAAAGTTATTCCAAAATATAATAATTTACGAAATTTCTGCTATTACGAAAAATGGTTGTTAGCAAACTTAAACATTATTCCAAATATTAAATAATTTACGATATTTCGGCTACTACGAAAAATGGTTGTTAGCAAACTTAAACATTATTTCAAATATTAAATATTTTACGAAATTTCTACTCCTACGAAAAATGGTTGTTAGCAAACATGAACATTATTCTAAATATTAAATAATTTACGAAATTTCGGCTACTACGAAAAATGGTTGTTAGCAAACTTAAACATTATTTCAAATATTAAATATTTTACAAAATTTCTACTCCTACGAAAAATGGTTGTTAGCAAACTTGAACATTATTCCAAATATTAAATAATTTACGAAATTTCTGCTTCTACGAAAAATGGTTGTTAGCAAACTTGAACATTATTCCAAAAATTCAATAATTTACGAAATTTCTGCTACTACGAAAAATGGTTGTTAGCAAACTTGAACATTATTCCAAATACTAAATAATTTACTAAATTTCTGCTCCTACGAAAAATGGTTGTTAGCAAACTTAAACATTATTCCAAAAATTGAATATTTTACGAAATTTATGCTTCTACGAAAAATGGTTGTTAGCAAACTTAAACTTTATTCCAAAAATTCAATAATTCACGAAATTTCTGCTACTTCGAAAAATAGTTGTTAGCAAACTTAAACATTATTCCAAAAATTGAATATTTTACGAAATTTATGCTTCTACGAAAAATGGTTGTTAGCAAACTTAAACTTTATTCCAAAAATTCAATAATTCGCGAAATTTCTGCTACTGCGAAAAATGGTTGTTAGCAAACTTGAACATTATTCCAAATATTAAATTATTTACTAAATTTCTGCTCCTACGAAAAATGGTTGTTAGCAAACTTGAACTTTATTCCGAAAATTCAATAATTTACGATATTTCGGCTATTACGAAAAATGGTTGTTAGCAAACTTAAACTTTATTCCAAAAATTCAATAATTTACGATATTTCGGCTACTACGAAAAATGGTTGTTAGCAAACTTAAACATTATTTCAAATATTAAATATTTTACGAAATTTCTACTTCTACGAAAAATGGTTGTTAGCAAACATGAACATTATTCTAAATATTAAATAATTTACGAAATTTCGGCTACTACGAAAAATGGTTGTTAGCAAACTTAAACATTATTTCAAATATTAAATATTCTTCAAAATTTCTACTCCTACGAAAAATGGTTGTTAGCAAACTTGAACATTATTCCAAAAATTCAATAATTTACGAAATTTCTGCTACTACGAAAAATGGTTGTTAGCAAACTTGAACATTATTCCAAATATTAAATTATTTACTAAATTTCTGCTCCTACGAAAAATGGTTGTTAGCAAACTTGAACTTTATTCCAAAAATTTAATAATTTACGATATTTCGGCTACTACGAAAAATGGTTGTTAGCAAACTTGAACTTTATTCCAAAAATTCAATAATTCACGAAATTTCTGCTACTACGAAAAATGGTTGTTAGCAAACTTAAACATTATTCCAAAAATTGAATATTTTACGAAATTTATGCTTCTACGAAAAATGGTTGTTAGCAAACTTAAACATTACTCCAAAAATTAAATATTTTACGAAATTTCTGTTACTACGAAAAATGGTTGTTAGCAAACATAAACATTATTCCAAAAATTAAATAATTTACGAAATTTCTGGTAACTATAAAAATAAAATAAATAAAAATTAAATGAAATAAAATAAAATAAAATAAAATACCATAAAATAAAATTAAAATTAATACTATGCAACAAAAATCTCACGTTGCTGGGCAACGGGCTTACAGCTAGTATATAATAATTGATGCATTGCAGTAGTGTCGTAGTATTTGTTAATTAGTATATAGTATACAATGCTATGCTTTTCTCTAGCCCACCTAAGATTTTAGGTCAGGAACCGCCACTGATTGTATTGTATGGAACAGGAATGCACTGCCGTCGCGTCGCGTTGAATACACACATTATTATGAAGATCACTGATAAATTATGCGAAGTAAATTTCAGTGGAAAACATTACCATTTATTTAACATCCAAAGATTCATTTGTCTATGAAAAGATGAGCAAAATATTTATAATTACTGTCTATGGAAACACCATATTTTGTAAAGCTTGTGTATTGATTTATATTCTCTGCATCACAATTGTTCGTAAATGGATATCAAAATAGAACCAGACGATGAATTACTGTCAATTGATTCATCTGAGAACGCTCAAAACAGCGAAAGTCGGCAAAATAGTGATGATGCTATCTTGAATGAGGAAGACTCGATTGACATCAAGGTCGAGTCGCTCTCAAAGCGAGGAGTTTTCGACGAAGCAGATCATCAAGAGAGTTATAAGGTAATCTTAAACACTATCAAGTCACTCTGTTGTCTAAAAATAATCACATTTATACATTGTTATATCGGATTAACACGTGCAACATTTATTTGAGGTTATGTCCGTTGATGTTCTTTTTGGTAAAATTGCCATACTTCCGAGCACGGATTATTGCGGCGAAAAACTTCACAGACTAAGCTAAAAACAACGCCACGATTTAAAATATTCATTGAAGCATCCCGGAAGCGAGTAAAAGTCACACATTATTATGAAGAACACTGATAAATAAATGATATGAAATATTTTCAATACACATCGACATCCTTTGTGCCGTAGGGTGTTACTCAGAGCATTGTTAGTGCAGTGCTACCAACTGAGAGGTTGCTGTCTCTGGTTGCTGCCTAATCCACGTACATATTGATAATAGACAAAGGCAGGGGTGGGGAACCTTTTCTTCTCTAAAGGTCGCATTTATTTTTCTGATTCGACACAAGGCCGCAGTAAACATTGACTAGGGAATCTTTGGTCGAAAAAAGGAATTTACAGTCAACATATGTCAGGAATTTACGAATTTACATACATTTACAGAATTACAGAATTGGCCAGAAGGCCGCATCAGAGTAGCCAAAAGGCCGCAGGTTCGCCACGTCTGGACAAAGGTATCAAACGTATATATATTTTTGTTTGATTTGATTTCGAATAAATAGTGCATATTTTAGCAGAAATTAAAACAGCAGGAATTCAATAATTAAATAAAAAGGATGTTCATTTATAAAAAGTGAATTTTAAAGTCTGCACTGTTTTATGTTTCATAATTTAATAAACGAAAAGTATTTGAATATAAGAAAAAAATATCGTATTTGGCGAAAAAAGAGAAATAATTTTTAAATCATTAGATAAAATTACTATACGCAAAATAAAATACTAATAGTATTTCAGATAATATGAATCGTTCATTTACATATGAAGAGAGAACTATTTGAAAGATAATGGCGACTCTTTCAGACTGATATTATATTTCTCATTCCGCGGGAATCATCGCTTCCTGTCTCTCTCTCATGTATGATAATTTTGCATTTTACAGAATATAATTTCCTTTATTGGTGAGAAAAAAATTGTATATTTCCTCAACACAGTTGCTTTCAACAATATTTTCTTCATTCTATAAAAATGACATAAAAATATAATATTTATTCACAAATAATATTCTTTAATCCACGTCCGCTCCCAATGTAGACCATATGTCTTTTTATGGATGTTTCGTACCGGAAGTTTATCTCTTTATTTCGAAGAGAGTGTGAATAGAATGACAAGTAAACGGAATCTACAAACATCACGGAAATCCACCCTATTGAACAGATATCTACTAATCTGGAATTCATACATATGACCACCGTAAGCGAAGAAAACCTCCACGTTGACCACTCGACCACATGCAATAACACAAAATGTCCCTTACAATATTGATTTCAATTGATATTTTTTTAGGACGCTTCTCTTATCAAATCTGAATTTCAAACTGACACCAATCAGTCAATCGCCAAAGAAGAAGTCGCTCTAGAATTATGTGGGGTCAAATGCAAAAAATCAGAAAATGGCGAGAAATTGTCTTATTCTGAGTCTGAACTTAACAATCAGGTAACATAATTAAACATAGTAGAACTTTATAATCAAAATGGGTTTTTTTGTCTTTATTTAGGTCTTCATTTGTCAAAAAATGTGCTTCAAACTGACAATGTGACACTATAAATATATTATATATTCTTTTGTAAGAAGTAATCACAATTCCAAAATCACGTGGTAACATCTTTACTTGTTAGTGTTTTGACGACGGCTTTATCCTGAAACACTTTTCATCATTTCATTTTAATAAATTTAAGATTTTTGCTTTTATAATTGCTATATGAAATGAGCTTCACCCGTACAATACCACGATAAATTCTGAATTGAATTGTCATTCACGGGATAAGGCGATCGATTTACCATAACAGAAAGTGTCAAAATCGATCAATATAAATACTCAAGTGTTGCGTCATAATTTTGTGGAACACAATCTTGCACGAATTATTACTCGCCAATGACTTAAGCAGCTTTAATACAGATTTTCCGGCAAATATGAAATGTTTTATGAACGTAAAATCAATCTGCCGCCTGAAAGATGGCAATAGGTATTGGACAAAATTGGGGAATATAAATTTGATTTATTATTTATTCATTTAAATAAAATGGTGTTTCAGTATCACCAATCACCAAAAATATGCTATACAAAACACCTACGAAACTAAAAAATAACATATGTCCCCAAGGCACAGACAAATTATAATATTATTATACTATGTATATACAAACTTACAACATTTATTTCAGAGTTCAGCTGCCCATAACTCAATTTCTACACTGCGTCCATTATATGAGTATTCAAAAAGGACATCGCCAGTATCGTTATCCAATATTGACATCGACGAAATTAATGTAAAAATGGAAGTCTTAGGACATCGAGCGATCGTGGTGGTAGTAAATTTAGAAAAAAAAGTGTTTCATGAAAGAAACTTCATATGCAGTATTTGTATGCAACTATTTTCATCGTGTGATTCACTTTCTTTGCATAAAAATCTTCATCAGACATTCCTCCATGCAAAACCTTCGAGAGATGCGACTTTCCGTCACAAATTTGGTAATTATTTATCCAGCGATATAAACCCCTTTAAGTGCGATGAATGTGCCTTCGAATCTGCACAGCGTCCATCCTTAATATCACATCAACTATCGCACGCCGTTGACAGGTTATTCAAGTGTGATCAACTTAAAGAAGATCACAATGCCAAACCTTTGAAAACTGAATCGTTAGAATTACACGATTGTTTAGAAGCTAAATGGACACTGTCCCAGGTAACTTTCGAATCTCTTATAATGTTATTCTTAGTCTATTCTACTGTTTACATAAAAGCTTAAGAATGCTTTAAGATCCTTATACGAAACAAGCCAATATCTGTTGTTGGCTAAAAAAGCTTTCAAAATTAAATTTTAACACTTTTCAGAATCCAGCTTCCCAAAAGTCTGCCTCTTCACTTCGTCCGTCATCGCCAATATCGTTCGACGACATTGAAATACAAGAAAATAATGTCAAAAATGAAGTCTTAGGACATCGGCCGATCGTGGTGGTGATAAATCTACAAAGGAAAGTGTTTCATGACAGAAATTTTGTTTGCAGTATTTGTATGAAACTATTTGCATCGCTTGATTCACTTTCATTTCATAAAAACATTTTTCACAAATCCATTTTGAGTATAGAACATACCGGAGGTGCGGCGCCTCTTCATCAACTAGACCATCTTAAAAAAGGTTTCACGCCTTTGCAATGTGACGATGGTGATTTTGAATCCGCTTACCGCATTTTCTTACAACAACACAAATTAAATTATTCCGACGGAAAACTATACGACAAAGAAAAATGTGACTCAGAAAATATTTCTAATCGAAAAAAAACATGGCGTACAAATTTAAAAACCTATCACCTATCGCATAACAGCGACAAACCATTCGAATGTGATCAATGCGAATATAAATCTGCATTGAAGTCGGTTTTAAAAACCCATAAACTTTCGCACGCTGACGTGAAACCATTTAAATGTGATCAATGTGATTATAAATCTGCTTGGAGTTCAAATTTAAAAACCCATAAACTAACTCATACTAGTGAGAAACCATTTAAATGTGATCAATGCGATTATAAATCTGCATGGAAGTCACATTTAAACTCCCATAAACTATCGCATACTGGCGAGAAACCATTTCATTGTGATGAATGTGATTATAAATCTGCATGGAAGTCACTTTTGAAGTCCCATAAGCTTTCGCATATTGGTTAAAAAAACATTCCATAGTGATCAATTGGATTATAAATCTGTAACACGTGCAAATGTAGTAACCCATAATTTATTGCATACTGGCGGAGAAATCATTTGAATGTGATGTTTGCGACTTTAAATCTGCTTATAAGAATAATTTAAAAACCCATAAGCTTGTGCATACTGGCGTTAAACCATTTGAATGCGATCAATGCGAATATAAAGCTGCTCATAAGAAATATTTAAAAACCCATAAGATTTCGCATACTGGCGATAAACCATTCAGATGTGATATGCGATTATAAATCAGCGAGGCGTTCATCATTAAAAACTCACAAATTATCACACACTGGCGAGAACCCATTTGAATGAGTTTATAAATCTGCACGGAAGACAAACTTAAATAGACACAAACTATCGCATTCTGTCGAGAAACCATTTTATATGCACGGCGATCAACCTTTGCAATAACAACCATATTAGAAATAGCCATGTAAGAAGTTATTTCGAAACAAACTCGCATTGAAATTAGCTTCAAAAGTGTGTTTGTAAAGAACGAGATACTTTTTTTATACATAATTGTTCAGAAGAGATAGGAAGAGTCGAGTACCTGTCTATAAATAATGATTTCAGGGGTGAACTCCGTTACTTAGATGTGTTCAATTTATGAAAATAGTTCGATCAACTTTTTATGTATTACATATATTTATATGTGTGATTTTCTTATAATTTTCAGCATTTCAATTTTCAACATTATAAATTGATGGAACTATAAACAACAAAAAAAACCAATTTTCATTTGTTTTATTACATAACTAGCTGACCCGACGAACTTCGTACCGCCTCAGAATCAATAAATGTTGTAATAAAAATAATAAAACATTTTAGTACTTTTCCCACATAAAATTTATTTGATCAGGACCGGTTTCGCTCATCGCGAGCATTTGAGTTATTATCATCAATGCTCGCGATGAGCGAAACCGGTCCTCATCTAATAAATTTTATGTGAAAAAAGTACTAAAAATGTTTTATTATTTTTATTATAATACCATTCCACCAAGTATTGACAGCGAACACCTTAAAAGTGATTAAATGTTCTGTTAACTAGATAACTTGAAGCATGATGACTACCGAGTCAACCTTCAGTTGGAAAATGCGCGGTGGCAAGCCAGGCAGATCCAATAAGTTTAAAAATTAAGTTGGATAGTTGGTTGCTTCGTCTTCGTTTGTTACACGGACGATAGATTTGAAGGAATGCAGTGGACTAACGATTTGATTTTGAATTGTGAAGCTTAAATGTTCCACATCTTTGTTCTTTGCCGCAAGAATTGCTCGTTCATTCAACCAATTGTGATTTTTGTGATTAGATGTTCGGGAAAATTTTGTTGAATGAAGTGAAATTGCGAAAATTCGGCGGAAACAAAATCAATCCGTTCGATTCGTCGACAGGAACACGCCCGTTACCAATAGTCAGCAATTGCTTGAAGAAATCTTCGGCAGATGGATCGCTTAGCAATGCAACTCGCATGTTTGTCGACAGCTAAAGTTTCTTTACATAGCGCCAGAGGCAAACGTTTATTTCATCGGCAGCGGACGATCTTGGAACGACTGGTAGTGTTTGGCGAAATCGCCAGATAGTAGAATCATTGCGCCTATAAGACATCTTGAGTCATTGCACAGATACTTCATAGTTTGATTGAGTGCTTCCAATGCGCATTTGTGCGCCATTGTCTATTCATCCAAGGTGATGATTTTACTTGCTACCAAACTTTGGTCGTTGCTGAGTGTTTTGCAATCTTGCATGTCAGTTTTTCAGTCGCTTAAAGCAGTGCTCCGCAAGCGGTGTGCCGCGAGGCGATGCTGGGTGCGCTGCGGCGCGAATCTCTTACTTAACTTAATCTAAACGAAAAAAAACAAATAGTTTGGTCGATACTACAAAATATTTCTGATGACACTATCATAGAGAAGCAGAAATAAGTATTTTTTGGTTGAAAGAATATGTTATATGTACAGTCTGCGCAAGAATGTTTCGCGCACCTTGCGAAAGTTCAGTTTTATATTTTAAAATATCGTTTAAGAGTACAGATGAATTATTTCTTTATAAATATCATTACAAATTTGTCTAAGCATGTACCCACTAGGGTATCTAATCCCGAAGCCTTTTTCCAATCCTGGGATTTCGGGATTGATTTATTTTGAATCCCGGGATTGAGATTTTCTCACCGAGGAATTTGAAATCCACAATTTGCTATACTTTTTCCCGGAATCTCACGGAAACCTTTTTTTTTTTTTTTAGCTCACCGAAGAATTTGAAATCTCCGATTTGGTATACTTTTTCCCAGAATCTCACGAAAACTCGTTTTTTGTTCGAGAATTTGCTCAAAATTTCTCAATCCCAAAGTCCCGGATTGCGGCCATCTCAATCCCGGAATTTATGGATCAGAAAATTGAACGGGATCCCGGGATTGAAAGCCCTAGTACCCACATCTTAAATATAAATGTTTTTAACGTTTTTAAAATTTGTAACAGCTAATAATGAGCTTATGATAACTAGGGTAGTAGAATTAACAATTCGTTGTATTCATTAAATGTTTTTTAGTTTAAATTAAATTTACAATTATTTTTTTACCAATTATTAATTATTGATAACTTTTGACTTCCAGGGCAGGAAAAGCATTGAAAATATCCATGTTTTCTTGAAAGCTTTTTATTTCAATTAATATCTTATTTCCCACTCTTGAGCTTTTATGGGGGTAGTTATTTCAAAAAAATAGATTTTTTTAGATTTCAAAGTGAAAAGACAGTCCATAAATAAAAGTGGTAAAGAGATTTTAATAAAAAAATTAATCTTATCCATATGGTTTTTTGTGGTATGTATCATATATTCACACAAACTAATTTAATTTCTGTACATTATGCATATATTTACTTGTGATGTGCCGCGAAATTTTGAAGAACACGTTGGTGTGCCGTGGAAGATAAAAGGCTGAGGAGCACTGGTTTAAAGGTTTAACGGCAATTTCAACACTGAATGAGCCGTTCGTCATCCTTCTATCAACGTGGCAGCCAGAAGTAGAAACTGCTACAGCAATTTTTTTATCTCGCACGAACAGTGGCCATAATCAATGACATGAAGAATGTCTTCCCAGCTCCACCGGGCGCATTGAGGAAAAATAAGCCACCATTTCCATCATTAATTACCTTCATTGACGTATCGTAAATTACCTTCTGTTGAGGGTTCAACAGTGGTACACTCGTTCTAACAAATTGGCTCAATGCATCTCGATCATATTCACGTTCTCTATTGAAAGCGTTGCTCATTCCACGATCTGGAATTGACATTCCTAACTTGACTAACAAACTGCCGCACATAAGGAAACACATGTTTTCGATCAAAAGCAAAGCCTGGTTATGTATCTCTTCATTCATCTCGAGATCGGGATTCCCCGAACTGACACGAATTCGATGTAAAATGTATTCGGACATGTCATCTTTGTACTTGTTCCACAGTTCACGGGGATTCGATGGGAAGCATGACAAAATAATGATAGAAAATAATGTGCGTATCTGACTTGGAGATTCAGAAACATTTTTTTCAGCAATTTTCATGTCCCAATGAGTATCATTTTCAAGCAAATTGAGCTGTTGACATGCAAGTAGAAGCATTCTTCATTTTTTGGATGAACTGTGTAAATGCGACCAAGAGCATCAGTAGTCATTCGGATGAGCAGGAACCGCATCGCCTTGCTTTCGACGTTAAAATTTCTTCAATGTAGCTTTCCAAGTGTAATAACGTGGCATCTCAAAGTAGAGCAACGTTCGTTCAAACAGCGTAATATTCTTGTCAAAAAAATTATCATAACTAAATATACACATAACCTTATTTCAATATTATCCGATTTTTTTCGTTTTCAATTCATATCATCGATTTTTTTTATTCTTATCCATACTCTAAATTTGAAAATTATTTAAAAGTCAATCGTACGCAAAAGAAGCAAAAACAAATGAATTTTGGAAAAATTGCCATCTAGCGGATGAAATCTGCATACAACGACATTTTCATTATTTTAATCTGTTCGTCATTTGAAAACTATGAAAATATTAATTTTCTTTATAATTTCTTTGCCGTGATATTTTACCGATGTTTTAATGCTTATTCTGCTATTCTAGGCGGATACAAATTAAATAAAACAAAGATCATTAAAATCAGCCAAGTTATAGGTGGTGATACAAACCCCACATTGTTTTATATATATAGAATATTAATTTTTTGAAAAACTTATCACGCTTATCAGTCGGATTTTATTATTTTCGTACGATCAAGATAAACTGTGCTTAAAAAAAAGTTATAAGCCCAAAAAAAACGTTCAAGGTTAGACTCGAACCATTGTCCTACAGCTTATCAATCTAGCGCTTTGCTTTGGGTACATTGGAATTAAGGAACGTGCAAAAATTAGGATTTATATGCTGTGTTTCAAATAAAAAACAAAAGTTTCAAAATTCGAATGCAATACAATATTTATAATGTAATTTTATCGCGTCTGACAGTTGTACGTTCACCCCATAGGTAACGATTTCAACTCCTCATCAAAACACCGTGCTTCGAATCCCAGCCCTCGGTGCTTTTTTTGTATTAGAATTAAATTTTTCAGCGATTTGATATGTTTCATTAAATAACAGTATATGACGTCATCGAAAAGGTAGGAATAAAAAATGGCAACATCGGGGCTGGTGAGGGGGAGGGGGAGAGGAAATCGAGGAAAATCATAAATAACATTGTATTGAAAAATACAAATTTATTGGAAAAATATGTCTTTAGAATGAATAAAAAGAGACAGCGCGGCTGAGGAAGAGGAGAAGGAGGGGCAGGGGGAGGGAAATTGAGGACATCCTTCACTCAAACAAACAAACAAACGGACGGACCTTATCGACTATTAATATTTAGACATTTAAGAAAATGTTGGTATTTGGGTCGCATTTCTTGAGCTTAGATCCGGAAAAGTAAAGCATTCAAAAAAAAATATTTTTGCGATTTAAAGTGCTTTCGATTGTTTGCATAAAAAATAGAATATGTCAAATAATGAGTGGTCAATTCAAAATAAATGAGTTATAATGTAGATCTCTATGTTATTATACATTACCAGCTGACCCGGCATGCGTTGCAATGCCACTCAAAGAAAGAAAGTGTAAGTGTTTTAATTCTGTTTATTGAAGTGCTTGTGGATATATATTGTTTTTTTGTCTGGTGCGTATATGAATAGATCTGAAGGTTTTTCAACGCGTGAGCAGGCCGGATACAGCTGTCCATGTGAAAAGCATGGATTTTTAAAATTTAGTCCACACACTTGTAGCGATTGTCCTAATGCGTGTTGCACCGGAAACTGCAAACATTTTAATTCCTATGGCCTATCTGTCAGAAATATTGGGATGCTTGGCAACAGTACATCGTATCTTTTAAATTTTCCATTTAAAATTGAAGCTTAGATGATATTGCTCATTACTTTTTCACTGAAAGCCTGGTACCGTTTCAAAGTCGTGGTGGATTTATATTTCGGAAAAGAATGATAGGTACGCCAATTTTCAGTGTTAAAACGTGCGGTAGCATGCCTGGCAAATCAAGTGAGCTTAAGAATTCAGTTGGATAATTGACAACTTCGTCTTGATCAATTTATAGTATCGATAGACGTTGTATCTTTGCCTGGTATTTCGTTTTGAATCCTGAAGTTGATGGCATTATCATCGTTGTTTTTGTCTGCTAATATAACACGTTCACTGAGCCACTGTGATTTTTGTAATTCTGTTCGATATTCGGGAAAACTTTGTGCATCAATTCGCTTACGGTTCCTATAATTTTACAGAAGCTTGGTGGTAATGTGTAGATTCATCGATTTCTATTTTTCATTACCAATATCTGACAATTAGTTTTTGGAACGTTCAGCGGATGCATCATATTGTAATTCTACACGCATATTAGCTTTCAAAGTCAATTTCTGCACATGTCACCATAAAACTGATGATTTGAAGCATGCACTTGATTCATCAGCAGCTGTGAACGTGGTATAGCTGGTAGAGTTTGTCGAAAACAACAGACAGAAAAAAAATCGGGATAGGGACATCCTTCATCCTTCAATCATAAAAATCGGTTAAGCCTATATAGAGATAGAAATAATTTTTAGAATAATTGAAATGTTTAAGATTGCTAACAAATATATTTCGTGGAAAAAGAAAAAGATCTCGGGATAAATAACAACAGTTTTTCAGTATTTAAATTGTAACTAATACATTTTTTAGAATATTTGAAATGTTTTAAGTTTGCTAACAAATATATTTTGTTGAAGAAGAAGTAGATCTCAGGACACATGAGGAGCAAACATTCTAAAAGTGTTTTGTCACAAATTTTGAAAAATTCTGATAGCCCATAAATAAACTTATGAATAGAAATCATAATTGGTGTTCAAAAACGTTTTTTTTTCATATTAAAATTAAATAATAAAGTTGACACATTCATACGAACCGTCACTTTTGCAACACTTAAATCATCATTTTCCAAGCTTTTTATTTGTGTGACAAAACACTTTTTGAATGTTTGCTCCTCGTATATCAACAGCCTTGCAGTATTTAAATTGTAAATTATTTAATTCTTGGAATAATGTTTTAGTTTGCTAACAACCATTTTTCATAGTAGCAGAAATAGACCTCCGGGCATATATCGACGCGCTGCAGTATTTATTAAATTGTAAATTATTTAATTTTTGGAATAATGTTTAAGTTTGCTAACAATATTTTTTTAAAGTAGCAGAAATAGACCTCGTGGCGTATATTGACAACCCTGCAGTATTTAAATTGTAAATTATTTAATTGTTGGAATAATGTTAAAGTTTGCCAACAATCGTTTTTCGTAGTTGCAGAAATAGACCTAAAAAAATATTTAATTTTTGGAATAATGTTTAAGTTTGCCAACAATTATTTTTCGAAGTAGCAGAAATAGACCACGTAAATCATTTATTTTTTGGAATGATGTTTAAGTTTGCTAACAATCATTTTTCGTAGTACCAGAAATAGACCTCGTAAATGATTTAATTTTTGGAATAATGATTAAGTTTGCTAACAATCATTTTTCGTAGTAGCAGAAATAGACCGTAAATTATTTAATTTTTGGAATAATGTTTAAGTTTGCTAACAATAATTTTTCGTTGTAGCAGAAATATACCACGTAAATCATTTAATTTTTGGAATGATGTTTAAGTTTGCTAACAACCATTTTTTGTAGTAGCAGAAATTTCGTAAATTATTAAATCTTTGGAATAATGTTCAAGTTTGCTAAGAATCATTTTTCATAGTAGCATAAATCGACCTCGGCGCATATATCAACAGCCCTGCAGCTTTTTAGTTGTAAATTATTGAATTTTTGAAATCATGTTTAAGTTTGCTAACAATCATTTTTCGTAGAAGCAGAAATAGACCGTAAATTATTTAATTTTTGAATAATGTTTAAGTTTGCTAACAATTATTTTTCGTTGTAGTAGAAATAGAACACGTAAATTATTTAATTTTTGGAATAATGTTTAAGTTTTCTAACAGTCATTTTTCGTAGTAGCATAAATAGACCTCGTGGCATATATCGACAGCCCTGCAGTATTAAAATTGTAAATTATTTAATTTTCGGAATAATTTTTAAGTTTGCTAACAACCATTTTTTGTAGTAGCAGAAATTTCGTAAATTATTGGATTTTTGGAATAATGTTAAAGTTTGCTAACAATAATTCGTAGTAGAAGATTTTAAAATAAAAGTCGAAATACAGTTCTGTAAAATATCCATACTGTCATTAGAATATTCCTAATGCATGTAAGAAATTAAAAATATTTTCAAGGCCAGATGCAAAATATAACCATAATAAATAATCCAATAATCGAATCAATGACGTCACTGAACAAAATCTGTCAAATCAGCTCCCAGCCCTATAATTATAGCTTCAAAAAATTGAATCAGTTTATTCGATTATTTAAAAAACGTCGTAAACATTCAAATAAAGTTCTCTCAATATTATAACGATGCTTCAGTTCTAAGCCTGGAAATTTGAATTTAAAGACGTCCATTTCAATTGTCTTAAATTGGAACGACGAACTGTCAGGAATATTGAAAAAAAAATCTGGATCGGGACACCCTTCACCTAGCGGGATGAAATATAGTTTACATTTGATTCTCATATCTAGCAAATATACATAAAAAAAATCATAAAAATCAGTCAAGCCGTTTCGGAGAAGTTTAGAGACAAACACCGTGACACGAGATTTATATATATATAGATTTTATCTCATTTAAGTCTTCAGAATATATTTTTATATATAACCTCGACTGCTAAATGTTAATTTTTCATGTATGTCATATACAGTCTCCATGTTTCCCGTCAATTGCTTTGCTTCCTCCCATGACATGACAGCATGCCTCAGTTCCGCTGAGTACATCCTATGGATAGTACCCGACGGACGTCCGCGACGCCGTAATCCCACCGCTCGAAAGACAAGGCAGAAAGGATTGAGGCTTTCCGTAGGCATCCGTAGCTTGTGACCCAGCCAGTTCTAACGTCTTTCCATAACCACTGACGTGACGGGACGCTGTCTTGTACGCTCCCTTATCTCTGAATTCCTCACAAAATCAAACCACCTCACCCCCATTATCCGACGCAAGCAACTGTTCTCGAAGCTCAGTAAACGGTTCAAAGATTCTTCGTCATGTGCCGTGATTCTCAACCGTAAAGCAGTCCCGGAAAAATGAGAGCGTTGAACAAGTGGCATTTGGTTTTAATAGAGTACAGCTGTGTGTCCCAGACAGTCCGCATTGAGTTGATTGTGGCTCCAGCCATTCCTAAACGAATGGCGAGCTCCCTTTTCGTACAACCGTCTTCGGGTATATGTACACTGAGGTAGCTGAAGCTGTCAATCCTCTCGTCGATCTGTCCAGCGCTGGTAAGGGTCCTATCAGAGTCATGACAGGTTTGGTTACACATCACGTTGGTCTTACCAGTATTTCTTTTTAGACCAATGCGACCTGAGTAAGTTCCTAGCCCACTTGCAGCTTCCTGGAAGCACTCAATGGATTTATTGAATATGACGGCATCATCGGCATATTCAAGGTCGCATAGCTTCAAACCGGGACCAACAGCTATACCTCGATCGGACAGAATTGAAAACAGGAACAGTACAAGAACGCACCCCTGTCTCACTCCGGTTGTGAACCCGAACCATTCAGTATTTGAGTCACTGATTCTCACACAACATGCCTTTTTCTCATGTAGGGATTTGATAATGGCCACAATCTTTGGCGGAATCTCGTGGGCATCCAGTATTCTCCACAAAGAGGGTCTGTGCGGACTATCAAATGCCTTCTCATAGTCGACAAAACAACAACACTGTTAAATTCATTGCTCTGCTGGAGGAGACATCGAAGATTGTGTATTTGGTCCGCACACGACTTTCCAGGGAGGAAGCCCGTTTGATTTTCCCTAAGTATCATAATGGGACCTCTTATTCTTGCCAAGAGAATGTGTGCCATTACCTTACCATGAATACAGAGAAGAGTTATGCCACGGTAATTGTAACAGCTGTCCCCTCTGCATTTATATATATTTGTGATAAAAACAAATGTTTTTTGTTTGACAAACAACTTTTATGAGTGAAAAAATTTTCCATCTCGTCACAAAGAAAAAATGAAGTCTTTTAAAAAAGTAATGGATAAAGTATATACGACGGTATATGACAAGATCGCCCTAGATTGCAAGACTTTTTCTTCGCCTCAGGCTGGCGGTTATCGTCTAGCGTAAGGGAGCGGAGGATTGCACGGAATAGAGGAAATTGATATATGCGGAAAGATTCACCTCTCGAAATTAAATTGAAAATAAATAAAATGAGATTATTTTCAGCTCTATTTTCTAAGATAAGAAAATATTTAAAATAAGACTTTCAATGACGCGTAGCTGCGTCCTTCGACACGTAGTTGCATTGTGTGCCATAAACTATAATACTTTTACTCCAAGTGATCAGCTGCCCAGAGATAATAAAACATAATTTATAAGATTAGCAAATGGCAAACCGGCTGTCCCCGCGCATCTCATCGTGAGGCAAAACAACAACATGGACTAAATATCAAACCGAAGGTCAGTTCGGAATTTTGTCGTTATCCGAGACTAAAGGTGCAGATTGAATAGTTTTTTGATTGGTTACATTTGAAAGATTTTTTTCTAGAATGTAATTCTATATTTGGCTGTAACAAAAAAAGAAAGAGCAGATTAGATTGTGCACGTTTTTCAATCACTAGACCGAGTAGTTTTATAACAATTTTGGACACACTTAAAGGCTCTTCTCTAAAATAGGCAATTCTTCGAGACTTTTATCTACCAAAAAATGCCCCATTTCAAAGGCTTTTCTCCAGCGTATGACATTTTATACTTTTTTAAGTTACAAGACTGAGCAGTTCTATGTCTGCATTTGTCACATTTGAAAGGCTTTTCTCCAGTGAGTGACATTTCATGTGTTTTTACATCACTAGACCAAATTGTTTCATGATTGCATTGGTCACATTTGAAAGCTTTTCTCCAATGTGACATTTCATGTGTTTTTTAGTAAACAGAGTGAGCAGTTTTATAATATCATTGGTCACATTTGAAAGGGTTTTCTCCAGTGTGTGACATTTTATAAGTTTTGAAGTTACCAGCCACAGCAGTTTCATAACTGCATTGGTTGCATTTGAAATGGTTCTCT
Source organism: Himalopsyche tibetana (assembly GCA_030503985.1). NCBI lineage: Eukaryota > Metazoa > Arthropoda > Insecta > Trichoptera > Rhyacophilidae > Himalopsyche > Himalopsyche tibetana. The sequence continues at coordinate 2,690,485 of JAPJYX010000036.1, forward strand.
CCAGTGTGTGACATTTTATGCCTTTTTTAATTACTTGACCATGTTCTTTTATAACTGCATTGATCACATTTGAAAGGTCTTTCTCGTGTGTGATATTTTATGAGTTTTTAAATAACTAGACCGAGTTGTTTTATAATTGCATTGGTCACATGTGAAAGCCTTTTTTTCAGTGTGACATTTTATGCATTTTTAAGTTACCAGCCACAGCAGTTTCTTAGCTGCATTGGTCACATTTAAAAGGCTTTTCTCCAGTGTGTGACATTTTATGAGTTTTTAAGACCAGAATGAGCAGTTTTATAACTACATTGGTCACGTTTGAAAGGTTTTTCTCCAGTGTGTGACATTTTATGATTTTTTAAATCAACATTCCGAGTTGTTTCATAATTGCATTGGTCACATTTAAAAGGCTTTTCTCCAGTGTGTGACATTTTATGCCTTTTTAAGTTATTAGACTGAGCTGTTTTATAACTGCATTGGTCACATTTGAAAGGCTTTTCTCCAGTGTGTAACATTTTGTGCCTTTTAAAGTTATCAGCCAATACAGTATTATAACTGCATTGGTCACATTTGAAAGGCTTTACTCCAGTGTGTAACTTTTTATGCCTTTTCAAGTTACAAACCAATACAGTTTTATAACTGCATTGTTCACATTTGAAAGGCTTTTCTCCAGTGTGTGACATTTTATGATTTTTTAAATCTCTAGACCGAGTTGTTTCATAATTGCATTGGTCACATTTGAAAAGCTTTTCTCCAGTGTGTGACATTTTATGTGTTTTTAAGTTACTAGACTGAGCTGTTATATAACTGCATTGGTCACATTTGAAAGGCTTTTCTCCAGTGTGTGACATTTTATGTGTTTTTAAGTGACAAGACTGGCCTGTTATAAAACTGCATTGGTCACATTTGAAAGGCTTTTCTCCAGTGTGTGACATTTTATGAGTTTTTAAATTGCTAGAACGATTTGTTTTATAATTGCATTGCACACATTTAAAAGGCTTTTCTCCAGTATGTGACATTTTATGTGTTTTAAAGTGACTAGACTGAGCTGTTATATAACTGCATTGGTCCCATTTGAAAGTCTTTTTTCTAGAATGTAATTCTATATTTGGCTGTAACAAAAAAAGAAAGAGCAGATTAAATATCGCATCGGTCTCACTATCAATTTGAGATTACGGATGCACTTGACCGCTCTAAGATGCCGAAAGGTGGAACCTGGGTCGCAAGTGACAAAATTTGTGCGAATGTACATAATGAACGATTCAAAGACTACAATAAATACTATACAATAAATACTTAAAACTTTTTGAACATTTATATTTTTCGATTTCAATATCACTTTAAAAAGATAGGGATAGCAAGGCATATGAGGTGAAGGTATACCAGGGTTAGAGAGCCTCGAAATTAATGTCGTGAAACGAAAAATTAAAAAGCACTGAAATTTTATTGCTGTTCTCATATATACGTTCTCATGCACGATTCAAAGTTTAAACCTCGAAATTTTGTTATTGGCAGTTGGCGACTTTTTTTTTTTTTATTCACTCGTCTAAAAATAAATATCTTGATTTTTTAAAATACAACCCTGAGAATACACTCTTTATGACAGATGTAAGAAATACCTTCTTCGACTGGTGATGTCTTTCTTGTTCAATTATTTTGGGCTGGACTTCAAGTGGCTCGTGTTTGATGTCAATTGAATGATCCTCATTGCAAATGTCATTCATATTATTTTGATGAGTATCGCTTCCGATAGAATCCTGATAAGAGGATGACAGTGATTCGTGCTCTGGTTCTATTTTGATACCCGTTTTCAGCTTCTTACTTCATTTTGACATGAAAATAAAAATTCAAGATAAATATCACCCCCTAGTTTAATGATCACATACATATTATATTTAAAAACTCCAAAAGTTAAAAGATAGTAATTCTTTCGAACACAAATCAAAAAATCAAATGCGGCATTACTGTAGATCAAATTGTTTTAGAGAATGATTGTCAAGTATTTTGTTTAAACATCTTGCAAACTTAATCTCATTGGTTATGATGCTGCATTTTTTTACATTTAATGTGACATTTTCTTAATAATAAGCAATTCATCTGTCATTAACAAACCTTTTTCCCCCATCATAATGCCTAATAGCGTGCTGTTTAAGTATGTTTGATGATGGGAAAATATCATCACAAATACGACACACGAAATTTTGTTCATTAAACACAGCATTTTCTACTATAATAATGGCGACCATTTTTTGCTGCAATATTTCCGTTATTATGTTTTGTTCATGTATATGAGCTTTTGCTTGTGATTGATCCCAAGGCAGATTCGTCGATGGTAATTCAGTGTGAGCTGAAGAGTTGACACCGGCAGTTTGAAACTGAAACCAAAAATAAAACACAGCACCACATACAAATATGTTAACAAATTTATTTCGGCTCATAAATAATATAATTCTACAGTAAACTCGTTGCCCTATTGTATTCGTTTTCCTTTTCAATTTATATGGCCCCTTATACAATAGATGACACAGATATTAACATTAAACTAATTAAAAGGACTTGTCAGGCGTAAGGTCATCAAATCAACATGACCAGAAGAAATGAAATACAATAAAATGATTAAAAATATATTTTGTTTACCTTTATAGACTTGTGATGAGTGTCGAGTGCTTCGAATTTAATGTCGATCGAATGTTCCTCATTACAGATGTCGTCTATACTGCTTCTAAAATGATCGCTTTTATAAGGGTTATCTGGTGTTTTTGCTAACACTGAGTCGTTTTCCAGTTTTATTGTGACATTAGGTCGAAGCTTAACTCTAAGTAGTCGCACGAAAACAAAGAATAAATGAGCACGATGAATAAAACATAACTGTTTCTACATATGTATTTGTTATTAATTGAATTGTCAGTAACTTGGTAGACATTCATCGTAAAAAGGTGAAAAATAACGTGAGTTTTTAACTTCTATTTTATATTAATTGATATAAAAAATATATTTTTTTAATCCAAATATAAAGTGACAGCAATGATATCATACCACAGAAACTCTTTTGAGCTTTTTGCATACTTTTACTCACCTGCTTTCCACATTCAATTTTAATTTAGCATGGCAAGTAGCATGCTGCTCCAGTAAGTCTGATGAAGGGAATATATTATAGCAATCACTGCAAACAAAGTTTCGCTTGTGAAAAACACCGTTTTTGAGATTTATAACTACGTTTATTTCCTGCATTAAAAATTCTTTTTTATGCACTCGGTTTATGTCAGACAACGGAGTTGTATCAGTTCGAGTCGAATTCATCGGTAGGGCTTCAATGCGATCTTTAGAGTTGGTTATGGTCGGCTGAAACTGAAACAAGAAGAAGGCGCTGATCAAACTGATTAAAGCTTATCGATATATTCACTTTTCATTGATATGACAATCGTAATGTTCAGTCCAGTCGTATCCTCGTGGCACAATTAAACGTTTTGTTTGGATTTTAGAGGATTCGAACTGTCTATACATCTTGCATTTTTTTATATAGACAGTGCTAGCCGACTGAGCAAAACAAATTGAACATTTTTAAGGCACTTGTCTATATCTCTCTTATGAGTTTTGTTATGTAGAAGGCTGTTATTCAATCAAAGGACAATAAATATGGAGATAAGTGGCCATGCAATAATTTATTTCAGCTGAACATCGAGTTGCAATCGCTTAGAAGTTGAAGTTGAACTGCAGAAGAAAAAGCGCTTATTGCCTGTTGATCTGGAAATATTTCTGAAATTTGACGAAATGTTTATTTCTCGGGTAATTTATATATTTTATTTTCACAATGAAGCTACTAGCTGAAGAACTGCTTTAATTTCATACAGTACCAAAGTACTAGGCCACATTGTCTTACTGATATTCTATTTAAAAAAATATCAACGGACATAACCTCAAATAAATGTTGCACGTGTTAACCACGTTGTAACAATGTATTTACATGATTTTTTTAGACGACAGGGTGATTTGATAGTGTTTAAGATTACCTGATAAGTCTCTTGATGATCTGCTTCGTCAACATTTCCTTCTCGCTTTAAGAGCGACTCGACCTTGATGTCAATCGAGTCTTCCTCATTCAAGATAGCATTGTCATTATTTTGCCTACTATCGCTGTTTTGAGCGTTCTCAGATGAATCAATTGACAGTAATTCATCGTATGGTTCTATTTTGATATCCATTTCCAAACAATTGTGATCTAGAGAATATAAGTCAATTCACAGCTTTATAAAATATGGTGTTTCCATAGACAATAATTATAAATATTTTGCTCATATTTTCATAGACAAATGAATCGATGTATGTTAAATAAATGATGATGTTTTCCTGCTGAAATTAATTTCGCATGATTCATCAGTGATCTTCAAAATAATGCAGGTATCGTGCTGTCATCAAATCCGTTAAAATAAATTCGAAGTCATGGCGTTGTTTTTTGCATCTTTGTTATTTTAAATAAATATTTTACTATAAATAGGTGTTGCAATTTTTTTATTGAATTCATTAGTTTTTCATGTCAAATGGCCAATTTATGGCAAATTTTATTTGCTATGTTAAATATCAATAAGATAAATAGGTCATATATATTTTTTCAGTCTATATAGCATAATAAAACAAGAATCGTATTTCATAAATACATGAGAGACAATGTTAAAACGCATTCAGAAATTTAAGCATTGCTTAAAACGGTTACATAATATGGTGTTTTCATGGACAATAACTACTAGCTGTAAGCCCGTTGCCCAGCAACGTGAGATTTTTGTTGTCTTATAGAAGTCAAAAATTTACTGGCATGAACAATTGAATGCATGTTTATAATTATATATGTATATTATCTAATAACACATAATAAATAAACTCCGGAACAATGTTTAAGTTTGCTATCAACCATTTTTCGTAGTAGCAGAAATAGACCTCGTAATTTACTTTAGTTTTGGAATAATGTTTAAGTTTGCTAACAATCATTTTTCCTAGTAGAAGATTTTAAAATAAAAGTCGAAATACTGTTCTATAAAATATCCATACTGTCATTAGAATATTCCTAATGCATGTAAGAAATTAAAAATATTTTCAAGGCCAGATGCAAAATATAACCATACCTCCAATAATCGAATCAATGACGTCGCTAATCAAAATCTGTCAAATCAGCTCCAAAAAATCTTGTATCAATATCAATCAAACATTCCAGCAACAAATATTTAAACAAATCGTTTATTATCATAACAAATATTTTATAAACCGAATTTCGAATGTCATTCAATTGAATTCGATAGTTAAAAACATAATAAATATTTTGATATCCGTTTCTTTTCACTTTAAGCATTAGAAAATATGCTTAATGTTTTAGTTTTAAATATATGTTAATGAAAACAAAAAATGAAAAAGGCTGAAATTTCTGAAAAATGTAAAATTGCAGATATATTTTGTAATTTAAAAAAAATTCTGTATTTTGGCTATAATTGATACGAAGTGCCTTCAAATAAAATGAAAAAAAATCTTTTATTCAAACTGTTAATTTTATCTATGTATGAGGGCAGTTTTTAAGCAATGTCGTTTAACGGAGCAAATAATATAACACACTAACCATATTCGAATAAGAGAAAGATATTATCGAAACTTATCATATGACAATCGATGAATCGATGATAAAATTAAATTAAAGGAAAGAGTTCTTCGAAACAGTATTTGCCTCAAAAGCCTATCGAAAAAGGCCACAAAGCATGGGCTAGTTGTGTAGCTAAAACCGGTTATCTTTATGAATGTATTTTTTCCCTAGGGAAGTCGTATTCACCAGAGAATGACAATGATGATGATGGACTAGGCCAGGGATGGAGAACCTTTTTCGCAAGTGGGTCAAATTTGATTTAAAAAAAAATAAAAAATCATCTCACGGGTCACATATAGGGATATCAGGGATTACATGCCAGCTTTGTCAAGTTATAAAAGATGTCGATTTTGCAGTACGAGAAAAGCTGATGAAAAACAAAATTTGTTTGCAAAGTTTGCAATGAACCTATTTGCTTATATCCGTGTTTAGAAAATTTTCGGTTGTTCGGAAATTCGGGGTTGAAATATAGCTAAACGTGATTTTTTTAAAAATATTTACAATTTGACCTCTTTAGATCAACATAATTTCAAAACAAATATATTAGCAAAATAACTGTAAATAATTTTATGTTTTTATGTTTTTATAAAAAAATATCTAACAGTTTCAAAAAGTAAATTAAAAAAAACAGAAATTCAAAAAATCACATGTGCTTTTGGAGACCGTTCCTGTTCCTACGGCTGATGACTTATTGTAGTCCGTACCCTTCTTAACCAAATATGAGCAAAAGCAACGATATTCAGGTAGAAAAAGTATGAATAGTGGGATCAATAGACAACGGTGTTTTGTGTGACCATATGGTGACGCTCGTCCTTGGAGGGTTAAATTAGGGATGTTTGTTGTTAATAATAAACATCTTCTGTAACTTCAACTTCATTTGCTGTCCATTTTAACGTTTTAATGTAACGGTTAAAAATTTAATGTTCATTTGGTGTGTATTGGATGACTTTTCCTATATCATCTATTTCCTTTTTTATTTATTGTTACTGGTTTAAGATATGCACGTTCTGTGGCCAATGCCGGAGATAAATCTTTTATCAAATAATAACTAAAAATAAATATTTAGTAAATCGTATATTTTCATATATTCTTAGAAAAAAAACATATTTTAACTGCGAAGTAACGGGGTTGCAATTTATGTGATTTTAAGGCTAAAAAATTTCTAGATATAAATCACATCCTTATCGACAGTCGGCAGCGTGCATTAGATTATGTCTCTGTAAACTTGACTTCCGTACAGATTTATAATCACATTGATCACACTCAAATGGTTTCTCGCCAGTATGTGAAAATTTATGGACTTTAAGGCTCGACTTACGTGCAGATTGATAGTCGCACTGCTCACATTTAAATGGTTTTTCACCGGTATGCGAAAGCTTATGGATTTTTAAATTTGACTTAAGAACACATCTGAAATCGCATATGTCGCATTCGAATGGTTTATCACCAGTATGCAATAGCTTATGGGCTTTTAAGCACGACTTTTGTGTAGATTTATAATCGCATATTTCACATTTAAAAGGTTTTACACCGGTATGCGAAAGCTTATGGGTTTTTAAATTTGATTTATGAACAGATTTGAAATCGCACATGTCACATTTGAATGGTTTATCGCCAGTATGCGATAGCTGATGGGTTTTTAAATTCCACCTATATTCAGATTTATAGTCGCATAGCTTACATTTAAATGGTTTCTCGCCAGTATGTAAAAATGTATGGGTTTTAAGGCTTTTCTTACGTGAACATTGATAATCGCAGAGTTCACATTTAAATGGTTTTAGATCGGAAAGTTGATTCCAAGTTAAATGATTTTCACTATGGTCAAGTCGACGATGAAGGGTCGCATCTCTGGAATGTTTCACGATTTTATCTGCCTCAATGCGAAATGTGGATTCGTGGTTAGCATTTATATGCAATGAAAGTGAACCAAACGATCGAAACAGTTTCATACAAATACTGCAAACGAAGTTTCTCTCGGAAAAGAATTTTTTTTCTAAATTTATAACCACAACGATCGGGCGATGTCCTAAAGCTTCTTTTTTGACATCAATTTCGTCGATTTGAATGTCGTCGAACGATACTGGCGATGTCTTCGGTGAGTTATCCAAGAACGTACGCAGTGAAGAAGCTGAGTTTTCGGCAGCTGGAATCTAAAAAGTTTTGTTAAATGATTAAAGACTTTCTGTGTTCTTTTAAGTTGACATAGTTAATACAGTTTTAATCAATATAATTATTTTCAAGAGAAAATACAACAGTGTAATTTAAATATTGTTGTCAAATTTATAGAACCTCATTATAAACATAAGCTTATTTGAATACTATGCTATTTTTTTTTCATTTTATTTAATTCTAGCGAATATTGCTAAATATATAAATACAGTAATTTTGTCGTATTAGTATTTTCGTAATGAGAGATTGTAAATCTTTACCACTGTGCCAACGTGCTTATATTTAAAAATAAAATTATTTACCTATGGCACTGTGTGCATTTAATCCAAAACAAATGTTTATACTAAAAAAAAAATATGTATTATCTCTTATATCGGAAATTTCTATTTAAGAATAAGCTATTTTTTTAAAGCACTATTGTCATAAAATAAGGGCTTTTTTGTAACATCAAAACATGTATTAAAACTCGCAACAATAACATGAACTGACTAATTGATTTGTCAGTTCTGAAATAAAAACTCATATTGAATACCAAACCACCAAACTACATAAAACTATTTTTAAAAAGTCAAGTCCTAACCTATTTTTATTTTTACGAACATATATTTACTGTCAATTCTTTAAATTTGAATCGTTCAAACGATGAAAATTCTCACAGATTTTGTCACTAACGACCCGGGTTTCGCCTTTCGGCATCTTCAGGCGTTCAAGTGCACGGGTGAACTTGAACTGACGCTTAGTAAATGAAAGTTTCGTGTTTATATAAGAAATAAATGCATCACTGAGTCCAAAGCCATTGCTGGCGAAAAGGATAGGCTCATGGGAATGCCGACAGATTTGAGTAGTAAGTAGTTTCAAGAATTATATTATTTGTTTGTCGGCAAAGGTTTTATGATTATATAGGGTATAGAAGTGGAGATCCTGGAAGTGAAAATGTACATAGTTTGAACGATTCAAATTTAATATTGAAATTCCACCAAGCACCTTCAGTCGAAATCTTAAATTACGTTATTTCTTTCTCGTTTCAATATTTAATATATATAAATTAATGAAGATGTTACTGTTAATGTATAATTCAAAGCTTATCGAGTTTCAATTGATAATGACGCATGGCCCTCAGTCGCCAGAGAATGGTTTTAGTTTGTCAAAACATCTTAATATATACATGAACACTAAAGAAAATAAAACAGTGTCTTCTATGATATTTAATATTCCAAAGAGTAAAAGTACCATGGCTGTCTCCAAATAAATTAATTTTTATTCAACATTTCCTGCCAAATTATAGACCGGTGGCTGTTCTCTCATTGCTGCCAGCTAAGGTTCTTGAAAAGATAAGGCACCATGTGATTATAATAAGGATTAAACAATTGTAAATTAACTTGGTGAAGTTTTAGGATAACGTGTCGACGGCGTTAGATAAAGGAATGCGAGTTAACTGTTTTAACAATAATTTCTCGAAGGCTTTTGCGAGGATCGATCGTGACATACTTATGAAAAGCTTTTGGTAGTTATTTTAGGAACAGAAAACAATACGTATCGTATGGGCTTTTTCAATTATTGCAGTTTTTTACTGATTTCAGTGTTCGGCAGATATTTTTTCGTTAATGATAACAAACGTTATTAAAAATGATATATTCTTGTTGACTTTTTGAAAAAGGTTGTCCCCTTCTCCAGTTTTATATAGTGGATTGGGGGAGATGTAACAAGTTCGATTTCAATATTGATAAATGACATCTTTTATCCTTTACAAGAGGGTCACGGGTGTTTTTTTTTCGTTATTTAATTAACGACTAAATGTCATTGCAAAAATTTTAAAAAAAGTTTAAGATCTTGGCGTACAATTAAGATCAAAATAACATTACAAATGTTGGGCTTTATCATCTGTACTAACAGAAACTTAAAGGGAGTGAAAGTTGTAATATTAATGTGCATACAATGCTTTGGTCCAACTTTAGAATAAGTCGATTGTTTGGACTTGAAGAGGATTGAGTTTTAAAAACATTAAAAAAATGACTTTCATGTTTGTTTACTTGACGATGTTTTGTCATGTTACCTGATTTTTGAAATCGGATGCAAAAGAAGTCGATTTCTCGTTATTTTTTGAATCTCTGGAGTTTACCGAACACTCTCTTGGAGCGACTTCCTCTTTGAAGATGGGCTGTCCGATATCGGTTTGAAATTCAGATTTGATATGAAGGGAAGCGCCCTGAAAGAATAATAAGCAATTTAAATAAATTTAACGAAGTTTTTTGGATATTTTTTTTTTGATGCATTTTCAATAAAAACAAAACATAAAAAGTTTTACCAATGCCATTAAGCAATAACGAGACTTCACTGAGAGTCTCAGAAAGCCACAAACATAGGCGATGTTGCAATAAAGGATAACTAGCTGTAAGCCCGTTGCCCAGCAACGTGAGATTTTTGTTGCATAGTATTAATTTTAATTTTATTTTATGTTATTTTATTTTATGGTATTTTATTTTATTTTATTTTATTTTATTTTATTTTATTTCATTAAATTTTTATTTATTTTATTTTATTTTTATAGTTAGCAGAAATTTCGTAAAATATTTAATTTTTGGAGTAATGTTTAAGTTTGCTAACAACCATTTTTCGTAGAAGCATAAATTTCGTAAAATATTCAATTTTTGGAATAATGTTTAAGTTTGCTAACAACCATTTTTTGTGGTAGCAGAAATTTCGTGAATTATTGAATTTTCGGAATAAAGTTTAAGTTTGCTAACAACCATTTTTCGTAGAAGCATAAATTTCGTAAAATATTCAATTTTTAGAATAATGTTTAAGCTTGCTAACAACCATTTTTCGTAGGAGCAGAAATTTAGTAAATTATTTAATATTTGGAATAATGTTCAAGTTTGCTAACAACCATTTTTCGTAGTAGCAGAAATTTCGTAAATTATTGAATTTTTGGAATAATGTTCAAGTTTGCTAACAACCATTTTTCGTAGAAGCAGAAATTTCGTAAATTATTTAATATTTGGAATAATGTTCAAGTTTGCTAACAACCATTTTTCGTAGGAGTAGAAATTTTGTAAAATATTTAATATTTGAAATAATGTTTAAGTTTGCTAACAACCATTTTTCGTAGAAGCCGAAATTTCGTAAATTATTTAATATTTAGAGTAATGTTCATGTTTGCTAACAACCATTTTTCGTAGGAGTAGAAATTTCGTAAAATATTTAATATTTGAAATAATGTTTAAGTTTGCTAACAACCATTTTTCGTAGTAGCCGAAATATCGTAAATTATTGAATTTTTGGAATAATGTTCAAGTTTGCTAACAACCATTTTTCGTAGGAGCAGAAATTGCGTAAATTATTCAATATTTGGAATAATGTTCAAGTTTGCTAACAACCATTTTTCGTAGGAGCCGAAATTTCGTAAATTATTTAATATTTGGAATAATGTTAAAGTTTGCTATCAATCATTTTTCGTAGTAGCAGAAATTTCGTAAATTATTTAAGTTTTGGAATTATGTTTAAGTTTGCTTACAACCATTTTTCGTAGAAGCAGAAATTTCGTAAATTATTTAATATTTGAAATAATGTTTGAGTTTGCTAACAACCATTTTTCGTAGTAGCAGAAATTTCGTAAATTATTTAATATTTAGAGTAATGTTCATGTTTGCTAACAACCATTTTTCGTAGGAGTAGAAATTTCGTAAAATATTTAATATTTGAAATTATGTTTAAGTTTGCTAACAACCATTTTTCGTAGTAGCCGAAATATCGTAAATTATTGAATTTTTGGAATAATGTTCAAGTTTGCTAACAACCATTTTTCGTAGTAGCCGAAATTTCGTAAATTATTTAATTTTTGGAATAATGTTCAAGTTTGCTGACAACCATTTTTCGTAGGAGCCGAAATTTCGTAAATTATTTAATATTTGGAATAATGTTAAAGTTTGCTATCAATCATTTTTCGTAGTAGCAGAAATTTCGTAAATTATTTAAGTTTTGGAATTATGTTTAAGTTTGCTTACAACCATTTTTCGTAGAAGCAGAAATTTCGTAAATTATTTAATATTTGAAATAATGTTTGAGTTTGCTAACAACCATTTTTCGTAGTAGCAGAAATTTCGTAAATTATTTAATATTTGGAATAATGTTCAAGTTTGCTAACAACCATTTTTCGTAGTAGCCGAAATTTCGTAAATTATTTAATTTTTGGAATAATGTTCAAGTTTGCTAACAACCATTTTTCGTAGGAGCCGAAATTTCGTAAATTATTTAATATTTGGAATAATGTTAAAGTTTGCTATCAATCATTTTTCGTAGTAGCAGAAATTTCGTAAATTATTTAAGTTTTGGAATTATGTTTAAGTTTGCTTACAACCATTTTTCGTAGAAGCAGAAATTTCGTAAATTATTTAATATTTGAAATAATGTTTGAGTTTGCTAACAACCATTTTTCGTAGTAGCAGAAATTTCGTAAATTATTTAATATTTGGAATAATGTTCAAGTTTGCTAACAACCATTTTTCGTAGTAGCCGAAATTTCGTAAATTATTTAATTTTTGGAATAATGTTCAAGTTTGCTAACAACCATTTTTCGTAGGAGCCGAAATTTCGTAAATTATTTAATATTTGGAATAATGTTAAAGTTTGCTATCAATCATTTTTCGTAGTAGCAGAAATTTCGTAAATTATTTAAGTTTTGGAATTATGTTTAAGTTTGCTTACAACCATTTTTCGTAGAAGCAGAAATTTCGTAAATTATTTAATATTTGAAATAATGTTTGAGTTTGCTAACAACCATTTTTCGTAGTAGCAGAAATTTCGTAAATTATTTAATATTTGGAATAATGTTCAAGTTTGCTAACAACCATTTTTCGTAGTAGCCGAAATTTCGTAAATTATTTAATTTTTGGAATAATGTTCAAGTTTGCTAACAACCATTTTTCGTAGGAGCAGAAATTGCGTAAATTATTCAATATTTGGAATAATGTTCAAGTTTGCTAACAACCATTTTTCGTAGTAGCCGAAATTTCGTAAATTATTTAATATTTGAAATAATGTTTGAGTTTGCTAACAACCATTTTTCGTAGGAGCAGAAATTTCGTGAATTATTTAATATTTGAAATAATGTTTGAGTTTGCTAACAACCATTTTTCGTAGTAGCAGAAATTTCGTAAATTATTTAATATTTGGAATAATGTTTCAGTTTGCTAACAACCATTTTTCGTAGTAGCCGAAATTTCGTAAATTATTATATTTTGGAATAACTTTTAAGTTTGCTAACAACCATTTTTCGTAGTAGCAGAAATTTCGTAAATTATTTAATATTTGGAATAACGTTTAAGTTTGCTAACAACCATTTTTCGTAGTAGCAGAAATAGACGTTGTAAATTTTTTAATTGTGATTATTTTATCGAATATTAATATATAGGTATTTATTTTTTGAAAAACTTATCACGCTTATCAATCGGATTTTATTATTTTCATACGATCAAGATGTACTGTGTTTAAAAAAAAATGTTATAAACAAAAAAAAAAAACGTTTAAGGTTAGACTCGAACCACTGACCATCAGCTTACGAATCTGGCGCTCTGCCTTTTGGGTAGAGCGGAATTAAATCTACGTGCGAAAATTAGAACATATATGTTTTGCTTCAAATAAAAAACAAAAGTTTCAAAATTCGAACGTAATTCAATATATATAATGTTATTTTATCGTATCGTATCATTGTTTGTTTACCCGAGTGGTAAAGCTCTCAACTCATAATTCAAGGACCGTGTTTCGAATCCAGACCAAGGCGCTTTTTTTGTATGAGAATTCAATTTTTCAGTGATTTGATATGTTCCATCAAATAATAGTATATAATGACGTCATCGAAAAGGTAGGAATAAAAAATGGTGATATCGAGGCTGGTGAGGGGGAGGGGGAGGAGGAGAGGAAATCGAGGAAAATCATAAGTAACAGTGTATATTGGAAAAATATGTCTTAATTATGAATAAAAAGTGACAGCGCGGCTTGGCAGGAGGAGGAGGGGGAGGGGCAGGGGGAGGGGAAATCGAGGACATCTTACACTCAGACAAACATACGGACATTATCGGCTATTAATATATAGATAATCTTTTGCAACTACAAGCGTAAAGAACGATGAAATTACAGAGTGCAAAATTATGAAACATGAACACGAGAAACGATTATTCAAGCGAAATAACATTGAAATATCGGTCTGAAAGAGTCGCCTTATGTTGTCGAATATAAAATAAATATCTTCACATATAAAAGAACAATTCATAGAACAAATATGAAATACGGCTACACATTTTCGTACTTATATAACGTAAATTGCGTAAATTGTAACTGAGTAAACGACAATGTGGCCATTTCCTATACGGTAAAAAAAAATATGGATACTAGCATTTATATTAACGGTGCAGAAAAAGAATTAACATTATTAGGCATATATTCGTAACTTCTATGAACAAAAATCAACTGAAAGATAACCTCGAAAGTTTCCAGGGCTTCTGGTTTAACAATTGGTACGTGATACCAACCGTCATCTGGTGGATGACCTTCTTCATTGTATTCTCGATCATCTGGCTCATTCTTAACTTCCATATTTTTAATACACCAGATAAAATCATTGAACAATTGATAAATACATGAACGTAAATGTCGCCTGGCTTTTGGAATAGACAATAGAGTTTTTATTATTTTATATTGCTTATGGTATTTATGATCATTATTATTGAATGCGCGTTAAAATTTGTGACCCCTTATGAAGGTTTTATTGAGTTTACTATCTTTATTCTATATAATAAGGCAGTCCTGGATAACGAAGTTTTTTAATAATATTTTAATCAAAAATACCGAAATGCTTTTTTTCAATGGCAGGCGTTAACGTAAATTAGCATGATGCCATGAAACAAAAAGAGAGATATAAAAGTAAATTCTATTTTTTATTCAATATCAACTCGTAAAGTTTTTACTGCTGATTTTCACAGATACATTCCAGAAACAAAAGTCGACGGCAAGTTTATCTCACACATGACAATTAACCTAATGGCGCTCATATTAACTGAAGTTCGAAAGGTCGAAGACTATTGCGCCCGTAAATTCATAATTTTTTCAATGATTTAATGTAGTGTATTTCAATAAAATGGAAGTTAAGAATGAGCCAGTCGATCGTGATTACAATGAAGAAGGTCATCCAACAGATGACGGTTGGTATAACGTACCAATTGTGAAACCGGAAGCCCTGGATAATTTTGAGGTTAACTTTCTGTCAGTTTTTGTCCATACTAGTTTGGTATGTATGCCGTGTGAAATCTTTTTCTAAACCGTCAATATTTGTCGTCAGATTTGTTCGTTGAATTATATTTGAAGAGAGAACTATTCGACGACATATGTCGACTCATTCAGACTGATATATACATTTCGTATTCCTCGTGAATTATGGTTTCTTATCTAAATGTTTTATAGTTTTGCATCTAAATACAATTAATTTTCCTTTATAACTGCATCGTTATAAGCGGCATATAGTCAGTTTTCTTAGAAGAAAATGGCATATTTACCCAACACAATTACTTTCTTTCAAGATTATTTTTTTCATTCGCTACAAAGTCCATAAAAGTATAATAATAATGTCACTATTTTTTTCGAAATAAATCCGAAATAAATTATGAAAAGTATGATTGGACTTGAATAAGACAAGTGGAAAGAGTATATTCTTACAACATTTTTCAGATTCCAGTTACCGAAAGATCGGCTTCTTCGCTTCGTCCAGTATTAGATTGTTCACAGAAGACATCGCCAGTTTCATTTGACGAAATTGAAATCGACGAGATCAATGTCAAAAGAGAAGTTTTAGGCCACCAACCGATCGTGGTGGTAATACATTTGGAAAAGAGAGTGTTTCACGAGAGAAACTTCGTTTGCAGTATTTGTACGCAATTATTTGCATCGTTTGGGTCACTTTCATTGCATAAAAATGGTCACGAAAAATCCATATTAAGCATGAAAGATTCCGGAGGTGTTTGTCGTCAATTAGATCCTTGTAAAAAAGGTTTCAATTCCAAATATGGAGTCACATTTTCTACGCAATGTGAGAATCTCTATCAAAGTAATTATTATAATAGAAATTCAAAGTCCCATAAACAATCGCATACTGTCGTGAGAACATTTGATTGTGACGAGTGTGATTATAAATCTGCAACGCGTGCAAATTTAAAAACCCATAAACTATCTCACACTGGCCAGAAGCCATTTGAATGTGATCAATGTAATTATAAATCTGCGAGAAAGACACATTTGAATACCCATCGAAAGTCTCATACTGGCGAGAAACCATTTGAATGTGATCAATGTGATTATAGATCAAGAGGGAGCTCAAATTTAAAAACCCATAAACTATCTCACACTGGCGAGAAACCATTCGATTGCGATCAATGTGAATTCAAATCTGCAACGCGTGCAAATTTAAAAACCCATAAACTCTCGCACACTGGCGAGAAACCATTTGAATGTGATCAATGTCACTATAAATCCGCACGGAAGTCGCATTTAAACACCCACAAACTATCGCATACTGGCGAGAAACCGTTCGATTGTGATCAATGCAATTTTAAAACTGCAACGCGTGCACAATTAAAAATTCATAAAATATCACATACTGGCGAGAAACCATTTGAATGTGACAAATGCGATTATAAATCTGCATGGCATTCAAATTTAAAGACCCACAAAAAATCACATGTTGGCAATAAAACTTTTTAATGTCAGATGATCATTGTGTTGACTCCCAAGTGAAATAATAAATTTAGTTTTAATGCCTTGAATAGTGCTTTTTTTATTTATGTCTATTATTATGTTAAAGTTGACAATGTGATTCAACTATGAATTTTCTATTAAACTATTGTAAAAAGTTCTACTTAACAACTCTTTGAAGAGTTAAGAGTTTAGTTGACCTATGTAAAGCCTTCACAAGGATAAGCTTTCAGCGAGTCCTCGTTGCTCCATCAAAATCTATTTATGAGGTTGCTCAAGTGGTAAGATATTATATTAAGCAAAAAGGTTTATCCTGCATACTCTTAAAAAGCCAACCATGTGATGGACTAACTACAAGTCGTCATAAAATGTCTCGGAAAGACGACGATAAATGAAAACCATAACAAGGAAAAACTAAGAGCAAGTCGTCGTTGCTCCGTCAATATCTTCAAATTTTTACATTTATTTGTTAGCAGTCTGGATAAAGAATAATCGAACTTCTCTGTCGAGGGGGGTTATATACTCAAATTCATATGACACTGCGCTTGCGCGAAAAAAGAAATAGTTGATCTCCTTGGTTACGTTCATTATTATAGAGAGAACGATATTATTTGGTTTTGGTTTTGTTAATGTATGTTAAGGTGATGCTTTTCATTCCTAACCTGTCGTCGGCTTTCTTACAGTATCCAGGACATCTTATTACGACTTTTTGTTAGTTACTTCAATACAAATTTCTAATCTTTAACCTCAGCTGTAACCAGTGTCGGCGCGAGGTTATTTGGCACCCTAGGCAACTATTATTGGCGCGCCCCCTTTGTATAATGAAAAAAATAACTTGGTATTATGGAAATATTTTTTATTATATCCATCTCCGCTCCTAATGTGTAGCATACGGTCTCTTAATGGAGGTATCTCAAATGAAGTTTTGCTCCGTGAACTGTTTGTTACTTACTCGCTCAACCTCTATTTTTCGAATTTTATATAATGCGGTACATAGTTACAACGAACAAATACAAACGTCAAAATAAAATAAATCTTTTATTAGAGTACATAAAAATATTTCGAATACTCCATTTATGCGCCCCTAATGGTTTGCGCCCTAGGCGGTTGCCTATTTCGCCTGTATAGTGGCGCCGGCCCTGGCTGTAACATATTTTTTCTTAGCTTTTTCTTCACATTAATTTGTTTTGTTTAACCCGTAACATTCCGTATCTAGAAAATCACGTTCCCTGCCACGATGTCAATTGTTGTTTTTAATTATTTGATCCCGGATTCGATCAAATATAAGTAGGTTGTATTGGAAAGAAAAAGCACAGCATTGATTTTTCAGGAATAAATTTTAACAGAGATTTTGAGTGTTGATATTTATAATGGCTTGTATTTAAACGCACTTTTTAGTGACAAGCTTTGAAATTGATGTCCCTCGTACTTTTTTTTTATTATTATTTTTATTTTAAATGCATTTATTTCATGTGTATAAGCTTGTGCTACAATTCTTTTATTACCATATCTAGTTAAATGAAATAGTGTGTATTTATTAGTTATACAGACAAAATCAAATATAATATTACAATTTTGTGTTGCCTCGTTTGTCTAGGCAGAAGATTAAAGAAACAAATATATTTTAAAGAAACTTTTGAAAACCTTGAGATAAATGTAATTGCACCACACGAAAATATTTTTACAATTTTAATAAAAAAAAAAATCATGCATTTGAGAGTTAAACACGGTTGCCAAATGTGCATTTTGCATGACGAGAAAGCACTGTTGCACACATCGATGCTATACCTTTTCGTTTAAGAGCACACGCAATATGGCAGCCGTTATTTCTATTTAACTTTTGATATTCTGAATATAATTTTGCATAACTGTATAACTGAAGTTTTAACAGCTTTGAATATTTGGTGAAATAATGGTAGACACAACAAATATTATTGATTGTTTTTATTTTTCATCGTCGTATAATGGGTGCTGGCTATTTGTTTACATTTTATTAATTAATATGTTCATTATTTTTAACACATACATTTGGTAAACGTAAGTTAAAATATTAATTAAATACGTATAGCTAATCATTCAAACTGTTAAAAAATAAAACTCTATAATCTAAAAAAAATCTAAAAAAACATTTTTTTCAAATATAATTAAAACTGATGTTCAAAATTAATTTAAAATTACTGTCCCTCCTAAGATACAAAACAAGGAATATAATTTTAAATGGCATTTTTTCTGGCAACGTACGTGTCTCTCAAAGGCTTAACAATATCTTACTGGCTTGTTACAAGTAACTTTATGATACCCATACTTACAAACAAAAAATTTTGCCGTAATAAAATGTTACAAATATACACTCGTCCTTCGATTAACGCGGTCAGGAAAAAATCACATTTAAAAAAAAAATCAGCGTCCACCACCAAATGCGACTTCCCTTATCCAACCGTTAGACCAAGGGATGATTTCGACATTCAAGGCATACTACATAAAGCGATCATATGAAGATATATTAAATCAAATAGATAGACATGCGTCACTCACGATTTAAGAAGCCTGGAAAAATTTCACGATCTTAAATTGTGTGAAATATATAGGATCAGCAAATAGAGATATCAAAAATTCAACATTAAATGCTTGTCGGAGAGCAGTATGGCCAGAAGTAGTTGAACCTGATTATATATTATATAGTAATTTATGCTTTGCAGTAGTGTCGTAATATTTGTAAATTTGCTTGTAGATTAATGTTTAAGGTGAAGTGGAAACATACACAATTTCGTAAATAGCATACAATGCTAAACTTTCCTCTAGCCCACCCAAGATTTTAGTTCAGAAACCGCCACTGCATTGGGGGCCAAAATGATTTAGCCCATGGGCCATACACAAATACCAAATCGATGTATTGTATGAAAGTGACAGCTCTGTATTGCTTTTTGTACTTGTTATTTCACTTTGAATGACAAATTTAAGGTTATTATTTTATTATTTCTTACTAACATTAGCATTGATTTTATTATATAGTAATGTATGCTTTGCAGTAGTGTCGTAGTATTTGTTAATTTGCTTGTGGATTAAAGTATAAGATGAAGTGGAAGCATGCAAAATTTCGTAAATAGTATACAATGCTATGCTTTTCTCTAGCTCACCCAATATTTCAGGTCAGGAACCGCCACTGCTTTTTTACATAACGTTATACGCAATGATAAAATTTCTGAATGCGTTTAAATATTGTCTCTCATTTATAAATGAGATACAATTTAGAGTAGTAATCTTAAGAAGACCGAAAATATAAATTTGACCTATTTATCCACATATACCTATATTATATGAAGTGTTATTTTCATTTGACATGTAAAACTAATGAATTAAGTAAAAAAAATGCAATACTTTTTTTGAGTAGGACACGGTTATTTCCACCCAAAAAAATAGCAAAAACAACGCAGTGAATTGAATTTTGTTTTCGTCGATTTGATGACTGCACGCATTATTATGAAGACCACTGATGAATTATGCGAAACAATTTTCAGTGGATAACATCACCATTTATTTAAAATACATCGATTCATTTGTCTATGAAAAGATGAGCAAAATATTTATAATTATTGTCTATGGAGAATACCATATTTTAAAAAGCTTGCATTGATTTCCATTCTCTGCATCACAATTGTTCGGAAATGAATATCAAAATAGAACCAGACGATGAATTACTGTCAATTGATTCATCTGAGAACGCTCAAAACAGTGATAGTCGACGAAACAATGACGATGCTATCCTGAAGGAGGAAGAATCGATTGACATCAAGGTCGAGTCGCTCATAAAGCGAGAAGGAGTTGTTGACGAAGCAGATCATCAAGAGACTTACAAGGTAATCTTAAACACTATCAAGTCACTCTGTTGTCTAAAAAAAGTCAAATTAATACATTGTTATTACGTAGTTAACACGTGCAACATTTATTTGAGGTTATGTCCGTTGATATTTTATAAAATAGAATATAAGTAAGACAAAGTCGCTAAGTTCTTTGATACTGCATGCAATTAAAGCAGTTCTTCAGCTAGTAGCTTCTTTGTCAAAATAATAAAAATATATTACCCGAGAAATAAACATTTCGTTGAAAAATCAGAAATATTTCCAGACCAAGAGGCTATAAGCGCTTTTGCTTCTGCAGTGAACTTCAATTTCTAAGCGATTGCAACTCAATGTTCAACTGAAAAAAATTGTTGAATGGCCACTTTACTCAATATTTCCGATTTATTGTCTTTTGATTGAATGACAGCCTTCTCCACAATAAGGTTCATAAGAGAGACATAGACAAGTGCCTTAAAAATGGCTGCGCCACGTTCAATTTGTTTTGCTCAGTCGACTAGCACTGCCTTTATAAAAAATGCAAGATGTATAGACAGTTCAAAACCTCGAATAAGCCACACAAAACCTTTAATTGGGCCACAAAATGGATATGACTGGACTGAACATATCAACGATTTTCACATCAATCAAAAGGAATATATCGTTAAGTTTTAATCAGTTTTTGTAGGATTTTAATGACGCCTTTCTTTTGTTTCAGTTTCAAACGACCAATACCAACTCTAAAGATCTCATTGAACCTTTAGCGATAAAATCGACTCAAACCGATGCATCTCCGTTGTCTGACATAAACCAAGTGCATAAAAAAGAATTTTTAGTGCAGGAAATAAACGTAGTAATAAATCTTAAAAACGGTGTTTTCCACAAGCGAAACTTTGTTTGCAGTGATTGCTATTATATATTCCCTTCATCACACTCACTGGAGCAGCATGCTACTAGCCATGCTAAATTAAAATTGGATGAAGAAAGCAGGTGAGTAAAATTAAGCAAAAAGCTCAAAAGCGTTTCTGTGATATTATATCATTGCTGTCATTTTATATTTGGCTTAAAAACATATTTTTACATCAAATATAAAATGAATTTTTCACCTTTTTACGATAAATGTCTACCAAGTTAACAGCAATTCAATCAATAACAAATACATATGTAGAAACAGTCATGTTTTATTCATCGTGCTCATTTATTCTTTGTTTTCATTCAACCTCTTAGAATAAAGCTTCGAACTAATGTCACAATGGAACTGGAAAACGACTCAGTGTCAGCAAAAACACCAGATAACCCTTATGAAAGCGATCATTTTAGAAGTAGTATAGACGACATCTGTAATGAGGAACATTCGATCGACATCAAATTCGAAGCACTCGACAATCGTCACAAATCTATAAAGGTTAACTTTATTTTCAATCATTATAATGTTGTCAAATTGTATTTCATTTCTTTTTTTCATGTTTATTTGATGACCTTACGCCTGACGAGTCCTTTTTATTTTTTTTAATATTCATATCTTTGTCATAAATTGTGCCAGGGACCATATCAATTGAACGGGAAAACAAATACAAGAGGGCAACGAATTGACTGTAGAATAACATTGTTAATGAACTGAAATAAATTTGTTAACATATTTGTATGTAGTGCTGTGTTTTATTTTTGGTTTCAGTTTCAAACTACCGGCGTCAACTCTACGGCTCGAACTGAATTACTATCGACGAATCTGCGTTGGGATCAATCACAAGCAAAATCTCATATACGCGAACAAAACATAATAACGGAAATATTGCAGCAGAAAATGGTCGCCATTATTGTAGTAGAAAATGCTGTGTTCAATGAACAAAATTTCGTGTGCAGTATTTGTGATGATATATTCCCATCATCAAACATACTGAAGCAGCACGCCATAAGGCATTCTGATGAGGGGAAAAGGTTTGTTAGCTTTTCATTATTCAATTACAAATGGTGCCGCAGCTACAATGAAATCTCTTTTTTACTTTAAAGCTATGCCATTAAGCTCGTATACTAGAGAAAACTTCACTTTACTTTGAATCTATGATTTCACTTTTCTTTTTTAAAAAGTACACTGGCGCATATTGATAAAGAACGCATTCAATATGACTTTTGAACGTAAACATGTTTTATGTTTTATTTTCTGAAATTCAATATTTTCAAATTCATTCAAAAAGTGTCTATAGCCGTGCTTTATTTGCTTATTTTCTGTTCAATATATTCTTTCACAGAGAGTTATTTATAATACCGGATGAACTGCTTATTATTTTAAAAGTGTCACATTTAATGTTTAAAAAGACTTTAATGACTTAATGTATAAAAAGGCGTCATAATACTTCGAAAACCAGTAAGATTAAGTTTGTAAGATGTTTCAACAAAAGACAATCGTTCTGCAAAACAATTCAATATTCGTTAATGCCGTATCAAATCTTTTCAACGTGGCGGAAAACTGTGGTGATATTTATCTTCAATTTTTATTTTCATGTAAAATGAAGTAAGACGCTTAAAACGGATATCAAAGTAGAACCAGAGCACGAATCACTGTCCCCCTCTTATCAGGATTCTGTTGGAAGCGACACTCATCAAAATAATATGAATGACATTTGCAATGAGGATCATTCAATTGACATCAAACACGAGCCACTTGTAGTCCACTGTAATATAATTGAACCAGAAAAACATCGCCAGTCGAAAAAGGTATTTTTTACATCTGGCAAGAAAAGTCATTGTCATTGTTGTATTTTAAAAATTCAGATATTTATTTTTGACGAATAATTAATCAAATATTAATTGGTCACCAAATGTAAATAACAAAATTTCGAGGCTTAAACTTTGAATCGTGCAAATAACATATGTAATAATAGTGCAAATAACATATGTATATATGTTGATAACATATATGAGAACAGTAATAATAGTTCTGTGCTTTTTAATTTTTCGTTTCTCGCCATCAATTTCGAGGCCCTATTTATACAATTCAATTAATAGTTCTTGAATTATTATAATCATTTAAAAATGTTCATATGTGACAGTGGTATTTTGAGCAACATATCTATTAAAAAAAGAAATGAAAGAAAGCATTGAATCAGGTGTGATTTTAAATATTGTTTGATTACAGATGTAACTGTCATTATTGCTGAACTTTCGTTTCCTTTGACTCAAATTCGTTTATTATGACTTTAAAACTAGAAATACTGAATAAAGACAGTTAAAATTATAACAATATTCAATGATGACAAACCTTCTTTTTTATTCTGCTCTAGTTAATAATAATTAAAAGTAGCAAGGCCGATACGATTTTTAATCTGTCCTCTCATTTTTCATTACAGCCAAACATTAAACTACATTCTCGAAAAAAGACTTTCAAATGTGACCAATGCAGTTTTAAAACAGCGTGGTCAAGAGCTTTAAAAACGCATAAAATGGCACACACTGGAGAAAAGCCTTTCAAATGTGACCAATGCAATTATGAAACAACTCGTTCTAGTGCTTTAAAAACTCATAAAATGTCACACACTGGAGAAAAGCCTTTCAATTGTGACCAATGCAGTTATCAAACTGCTCAGTCTGGTGACTTAAAAACGCATAAAATGGCACACACTGGAGAAAAGCCTTTCAAATGTGACCAATGCAGTTTTAAAACAGCATGGTCAAGAGCTTTGAAAACACATAAATTGTCACATACTGGAGAAAAGCCTTACAAATGTGACCAATGCAGTTTCAAAACAGCATGGTCAAGAGCTTTAAAAACACATAAAATGTTACACACTCAAGAAAAGCCTTTCAAATGTGACCAATGCAATTATGAAACAACTCGTTCTAGTGATTTAAAAACTCATACAATGTCACACACTGGAGAAAAGCCTTTCAAATGTGACCAATGCAGTTATCAAACTGTCTATTCCAGTTCATTTAAAACGCATAAAATGTCACACACTGGAGAAATTCCTTTCCAATGTGATCAATGCAATTATAAATCAACTACGACTGGAAATTTAAAAACACATAAAATTTCACACTCTGGAAAAAAGCTTTTCAAATGTGACCAATGCAGTTTTAAAACAGCATGGTCAAACTCTTTGAAAATGCATAAAATGTCACACACTGGAGAAAAGCCTTTCAATTGTGACCAATGCAGTTATCAAACTGCTCAGTCTGGTGACTTAAAAACTCATAAAATGGCACACACTGAAGAAAAGCCTTTCAAATGTGACCAATGCAATTATGAAACAACTCGTTCTATTGCTTTAAAAACTCATAAAATGTCACACACTGGAGAAAAGCCTTTCAAATGTGACCAATGCAATTATGAAACAACTCGTTCTAGTGATTTAAAAACTCATACAATGTCACACACTGGAGAAAAGCCTTTCAAATGTGACCAATGCAGTTATCAAACTGTCTATTCCAGTTCATTTAAAACGCATAAAATGTCACACACTGGAGAAATTCCTTTCCAATGTGATCAATGCAATTATAAATCAACTACGACTGGAAATTTAAAAACACATAAAATTTCACACTCTGGAAAAAAGCTTTTCAAATGTGACCAATGCAGTTTTAAAACAGCATGGTCAAGAGCTTTAAAAACGCATAAAATGGCACACACTGGAGAAAAGCCTTTCAAATGTGACCAATGCAATTATGAAACAACTCGTTCTAGTGATTTAAAAACTCATAAAATGTCACACACTGGAGAAAAGCCTTTCAAATGTGACCAATGCAATTATGAAACAACTCGTTCTATTGCTTTAAAAACTCATAAAATGTCACACACTGGAGAAAAGCCTTTCAAATGTGACCAATGCAATTATGAAACAACTCGTTCTAGTGATTTAAAAACTCATACAATGTCACACACTGGAGAAAAGCCTTTCAAATGTGACCAATGCAATTATGAAACAACTCGTTCTAGTGCTTTAAAAACTCATACAATGTCACACACTGGAGAAAAGCCTTTCAAATGTGACCAATGCAATTATAAATCAACTACGACTGGAAATTTAAAAACACATAAAATTTCACACTCTGGAAAAAAGCTTTTCAAATGTGACCAATGCAGTTTTAAAACAGCATGGTCAAACTCTTTGAAAATGCATAAAATGTCACACACTGGAGAAAAGCCTTTCAATTGTGACCAATGCAGTTATCAAACTGCTCAGTCTGGTGACTTAAAAACTCATAAAATGGCACACACTGAAGAAAAGCCTTTCAAATGTGACCAATGCAATTCTGAAACAGCTTGTTCTAGTGATTTAAAAACTCATAAAATGTTACACACGGGAGAGAAGCCTTTCAAATGTGACCAATGCAATTATGAAACAACTCGTTCTAGTGATTTATAAACTCATAAAATGTCACACTGGAGAAAAGCCTTTCAAGTGTGAGCAATGCAATTATGAAACAACTCGGTCTAGTCGTTTAAAAACTCATAAAATGTCACACATTGGAGAAAAGCCTTTTAAATGTGATCAATGAATTTATGAAACAAATCGGTCTAGTAATTTAAAAACTCATAAACTATCGCACGCTGCCGAATTAACCTGATTAATGTGGCTATACATCTGCACAGAAGGCACATTGAAACATCCAATAACTATCGCAAACTGGGGGGAAACCGTTCCATTGTTACTAATGTGATTATAAATCTGCATGGCGTTCAATTTTAAAGACCCACATTTTTAACAACACATTTTGTAATAAAAATAATAAAACATTTTTAGTACTTTTTCCACATAAAATTTATTAGATCAGGACCGGTTAGACATAAATTTTTACCTTACTCTAATTTATTAAACGAACAGGTTGTATTTGCATCATCACCTTTGTTATATCCGTTTCATTAATCCAATTCTAACCTATGTTTACTGCTCTTCTATATTATTTATATGTTTTTCAAAATTTATTCCTTTTGTAAGAATTGAAATGGTTTTTAAAAATGTCTTTTTCAGAATCTTCATTACTGCTGATTTTGTTGAAGTACATCATTGCTTGGAAACGGGAAAAACACCAAATCATCATTAGGATATTTACTTTAGTAATGTAGTGTTTCACTTTGTGTAAAAATTTCCCAAATTTTAATTGTGTTTATAATTGATATCGTTTGCCACTTAGATTTATTATTCTTTGATGATAATTTTTTAATTGTTATGGGTGTTAAGCATTTTATTTTGTGTAATTATAATGTAATTTGCTAATCCTTTAAATTGTTAATAGTTGCTTACACCTTTTTATTTCAATTTAAATTTGTATAAATATCACTGTTTATATATTTTTCTTATCAGTTGATAATGCTCGCGATGAGCGAAACCGGTCCTGATCTAATAAATTTTATGCGGAAAAAGTACTAAAAATGTTTTATTATTTTTATTATAATGCCATTCCACCAAGTATTGACAGTGAACACCTTAAAAGTGAACACATTTTGTTTCAAAATAATTAATTGAATGTTTGAATGAGTGGAATGATGTGTTTTGTAGTCTGCTATGCATTTTTGTTTATCATCGGAGAAAGCTAACCGTAAGGTAAATGCTTTCATATTTTTTTGTTGCAAATAAAAAACTTTTTGTCTCTTAATCTGTCTCTTCAACCTGATATTTATTTTGAAATGTCATATTCAACTTTAAATAGTTTTGTATAATGTTAATTCTTTGTTGATTGCGAATGCCTAATAAATAAACTACATGAACCAAAGTGACTTGTTTTTCGGGTGCCACATTTTCACATAGCGACGTGACAACTACATCATCATTTTTATTGATTTTTCAATACGAATTTTCTTGGAAAAAATTACATTCATACAGATAACCAGTTTAAGCGTCACAACGAGCCCATACTATGTGGCCCCTTTCAATAGGCTTTGAGGCAAAAACTTTTTTGAAGAATTCTTTACTTTAAATTTTATCATCGATTCATCGATTGTCATATGTTAAGATTCAATAACATTTTCCCTAAAGGATTTTCTCAGGGTTTGAAGCACCGGTCAAATTTTATCATACAGTTGTCCTCGGGGTATAGCAGATGAATTATTGGTGAAATAAAGAGGTAGGTCGATTATGCCTTAATAGGCACATCACTCCTGGATATCAATCGTTGTCCAGTTTTGGGATCTTTCTCGCTCGTTATAACCATTTGTCCTCTGGACCAAAAATTCCAAAAGCTCAGTCGAAAACAGATCTCTTAGATTATCAAGCGGCTGGGTTTTGTGGGTGTATTGTTCAGTTGTTTTCATAATGTCTTGATCAAAGTTCACGTTGCAAGTTATCTCTATTTCATTTTTCCACCTGTCTGTCAGCTTCAAGCACAGCAGTAGAATTTTCTTCTTGCATAACTTGTGCACAAATGAAATTTTCATGCTGTTCCAACCCATCTGGATTTAGGCAAATCTCTGTTTGTGTTGTCCCAGCCGGAGTGTTGTCATGTTCATGATTGGACACTGATTGAATTTGGTGTAGTCGAATGTCTGTGTTCCACTCCATATCTTCTTCGTCTGACGAGTCCACCAGCTTCTTCGCTTCTTCGCATCTTTCTCTTATTTACGTTGCGCCAAAGGTCGCTTTGAATTCTAAAAGAAATAAAGTAAGAATAACTCGAAAATACTGAATTTACTGGTGAAATACGCCAACAGGCACATTGAATATAACATATCACAATTCAATCACATCGTGTTCTTATCGAACAAATGGTTATGAATTACCCAAATATATCTAATAAAAATTTCTGAAACATATCACAAATATGAATCGATTATTTAAAAAAAATTGCTAGCAATTGTATGCAGCCGATGCACGAAAACAGTTGGTGCGAAAACTTGCTAACTTTAAAGAAGCGTCAAATAAAAACTGTTAAGTGATTAAAATATCTGATTGTCAAAATGACACTCATCGTTTTTGTGCAATGAAAAAAAAGCAAAGCATGCAAATAATTGCATAGAAATACTGCAAACAAAGTTCCTCTCATAAAACACTTTTTTTCTAGATTTATTACCACTGCGATCGGTCGATGTACTGAAACTTCGTTTTTGACATCATTTTGGTCGATTTCAATGTCATCAAACGAAGGTGGCGACGTTTTTTGTTAATAATCCATCAATGGACGCAGTAAAGAAGCCGAGTTTTGAGCATCGGTAATCTAAAAAGTGTTTGTTAATTTTACAAAATTATTAATTAATTAAAAGATGACGGTTATCTGCCACAACAAATTATTAACGTAGACGAAACGGGATTATATTGGAAAAATGCCAGACCGCTCATATATATCCTAACTAGAAAAATCTATGCCAGGTTTTAGGATGTCTAAAGATAGACTTACACTTTTACTTGGCGGACGTTCAACGGCGGATTGTAAAATCAAGTCACTCTTAATTTACCACAGCGAAAACCCAAGGGCCTTGAAAAATATCACAATACCTCCATAGTACGGACAGTATTCCAAGATGATGTCGCTTTTTGTCATCGTGCAAAATCTATCACTTCATGATTTTTTCTGGCCTTCAAAAAAATATTTTACAAATAAATGTGGTATAAATATTTCTATCTATCACTTGGCGAAGAATTACCAAAAGAAAATTTGGCATAAAGAGCTTTTTATGGCCAGGTAACAGCCCTGATCTCAACATCATTGAGAATTTCTTGTCGATAATGGGCAAAGAAATTGCAGACCTTAACACCTCCATGCCCGTGATGAATTCATAGATAGTTGGGCCATCAAAACATTCAATATTTCTCTCAATATTGTCAATAAGTATTTATCATTTTAGGTATTCCTATAAAAAATAGTTTTACATCCAAGTATATAATTATAAAATCAAAAATATTACGTCTACTGCACAAAATTATCGGTTTTGTGGTTTACTGATCACTTTATCGATCTTTGAGTGGAAGAATGCGATAGAAATATACGAGCTTACGTTTGATAGAATAACAAGCATCTCAAATTGTTAGAGCGAGAACAGTAAAGAGAGAACGCAATTTTTTCATATTTGCATTTAAATAGAAACAACATGTTTCAAGGGTTTCTTAAATTGAATAGTGTAAAAAATTCGCCTGCAAATGTGTTTTCGTATTTTATGATAGGAAATATTTTGTTTGTTAACATGGGGAGAGCCATCAATTAATAACGCTTAACCCTTCCCTTACCGTGCTAAAAAATCCCTTCGCAGACCATGCAGTAACGCTCTGTGACCGTCTAGAATTTGTCATATAAACGCATTTCTAAAGCAAAATGACATTTTAAAAAAACGCCATATGATTTTACATAGTGTATAGTACTTATTTTGTGTCATAACTTGTGGCTAAAACCTGAAAAACTTATACAAATCATGCATAATTGTCGAAAGGAGCAAGAATCAAAATTCTACGCAACAGCTAGTAGACAGGACGTGTCTCGATCATGTTTGAAACGATACAGTCATGCACAAAGCGTCACGCAACTAATAATCGTTGTCGGGCGGTGAGCGGTTAGTGGAAGGGATAAGGAAATAATCAATCACACGCGTAAATACGTTATCTAAGTAAAACAATGTTTTATATAAAAAAAAATATAATGAACATTTTTGATACATTATATGTATTTGGAAACATATTTATAATTATTACAAAAAAACTAAAATTATACGTAAATTAATTTACGTAACGAAATGTATGACACCGATTGAAAAAAGAAAAAAATATATATTGGTACTATTAGTGAGTTTGTACACAACAAACACGGTCACATAATATTGAGTGAAAAAATCGTTCAAAATATGTATATGTTTCGAAACACTAACGCCATAGTTAATAAATTTAATGTGATGTAATTAATAATAAATACCAGTTAAATTTATCCTAATTAACGTTTAAAAACCCCAGATTGCTTATCGCTCTTCGAAACACTAGAGTCATATTTAATAAGTGTATGTAATATTATAATTGTAATTTGAATTAGAATATTTTTTTTTTTTAAACCATATCCGCTCCCAATGTGGAGCATATGGACTCCTAATGGAGTTTATCTCATCTGAAGTGTTTCTACGAGATCTGCTTGTTACTCAGTTGCTCAACCTCTCTTTTTCCAAAGAGAGTAGGGATAGAAGTATAGGGCTAAGACAGAATTAGTGGTAAGCTAATCGCTCTCGATACGCCCCGTTCATAGGATACGATGGGTGAGAGGGGGGAATTCAAGACATCACATACATCCATGCCTTTGAGCAGAAAGTCATAAATCCATTTAAAAAAATCAATTTATAAAACTCGAGATTGCTTATCGCTCTTCGAAACACTAGAGTCATATTTAATAAGTGTAATATTATAATTGTAATTTGAATTAGAATATATAGCTGAGAAAAAAATAAGTTTAACCAGAGTTCTGACGATGGCGAAAGCCAAAATAACTATCAACTCATAAATATAAAAAAAAAACTGTAGAACTAAAAACGTTGCTGTTTTTACCATATTATAATAGAGTTCTACCAAGTAAATTCCAAGTCAATAAATGAATATAACAGAGTAATTATCGCGAAGTTAGCAACGGGATATAAGTATTGGAATGTGGTTACGGCAACACTATTGTCTGGAATATGATCGCGCGTCTGAGCTGATAAGCGTCAAGCGTTAAGATTGTTCAAACACAATCGCATATTGTTTTTTTTGCGTTCTCTGTCTTACTCGTGGAATTCATATGATTGTTTCGCACGGCAAAACTTAAAGTGCTTGTTACTCTTACATATTGATATTTATATATGTCTATCTCATGCTCGATAATTCAATATTTTTCGATGATTAAATCGACGAGACTTTTAAATTATGTATAACTATACAAAGAAGACGTTGAATGTATATTTTTTAAAATTTATATTCATATGTAAAACTATTTTATTGACAAATAGAAAAAAAACCATATTTTTTTGAGACCTATAACACAGGTATTTTAAAGGTTTAAAAGCCGAGGTCCGCTGCTGTTGCTGCAAGGGTACGGAAGAGTTAAAGCTGGCTGTATATTTTAAAACATTTTTGAGATTTGCAATAAAAATAATTAGACTATCATAAAAGTTGTCGCTTAAAATTATATAAGTTGTAAAGATATGCCGACATTTCTTTGCGACTTATTTGGACATAAAGAACAGTTTTTACTATATTTTGCAAACGCATTATGACAACTGAAAGCAAAAAAATATGTTGTTGTTGAATATTTATTGCAAACGACGAAAAAACAGCGCTGGTCAGATACAATTGTATTTTTACTCTACTTTTGTAATCACTTGTTGCATAAAAGTCGCTTTATTAATTATTTACTTTGAGCATGTAATTTTAATTTAATATTAACAAATAGCAAGCACCAATAAAATATATAAATAAAATAAAACGGTCAATAATGATTTTTGTCCATAGCTTTATTCCACAAAATGTTCAAAGTCTGTAAAACTTTATTTAAGTAATAAGTGAATGTAAAATTATATCCACGAAAACACCAATTTAAAACCTAAAAAAACAATAAAAAATATGTTTAATAATCTGTCCTTTTTACTTTGTTTTATTATATGCAATAATTAATATGTCTTCATAATCTCCATAAAACATTTCAGAGAATGTCTAAATAACAATAAAAAATATTCTGGACTGTCCAAGCAGCTGTATGATAATTTTGGTTTTGTCGGCTCACGTCCAACGTCCGCCTTTTGTCAGTCATACCTACCCCGGCTATTGCTTATGGCCAATAGGGTACACTTCTTGTATTTGTCTTCAGACCTTTGTTGGACTCCACATATGCAGCACGGTCGAGGCATAACTTCGAGGATGAGTTTCGAACATGAAGCATTGATAATAATTTTGTTTGATTAAAGTTGATTTTATGTGCTTATTTAAGCATTTATAAATAAAATGAGGGCGAAAATGAGACCTAGAATATATTTTTAAGCATATATACATTTTTTAAATTATTTTTTAGCTTCTTAGGTTTAAATACTGTCAATAAACAGTGACACTGAGATGTCATCTTGGCAGCAACCGTGATTTTTTAGGATGGCATGTTACGGGTTAAGCCCAAAACAATAAATGAATTGAAAAAAGCTATTTAAAGTGTTTAGAATAACCAAAAAAAGGTTAATTATTTTTTAAAAAAAGTAAGTAAAAAGTAAAGTAAGTAAGTGCCATGGCGAATAAGCACCCCAATGAAAGCTTAAAGTGGGAATTTTATATTTATTTGAATAAAAATCATTAAAAAAAACATGGATTTTTTTAAAATGCATTTTAAAATTTCGTGGATGCTCATATGTATCAATAATTAACAATTGATAAAAAAAAATCGCATATTTAAATTATAAAATATTTAATAAATACAAAAATTTGTTAATTCTACTACCTGGGCTATCATTAGTTCATTGTTAGCTATTAAAAATTGTGTTAAAGGTAAAACTGTTACATACGCTAAACGGTAAACATGCCTACACATATTTGCAATGATATTTATTAACTTTTCCGTTACTAAGCTCAAGAAATGCGACCCCAATACCAACATTTTCGTAAATATCTATTTTAATATGGGTGATACGATGTTTATAATTAAGGTATTCTTATATCATAGTTTTTTGGACCTTTTGTAGTTTATATAAATACGCGATAACGCTTATCAGCTGATTAGCGCCCGCGATAACGATTGTTCGTATGATAATTTGGAACGCTCTTCAGTAGTCAATTCATATGTGTGCTGACATGACGTCTTTTTTACGCGCAACTTAAAATATGATTATTTATTAAAAAAACACAGATTTTTATAAAAAAAATGTATGAGGAATGATGCAAAGAGATATTTTTAAGCCCTTGGACTATTTTTTTTTTTGAAATTCATAAGAATAAGGCTAATAATGAGGAAACCACTGGGGTCAAAAAAGATCCCCATC
Source organism: Himalopsyche tibetana (assembly GCA_030503985.1). NCBI lineage: Eukaryota > Metazoa > Arthropoda > Insecta > Trichoptera > Rhyacophilidae > Himalopsyche > Himalopsyche tibetana. Next base: position 2,723,744 of record JAPJYX010000036.1, read on the forward strand.
GGCTGAGAAGTATTTTTCTAGTCTCCGAGCCGCAAGAGTTAAGATACTAGCAAGTACCCGGCATGTGTTGCAATGCCACTCAAAGAAAGAACGTGTTTGTGTTCAATTCTGTTTATTGAAGTGCTTTTGGATATCTCTTGTTTTTCCGTTTTGTGCGTATACGAATAGATCTGATGGTTTTCCAACGGGTGAGCAGGCCACATACAGCTGTCCATGTGAGAAGCAAAGATTTTCTAATTTTAGTCCACAACCTTGTAGCGATTGTACCTGTGCTTTGTTGATGGTCATTGCAAATGCGAGTCGTATCGGAAACAGCAAACATTTAAATTCAAATGGCATATCTGTTAGAATCATTGAGATGCTTGGCAACAGTACATTTTCCCCTTTAATTTTTTTTAGCTTCAATGATATTGTGCATTATCTTCAAGTCTGGTACCGTTGCAAAGTGGTGGATTTATATTTCGGAGAAGAATGATAGGTACGCCAATTTTCAATGTTAAAACTTGTGACGGCATGGCTGGCAAATCAAGTGAGTTTAAGAATTCAGAAGAATTTATTGCGATATTTTTGGGAAAACTTTTTGAATCAATTCTCTTATTGTTTTTGTAATTTTACAGAAGTTTGCTGGCAATGTGTGATGAATCCACACAATGTATGTGTGGATTCATCTGTTTCTAATTTTCCATTCCCAATATCCAACAATTATTTTGCGAAACGTTCAGCGGATGTCTTATATTGTAGTTCTACACGCATGCTGGCCTCGAAAGCCAATGTATAATTATTTTAATAATAAAAAAACCATAGAACTAAGAATTACCCATCTCAAAAATTAAGCTTAGTGTTCCGTTAAAATTTCCGGAGTTGCAAAGTGTTCCATCTCAGAATAAGTTTGGGAAACCCTGCTCTAGGACTTGAAACGATAAAGTTCGTAAAAGAAGTTTGGTGGGGTAGTATTCTTTTAAGGAATTATCAAAGGGGAAGAATTTTGTTATTTTGAAATAATAATATTTTAGAAATGTCTTATGCAGCTAGTATGATTTTTCAAATTTAATGTGATCATCATAAAGAATTTCGACTGGAGGTGCTTGATGGAAATTAAATGTCAAATTGACAAATTTGTTTGTTTAATTTATTTAGTTTGAAGGAATTTGTCCTTCGACAAAATTATTAGTTAATAATATTTGGACGAATTTATCACTTCAACCTCTTTTTGGTTGCCTTTCAAATTGACACCGATGGTTGCCTGTATTAGCAAAGAAATATATTGTAAGAAAATAACTATCAAAAGGAGAAATATTTAATTTCAATAAACGATGTTCTACCCAACAAAGAAGTCAAAGAAATGAAGACACTTTGGTTCATGTAGTTCATTGATGCACAAACCGCGGCCTGCGGGCCACATGCGGCCCTTTTTTAATTTTGTGGCGGCCCATTAATCTTTTTCTCTGCATATTTTCTTCACGTAAAACATTTATTTAATAAATGTAAGCAAACTTTTTCTTTAATGAAGTATAATAAATCGGTTTATAGAAACAGGCCCTCAAATACTATGTCAGGTAAAAAGAAAATCAGGCAGAAGACCAAGATCGCATTAACTTTTGAATTAAATATAAATGAAACATGAATATTTCACGATGAAACGATTTTTAATGATCATGTACTCATGATACTTTTTTTGCATGGCTTATTTATTTTTACGTTTTCGAAATAACACGGCCAAAATAATGTAATGGAACCTATCAATCATTTATCTAAATTCAGTTAACCTTTTTTACACGGTTCTTTTGTAAAGCTGTTTTACATGGAACGTGCATATGCTCCGTGGAAATAAGGACTCAGATTACTTTAAATCTTTTTTTCGTTTGCGGCCCGAACCCACGAACATTCATTTTATGCGGCCCGCTACTAGGTAAAGGTTGTGCATCACTGATGTAGTTGATTTATTAAGCATTCGCAATCAACAAAGAATTAACACTTAACAAATATATTTAAAGTAGAAAATAACATTTTAAAATAAATAACGGGGTTAAGTGACAGATTAAGAGAAAAAAAGTGTTTTATTTGCAACAAAAACATATGAAAACATTAACTTAACAGTTAGCTTTCTTCGATGATGAAATGGATTATGTATTCACTCTCGGACGGAAAGCTGATATCGCTCAGACCTAAGTCGTCAACGATAAAAGAGACATTTATTAAACATCGCCTGTTGTGGCCCAGTTGGTTAGAGCTTGCTCTACCGATCACGAAAGTCTGGGTTCGATTCCCGGTCAAATCAGTAGTTTAAAGATTATTCAATTCAAAGATTTGTTGTTTTTTATGTCAATTGACATAATTTTCCTTTGATAACAAGATGTAGCAATAGCGATTCGACAACCACTAGTCCTGTTCTGACCTTATTCTTGTTTCCCTACAACTCACTTTGAAAAGAAGTGAAGTTGAGCGACAAACAATTTTCGTAGAAAAAACTCTCGACTCTTTCTTTACCCAATGATCAATTTCATATTAACTCTTACGGCTCGGAGACTAGAAAAATACTTCTCAGCCGATGGGGATCTTTTTTGACCCCAGTGGTTTCCTCATTATTAGCCTTATTCTTATGAATTTCAAAAAAAAAAAATAGTCCAAGGGCTTAAAAATATCTCTTTGCATCATTCCTCATACATTTTTTTATAAAAATCTGTGGTTTTTTAATAAATAATCATATTTTAAGTTGCGCGTAAAAAAGACGTCATGTCAGCACACATATGAATTGACTACTGAAGAGTGTTCCAGCGTTCCAAATTATCATACGAACAATCGTTATCGCGGGCGCTAATCAGCTGATAAGCGTTATCGCGTATTTATATAAACTACAAAAGGTCCAAAAAACTATGATGTAAGAATACCTTAATTATAAACATCGTATCACCCATATTAAAATAGACTAGCTGTAAGCCCGTTGCCCAGCAACGTGAGATTTTTGTTGCATTGTGTTTTGTTGCATTGTATTTTATTTTATTTTACTTTATTTTATTTATTTTATTTTATTTTATTTTATTTTATGTTATGTTATGTTATGTTGTGTTATTTTATTTTATTTTATTTTATTTTATTTTATTTTATTTTATTTTATTTTATTTTATTTTATTTTATTTTATTTAATTTTATTTAATTTTATTCTATTTTATTTTATCTTATTTTATTTTATTTTATTTTATTTTATTTTATATTATTTTATTTTATGTTATTTTATTTTATTTTATTTTATGTTATTTTATTTTATTTTAATTTATTTTATTTTTATAGTAAGCAGAAATTTCGTAAATTATTTAATATTTGGAATAAAGTTTAAGTTTGCTAACAACCATTTTTCGTAGTAGCATAAATTTCGTAAAATAATTAATTTTTGGAATAATTTTTAAGTTTGCTAACAACCATTTTTCGTAGTAGCATAAATTTCGTAAAATATTCAATTTTTGGAATAAAGTTTAAGTTTGCTAACAACCATTTTTCGTAGTAGCATAAATTTCGTAAAAAATTCAACTTTTGGAATAAAGTTTAAGTTTGCTAACAACCATTTTTCGTAGTAGCATAAATTTCGTAACATATTCAATTTTTGGAATAAAGTTTGAGTTTGCTAACAACCATTTGTCGTAGTAGAATAAATTTCGTAAATTATTTAATATTTGGAATAATGTTTAAGTTTGCTAACAACCATTTTTCGTAGTAGCATAAATTTCGTAACATATTCAATTTTTGGAATAAAGTTTGAGTTTGCTAACAACCATTTTTCGTAGTAGCATAAATTTCGTAACATATTCAATTTTTGGAATAAAGTTTGAGTTTGCTAACAACCATTTTTCGTAGTAGAATAAATTTCGTAAATTATTTAATATTTGGAATAAAGTTTAAGTTTGCTAACAACCATTTTTCGTATTAGCATAAATTTCGTAAATTATTTAATATTTGGAATAATGTTTAAGTTTGCTAACAACCATTTTTCGTAGTAGCATAAATTTCGTAACATATTCAATTTTTGGAATAAAGTTTGAGTTTGCTAACAACCATTTTTCGTAGTAGAATAAATTTCGTAAATTATTTAATATTTGGAATAAAGTTTAAGTTTGCTAACAACCATTTTTCGTATTAGCATAAATTTCGTAACATATTCAATTTTTGGAATAAAGTTTGAGTTTGCTGACAACCATTTTTCGTAGTAGAATAAATTTCGTAAATTATTTAATATTTGGAATAATGTTTAAGTTTGCTAACAACCATTTTTCGTAGTAGCATAAATTTCGTAAATTATTGAACTTTTGGAATAAAGTTCAAGTTTGCTAACAACCATTTTTCGTAGTAGCATAAATTTCGTAAATTATTTAATATTTGGAATAATGTTAAAGTTAGCTAACAACCATTTTTCGTAGTAGCATAAATTTCGTAAAATATTCAATTTTTGGAATAAAGTTTAAGTTTGCTAACAACCATTTTTCGTAGTAGCATAAATTTCGTAAAAAATTCAACTTTTGGAATAAAGTTTAATTATTTAATATTTGGAATAAAGTTTAAGTTTGCTAACAACCATTTTTCGTATTAGCATAAATTTCGTAACATATTCAATTTTTGGAATAAAGTTTGAGTTTGCTGACAACCATTTTTCGTAGTAGAATAAATTTCGTAAATTATTTAATATTTGGAATAATGTTTAAGTTTGCTAACAACCATTTTTCGTAGTAGCATAAATTTCGTAAATTATTGAACTTTTGGAATAAAGTTCAAGTTTGCTAACAACCATTTTTCGTAGTAGCATAAATTTCGTAAATTATTTAATATTTGGAATAATGTTAAAGTTAGCTAACAACCATTTTTCGTAGTAGCATAAATTTCGTAAAATATTCAATTTTTGGAATAAAGTTTAAGTTTGCTAACAACCATTTTTCGTAGTAGCATAAATTTCGTAAATTATTTAATATTTGGAATAATGTTTAAGTTTGCTAACAACCATTTTTCGTAGTAGCATAAATTTCGTAAAATATTCAATTTTTGGAATAAAGTTTAAGTTTGCTAACAACCATTTTTCGTAGTAGCATAAATTTCGTAAATTATTTAATATTTGGAATAATGTTTAAGTTTGCTAACAACCATTTTTCGTAGTAGCATAAATATCGTAAAAAATTCAACTTTTGAAATAATGTTTAAGTTTGCTTACAACCATTTTTCGTATTAGCATAAATTTCGTAAATTATTTAATATTTGGAATAATGTTTAAGTTTGCTAACAACCATTTTTCGTAGTAGCATAAATTTCGTAACATATTCAATTTTTGGAATAAAGTTTGAGTTTGCTAACAACCATTTTTCGTAGTAGAATAAATTTCGTAAATTATTTAATATTTGGAATAAAGTTTAAGTTTGCTAACAACCATTTTTCGTATTAGCATAAATTTCGTAACATATTCAATTTTTGGAATAAAGTTTGAGTTTGCTGACAACCATTTTTCGTAGTAGAATAAATTTCGTAAATTATTTAATATTTGGAATAATGTTTAAGTTTGCTAACAACCATTTTTCGTAGTAGCATAAATTTCGTAAATTATTGAACTTTTGGAATAAAGTTCAAGTTTGCTAACAACCATTTTTCGTAGTAGCATAAATTTCGTAAATTATTTAATATTTGGAATAATGTTAAAGTTAGCTAACAACCATTTTTCGTAGAAGCATAAATTTCGTAAAATATTCAATTTTTGGAATAAAGTTTAAGTTTGCTAACAACCATTTTTCGTAGTAGCATAAATTTCGTAAATTATTTAATATTTGGAATAATGTTTAAGTTTGCTAACAACCATTTTTCGTAGTAGCATAAATATCGTAAAAAATTCAACTTTTGGAATAAAGTTTAAGTTTGCTAACAACCATTTTTCGTAGTAGCAGAAATTTCGTAAAATATTTAATATTTGGAATAATGTTAAAGTTAGCTAACAACCATTTTTCGTAGTAGCATAGATTTCGTAAAATATTCAATTTTTGGAATAAAGTTCAAGTTTGCTTACAACCATTTTTCGTAGTAGCATAAATTTCGTAAATTATTTAATATTTGGAATAATGTTAAAGTTAGCTAACAACCATTTTTCGTAGTAGCATAGATTTCGTAAAATATTCAATTTTTGGAATAAAGTTTAAGTTTGCTAACAACCATTTTTCGTAGTAGCATAAATTTCGTAAATTATTTAATATTTGGAATAATGTTTAAGTTTGCTAACAACCATTTTTCGTAGTAGCATAAATATCGTAAAAAATTCAACTTTTGGAATAAAGTTTAAGTTTGCTAACAACCATTTTTCGTAGTAGCAGAAATTTCGTAAAATATTCAATTTTTGGAATAATGTTCAAGTTTGCTTACAACCATTTTTCGTAGGAGCAGAAATTTCGTAAATTATTTAATATTTGGAATAATGTTCAAGTTTGCTAACAATCATTTTTCGTAGTAGCAGAAATTTCGTAAAATATTTAATTTTTGGAATAATGTTTAAGTTTGCTAACAACCATCTTTCGTAGTAGCATAAATTTCGTAAAATATTCAATTTTTGGAATAAAGTTTAAGTTTGCTAACAACCATTTTTCGTAGTAGCATAAATTTCGTAAAAAATTCAACTTTTGGAATAAAGTTTAAGTTTGCTAACAACCATTTTTCGTAGTAGCAGAAATTTCGTAAAAAATTCAACTTTTGGAACAAAGTTTAAGTTTGCTAACAACCATTTTTCGTAGGAGCATAAATTTCGTAAATTATTCAATTTTTGGAATAAAGTTTAAGTTTGCTAACAACCATTTTTCGTAGTAGCATAAATTTCGTAAATTATTTAATATTTGGAATAATGTTTAAGTTTGCTAACAACCATTTTTCGTAGTAGCATAAATTTCGTAAAAAATTCAACTTTTGGAATAAAGTTTATGTTTGCTAACAACCATTTTTCGTAGTAGCATAAATTTCGTAACATATTCAATTTTTGGAATAAAGTTTGAGTTTGCTAACAACCATTTTTCGTAGTAGAATAAATTTCGTAAATTATTTAATATTTGGAATAATGTTTAAGTTTGCTAACAACCATTTTTCGTAGTAGCATAAATTTCGTAACATATTCAATTTTTGGAATAAAGTTTGAGTTTGCTAACAACCATTTTTCGTAGTAGAATAAATTTCGTAAATTATTTAATATTTGGAATAATGTTTAAGTTTGCTAACAACCATTTTTCGTAGTAGCATAAATTTCGTAAATTATTGAACTTTTGGAATAAAGTTCAAGTTTGCTAACAACCATTTTTCGTAGTAGCCGAAATTGCGTAAATTATTTAATATTTGGAATAATGTTTAAGTTTCCTAACAACCATTTTTCGTAGTAGCATAAATTTCGTAAAATATTCAATTTTTGGAATAAAGTTTAAGTTTGCTAACAACCATTTTTCGTAGAAGCAGAAATTTCGTAAATTATTGAATTTTTGGAATAATGTTCAAGTTTGCTAACAACCATTTTTCGTAGTAGCCGAAATTGCGTAAATTATTTAATATTTAGAATAATGTTCAAGTTTGCTAACAACCATTTTTCGTAGGAGCAGAAATTTCGTAAATTATTTAATATTTAGAATAATGTTCAAGTTTGCTAACAATCATTTTTCATAGTACCATAAATCGACCACGGCGCATATATCGACAGCCCTGCAGTTTTTAAATTGCAAATTATTGAATTATATTTTATTTCATTTCATTATCTATTAATTTGAAAATGTACGCAAACAAAATACATTTCGTAGAAGAAGAAGATGTCTCGAGGACATCATCAGTACGCACACATTTGTGAAAAGTGAAAAGCGAGTGATTATTTTATCGACTTTTAATATATAAATTTAGTATGAATAAAAAAGTGGAGACTGGAAGGTGTGAAATGGACGCTCTAACAAACACTCACCCACTCACCCAGACAAACATACAGACCTTATCGGCTATTAATATATAGAAGATATTTACGAAAATGTTGGTATTGGGGTCGCATTTCTTGAGCTTAGAAACGGAAAAGTTAAGAATCTCATTCTTTGATAACTTACTTAAGCAAGCGATTTCTGTAGATAGGCTGTTCTCAAAGTTCACCGCTTAAAAATATTAATCGCGTCAAGAATATATAATCATATTTCAATGGTTTCTTGGATTCAGATTAATTTCACATCGATCACACCCGAATGGATTCTCGCCCGTTAGTGAAAGCATATGGGGTGTTGAACTAAAATGCGTTGCAGACTTCAAAACACATTCAAAGGTTTTTTACCAGTATGTATTGTTTTGTGAATATTTAAATTTAAACGCCATGCAGATTTATAACAACATTGGTCACATTCAAATGGTTTCTCGTCAGTGTGTGATATTTTATGAACTCTCAATTGTGCACTTGTTGCAGTTTTAAAATTGCATTGATCACAATCGAACGGTTTCTCGTCGGTGTGTGATATTTTATGAACTTTAAATTGTGCACTTTTTAAATTACATTGATCACAATCGCACGGTTTCTCGTCAGCGTGTGATATTTTATGAACTTTTAATTGTGCACTTGTTGCAGTTTTAAAATTACATTGATCACAATCGAACGTTTTCACGTCAATATGCGTTAGTTTGTGGGTGTCCAAATAGGTTTTACATAAAAATTTATAATTACATTTATCACATTCAATAAGTTTTTTGTCAGTATGTGATAGTTTATGGCGTTTTAAGTGTGACCTCTTCGCAGTTTTATAATCACATTGATCACATTTAAATGGTTTCTCGCCAGCGTGAGATAGTTTATGGGTTTTTAAAGCTGACTTGCATGCAGATATATAATCACATATACCACATTCAAATGGTTTCGCGTTAGTGTGTGATATTTTATGAACTTTCAATTTTCCACGCGTTGCAGTTTTAAAATTACATTGATCACAATCAAAAGGTTTCTCGCCAGTATGCGTTAGTTTATGGTAATTAAAATAGGTTTTCCTTAAAGATTTATAATCACATTTATCACATTCAAATAGTTTCAAGCCAGTATGCGATAGTTTATGGCGTTTTAAGTGTAACTTCCACCCAGTTTCATAGTCACATTGATCACATTTAAATGGTGTCACGCCAGTGTGCGAGAGTGTATGGGTTTTTAATTCCGACTTCTTTACAGATTTATAATCACAATGATCACACTTAAATGATTTTTTACCATCATGCGTTTGTTTATGGATTTTTAAATACCAGCTGTTTTTTGATTTATAATCACATTGATCACAAGCAAATGATTTGTCGTCAGAATGCGTAATTTTATGGTGTTTTAAATTGGTTTTCAATGCAGATTTGTTGCAACATTGATCACATTCAAACTGTTTCTCGCCAGTAAGCGATAGTTTATGCGTTTTCGAATTTTCACGCCATGCAGATGTAAGTCCGTCTTGAGAATGCAAACCTTTTTTCCGAGGGTCAGTTTGAAGACGACGAGTCGCACCCCGGTTATGTTTCATACTTGATGTCGATTTGTGATACATGATTTTATGCATTGATAGTAAAAAGAGCGATGCAAACAATTTCATACAAAAACTGCAAACGAAGTTTCTCCCATGAAACACTTTCTTTTGTAGATTTATCACCACCACAATCGGTCGATAACCCAAGACTTCATATTTGACATTAGTTTCGACGATATCAATACCATAGACCGACAGCGGCGATGTTTTCTGCGAATAATCTAATGATGGACACAGCGGAGAAGAGCTTTCGGCAGCAAAAATCTAAAAAAAATTGTAAGTAAATGTCATAATATAATAATTTTTTGACCTTTTGTTAATGTGAGTAATTAACAAGTTCCTCGGTTTTCTTGGAAAGATATTGGCGAATTTTTCGTGAAAACAATTATATTTTTTTATACTGTATTAATATTTATTTTTCAAACTGGTCGAATATCGGCTTCCAAAGTACTTCAAGTCAGTTTATGTTTAAAACTCAATGACATTTTGGACAACACATTGTTGCAGACTACGGTTTCTCAACCAGGAGCTAAATGGCCACCATAGGGAGCACGGCGTGTTCTAGAAAGACTAGAAAAAAAATAATTTTAAGGGGAGCCACAGCAGAGTTTTGGGGGGGGGGAACTTGCGAATCCTGGAAGAGCTAAAATTTTTTAATTATTAAATTTAAATAGTTCGAATTATGTACATTCACACAGATTTTGTCACTAACGACCCGGGTTTTGCCTTTCGGCATCTTCAGGCGTTCAAGTGCACGGACGACCTTGAACTGACGCTTAGTAAATGAATGTTTTGTGTTTATATAATAAACGAGTTTAAAGCCATTGCTGGCGAAAAAGGGTGAACCCATTTGAGCCAAACTGAGTGTGTTGTGTTTTTTTGAGTAGGAATGCCCACATCAGGTTCATCCGTGCACTTGATCGCCTGAAGATTCCGAAAGACGAAACCCGGGTTGTTAGTGACAAAATCTGTGTGAATGTACATAATTTGAATGATTCAAATTTAATATTGAAATTTCACCAAGCATCTTCGTAAATAATTTGAAATTATTAACTCCTCAAACGGGTATGGGGGCTGCAGAAAAATATGAGACTCGAAGGGGCCAAAGGATCAAAAAGTTTGAGTAACTTTGTAAAAGATAACCTATTTCTCCAAGTGATGATTAAATTCGAAAATAGATTTGTTGGTTTAAAAATCTTACCGTAAGAACTTAAAATTTGGCATTTGTTTCACAGCATGCGCACTTTAGTTTTGTTTTAATATCTGTCATCATTATGGTTCATGAAAATCATAACAAATGACATAAAAATATTTTTAAAAATAAGCTTTGATTAAAGTGTACTAAAAAGGTAAAAATAGTTCCGATATCTATTCCTTCAAAATTATTCCCTCGTCTGAGCAACATCCTGACCACATGACACTCTTCAGCACAGTCAGTCGGATCGTTGACTCTCCAGAGAATTGGGAAACGAACCATCTCTCACATTCTACTATCGCTAGTAGTCGACGGTAGATAAGAGTTATTAATTTCGGAATAATTGTCTCATATGACTAAAAGTAAAAGCGCGCGGCGAAAGTATTTATCTAAAACTTAATTTACAATATATTATCAAGTAAATTTAAGACGGGCGAAACCGCGAGACGCTTAACGAGCCGCGTTTTGTGCATCACTGGCTTAAATAGTAGCAAAGACGGTGCAACTAGGGCATCCAATCCCGGGATCCCGTTCAATTTTCTGATCCCGAAATCCCGGGATTGAGATGGCCGCAATCCCGGGATTTCGGGATTGAGAAATTTTGAGCAAATTCTCGAAATTGGCAAATTGAAGATTTCAAATTCCTCGGTGAGCTAAAAAAAAAAAAACGAGTTTCTGTGAGATTCTGGGAAAAAGTACCAAATCGGAGATTTCAAATTCTTCGGTGAGCTAAAAAAAAAAAAAAGAGTTTCCGTGAGATTCCGGGAAAAAGTATAGCAAATTGAGGATTTCAAATTCCTCGGTGAGAAAATCTCAATCCCGGGATTCAAAATAAATCAATCCCGAAATCCCGGGATTGGAAAAAGGCTTAGTGATTGAATACCCTAGGTGCAACCTTGTTGTCTCATGTTTTCCTTTCATTAAACTAACGTTAGCTTCCACCATATATGAATTGCGGACACTAATCTATCTGTTTGATGGAATACTTGATTACCCCTTACCGGTGGTAATTGCATTTAATCGCCAAATAGTAATATGTTAATACCACCAAAAAATTCATCGCTGTTCTTCAATTATCTAAATCGGGAGTCGATTGTGCATTTCACAAGCAACCAAACATGGAAATCTCATCGATGAACAAAAACTAAACAGTTTTCCATTATTGGTTTCTGTTTTTAAATACATACCAATCTGCATCGATATTACATTTATCCCGTTTATCCTTAAGTCGAATTTGTCCTAGTCTAAAATTCGGTCAAACTATTTCAGTGATTAGAATTTTTTGAATTTTGTAATGTTCCATTGGCAAAACAGATAACTGTTTTATAGACGCATGTCACCGCATTTTTGTATGTTCAATCGACAGTTAAAGATTCGATATCCTGCACTTATATTCCATAACAAATTATCGTTTTAAAGCATAATCTTATAAAAAAATATAGCGCTATAATACTAAATTGTATTGAGACCGATTAATGCTTACGTAAAGGCGTGAGATCATTTCAAAACTGCTGACGTTTACGTTAAATTTTGACAATTCAAAAATCCCGACAGCAGGGTCACGCCTTGGCAACTAACAGAGCAAGTTAAGAAAAATCTTAAGCTTCAAGGTTAAGGATATCACAGCGAAAGTATTTTTTTATAAAGAATTTATCGTACGACAATGTAATTAAACAAAACATCCCGAAATTCATTCAACACTTAATTTATCAAAGACATTCTTTTGCAATGAGACATAAATAAAAACAAATAAATAAATTGATGAAAGTCTGATATGTAATCTTGACGATATTTAATTTTGTTACCTGATTTTTGACGTCAGATGCAAAAGAAGTAGAATCTTCGCCATTCTCTGAAACTTTGCTGTTCACAGCACACTCTCCAGAAGCGACCTCCTCTTTGCAGATGGGCTGTCCGATATCGGTTTGAAATTCAGATTTGATAAGAAGAAATGCGCTCTGAAAAAAAAACAATTTTTATCAATTCTAAGATTGTATGGGGATTTACTTACAAATAATGCAAAATTATATCAAACATGGGAGACGGCAACGATAATTTACGCATATTATGAAATGTTATACAAGTCTTATAGAGTATATTACCATATGTTGACAAAAATAGCTCTCTCTTCATAAATTATCGGTGTACCAGATTCTTGTGAAAAAGAGGCGCTTTTATCATTATGGTATAAAATTGTATATATAATTGCATTGGTATTGACGGTGTAGAAAATAATGAACATTATTAGGCATATATAACAAACTACTATAGACAAAAATCGACAGAAAGGTAACCTCAAAAGATTCCAGGGCTTCCGGTTTCACAATTGGTACGTGATACCAGCCGTCGTCTGGCGGACGACCTTCTTCATTGTATTCTCGATCATCTGGCTCATTCTTAACTTCCATATTTTTAATACACTACATAAAATCATTGAACAATTGATAAATCCGTCAACGCCAATAGTCGTCGGGCTTTTGGAATAGACAATAGAGTGGCGTGTTTTTATTGTTTATGGTATTTATGTTCATTATTAATGAATTCGAGTAAAAAAATTTGACCCGTTATGAGGTTTTCTTGAATTTACTTTAAATATTGTAAATAATTTAACTTATAGCTGCCCTCTATTCGTTTTTCGTTTAATATGACACTAACAGTTATATTATGTATTTTAAGCTTATTGATAAAGCCATGTCCACACCTCACGAACACACATCCACAAGGCGAACAGCTCTATTTGATACAAGCCAACGAAAACGTATATTAATTGTTTTCGTTTTCAGAATATACCATTGAAATGTCCTTCAACCAAAATTATAAATCAGTTTTTAATATGTATATTTCTTGACAATAAATAAATGGTTTTACTCCAAAACTGGCAGCTGTCATGAAACAAGAAGATAAATATGAAAGTATATGCTATTATCTATTGAATATCATGACCGAGAGAATCTGAAGCTCGCCAATGAGTATGACCTTAAACAAAAAAATTATGCTAACATAATTTTATTATTTAATTGACGTACAATATATTCACTTGTGAAATGCAAAAAATGTCTTTACTTACAATAGAACTGTGCTGGAACTGGAACAATCCAATATTGGTTTCACATATTTAGTTATATATATTTGCACCGACTTCACAATGCTTTCGCGACAACTCGACAATTGACTTCACATTAAATCACCCGAAAAACTAATATCTCGTGCATTCTTTTCGAACGAAAAGCTCAAATGTTTATTCTGGATTCGTTGAAAATAGTGATGAAACATTGAAATGCTAAAAAGTATAACACAAAAGACTCCCTCAGCTTGCGTGCTGGCAGAAAACGTATTGATTATTTGTGTTTTCTTTCGTCTGTGCAATACTGGGCTTTCGACTCTCAAGAGTTTTCAGAGTAGATATACACTTAGGCCTCGTATAACACGGTTGTATACAGCACGGTTTCTTTTAACACGATTGATGAATTGTTGCATATTTTTGTACAACACGTTTCACATAACACGGTTTCAAACAAAAATAGTAAGCATGTTTGATTTGATACGCTCATGGATTGCAACATAACAAATCATACTAGATATGTCGGGACTTTTTTTTCTATCCTATAATCCTGTAATGGAAAGAAATTTGAAGTTCAAGAAAGAATTACAAAATATTTTGGTCCCTTATCACGAAATATGTACAGATTTATACGCACTAAAAGCAGACAATCACTTATTACAGAATTTTTAAAGGCTAAATACAATCTGAAGTCCTCCAATGATGAAAACTCACAACCGATCTCGAAAAAGAGTCAAACATATTATATAATTGTAAGTGATAGCGATGATGAATGAATGATCTATTATATTAATATATGTATGAATGTTATTAACGTTTTGTTAAATAAATACGTAAATATACTAAATTTGAATCGTTCAAACTATGTACATTCTCACAAATTTTGTCATTAACGACCCGGGTTTCGCCTTTCGGCATCTTCAGGCATTCAAGTGCACGGATGAACTTGAACTGACGCTTAGCAAACGAAACCCGGGTCGTTAATGACAAAATTTGTGAGAATGTACATAGTTTGAACGATTCAAATTTAATATTGAAATTCCACCAAGCACCTTCAGTCGAAATCTTAAATTACGTAAATATACATTTTGTCGATTGTTTAACATAAAAAAATAAAAGATATTTTAACAAGCTTCGATATTTTTTTAAAACGCAAAGATTGATATTTTTGTATGAACTTAAAACTTCGTATAACACGATTTGTATTACACGACGTTTACACGGAACCATATGACCGTGTTATACTAGGCCCAAGTGTATTTGAAGTTGGGTACCTATTAAATCTGTATCTATTTAAACCTTGCCAAAAACCAACCTCTCAACGAAAGGTGGATAACTCACCTATGAAAAGTCACTCGTCGTAGATCGCACATATGTTTCAGTTAATGCTTAAAATCTCCATTGAAAAGAATTTATAAATAAGTGTATGAAAAAAATATAAATTCAAGATGTTTTTTTATTGGTTCACAAATTTATTGAGTTATTAAAAAAAAGGACACATTAAGTCGTCGAGAAAGTACAAACCAGTAATCACAATTCAGAGTTCTATATATTCAACTCTCTCATATTTTTGTGTTTTATTTGATGTCAAAAAGAATCTCTTTCGATAAATAATTTTAAAGCTGATTTAAATGTACATTTGTAGCGAAATAGACCACTAGGTTACACATTAAAAGTTTTCTCTCACAAATCTTCAAAATCACATTGGTCGCATTCAAATCGTCTGTCGACAGAATGCGAAAGTTTATGGGTTTTAAATATTGATCGCGTGACAGATTGATAAAATCCAAATGGTTTGTCGTTGGAATGGGAACGTTTATGGGTGTATGTGACTTCCGTGCAGATTTCACATTGATGGCAGTATGCGATAGATGATAATGTGACTTCCTTGTAGCTTTATAATAACACATTTAGAAAGTTGGTTGCTTTTATGTGAAAATTGATGAGCGTTCATATGCGACTTCCATACAGCCTTATAATATAGATTGGTCACATTCAAATGGTTTCTTGCCAGTGTGCGAAATTTTATGGACGGTTAAATGTGACTTGCAAATGTTTTCTCCTCGCCAGTATGCGATTGTTTATGGGTTTTCAAATGTGACTTCCAAGCAGATTTATAATCTCATTGATCACATTCAAACACTTTCTCACGAGCACGCGACAGTCTATGAATGTTTAAATAAGATTCCGTTGCAGATTTAAAGCCATATTGATCACCGTCATAAGTTGTTTTGCCAGTTTGCGAAAGGTTGTGAATATAAAAGGTTTGAGTCACTTTCTTTTAATTACAATCGTTTTCTATCTGGATCCTTTAGGAAATTGCGGTAAGCAGATTCGAAATCACACGGAGAGATATTCTCACATTGCGGTGATGTTAAATCAGATTTGGAATTCATACATTTTTTACGAGAATCGATTTAAAGACAAAGAGCCGCCTCTTTGGTATGTTTTTTATATAATATGGATTTGTGATAAACATATTTATGCATAGAAAGTAAATCAAACGATATAAACAATTTCAAACAAATACAGCAAACGAAATTTCTCTCATTAAAGGCTTTTTTTTCTAGATTTTTTTCAACCAGGACCGGTCGTTGCTTTATAACTTCATTTTCGACATTGTTTTCATCGATTTCAATGTCAACGAAGGACACTGGTGATGTCTTCGGTGAGTAATTTATTAATGAACGCATCGAAAAAGCTGAGTTTTGGGGAGCGGGTATCTGAAAAAAGTTGTTTAATGTTATAACATTACATTTTTTAACATAAGCATTAAAAACTGGTCCAAAATATTTTAGTCGTCTACATTTGACAGCAAACAACATTCAATAATCACATTAAGATTACTTGCAAAAAAGCATTACAAATGTTGGATTTTTTCATCCTTCTGTACGGATGAAAAAACTTCTGTAAGTTTAAAAAAAATGAACGTTTGAAGAGAAATGGTAGCTTGTAAATGAGAATGTTAACAAGTCTTAAGAATGTTCCCAGATTATTTTTTGAGAAATTGTAGATATGAGTTGTTTGCTCCTCAAAGGTTGCCTGCCAATGGGTATGACACTGAGGAGAGCTTTATAGGATTTAAACAATATTGCTTCGTATGTCGACATATTTCACGTAGACTAGGGTTAGGGTGGGTTCCGACGAATTCATTGTTTCATGCATTCAAGTAGAGTTTGTCGGAGCTTATTTGGTTGATATCCTTCGCAATTTGTTTCTTTCTTCTTACTGCTTTTAATGTAAAATGTATGTTTGATAAATAAAGGAATATAAAAAAAAGAAAATTGATATTCTCAAAATTAAAGAAATATTTACAATATAAAAGGCATTAAGGTAAGAGAGAGAGAAGAGAAAGCATTATTTTTCAAGAAATTATTTTATAACAATCCTATAAGACATTTCCACGTTTCGAAATTCATTAGAAACTTAAATTTTGAAGCACATTCTTGTACGTGACGACAGACTTAAATAAAGACGTTATAATAATTACGAAGTTCTTTGATGTTGAATCATGTTACCTGATTTTTAAGTTCATATGCAAAGGAAGTAGATTCTTCGCCATTTTCTGAAACTTTGCAGTTTACCGCACAGACTCTAAGAGCAACTTCTTCTGTGAAGATGGGCTGTCCGATAACGGTTTGAAATTTAGATTTGACGAGATGAGAAGCGTCCTGAAAGAAATAATAAGTAATTCAAATCAATTACATTAGGATTTAAAGTTTTTTTTGGTGTCATCACGTGGTCGAGTGTTCAGCGAAGATTCATGCGAAATGAAATGCTGTTACGTAAATTTGTTGCCATATTTTAAATTTGTTTTAGAAGCTGTGTGCTCAGAAGGGTAATTGTGTTTCACTACACTAGTATGTCTTCTCCCGAAAACGAATTACATGCCAAAAAGAAAAAAACACAGTCGTGTAGCTAAATAAACAAATAAAAAAATATTGCATTATCATACATGGAAGTTAGTGGAATCTTAGAAAACCATCGAGCCTATTTGTTTTAGAATTGTATACATAATTGCATACAAATTAACGGTGTGGAAAATGAATTAACGTTGTCAAATATATACCAAACTATAACGGACAAAAAACTATAAAAAGCTAACCTCAAAAGTTTCCAGGGCTTCTGGTTTCACAGTTAGTAAGTCAGACCAACTATCATCTGGCGGATGACCTTCTTCATTGTATCCTCGATCAACTGGTTCATTTTTTCCATTCATTTTATGTTTCAATTCATTGGATGAAATCATTGAGTAGTTTAATAATTCAAGGACGCTAATAGGCGTCGTGGTTTTGGCATAGACAATAATTTGGGTATAAATATTAATGTTAAATTCGAGCTCATATTTGTTACCTACCTATACTTTTCACCTTACATTATTATTATGAAGTTCGCTGATAAATTATGCGAAATATTTAATTATAAGTACCCTGCGACAATATATCATTTGCTGTGAGATTCGTTTTGCTTTTAATATGCGTTTTTATTTCTTCATCGTTGAATATGGGTCATTTGTTAAAATTATTATATTTTAATTAATGCCACCTGTGTGGTCGAGTGGCCAACGTTGTTGGCTTCGGCTGCAGAGGGCCCGGATTCAAATCCCGGCACGAACAGTTTTATAAATTGATTTTTCAATCGATTGAATCACATGAAAAATATACGTAAATTCTGAGTGTGGACATTTTTAAATCTAAGAAGACACGTGACTTTTGAACGTTTTCAAGATGGGGAAAATATTTGAACAGCTAACCCGCGAAACATGTTTCTTTCAGAGGTCAAGTTGTAAATTTGATGGTCTCTCGTTGACTAAAAACGATTGTAGATTTGGCTCAATTTTAAATATTGGTGATGCTTGTTCTTCTAGCAAATTCAAATTCGCATATTTCTACCGCATTCTATCATTCAAAGATCGCTAAATCTATTAGAACAACATTCAGCGATGATTTTGTGCCAAAGAAGTATAAACTATATATATATTTAATATGTATTTTGTTATATTTTCAACAAAATCAAAAATCAATTTTATGTTACAAGTTGTGTTAAGATTAATAACATGTTACAAAAGATTTAGACGCCGTTGCCTAGGTATTTCTGAACATTGAGAGTTTATCTAAAACCGGGAGTTTTGGGAGTCTGAAAAAAGAAAAAAAGTCAGTACGAAAATTAATTTGTACGCATTTTTAGCTCAGGTATTAAAAAGGTATGAAAGTATTTAAACAGGAAGTTTAATAAAACTTTCATAACCGGTAGCCAATTTCAACTCGCGTTATAAATAAATAATCCTAAATACCATAAACAATAAAAATACGTAATTTTATTGACGATTGCAACAGCCCGAACACTATTGGCATCTTTGAATTTACCAATTGTTCAATAATTTCTTCCAGTGTATGTATTTAAAAAAAAATGGAATTTAAAAACGAACCAGTTGATCGAGAATACAACGAAGAGGGTCATCCACCAGATGACGGTTGGTATCACGTACCAATTGTTAAACCGGAAGCCCTGGATACTTTTGAGGTTATCTTTCTGTCAATTTTTGTACGTATATATGCCTAATAGTGTCAATTCTTTTTCTGCACTAATATAAACAATAGTATCCATATTTCTTTTACCATATAGGAAATGTCCACATTGTCGTTTACGCAAGTAACGTAATATTAGTACGAAAATGTGCAGCCGTATTTCATATTTGTTCTGTGAATCGTTCGTTTATATATGAAGAAAGAACTATTTGACAACATACGGCAACTCTTTCAGACCGATATTTGAATGATATTTCGCTTGAATAATCGTTTCTTGTCTCACATGTTTCATAATTTTGCATTATTTGTAGTTTCGTCGTTCTTTACGTTTAGAAATGCACAAGATTATTATCCTTTATTACAACATCGCATATATCTGTGTCTTCCTGAGACTCTCAGTGAAAAATCTCGTATTTGCTTAATGGCATTGGTAAAACTTTTGATGTTTTTTTTTGTATTGAAAATCCCCAAACTATCTTAGTTAAATTGATAATTCTTTCAGTGCGCTTCCCTTCGTATTAAATCTGAATTTCAAACCGATAGCGGACAGCCCATCTTCAATGAAAAATTCGCTCCAAGAGAGTGTAAGGTAAGCTGCAGAGATTCAGAACAAAACGAGGAAACGACTTCTTTTGCATCCGATTTCAAAAAGCAGGTAACATGACAAAACATCGTCAAGAAAACAAAGTTGAAATTCATGATTTTAATATTTTTTAAATGTTTTTACGTGATCGTATGTCTAGAACCTATTGAAGCTCAAAAAAATCGACCAATTCTCAAGTCTGCTTCAAACCAAAGCGCTGTAGGTACATAAATATTACAATTTTCACTCACTCAAAGTGTCTGGTAGTACGGATGATAAAGCCCAACATTTTTAGTGCCCTTTTTTCTAGAAATCTCAATGCGATTGTTAAATGTAAGTTTCCTCTCAAATTGTACGCCAATATCTTAAGCTGATTTAATTTTTGAAATGAAATTTAGCCATCAATGAAATAACGAAAAAAAACACTCGCGACCCTCTTGTAAAGAATAAAAGATTCAACTCGATTTTATTACATCTCCCTCAATCCACTTTATCATCTATATTAAACTGTAGGCGTTGACAACCTTCTAAAAAAAGATAACATTTTTAATAACGTTCGCTATCGTTTACGATAATAGATTTCAGCAATGGCTCCAAGATTTAGTCTGCGGAACACTCAAATTAGTGCAAAACTGCGTTTATTAAAAAACCCCATACGATACTTACTGTTTTCTGTTTCTTAACTCACTACCAAAAAGCTTAACAAAACCATAAACAAATCGAATAATTGCATGTCATGATTGACCCTCGCAAAAGCTTTCGAGAAATTATTCTTGAAACAGTAATCTTGCATTTCTTTATCTAACGCCTTTGACGCGTAATCCTTCAACAGCATCAAGCTAATTTAAAATGGTTTTTATAATCATTTTATGCCTAATATTTTCAAGAACCTTAGCTAGCCTTGAGAGAACAGCCGCCGGTCTTTGATTTGATGTTCCTGTGCCATTCTTGAAAATTGGCGTAATCTTAGATGTTTTCCCTATTTCATGGACAGTACCTTATTTTGTCACATGAAAAGATTTTTGATGAGGGTAACACATTCTTTTTTAAAAAAAAAAACACGTTAGGACCCTGTCGGTACGAAGCGACCGAGTAATTTTATGTTTTTGAGTCAAACTAATTTCAAAAGATTCATCCATTTCATGGCATTGGAAAACATTTCTACGACTTTTCAAAATTTATTAAATATTTGAGTGTAGTCTGCCATGAATTGTACAGATCTGAAATGTCCAGCAAACGCTTTTGCGTCTTCATAACTCTTCCAATTAATTAACTCAGCAAACCCATTATAATACATGTGAAATGTGTACAAACAAGAGATCCACTCTTTTGAACAGATTTCAATCAATCGATTCCTCCCGTTAACAGCTAGAAAAAAATAACGTTTTTTGTCCTGTAAGCCAGCGATTGTCTAAACACTAATAAAGGAAAACTTAATATTTATTTTGTGAGTCCTTAAGAGATGTCGGACCCCTTTTCAATGATGCAAACTCTAAAAAATATTTATTGTCGTCGTAATAATGACAACACACTGTGGTGGGTAGCGTGTGTGGTTAGTAGGTATGCGACACACCGGTGGGTCGTTAGCTTTAGAGTGGTTAATACTGCCCGAGCTTGGATTCAAACTCATGACCACCGTAACCGAAGCTAACCTCCTTGATCATGTATATACACAGTGTATACTTTTTTGTATAAGACAGAAATACTAAATGATAATGTTGCTCTCTATTTCCTTGTGACAATATGTTTAATAAGCCAGTGCGGCTTATCGACGAAGTCGTGTCCCGTTTGTTAAACGGATTTTGATGTCACAACACTTGAACCACCTTTCTTCTCTATTCCATCGTAGGTGAACCTACAGGAAAATTAATTTTCCTCTCACAATTATAACTCTTTTTAGATTCCAGATGCCCAAAACCCTGTTACTTTACTGCCTCTATTATTGAATTTTTCACAGAAGACATCGCCAGTTTCGTTAAATGACATTAAAATCGACGAAAAAATTGTCAAAAACGATGTTTTAGAACATCGACAGATCATAGTGATGATAAATCTACAAAAGGAAGTGTTTTATGAGAGAAACTTCGTTTGCAGTATTTGTATGCAATTATTTGCATCGTTTGATTCACTTTCATTGCATAGGAATGTTCACCACGAACCCGTGCCTAGCTTCAATGCAAATGAAACCGTAAAACGTACAAGAGATGAAACTCTTTATCAATTTAAACCAAATGAAAATGATGTTACTAGCAATCAAAATGCTGGTGCTTATCACTTAAAGGCTGATGAATCTGCAATGCGTCCTAACTACATATCACATAAGTCATCGCACACTAAAAAGAAGCAGTTTGAATGTGATCAATGTGATTATAAATCTGCAACGCGGCGACATTTGAGAAGACATAAATTATCACACACGGGAAAGAAAACATTTAAATGTGATCAATGCGATCATGAATCTCTATGGAAGTCAAGTCTTCAAACCCATAAAATGTCGCATTTTGTTAAGAAACCATTTGAATGTGATCAATGCAGTTATAAATCTTCACAGAAGACAAAATTAGAAACCCATAAACAATTGCATACTGGCAAGCAACAATTTGAATGCGATTTTTGTCAATACAAATCTGGGTGGAAATCACGTCTGATCACCCATAGACTATCGCATACTGGCGAGAAACCTTTTGAATGTGATCAATGCGATTATAAAGCAGCGCAGGGTTCAAATTTGAAAAACCATAAACTAACTCACACTGGCGAGAAAAAATTTGAATGTGACCAATGTGATTATAAATCTGCACATAAGTCGGTTTTAAAAATTCATAGAATTAATAAGCATACTGGCGAAAAGCCTTTCGAGTGCGATCAATGCGAATATAAAACTGCTTGTCGTTCGTCGTTGAAACACCATAGATTATTACATACTGGCGAGAAGGCATTTGAATGTGATCAATGTGATTTTAAAACTGCCCTGAAGAATGGCTTAAAAGACCACAAACTATTGCACACTGGCGAGAAACCGTTGAAATGTGATCAATGCGATTTCAAATCGTCATGGAAATCACATTTAAACACCCATAAATTAATACACTCTGGCGAAAAACCGTTCCAATGTGATCAATGTGATTATAAATGTGCACAAAAGAATGCCTTAAAAAGCCACAAACTATTGCACACTGGCGAGAAACCCTTCAATTGTGATCTATGCGATTATAAAACAGCGTGGCGTTCTTGTTTAAGGACTCATAAATTTTCACATACTGGCGAGAAACCATACAAATGTGATCAATTTGACTATAAATCTGTGCAAAATAATCTTCTAAGCCGCCATAAGCTGACGCATTCTGGCGATAAGCCATTCAGATGTGAAATATGCGATTATAAATCAGCGAGTCGTTCGTCATTGAAAACTCATAAACTATCACACACTGGAGAGACCCCATATGAATGTGATCTTTGTGATTATAAATCAACGAGACAATCATCATTAAAAACCCATAAATTATCACATACTGGAGAGACCACATACGAATGTGATCTTTGTGATTATAAATCAACGAGACAATCATCATTAAAAACCCATAAATTGTCACATACTGGCGAGAAACCTTTTGATATGCACGGCGATCAGCCTTTACAATAACAACCATATAAGCAGTGGCCATGTCAGTGTCATATTTCGATACAAGCTTGCATTGAAATTAGCTCCAAAAGTGTGTTTTTATAGAATTGTTCAAAAGAGATAAGGAGAGTCGATTATCGTCTATGATTAATGATTTCAGGTGAAGGTTTATGTTACTAAGATGTGTTCTTCATAATAATCAGTTTATGAAAACAATTAGATTGACTTTTTATGTATTTATATGTGTAATTTTCATTCTGTTCTTTTTTTGATTATTAAAATTGTATGTTTATGCACCAATAAACAAAAAAAATCTAGAATTTTCATTTGTTTTATTACATCTTATTTCAAGATTCGTTTTCGAATTGATTTTTTTTTTTTTTACTTGACCGTAAGACATTTGTAGTATGAGAAACATTGTTTGTGATCTCTCACGCAAAAACAGGTACCCAACTTGACAATCATCGTCTCTGAAACTGTTTCAACAGTCAAAACCTCAGTATTGCACTGATGGTAGAAACCACAAATCATCAACTTGGAATCAAAATGTTTCCTTCCAGCACGCAGGTGGAGAGTGTCTTCTGTCTCATACTTTCTGGCTATTATCTGGCGTCATCATTATTTCTAACAAATCCAAAATAAACGTACTAATCCACTAGTTACAAGCGTGTGGTAAGAAACGTATTCTTTTGGGTTGACGTTATTTATATATTAGGGATAAACAAAACATTTATTAGTTTCTAAATAATTTCTATTTCAACTGTTTCTCCTTTTCTTTTCGGTATTGGATTATCAGTCAGCATATTGACTGAGATGATAATAAGCGAAAAAAAGACAATGCTATGAAACAATTATTTCTTAGCTTAAAAAAAAATGGAAAAATTAATATTTATGAATTTTAAAAAAGAAATATCTACTATTGCTTGTCAAAATAAATGGATTTAAAGACTTCAAAAGAAGCAAATTTCTTTACAAAGGGAAGAAACCTGACCATTGAGAAATAAATGAAGTGAGAAATAATTTTGCAAATGTCTTTAGAATTTCTTAGAATGTACAAAAATTTATATATTTAAGTCTATCGAATCGGTTTTTCCCATATTGGGGGCTGCGGATTTTCTAAAGGGGGCCGCCGGATTGGATAGAAATTGGATTCTGGGGGAAAAGTATAGCAAATCGAGGATTTTGAATTCGTCGGTGAGCTAAAAAAAAACGAGTTATGATTGGATAAATTTATGATGTTAAAAATAAACAAAAAATAGTAAGTCTATCATCAAACACACGAATTAAAATAAAAAATAACATGTCCATATTCACTCCCTATTTGGAGCCAATAATAGCCGCCGCAAGTCACCTCTATGTTTCTCTGTCTCCCTCTGATTGCTTTGCTTCCTTCCATGACATGCTAGCATATTTTAGTTTGGTCCAGTATATCCTTAGAATGGCAGGTAGATAAGGACCAAGCCAGTTCCAACGTCTTTCCACAACCTCTGACGTGACAGGGCGCCGTCTTGTAGGTGTCCTTATCTCTGAATTTCTCCCTAAGTCGTCGAGTAAGTGCAAAACCAAAATAACAATTCGGAGAAATAGACACTCGAGTCTTTCGACCACTTGAGAAGTAATTTATATAAAAATTAATATCTTTCAATATTTGAAGTTATTGTGCGACATATTGCACTGAAATAGACACCTCTCATATGAAATTAAGTTTAAAACTGTCGCGGCTCGGAGACTAGAAAAATACTTCTCATCCGATGGGAGTCGTTTAGGGACCTCAGTGGTTTTCTCATTATCTTATCAAGTTCAACAAAAAATAGTCTAAGGGCTTGAAAATATCTCTCTGCATCATTCCTCATAGATTTTTTTATAAAAATCCGTGTTTTTTTAATAAATAATCATATTTTAAGTTGCGCGTAAAAAAGACATCACCCAGCACACAAACGAAATTGCAACTGACTAGTTTAGACCAGCTATCTTACGAACGATCGCTTATCGCGTTATCGCGTATTTATATAAACTACAAAAGGTCCAAAAAACTATGATATTAACCTTAATTATTAACATTGTATCACCCATATTAAAATAGATATTTAAGAAAATGTTGGTATTGGGGTCGCATTTCTTGAGCTTAGAACCGGAGAAGATATTTTGATATCCGTTTTTATTCAGCTTAAGCATAGGCCAATATGTTTTAGTTTTAAATATATCGACTATGGAAAGGAAAAAGGACGTAACCCACACTTATCAAATTTTACAGTAGGCGCTAAAAACGTGTTTTGATGATTTTGTGACCTATGCAAATTATGAATTATACCCAACATTGGAGTGCACAAATACTTCTAAATTGGTGTTAAATTGACATAATCTAATATTTATTAAAGAAATTGTCTCGGAAAAACCTTTATTTCAGTGTTTTTTCATGGTTTCAATTTTTTACAATGTCATCTTTTTCAAACATAAATGTTAAATGTAGATACTAATTCGGCATTTTTAGCTGCTGTCCTTTTAATAAAATGCGTGTCAAGTTGTATACATTGTGATTGTTGAAAAAAAGCTGTTTTGGATAATTGAGGGTTACGTCCTATTTAAGGAAATGTGGGTATTGGGGTCGCATTTTTAATAGGCCAATATGTTTTAGTTTAAATTATATGTTTACAAATACAAAAAAAATAAAAAAGGCACAAATTTCTAAAAAATGTATAGTTGAAAAAATATTAACTTGTAACATGCCATCCTAAAAAATCACGTTCCTTGCCATGATGGTATTTCAGTTTTACTGTTTATTGACAGTATTTAAACCAAAGTCGATGCAAAATTAGAATACACAGACGCTGTATATTCTCAGCTTAGTCTTAATTTCCAACAGTCGATTATTAAATTAAATAGGGGGCTATCAACCATTTGATAGCTTCAATATTACACAATAGCACATGAAAGATGTCTTTAAAGAACTTGACCGCTTCAATATCGTAAGGCCACTGGTTGCCGCTACATACGAACTATTTATAAAAATAATTAACTGTATATATCATTTTATAAGAAAACTTTTAATATTTATAAATTCAGTCCTATTTCTTAAAACTATTAAAAATTATTAAAATTATGCGGTAGGTATGCGAGTGAATGTTTTTTAGCTTAAAATATCGCGGTACTGAAAGGGTTAATAATCCTAAATACCATTAACAACAATAAACATTGTCACCCTATTGTCTATGACTATGGCAACAGCTGGACTGGTCTTTGAATCCTTGAATTACTAAATTGATAGATGATTTCATCCAGTGTATTTCAAAAAAATGGACGTCAAAAATGAACCTGTTGATCGAAAACACAACGAAGAAGTTCACCAAACAAATGAAGCTCGGTCTGACTTAATAACTGTGAAACCAGAAGCCCTGGAAACTGTTGAGGTTAGCTTTTTGCTGATTATGTACATATGTGAATTCTTTTTCCGCGATCTACACCGTAAATATTAATGCAATTATGTATAAAATTCTATTACAAATAGGCTCGATGGTTTTCGAAGATTCCACAAACTCCAGTGTATGATAAATTGACATTTTTCTATTTATTATTTATTAAACTACACGACTGAGTTGTGTAATAAGGGACATGTAATTCATTTTTGGGATAGTAAATACGATCTTGAAGAATAACACATTTACCTTTCTAAGAACAGAACTAATTGATATAACAAAGTTGAATTCATTTTTTTCCATCTAGCGTTTTCAGTTAAACATCTTAAATTGCAAACAACAAATAAAAAGACATCGAAAACACACAATCATATTGAATATCACGACAAGTCTTTTGAAATACAACACAGGTGAAACATTAGCTCTGTTCTCATGCTCAAACAAATAAGATTAAATCGATAGAAAATTTAAATTAACTTTGATTATTCCACGTATTGTGTTACTAACTGTGACACGTGTTTCGCCTCTTTCAGAGGCATCTTCAGACTTACTATCGCAAAGTTTGCTTAAGTAATGAAGCAAGATTTATTCTAACATTTTAAAATTATGAAATTACAAAATGGAGTTTTGGGTTTTTTTCCTTTTGTAAAGAGCAAGGAGGGGGGTGTAGAATCGAAATAAAGCAAACAAATAATGATACTAATGAGTTGCAATCAATCAGATTGGTATTTTACCTTTTTTAAGGGGAGCAAAGAGGGGATTATAAAATCGAAACAGAGAAAACAAATTTAATCATACAACTGATGACGTTAAACATTACAAACGAACGAACGTGTATCAAGTTTGATACATTGTGATTCATGATAATTCAAGCGGTTTCTCACCAGTTTGCGATAGTTTGTGATCTTAAGGCCGATCGTTTTCTCGATTTGAAATAACATTACTCACATTCAAAGAGTTTCTTACAGGTATGCGATAGTATATGGGTTTTGAAATCTGATTTCCATGACAATTTACATCACATTGATCACAATCAAATGGTTTTACGCCAGTATGCGATACTTAACGATTTTTTTTTTTAAATTTCCTTCTGTGTGAATTAAAGATCACATTGAACATGTTCAAATGGTTTCTCAACAATATGCGCTAGTTTATGGGTTTTTAAATTTGATTTCCATGCTGATTTATAATCACATTTATCACATTCAAATGGTTTATCGATAATATGCACTGATTTATGGGTTTTTAAATTCCTTTTCCTTGCAGATTTATAGTCACATTGATCACACTCAAAAGGTTTCTCGCCAGTGTGCGATAGTTTATGGGTTTTTAAAGTAAATGTGCATGCGGATGTGTAGTCACATTGATCGCAATTAAATGGTTTCTCGCCAGTATGCAATTTTTTATGGATATTTAAACATGATTTCCTTGCAGATTTAAAATCGCATTGGTCACATGCAAATGGTTTCTCACCGGTATGAGAGAGATTATGGTTTAATAATTGTGCACTGTGTTGAGATTTATAATCACACAAAACACATTGAAATGGTTTCTCGCTAGAATGCCAGAGTAAATGGGTTTTTAAACATGATTTCCATGCAGATTTAAAATCACATTGAACACATTCAAATGGTTTCTCGCCAGTATGCGATAGTTTATGCGTTATCAAACATGATTTCCATAAAGATTTATAATCACATTTATCACAATCGAATGGTTTCTTACCGGTGTGCGCTAGTTTATGGATTTTAAAATATGACTTGTAAGCAGATTTGAAATCACATTGATCGCATTCGAATGGTTTCTCGTTAGTATGCGATAGTTTATGGATTTTTAAATTACACTTCGATGGAGATTTATAATTGCATTGATCACATTGGAATTGATTCTTGCCGGAGTGGGATGTATTTTCTGACCTTAACTTTGAAGGCGATGCAGATTTTAAGCGACATTGTTTTTGGTTAGAAACATTTCTGCCAGATTTTTTTTGTTTAAGGACAATCGAGTGAGCAGATTTAAAATCACATTCATCAGATTGCAAAGATGTGAGACCATTTAAGCCTTTTTTAAGAGGGTCCAATTGAAGACGAAGTCTCGCGTCTCCAGTAAGCTTAACACCTATTGTGGATTTGCGATGAACATTCTTATGCAATGAAAGTGAATCAAACGATGCAAATAATTGCATACAAATACTGCAAACGAAGTTTCTCTTATAAAACACTTTCCTTTCTAGATTCACTACCACCACGATCGGCCGATGTCCTAAAACTTCATGTTTGACATCAATTTCGTCGATTTGAATGTCGTCGAACGATACTGGCGATGTCTTCGGTGAGTTATCCAAGAATTTTTCGGCAGCTGCAATCTGAAAAGTGAAAAAGAATTGTATTTTTCTATTATCTTGACTGAGTGGCAGACATTTATTTTCGGTGTCATGTACGAACCACACGGTTATTTTGTTATTATTGTCAATCAAATTCACCATACCTAATAACAGACATTAATATTTTCAAAATTAAATTTGAATCGTTTGAATTTTGTCGCAAACGACCCGGGTTTCACCTTACAGCATCTTCATGCGTTCAAATGCACGAATGAATTTGAGCTGACGGTTGGTAAATGAATGTATCACTAAGTTGAAACCTTTGCTGGCGAAAAGGAAAAGCCTAATAATGAATGTTTACAAATTTTAAAGGTGGGTAATTTTAAGAACTATATTATTTTCTTTGTCGGAAAATATATTATCATATTGGGTATAAATAAGAGTGGGTTAATCCTTTTCGCTAGCAATAGCTTTAAGCTTAGTGAAACATTTATTTCTCATAGGATACACCAATTGAAGACACACGTTATTTTTTAATCCAAGCAACGTTAAACTTGTCAGAAAATTATCAAAAAAACAGTCACCCAAAAGCTTTGTTCTTTTGCGTACTTCCAACTTTTTGCCGCCCGTTTTCTGATATAATGACCTTTATCACGTTGCTTGAATTTAAAAAGAAAAATTGTGAAGGTCAACTATGCTAACTTCCAGTGGCGGTTCCTGACCTGAAATCTTGCGTGGGCTAGAGAAAAGCATAGCATTGTATATTACTTACGAAATTTTGCATGCTTCCACTTCATCTTATACATTAATCTACAAGCAAATTAACAAATACTACGACACTACTGCAAAGCATAAATTTCTTTATAATAAAATCAATGCTAATGTAAGTAAGAAATAATAAAATAATAACCTTAAATTTGTCTTTCAAAGTGAAATAACAAGTACAAAAAGCAATACAGAGCTGTCACTTTTATACAATACATCGATTTGGTATTTGTGTATGGCCCATGGGCTAAGTCGTTTTTAGCCCCCAATGAATGACAAAAGCCAGTAAATTTGAAACACAGTTCTGTGCGTTTGATGACGTTTCCGTACATACAAATACAAACAAAATCGAATCGTGCTAGATTGCGTTCCAGTGTAAAGAAATATTGTCTATGATTGCGGGCTGGAAAGCGTCAGCCCCTGACCCGTAATATGTACATAGGTGTTGCCAGACTGACCGCCACTGCTTACTTCATACTATCGTGTTACCTGATTTTTGATTTCGGATTCAAAACAAGTTGATTCCTCGCCATTTTCAGAAACTTTGAAGTTTACCGCACACTCTCTGAGAGCGACTTCCTCTTTGAAGACGGGCTGTCCGATATCGGTTTGAAATTCAGATTTGATAAAACAGGAAGCGTTCTGAAAAATAATGACCAATTTAAATCAACTACGATACGATTTTAATGGAATATTTTTGTCATACAAAAATATATATATCGCCTTTGGTCGAGTGGTCAACAAGGTTACGGTGGTCAAGTGTTTTCAAGAATTTCAGTTCGGACAGGTTTTAAAAATCGATTTAAAGATATATGTTTAAAAGGGTGGAAGTTGGTGATTTTTGTATATACTTCGATTCTTACTCCATCTCATTAAAGATCTATCATTTTTTTTAAATAAGATACGTCCAAAAAGACATATGGTCGCACATAAGAACCGGACATGGATATTAAAAATGTATGTGACAATGTTATTTCACTTTTTATGAGCTTCGCAGTGAATTAAATAAACACTGTTGCAAGTAACCAACTGTCTTGAGTAAATATGAAATATAATGTCGGTCTGAAAGAGTCACAATAATTTGAAAAATATTTCTCCCTTCATATATAAATTAACGATTCATGGAACGAATCTGAAATACGGCGACAAAATATCGTACCAATATTCCGTTATTCATCTAAATTTCTTTATTTTCACGATTTATTGTGTTGGTATAACCTCAATGTATCAATGTTCTCAAAAAAACAATGCGATTGTCAGGCAACCAAACGTTTAAATCAAAAAAACTGAAATTTTGTTGTATTTGCTGTGTTGTTAGTAGGCTAAATGTATTTTTCTCCAAGCTAATATTTACTATCGCGAAAATTAATTACTTGCAGCTAAGAACAACGCAGTCATGTAGGCTTATTAAATACAAATTGGAAAATGTCAGCCTACTTGTTATAGAATTAGGTAAATAATTGCATTGATATTAACGGTGTTGATTGTAGAAAAAGAATTCTCATTGCTAGGCACATATACCAAACTTCTATGGACAAAATCAACGAAAAGCTAACCTCAAAAGTTTCCAGGACTTCGGGCTTCACATTTAGTAATTCTGACCAAGCGTCATCTGGTGGATGACCTTGTTCATTGTATTCTCGATCAACTGGTTCACTCTTTACTTCCATTTTTTTTGCGACACACAACGTTCTTTCGCAATTTATTTGACGACGCTACAGTCTTATGGCCTTTGATATAGACAATAATTGAGTGTGCTTTTTTTTGTTTATGGTATGTACGATTTATGCCGAATTCGATCCAGAATTAAGTCTTACATTTCCTTACTATTCACTTTTATCAATCAAAAATAATCGATTTACTGGAGGGGCATTAAATCCACGTTGGGAGGGCAATGGGTAACAGTTTTTATCTTGAATTCAAAATTATTCATAAATACCATAAGCAATAAAAACGCATCACTCTATTGTCTATTGCAAAAGCCCGAAGACTATTGGGTCCGTGAACGTATCAATTTTGCAATGATTTAATTGGTGTATTTGAATAAAATGGAAGTTAAGAATGAGCCAGTCGACCTAGACTACAATGAAGAAGGTCATCCACCAGATGACGGTTGGTATCACGTACCAATTGTGAAACCGGAAGCCTTGGATACTTTTGAGGTTATCTTTCAGTTGATTTTTGTTCATAGAAGTTACGAATACATGCCTAATAATGTTAATTCTTTTTCTGCACCGTTAATATAAATGCTAGTATCCTATTTCTGAATTTCAAACTGATACTGGACAGCCCGTCTACGAAAAGGAAGTCGCTCTGAGAGAGTGTGCAGTAAATTGCATTTTTTCAGAGAATAGCAAGGAATCTACTTCTTTTGCATTAGAACTCAAAAGTCAGGTAACATATTCAAATGTCATTAATTAAGTATTTTTTTAATACAAATAATAAATCATCTGTCATATGGTATGATTTTCATGAACCACAATGTAGACGCTTTGATTAATTGCGTAGCTTGTGTTCAAAAGAAATCGAATTTTATCTAATACGCTGGACGCATCTCACGAAAATAAATCTGAATAATATTATGTTATAGTTGTCAACTTGTTTGGCGTGGTTAATAAAGTGTCTAGTTTATTTTAAACATCCACTTATAGATGTAATAAAAAATATCTTTCGGAAAAAATAATAAAAAAAAATGACGACCTCGGCGGAGCATTTTTAAGAAGTTGATTTATTCATACAAACATTATCTGCTAGTAAAATACAGATAATCGCATTTGCATTATGAAATGCTCAATATGTTGTCTAATCAGTTATTTTCTTTACATGTTATGTAGTGGAACGGCGTTCCGGCGTCTATTTTATTGACATGTTTCAAATCAACGTTCGAAATAATGTATTTTTCTTTGAAAACCATAGAGGTTTTTAAATATTTTATTCAATCATAATTGCTCGAAAAAGTAATAACCTACAAGATAAGACCTAAGAAAACGAAAATCAATTAAAAAAAATGGAGTTTCTGTCTCGTTTGATCACAAAATCTTTACTTAAAATAAAATAGTTAATGATGCTTTTGCCAAAAAGATGGCATTAGGTGTAAGACCATGATGAAGGGTATATAAACATTTCTACATTTTAAATCAGAAACAACGAAAAACTTTCCAACAATCTACGAAAATACTCGAACAAATTACTCTAGTCAACATCATTATACAAAAAAATATAATTTAATATTTTTTTCCAGATTCCGGATGTCCAAAAATCAGCTTCACAGACATCGTTCGACGACATTGAGATCGATGACAACAATATTAAAACCGAAATTTTTGGGCATCGACCAATCGAGGTGGTAATTAGTTTGGAAAAAAGAGGGTTTCGTAAGAGAAACTTCGTTTGCAATATTTGTTTGCAAATATTTGCATCGTTTCGTTCACTCTCATTGCATAAAAATGTTCATCACAAATCGATGAAAAATTTCGAAGATGATACTCAATGTGATATTCAATCTTCTGACCAAATTGTCTTTAGACGAAATAAAATAAAATATTTCGATAAACATAAACTATCGCATAAGAGCGAAAAACAATTCGAATGCGATCAATGTGATTATAAGTCTGAAACGCGCTTAAATGTCAATAGACATAAACTATCACACACCGTCAGTAAATCATTTAAATGTGATTTATGCGTTTTTAAATGTGCTCATAAGTCAAATTTATATACCCATAAACTATCGCATACTGGCCTGAAACTATTCAAATGTGGTCTTTGCCATTATAAATCGGCAAATAAGTCGCACATGAACGTCCATAAAGTATTGCACACTGGCGAGAAACCATTTGAATGTGAGCTGTGCGATTTTAGATCTGCACAAAAGTCTAATCTAAATACCCATAAACTATCGCATACTGGCGGGAAACTATTGCAGTGTGATCATTGCAATTATAAATCTGCAACGCGTTCAACATTACAAAGACATAAACTAGCGCATACAGGTGAAAAACCGTTCGAATGTGATATATGTGGTTTTAAATCTGCACAAAAGTCAAATCTAAAATCTCTTAAGTTGTCGCATACTGGGGAGAAACCTTTCGAATGTGATCAGTGCGACCATAGGTCTGCAACGCGCTTAAATCTTAATAGACATAAACTATCACACACCGGCAATAAGCCGTTTAAATGTGATATTTGCGATTTTAAATGTGCTTATAAGTCGTATTTAAAAACCCATAAGCTTTTGCATACTGGCGAAAAACCGTTTGAATGCGATCAATGCCACTATAAATCTGCACGGAAGTCGGTTTTAAGCAAACATAAACTATCTCACACCGGAGAGAATCCGTTTAAATGTGAACAATGTGATCATGGGTCCGCAACGCGTTTAAGTTTCAATAGACACAAACTCACGCATGCCGGCGTTAAACTATTTGAATGTGATCAATGTGACTATATATCTGCACGACAGTCAGTTTTAAAGATCCATAGACTATCGCACAGCGGTGAGAAACCGTTTGAATGTGATCAATGCGATTTTAAATCTGCACAAAAGTCAAATTTAAGTACTCATAAACTATCACACACCGGCGATAAGCCATTCGTATGTGATTTCTGCAATTATAAATCGGCACATAAGGCACATTTGAATGAACATAAACGTGCAAGAAACCATTTGTATGTGAGCAATATGATTTGAAAATATGAAAACGGTCAGCCTCAAAATCACACAAACCATTCGCATCGTGATACAAAACCACTGGACTGCACTCAGAATAAATATGTTTGTCCTTTTGCAACAAAATAAAAAATGAGTGAAAAAAGTTTGGTTATCCCTAAATATTTTGTTAATGATTCAATTTGAACCTAATAAATTTATGCAGAATATCAAAAAAGTTTTTTTTTTGATAAGTCACAGGTGAATGGAAGATGCAATATCTGACAGGTGTCTTTTGTGAGATCAACTTTCTACTTATCGCTTAAAGGTTGTTTATCTGAGCAAGTCTTCGAAGCATTCATATTGACCATTTACAAAAGACTAGCTGTAAGCCCGTTGACCTTAACAGGGGGGATTTTTGTTGCATTTTAGATATATTATTTAATAATTTTTAGAATATTTGAAATCTTTAAGTTTGCTAACAAATATATTTCGTAAAAGAAGAAATAGATCTCGGGACATATATCGACACCCCTGCACTATTTAATTGGAAATACTATAATTTTTAGAATAATTTAAATATTTAAGTTTGCAAACAAATATATTTCGTAGTAGCAAAAATAGACCTCGTAAATTACTTAGTTTTTGGAATAATGTTTAAGTTTGCTTATAAACATTCTTCGTAGGTGCAAAAATAGACCTCTATTTCAGAAATAATAAAAAAAATAAAATCATGTTTATTTTGCTCAAAATCATTTTATATTTAATTAAATTTATTTTTTATGCTTAATTCAGTCATTTAATTTTTAGAATAAAATTTAATTTATTTTATTTAATTTAATTTTTGATTTTAATTCCATTATTTAATTTTTGGAATAACGTTTAAGTTTGTTACCAACCATTTTTAGTAGTAGCAAAAATAGATCTCGCAAATTATATTTATACAAATATCTCCCTCTTCATAAATTAATGAACGATCGATAAAATAAATATGAAAA
This sequence comes from Himalopsyche tibetana, assembly GCA_030503985.1. Lineage (NCBI taxonomy): Eukaryota > Metazoa > Arthropoda > Insecta > Trichoptera > Rhyacophilidae > Himalopsyche > Himalopsyche tibetana. Next base: position 2,759,389 of record JAPJYX010000036.1, read on the forward strand.
ATTTCGAACCAATATTACCTGAAATTATCTGCGTACGAGATTCTCGTGGAAGACGATTTGGCCATTTTCTATATGGCATAAAATTGTTTACACAATACCGTATACTGTTTTATACTACTGAAAACTCGAATACTGTCCAAGTGGTGAATTTTGTGTGACGGTGATGCGCGCGCAACTTAAAATCTTACTCTCATCATTTATGCGTAACGCGCCTAAAGAAGTACATATAACTTCAAAAAATAACAAAGAAACAAAAAACAACGCCATGAAAAAGAATCTATTTTTGCGGATTTGATGACAGCACAATTATGAAAATTACCATTTATTTAACATACACTGATTTATTTGTCTATGAAAAGATAAGCAAAATATTTATAATTATTGTCTATGAAAACACCATATTTTATAAAGTTTGTAGTATTCATTTATATTCTCTGCGTCACAATTGCTTGGAAATGGATATTAAAATAGAACCAGCCGATCAATTACTGTCAATTGATTCATCTGAGAATGCTCAAAACAGCGATAGTCGACAAAAAAATGACAATGCTTTCTTGAAAGAGGAAGAATCGATTGACATCAAGGTCGAGTCGCTCTTAAAGCGAGAAGGAATTGTTGACGAAGCAGATCATCGAGAGACTTATAAGGTAATCTTAAACACTATCAACTTACCCTGTTGTCTAAAAAAAAGTCATATTAATACATTGTTATAACGTGGTAAAAAGGTGCAACATTTATTTGAGGTTATGTCCGTTGATCTATCTATCTATATATATATAAAAATGAATGTTTGTTTGTTTGTAACCTATGCGCTGCTATACTGCTCATCCGATTGCGATGAAATTTTGGTGAGTTGTGCGGACGCCAGAATAGGTTTATGATTCAACGGTGGGCTGCCAATGCGTTAATTTGTTTGCTTGTCGGGTATGCGTTCCTATACCGTTCATCCAATTGCGATACAATTTTGGTGAGTTGTTGTGCGGACGTCCGTGAATGTATATAAATCAGCGGAAGGCTTTCAATTCGTTAATTTGTAGGTTTTTTCCGTATTCGTTCCTATACCGTTCATCCGACTGCGATAAAAATTTGGTGTGTTTTTGTGCGGACGCCCGTGAGTGTGTATATGGGCTGCCAATACCTTTATTTTGTAATAAGTGCCATATGCGTCCCTGTTCCTATACCGTTCATTCGATTGCGATAAAATTTTGGTGGGTTGTTGTGCGGACGTCCGCAAATGTATATAAATCAGCGGTGGGCTGCCAAAACGTCAATTTTTTTTTTCGAATGCGTTCCTATACTGTTCATCTGATTACGATTAAGCTTTGATGAGTTGTTGTGCGTACGCCCGCATAAGTTTTTTAATCAAAACAGACAGCGGTAGACTGCCAATACGTTAATTTGTCAGTTTGTCGTTTATGCGTTCCCGTTTCTATACCGTTTATCCGATTTCGATAAAACTTTGGTGAGCTGTTGTGTGGAAGCCTGAAAAGTTTTCTGAATTAGCACAGCCAGCAGTGGGCTGCCAATGCGCTTACAAGGGGCTCGCTTTATATCAACGCAATTCTCGGTGTTCTAGGAAGCAGTGAATTTTTCTGATGGAGTACTTAAATAAGAAATCGATTGCTACTTAATACATTTGCAAAATGTAACAATATGCAATTTACTGTAAATTTCAGAAAATGTATTACTGTGTATACTGATGTTATCATAGATAATTTATAAGTCAGAAATTTCAGTTATGTACTCATTTGATCTACGAATATTGTGTTGTCTTATATTAACAAGGGACTCGCCGAACTTATTAAAATTACAAGAACCATAGGTGAAGCGAATTGATTCACAATGAATCATAAAAATCATCAATGGCTAAGTGAACATGGTTTATAAGCAGCCAAAAACAACGATTTTAATGCCATCCACTTCAGGATTTAAAACAAAGTACCAGGCGGAGAGACTATTTTTAAGTCCATCGATTATGTAATGAATCATGACGAAGTGTCAATCATCTTTACAAGTCATTTACATTTTAATCATTTTTACGTGTCTTTTTATAATATTTTCGATGTATGTTTCACAAGGAAGTCACCATGTCGTGGTATAAAGCGATATCCGAGGTGGTTTTCTAGAGAGATTATTGGGGACATTAAAATAAAGCATTTATATCATAAAGCTTGGAAGGCTTCTAAGAGTCCTCGAGACTATCATTTTTTTAGTAAATGTCGATCTAAGCTGAGACAAAATATTCGATTAGCCTACCGAACATATTTGAAAAGGATGAAAGATTGCATACTTGAAAACCCAATTTTTTTTTTTGGAATTATATCAAATCTATCAGAAACGATGGTGGATTCACTGAAACAATAAAGTGGCAGGTCTGGGGGTGGCAGAAGCATTTGCTGGCCATTTCAGATCTGTTTATTCAAATGATATACTACACCTTAATATTGAATCAATTTTGAAAAGTCGTAGAAATAGTGCCCAATGCTTTGCAAATCGATGAATCAGATTTTTTTTTTTTACCAAAAAAACTTAAAATCAATCATCCAACTGAATTCTTAAATTCACTTGATCTGCCAGACATGTCGACAGACATTTTTACATTGAAAATTAGCGTACCTATCATTCTATTCCCCTTTTTGCAACTGTACTAAGCTTTCAGATAACAAGATAATGAACGATATCATCTTAGCTACAATTTTAAATGGAAAATTTAAAGAAGACAATGTACTGTTGCCACGCATCCCAATAATTTCGACAGACATGTCAGCAAAATAAACATTAAAACACTTTCTTCCCTTGAGTGGCATTGCAACGCATACCGGATACTCGCTTATATTTGCGGCTTCCTGAGACTCTCAGTGAAGAATCTTGTAATTGCTAAGTGGCATTGGTAAAACTTTAAAGTTTTGTTTTTATTGAAAATGCATCATAACACAAAAATCCACAAGCAATCTTAGTTAAAATGATTATTTTTTCAGGGCGCTTCCCATCGTATCAAAGCTGAATTTCAAACCGATATCGGACAGCCCATCTTCAAAGAGGAAATCGCTCCAAGAGAATGTAATCTGAACTGCAGAGATTCAGAACATAACGAAGAATCGACTTCTTTTGCATCCGATTTCAAAAATCAGGTAACATGATAAAACATCGTCAAGTTAGCAAAGTTAAAATTCATAATTCAAATTATTTTTAAATGTTTTTACGTTATCGTATGTCTCGAACCGAAAAAAGGGCCCATTCTCAAGTCTCCTTCGTACCAAAGCGTTGTGGGTACATTGATATTAGAATTTTCACTCCCTTTATGTTTCTGGTAGCGAGGATGATGAAGCCCAACATTTTTAATGCCCTTTTGCTAGAAATCTAAATGCGATTATTAAATGTTAGTTTGCTCTCAACTTGTACGCCAATATCTTAAGCTGATATATTTTTTAAAAATAAATTTAGCCATTTACTAAATAAAAAAAAAATGGCACCCCCAACCCTCTTGCACAGAATTAAAGATTGAAATCGATTTTATTACATCTCCCCCAATCAACTTTATTATCTATATTAAACTGGAGATAGATAACATTTTTAATAACGTTTGCTATCATTTACGATAGTAGGTTTCAGCAATGGCTCCAAGTTTGAAGTCTGCGGAACACTAAAACAAGTGCCAAACTGCCTTGATTAAAAAAGACCATACGATACGTATTGTTTTCTGTTCCTAAAATAACAACCAAAAAAAATTGAATCGTTCAAATTATGTACATTCTCACATATTTTGTCACTAAAGACCCGGGTTTCGCCATTCGGAATCTTCAGGCGTTCAAGTGCACGGATGAATTTTAACTGTTGCTTGGTAAATGAAAGTTTCGTGTTTCGAAATTTTGGAAATAAATAGAGCACAACTGCATAGTCTTCCGAATTTAAATGAAATATTAAACCTACCAGGATCTCCACTTCTATACCCTACATAATCATAAAATCATGTAATCATAAAAAAAAAATATAATTCTTAAAACTACTTACCACTCAAATCTGTTGGCATTCCCATGAGCTTATCCTTGTCGCCAGCAATTGATATGGACTCGGTGATGCATTTATTTCTTATTTAAACACGAAACTTTCATTGTGCACTTGAACGCCTGAAGATGCCGAAAGGCGAAACCCGGGTCTTTAGTGACAAAATCTGTGAAAATGTTCATAGTTTGAACGATTCAAATTGAATTCCACCAAGCACCTTAAGTCGAAATCTTAAACTACCAAACAGCTGAACAAAACAATAAACCATAACAAAAAAAAATGTTTATATCTGTGTCATTAATTGTATCAGGGACCATATAAATTGAACGGGAAAACAAATACAATAGGGCAACGAATTTACTGTACAATTATATTATTTATGAACCGAAAGAATTTTTTTCTAGTGCTGTGTTTTAATTTTGGTTTCAGTTTCAAACTACCGGTGTATACTGTTCTCGAACTGAATTACCATCGATGAATCTGCCTTGGGATCAATCACAAGCAAAAGCTCATATACACGAACACAAGTTAATAACGGAAATATTGCAGCAGAAAATGGTCGCCATTATTCAAGTAGAAAATGTTGTGTTTAATGAACAAAATTTCGTGTGTAGTATTTGTGATGATATATTCCCATCAACAAACAAACTGAAGCAGCACGCCATTAGGCATTCTGGTGGGGAGAAAAGGTTTGTAAGCTTTTCATTATTTAATAATAAATGGTGCCGTAGCTACAATGAAATGTCTTTTTTACCTTGAAGCTATGCCATAAAACTCGTATACCCTTTTTTTATTTTGAAATGGTGATTGCACTTTTATTATTAATACGTTATGAATATAATATGTAATCGATCGTTAAAGTAAATCACAAAAGGGAAAACTGGGGGGTGATATTTATCATTTTATTTTTGTTTTCATGTAAAAATGAAGTAAGAAGCTAAAAACGGATATCAAAATAGAACCAGAGCACGAATCACTGTCGTCCTCTTATCAGGATTCTATCGGAAGCGATATTCATCAAAATATTATGAATGACGTTTGTAATGAGGATCATTCAATTGTCATCAAACACGAGCCACTTGAAGTTCATCCTAAAATAATTGAACAAGAAAAACATCACCAGCCAAAAAAGGTATTTCTAACATCTGGCATAAATAGTGCATTTAGTGCATGGGTTATATTTTACAAATCAAGATATTTTATTTCAGACGAGTAAATAAAAAAATATTAATAATTTCCATATTTGCTTCCAACCATAAATAACAGTCACTTTTGTCACATTATTGCAAGAATTTAGTTTCCTTTGGCTCAAACTCTTTTTAAATGACTTAAAAACCAGAAAAACTGAATAAAGAATTAAAATTATAACAAAAAATTATTTTTTTTTGCCTTGCTTAATTATAACAAATAAGTAGTGAGACTGACGCGATATTTAATCTGCCCTTTCTTTTTTTGTTACAGCCAAATATAGAATTACATTCAAGAAAAAATACTTTCAAATGTAACCAATGCAGTTATAGAGCTGCTGGCGCTGGTCGCTTAAAAACACATAAAATGTCACACACTGGAGAAAAGCCTTTCAAATGTGACCAATGCAGTTATAGAACTGCTGTGTCTGGTAACTTAAAAACGCATAAAATGTCACACACTGGAGAAAAGCCTTTCAAATGTGACCAATGCAATTATAAGACTGTATATTTCAGTACATTTAAAACGCATAACATGTCGCACGCTGGTGAAAAGCCTTTCAAATGTGACCAATGCAGTTATAGAACTGCTGTGTCTGGTAATTTAAAAAGGCATAAAATGTCACACACCGGAGAAAAGCCTTTCAAATGTGACCAATGCAGCTACAGAACTGCTGACGCTGGCAGCTTAAAAACGCATAAAATGTCACACACTGGTGAAAAGCTTTTCAAATGTGACCAATGCAGTTATAGAACTGCTGTGTTTGCTAGCTTAAAAAGGCATAAAATGTCACACACTGGAGAAAAGCCTTTCGAATGTGACCAATGCACTTTTAGAACTGCTCTGTCTGGTAACTTCAATGTGCATAGAATGTCACACACTGGAGAAAAGCCTTTCAAATGTGACCAATGCAGTTATGAAACAACTCGGTCTAGTAGTATAAAAACTCATAAAATGACACACACTGGAGAAAAGCCTTTCAAATGTGACCAATGCAATTATGAAACAACTCGGTCTGGTCATTTAAAAACTCATAAAATGTCACACACTGGAGAAAAGCCTTTCAAATGTGACCAATGCAATTATGAAACAACTCGGTCTGGTCATTTAAAAACTCATAAAATGTCACACACTGGAGAAAAGCCTTTCAAATGTGACCAATGCAATCATGAAACAACTCGGTCTAGTGATTTAAAAACTCATAAAAAGTCACACACTGGAGAAAAGCCTTTCCAATGAGACCAATGCACTTTAAGAACATCTTTGTCTAGTAAATTATAAGCGCTTAAAATGTCACATGCTGGAGAAAAGCCTTTCAAATGTGACCAATGCAGTTATGAAACTGCTGTGCTAGTCACTAAAAAAAGCATCAAATGTCACACACTGGAGGATTTTTTTTCAAACGGGACTTGTTCAGTTAAAGACCTACTGTGACCAATTTTATTATACAACTACTCCGTCTGATGATTTAAAAACGCACGAAATGTCACACAAAACAATTCTTTAAAATGTTACCAATCCAATCAAAAAACTATTCAAAAAAATATAACAATGTGGTCAGAAAAGAAATGAAAGGTTTCACACGAAGAAGATTTTATCATCAAAAAGTAGACTCACCTAACGTCTTGAATAAAGACATTGATCCGAACTGCCCAGCCGGTTTGGTATTTAGGCCAAGTTGTTGTTTTGCGGGGAGATTTGGTTTGCCATTAGTTGAATCTTATTAATTATCTTCTATTTTTTGTCACTTCCCCCCATTTCTTTTTTGAAATGTTATATTCTAATACTTGAATGAAGCGAATGCCTAATAAATGAACGACATGAACCAAAGTGTCTTCATTTCTTAAGATATGCTTGTATTTCCATGATTACTCACTGATCCGCCTTCTTTTTTGGGTATAACATCGTTTATTTTATTAAAAAAAATTTTTTGCTAGTACAGATAACCAGTAATGTCAATTTGAAATGCAACCAAAAGAAGGTCGGAGTGATGAAGTCGCCAAAAGATTATTTAGTCTATATATTAATAGTCGATAAGGTTCGTTTGACTGAGTGAATGTAGAATGTCCTCGATTTCTTCTCCCCCTGCCTTTCCGCCACCGTCTTCCCAGCCCCATTGTCTCCATTTTTTTATTCATACTAAAGACATATTTTTCCAATACACTGTTTTTAATGATTTTCCTCGATTTACTCTCCCCTCCTCCCCAGCCCCGATGTTGCCATTTTTTATTCCTACCTTTTCGATGACGTCATATACTGATATTTGATAAAACAAATTTGGTATCATTAAAAATCTCTGAAAATCCCATACAAAAAATCACCATCGTCAATCAAGGAATGAACCGTCCATCTCTGAATTACTAGCCGATCTCTCTATCAACTAAGCTAACTTCATTATTAGCAAAAGCGATAAAAATAGAGCAAATAAATTAAACATTTGAAAACGTAACGATATTTGCGATTGAAAGTGACTTCGGTTGTGTGTATTCAAGATTGAAAATGAAGGCGATGTTCGAATCTAGCCTCGAGCGTTATTTTTTGGGTTTATAACATTTTTTTTTTTTGAAAACTTTCTTTTTAAAACACAGCACATATTGATCGTATGAAAATAAATGCTTTCAAAATAAAAAAATAAGTTTTTAAAAATACTATTTGGAGAATAAGTCAACATTTTGATAATTTTTGATAAAATGTTCAATTAATTTATACCATTTTGCATGTGAAAATTGCATTCTTTATTTGTACTTAAAAATTTGTTGAATAAAATAGAGGCCTATTTCTGAATAAGTTTATTTTATTTTATTTATTATTTCTGAAATAGAGGTCTATTTCCGCTACTACGAAGAATGATTGTTAGAAAACATAAACATTATTCCAAAAATTAAATAATTTATATAAAATCAAAAATAATTTTTTTTTCTAAAAATTAAATCATTGAATTAAACATAAAAATTAAATTAAATTAAAAATAAAATGATTGTTAGCAAACTTTATCATTATTATTATTATATTTATTATTTATTAAATAGAGGTATATTTCTGCTACTACGAAAAATGGTTGTTAGCAAACTTAAACATTATTCCAAAAATTCGATAATTCACGAAATTTCTGCTACTATAAAAAATGGTTGTAATCAAACTTAAACATTATTCCAAAAATTAAATAATTTATAATTTAAATACTGCAGGGCAGGGCTGTCGATATATGCCCCGAGATATATTTCTTTTACTATCAGAATTTCTGGCTTATTTAATGAATAGGTTTGTAATTTATTTTTCACGCCAGTAAATTTTCTGACTACCTAAAAATGCAACAAAAATCTCACGTTGCTGGGCAACGGGCTTACAGCTAGTTTTTATTGAAACGACCAGCTACTGCTGTTGTCAAAATATAAAGACCTTCAAATTACAAAAAAAAACAATCATAATATCTCGAGCTGAGTACATACAAGATTCTAAATGTCAACTTTTGGTCAAACTAAGGCAGCCTTAAGAGTAGCATTATCAACATGCCGTATTTATATGAAGTTGAAATTTTGCTTAAAGTTCCAACATACAATAATAAACCAAATTTGAAGTTGAAAACGAAGTAAAAATTCACAAGTTGCTATGAATTCTAGCTGATTCGAACCTCAAATCGTTATGGCACAGCACATATGCGCGAACGCATTTTGATGCCAAATATTCACGAGATTATACGATCTACACCAGTGATGCACAAACCGCGGCCCTTTTTGATTTTTGTGGCAGCCTTTAAATTTTTTTCTCAGACATTTTTTTTTCACTTGAAACATTTATTTAATAAATGTAAGCAAGCTGTTTGTTCAATGAAGGAGAATAAATCGGTTCATTAAAACAGTCTTACAAAAATGTCAAATTAAAAAAAAAAGTTTAAAATTAAGACCAAGAACGCATTGATTTTTGAATTGCATATAAATTAAACATACATATTTCACAGTGAAATGATTTTTAATAAGCAAGTGCTCACAATCCTTTTTTTTGCATGGCTTATTTATTTTCGAAATAACACTGTCAAAATAATATAATTGAACTTATTGAGTACTCATTTATCTAAATTCACTTAATCTTTTTTACACAGTTTTAAGGCTGTTTCTTTGCGGCGTGAACCCACTTTAATTTGTTTTATGCGGCCCGCTAGAAGGTAAAGGTTCTGAATCACAGATCTACACTCACACTGTGTTTCAGCGTTTGAAAACCTTTTTCTTAAAATACACGACATAAACAAAAGTATTTCTTAATTTTCATAAAATAAAACACAAAATTGAAATGTAATATTTTGATTTATCTGTATAAATAATAAATACAAATGGTTTTACTAAACTAGATATGGTAAGAAAAACATTATAGCACAAACTGATACACATGAAATAAATGCATTTAAAAAACAACACATGCAAACAACTCAAATGGAAGTATGACTGAATTTTAATGAAATAAAATTGAATTATAATAATGTAATCTGCCCGTAAAAATAAAATCTATATAATATTTAATCGCACGAGATATAAAAAATAAGTTGTACGGTAATTGTTGAAACTGTTTTTTCTGCATATATTGTAATTTTTTTATATAAACTTCAATACTTTGTTCTATATCTAATTACTAATTTTAATCACAATTTCTATAAAACACTTCAGAAAATATCTTAATATTAATAAAAAACATTCTGGACTTTTCAAATAGCGTTCAACTCCGCCTTTCGTCAGTCGTACCTACCCGGCTATTGTTTATGACGAATAAGGTACACTTTTTTTATTAGTCTTCAGACCTTTGTTGAACTCTACATATGCAGCACGGTCGAGACATTACTTTGAGGGTGATTTTCGAACATGAAGCATTGATAACAATCGTGTTTGATTAAAATTGATTTTATGTGCATAAGCACATAAAATTAATAATAATAAAGCATTTATAAAAAAATGAGGATGAAAATAAGACCTAGAATATATTTTCAATCATAAATACATTTTTAAATTTATTTTTTAGCTTTAGACTTAGGTTTTAACACCTCCGTGCCCATGGTGTAGAGATAGCCGGTCGAGTCATTAAAACATTAAATTTTTCTCTTAATATTGTCAATAATTATTTATCATTTTAGGTATTCCTAGAAAAAATAGTTTTGAATCCAAATATAAATAAATAAATTCAAAAATATTACGTCTTTTGCACAAAATCATTGAAATTGTATTGCTCTTAACGATTTATCGATCTTTGAATGCTGAAATGCGATAGACATATACGAATTGAAATATGCGAGAAGACATCACAAATAGCTTTTAGAGGGAGACCTTCCAATATCCATTCAAGTCAAACAACGACGACGACATTAAAATCCTTACACCTAAAAGATAAACTTTCGTGGGTAATTCAATAGAGCATTTTTCATCCTCGTGCTTATACAAGTGTCCAAAAGTCGAGTGTGCCCTTTTTGCTTACATGTGTACCAAAAAGCTCTAGCAAACTAAATAAAATAATATGTTATTATAGGCAGAAATTTTTGTTAAACCTTTTAGTGACTTATGTTGTAAACTGGATAATAAAACCATATTGGTTTGCAGAAAAGTACAATTACGCCTTCAGTAAATAGTTGCCGACGTCTTCAAAGACAACATACTTTTAAACATTGCTAAGCAGGGCAATAAATCAAAATTAATATGACTATTTATTATATTATTATGCTTTGCGTCTTCATTTCCTTAACATATTTTTTCTAATGCTAATAAACTTACTGCAACGAGAAAAATATAAATCTTTTCAATAGAGTCCAACATATTGTGATTACATGAAGACATGGTGAATAATTTGAATAGTTCGTTGCTTTTATTTAATTTAAATATATATGTATGTACCTATTTATAGTTAATCATCTTTTTAAACGGTGATATTGAATATAAAATATTCAGTTAAGATTTTAAGATGAGATACTCAATGAACTCATATTTTATTTAAAACTAATGAATAATTATTAGGATATGTAAACATATTATCATATAAGCAAATAAACTGTAAGGAAAAAGTTTAAAAGTCAATAATGATACTTTTTTTACTTGTATATATATTTCACTAAATATTAACAGTCTATAAAACTTGGATTGAATCTGATTGGTAAATTGTATTCATGTTAAAAACAACAATTTGTAATATAATTAAAATCAATATAAAATATCGACACACTCTGCAATCTTTCCTTTTTTCTTTATATAATATAATATGCAATAAATAAATATTACTTCTTATTGACGAAATATTTTTGGGATAGTCCAAATAATATTTTGAACTTTTTAAAGAGCTGTATAATCAACTTATGTTTGGCTATCGTTACATCCGCCTCAGCGGGGCAAGTTTATGACCAAAAAGGTACATTTTTTTCATTCATCGTTAGACCTTCACGTATGAAACATGCTTGAGACATCGCTTTGAGGCCGAGTTTTGAATATCAAGCATTCAAAATATTTGAATTTGATTAAAGCTGATTTTATGCCCTTATTAAAGAATTTCTAATAAAAATAAAGGTGAAAATGATACCTAGAATATATTTGCAAGCAAAAATTATTTTTTAAAATTATTTTTTAGCTTCTAAAATAGGTTTAAATACTGTCAATAAGGAGTGAATCTGAGATGCCATCGTGGCAGGAAACGTGATTTTCTAGCATGGTATGTCACGGGTTAATGGCGATTTGTTTGATGATTTTTAATTCAAGGTCAAAATTTAATTTGTTCAAGGGAATACTGACAAGTCTGTGAATTTTGGAATGGAATGCAGCTAATTTATACGACATTGGATGTACTGAGTTTTTATGAATACAGGCATCTGAAAAAGTCGGTTTACGAAAAATCGTGAAATTGTGGGTATCGTTTTTTATGTCTATAGTAAGGTCAAGAATGTTTATTTTCTTTCCTCCGACTTCCAGGGTGAATTGAATATTATCGTCTAATGAGTTTATAAAGTTATGGAATTTGGTGATTTGTCTATCGGTTCCGTTAAATAAACAAATAATCATCAGTTGACAATGCTCATCATGAGCGAAACTGGTCCTGATCTAATAAATTTTATGTGGAAAAAGTATTAAAAATGTTTTATTATTTTTATTATAAACAAATAATATCATCTACATATCGGAACCAATAAACTATTGGTTTGACTTCAATGTTATGACTAAAAATGATTTTCTCTAAATGGTTCATATAGAATTCAGCTAAAAGAGGTGACAGACAGTTTCCCATTGCAAGGCCGTCAGTCTGTCTCGTTTACGTTACCGACTTTTTCAGATGCCTGTATTCATAAAAACTCAGTACATCCAATGTCGTACAAATTAGCTGCATTTCATTCCGAAATTCACAGACTTATCAATATTTCCTTGAACAAATTAAATTTTGATCTTGAATTAAAAATCATCAAACAAATCGCCATTAACAATGATTATGATATGTCTCTTATAGACAATCTTTTATATAAAAAACGTATTAAGCTAGCACAACAAATCTTACACAAGGGATTAATAACGAAAGACTCAGGTGATATTAGGTTTTGGCGTAGAATTAATTATATAGGACACACCAGTTTAAAGATAAAGAAGCAGCTCTCAGAAAGTGTTAGATCGGCTTTCTATTGCAAGAACTCTTTAGGTAAATTATTGATAAATAATAAAGATGTTATAGATTATAAAAACAAATCTGGGATTTATAGATTGCAGTGTAGTGATTGTCCCAAATTTTATATTGGTAAAACTGCTAGAACCTTAAATATAAGAATGGCTGAGCATTTAGCCGCTTTTCGCTTAAAAAAAGATACTTCAAAATTTTCCAATCATTTAATTCTTGAAAACCATACGTTTAATTTTGACTCAGGTACTGATTTGTTACATACTAACAAAGGCGTTTAAATTATTTTACCAAGAAATCTTAGAGATTAATCGAGCTCAGCTTAACAGTTTGCCAATTTTAAACGAGCAATATTATCTACCAAATTCTCCATTGTTGTACCCCTTTTAAATAATTGTAATTTTATTAATAATTCAAGCACTTGCTATCATTAAATATTAATTCAAATGCTTAAAAACAAATCAACTCATTAATAATAGGTCGGATAAAACCCTAGATTTATTTTAAACATTCCTATGTTATTATCTGGTCATTAATATTTTCGAAAAATCCCCATAATTATAACAAACCCACTTAATCCATTGAAAATTGTATACATTCAATTTTCGCTAATTTACATTTTAATAGCCTTATAACTTAGTGATCTACTTATATTTTTGTTTATAAACGATAAAAAATGATTACTACGCGTCAGATCAAGTACATCCGTGCACTTGGAATGCCTGAAGATGCCGAAAGGCGAAACCCGGGTCGTTAGCGACAAAACTCATGGAAAAGTACAAAATTCAAACAATTCAAATTTTCTCTTAATATTGTCAATAATTATTTATCATTTGAGGTATTCCTAGAAAAAATAGTTTACAGCCAAATATAAATAAATAAATTCAAAAATAATACGTCTTTTGCACAAAATCATTGAAATTGTATTGCTCTTAACGATTTATCGATCTTTGAATGCTGAAATGCGATAGACATATACGAATTGAAATATGCGAGAAGAAAGACATCACAAATAGCTTTTAGAGGGAGACCTTCCAATATCCATTCAAGTCAAACAACGACGACGACATTAAAATCCTTACAACTAAAAGATAAACTTTCGTGGGTAATTCAATAGAGCTTTTTTCATCCTCATGCTTATACAAGTGTCCAAAAGTCGAGTGTGCCCTTTTTGCTAACATGTGTACCAAAAAGCTCTAGCAAACTAAATAAAATAACATGCTATTATAGGCAGAAATTGTTGTTTAATCTTTTAGTGACTTAAGATGTAAACTGGATAATAAAACTTTATTGGTTTGCAGAAAAGTACAATTACGCCTTCAGTAAATAGTTGCCGACATCTTCAAAGACAACATACTAAGTACAAACATTGCTAAGTAGGGCAATAAATCAAAATTAATATGACTATTTTTTTATATTATTATGCTTTGCGTCTTCATTTCCTTAACATATTTTTTCTTATGCTAATAAACTTACTGCAACGAGAAAAATATAAATCTTTTCAATAGAGTCCAACATATTGTGATTACATGAAAACGTGGTGAATAATTTGAATAGTTCGTTGCTTTTATTTAATTTAAATATATATGCATGTACCTATTTATAGTTAATCATCTTTTTAAACGGTGATATTGAATATAAAATATTCAGTTAAAATTTTAAGATGAGATTTTCAATGAACTGATATTTTATTTCACACTCATTAATAATTATTAGAATGTGTAAACATATTATCATATAAAGTCTATGAATTTTTATCTAATTGGTTGATTGTGACGCTAAATAAACGATGTAAAACCCGAAAAAAAAGTCAATGAAACACAAGCATATCTAAAGAAATGAAGTCACTTCTTGTAATTTATTTACTAGGCATTCGCAATCGACAAAGAATTAACATAATACAAAACTTTTTAAAGTAGAATCTTAAATTAAAAAATAAATAAGGGAGGAGGTGAAATAGTTTCTTATTTGCATCAAAAAATATAAAAACATTTACCTAACAGTTAGAATAACATTAATCACATTCGAATGGTTTCTCGACAGTGTGCGATAGTTTATGAGTTTTTAAATATTGAGACCGACTTGTTTCATATTTGCATAGGTCACATTTGAAAGGCTTTTCTCCAGTGTGTGACATTTTATGTGTTTTTAAACAACTAGACTGACTTGTTTTATAACTGCATTGGTCACATTTGAAAGGCTTTTCACCAGTGTGTGACATTTTATGCCTTTTTAAATCACAAGACCGTTTGGTTTTATACCTGCATTGGTCACATTTGAAAGGCTTTTCTCCAGTGTGTGACATTTTATGTGTTTTTAAACAACTAGACCGAGTTGTTTTATAACTGCATTGGTCACATTTGAAAGGCTTTTCTCCGGTGTGTGACATTTTATGCGTTTTAAGGTGACGAGACTCAGCGGTTTTATAACTGCATTGGTCGCACTTAAAAGGTCTTTCTCCAGTGTGTGACATTATATGATTTTTTAAATAACTTGACCGAGTTGTTTTGTAATTGCATTGGCCACATTTGAAAGGCTTTTCTACAGAGAATGACATTTTATACTTTTTTAAAACACAAGACCGAGTTGTTTTATACATGCATTGGTCACATTTGAAAGGTTTTTCTCCAGTGTGTAACATTTTATGTATTTTTAAGTAACTAGACTGAGTTGACCTAAAACTGCATTGGTCACATTTGAAAGGCTTTTCTCCAGAGTGTGACATTTTATGTATTTTTAAGTGACTAGAACAAGTTGTTCTATAACTGCATTGGTCACATTTGAAAGGTTTTTCTCCAGTGTGTGACATTTTATGTGCTTTCAAGTTAACAAACTGAGCAGTTTTATAACTGCATTGGTCGCATTTGAAAGGCTTTTCTCCAGTATGTGACATTTTCTGCATTTTTAAACTACAAGACCGATTTGTACTATAACTGCATTGGTCACATTTGAAAGTCTTTTTTCGAGAATGAAGTTTAGTATTTGGCTGTAAAGAAAAAAAGAGAGGGCAGATTAAAAATTGCATCAGTCTTACTACTTCTTTATTATAATTAACCAGAGCAGAATAAAAAAAAATGTTTGTCGTCAAAGCGGCGTGAAAAATAAATTTAAAATTGTAAATAATGTAATTTTTAGAGTAATTGAAATTTTTAAATTTGCTAACAAACATATTTCGAAGAAGAAGAAATAGATTTCGGGACATATATCGACACCCCTGCACTATTTAATTGGAAATTATATAATTTTTAGAATAATATAAATATTTAAGTTTGCTAACAAATATATTTCGAAGAAGAAGAAAAAGATCTTGGGACATATATCGACACCCCTGCTCTATTTTAATTGTAAAAAATATATTTTTTAGAATAATTGAAATGTTTAAGTTTGCTAACAAACATATTTAGTAGAAGAAGAAATAGATCTCGGGACATATATCGACACCACTGCACTATTTTTTTTTTAAGCCATGTCCGCTCCCAATGTGGAGCATATGGACTCCTAATGGAGTTTACCTCAACAGAAGTGTTTCTACGAGAACTGTTTGTTACTCAGTTGCTCAACCTCTCTTTTTCCAAAGAGACCAGGGATAGAAGGATAGGGCTAGGACAGGATTAGTGGTAAGCTAGTCGCTCTCGATACGCCCTGTTCATAGGATAGGATGAGTAAAAGAGGGGAATTCAAGAAATCACATACACCCATGCCTTTGAACAGAAATTCATAAATCGATTGAAAAATCAATTTATAAAAACTGTCCGTACCGGGATTTGAACCCGGACCCTCCGTAGCCGAAGCCAACAACGTTGACCACTCGACCACACAGGCGGCAATTAATTGGAAATAATATAATTTTTAGAATAATTGAAATATTCAAGTTGGCTAACAATAATATTTCGTAGAAGAAGAAATAGATCACGAGACATATATCGACACCCATGCAGTATTTCATTTGTAAATAATGTATTTTTTAGAATTATTGAAATGTTTCAGATTGCTATAACTATTTTTCGTAGTAGCAGAAATTTCGTAAAATATTTTAATTTTGAAATAATGTTTAAGTTTGCTTACAACCATTTTTCGTGGTAGCCGAAATTTAGTAAATTATTTAATTTTTGGAATAATGTTTAAGTTTGCTAACAACCATTTTTCGTTGGAGCTGAAATTTTGTAAATTATTTAATATTTGGAATAATGTTCAAGTTTGCAAACAACCATTTTTCGTAGGAGCAGAAATTTCGTATATTATTTAATATTTGGAATAATGTTCAAGTTTGCTAACAACCATTTATTGTAGTATATATATTTTATTCAACTAATTTTCAAATACGCTAACAAATACATTTCGTAGAAGAGGACATCAGTACGCACACATTTTTGAAAAGCGAGTGAAAAGTGAAAAGTAAAAAGTGAAAAGCGAGTGATTATTTTATCGACTATTAACTATAGATGATTGACAACTTCGTCACGATTTATTACATTATCGATGGACTAAAAAATTGTCTCTCCGCCTGGTACTTCGTTTTAAATCGTGAAATGGATGGCATTAACATCGTTTTTTTTGGCTTTTAATATAACATGTTCACTGAACCACTGATGATTTTTCTAATTCTGTGCGATATTTTTGGGAAAACTTTGTGCATCAATTCGCTTCACCTATGGTTCTTGTAATTTAAATGAGGTCGGCGAGTCCCTTATTAATTATAAGAGAAAACAATATTATTAGATCGAATGAGTACATAACTGCAATTTCTGACTTATAGATTATCAATGATAACATCAATATACACAGTAATACATATTCTGAAACTGACATTGATAACTTAACAGTAAATTGCATATTGTTACATATTGCAAACGTATTAAGTAGCAATCTATATATTAATAGCCGATAATGTCCGTATGTTTGTCTGTTTGTCTGAGTGAGTGAGTGTAAGATGTCCTCGATTTCCTCTCCCCCTCCTCCTGCCAAGCCGCACTGTCACTTTTTATTCATACTTAAGACATATTTTTCCAATATACACTGTAACTTAAGATTTTCCTAGATTTCCTCTCCTCCTCCCCCTCTCCCTTACCAGCCACGATGTCGCCATTTTTTATTCTTACCTTTTCAATGACGTCATATATTATTATTTGATGAACCAAAATTTGGTGTCATTAAAAATCTCTAAAAATCCCATACAAAAAATCACCACCCTCAACCGAGATTTGAACCGTCGACCTTCGTATTACCAGCCGAGCTCTCTATCAACTGAGCTAACTAGGTAGTTGTTCATAGTGATAAAAATTGACCATATAAATTAAACATTTGAAAACGGAACGATATTAAATTTGCGATTGAAAGTGGTTTGGTTGTTTGTAGGTATTCAAAATTTTAGGCGTAGGTTCGAATCTTGCCTTGAGCAATTTTTTTTTTATAACATTATTTTTTTTTGAAAACTTTCTTTTTAAAACACAGTACATATTGACTGTATGAAAATAAATGCTATCAAAATAACAGAATTCGATTGACTAGCGAACTAAGTTTTTCAAAAATTCTATTTGGAGAACTATTTTGCATGTGAAAATTACGTTTTTTATTTGTTAGTTCACTTAAAAATTACTTAAAATAATAGAGGTCTATTTCTGAATAAGTTTATTTTATTTTATTTATTATTTCTGAAATAGAGAGGTATTTAAAAATTAAATGAAATTAAATAAAATAAAATAAAATAGGATAAAATAAAATAAAATAAAATAAAATAAAATAAAATAAATTAAAATAAAATAAAATAAAATAAAATAAAATAAAATTATATACTATGCAACAAAAATCTCACGTTGCTGGGCAACGGGCTTACAGCTAGTCGATTTCTTATTCAAGTACTCCATCAGAAAAACTCACTGCTTCCGAGAACACCGAGAATTGAGTTGATATAAAGCGAGCCTCATGTCAGCGCAATGGCAGCCTCCTGCTGTCTGTGCTAATTCAGAAAACTTTTCGGGCTTCAGCACAACAACTCACCAAAGTATTATCGCAATCGAATGAACGGCATAGGAACAGGAACGCATAAAAGACAAATTAACAAATAAGCGCATTGGCAGCCCACCGCTGATTCATATACACTCACGGGCGTCCGCACAACAACTCATCAAAGTTTTACCGCAGTCACGTGAACGGTATAAGAACGCATACAGAAAACAACACACAAATAAACGTATTGGCAGCCGAACGCTGATTTATATAAATTTTCGGACGTCCGCACAACAGCTCAACAAAGTTTTATTGCAATCGAATGAACGGTATAGGAACAGGAACGCATAAGGCACAAAATACCAAATTAACGTATCGGCAGCCCACCGCTGATTTATATACACTCAAGGGCGTCCTCACAACAACTTACCAAAGTTTTATTGAAATCGGATGAACGGTATAGGAGCAAACTCGGTAAAAACGAACAAATTAACGTTATGGCAGCCCACCGTTTATTTATATACATTCACGGGCGTCTGTACAACTACTCATCAAAATTTTATTGCAATTAAATGAACGGTAAAGGAACGCATACCAGACAAACAAACAAATTAACGCTTTAACAGCCCACCGCTGATTCATAAACCTATTCTGGCGTCCGCACAACAACTCACCTAAATTTCATCGCAATCGGATGAGCGGTATAGGAGGCATAGGTAACAAACAAACAGACATTCATTTATATATATATATATATAGAAGATTATAATTGACGAACATATTTGATTTTCTTTTATTTATTTAATGTTAACGAATCAGAACGAGTACTGAATAAAAAAAATGTTTAATTTTCAAATAATTACGATTGATATCACGTAATTTTAAAAGATAAGATAGTGTGAGGTGAAGGTTAATCACTGAATTGCATAAAAAGAGCCTCGAAATTGATAGCGAGAAATGACAAATTAAAAAGCACTGAACTATTATGAATGTTTTCATATATATGTTATTTGCACGCTTTAAAGTTTAAACCTCGAAATTTTGTTATTTACATTTGGCGACTTATTGATATTTTTTTAATCACTCGTCTTAAAATAATTCTCTTTATTTCATGAAATACAACCCTGACAATCCACTTTTCATGCCAAATGTTGGAAATACCTTTTTCGACTGGTGATGTTTTTCAAGTTCAATTATTTTAGGATGGACTTCAAGTGGCTCGTGTTTGATGTCAATTGAATGATCCTCATTGCAAATGTCATTCATATTATTTTGATGAGTATCGCTTCCGATAGAGTCCTGATAAGAGGATGACAGTAATTCGTGCTCTGGTTCTATTTTGATATCCGTTTTCAGCTTCTTACTTCATGTTTACATGAAAACAAAAATAAAATGATAAATATCATCCCCAGTTTTCCCTTTTGTGATTTACTCAAACAATCAAATACATATTATATTCATAACGTATCAATAATAAAAGTGCTTTATGGCATAGCTTCGATGTAAAAAAGACATTTCATTGTAGCTACGGCACCATTTATTATTGAATAATGGAAAGCTAACAAACCTTTTTCCCCCATCAGAATGTCTAATGGCGTGCTGCTTCAGTATGTTTGATGATGGAAATATATCATCACAAATACAACACACGAAATTTTGTTCATTAAACACAGCATTTTCTACTTGAATAATGGCGACCATTTTCTGCTGCAATATTTCCGTTATTATGTTTTGTTCGTTTGCTTTTGCTTGTGATTGACCCCAATGCAGATTCATCGATGGTAATTCAGTGTGAGCCGTAGAGTTGACGCCGGTAGTTTGAAACTGAAACCAAAATTAAAACACAGCACAACAAATAAGTCAACAATTTTTTTTCGGTTCATAAATAATATAATTGTACAGTTAACTCGTTGCCCTAAAAAAAAACAATATTCTCAAATCAAATGAGTACATAACTGCAATTTCTGACTTACATAAATTATCTATGACAGCATCAGTATACACAGTAATACATTTTCGGCCATTCACATTGATGAGTTTACAGTAAATTGCATATTGGTACATATTGTAAATGTATTAAGTAAAAATCGATTGCTTATTCAAGTAGTCCATCAGAGTGATAAAAAACTCACTGCTTCCCAGAATACCGAGTATTGCTTTGATACAAAGCGAGCTCTTTGGCTCTGGAATAATTTATGACACAGATATTCAACATTAAAAAATTGAAAAGGGACTTGTCAGGCTATTTATTACACATAAGCATAAGAAATGAAATTTGACGAAATGTTTATTTCACGGAGGAATATATATTTTTTTATTTTCACAATGAAGCTACTAGCTGACTTTAATTGCATACAGTTCTAAAGTACTATGCGACTTTGTCTAACTGATATTCTATTTGTAAAAACATCAACGGACATAACCTCAAATAAATGTTGCACGTCTTAACCGCGTTATTACAATGTATTAATAAATGTGATTATTTTTAGACGACAGAGTGACTTGATAGTGTTTAATATTACCTTATAAGTCACTTGATGATCTGCTTCGTCAACAACTCCTTCTTCCTTCAAGAGCGACTCGACCTTGATGTCAATCGAGTCTTCCTCTTTCAAGATAGCATCGTCATTGTTTCGTCGACTATCACTGTTTTGAGCGTTCTCAGATGAATCAATTGGCAGTAATTCATCGGCTGGTTCTATCTTGATATTCATTTCCGAACAATTGTGATGCAGAGAATGGAAATCAATGCAAGCTTTTTAAAATATGGTATTCTCCATAGACAATAATTATAAATATTTTGCTCATCTTTTCAAAGACAAATGAATAGATGTATGTTAAATAAATGGTGAAGTTTTTTTACTGATATTTATTTCGAATGATTCATCGGTGATCTTCATAATTGTGCTGTCATCAAATCCGCAAAAATAGATTCTTAGTCATGGCGTTGTTTTTTGCTTCTTTGTTATCTTTTTTGTAGAAATAACCGTGTCCTACTAAAAAAATGTTACATTTCAAATTAAAATAACATCGTATATAATGTTAAGCAAATATCCATGTAAATAGTTTCAATCTTTGAAAGTTTACTACTCAAAACATTACAAAATAAAATAAGAATCGTATCTTGTCAATACATGAGCAACAATATTTAAACTCATTCAGAAATTTTAACATTGCATAAAACGTTAAAAAAAACGTTATAAAAAGACAAACATTACGACATGCCGGAACATAATATATACAATTGGACCTAGGGACCAAATGTGAAAAAGTATTCACGATGAAAACCTATGGCGGTCATGAACACTGGAAAAGCAAACTTCTTTTTTACCGTTAATCATCAATCAAAGTATGAAATCGAAAATTGGAAAGACATTCGACTTTGAAAAGGAAATAGGACGTAACCCTCAGTTTTTATAAAACAGTTTGTTTAAATAATCACAACCTATACAATTTGACACACATTCTTTCAAAAGGTTGGAAGCTGAAAATACCGAATAAGTATCTAAATTTAGCTTGTAAGTTTGAAAAAGATGACCTTGTAAAAAGTTAAAACCAATAAAAAAGACTGAAATAAAGGTTTAACCTAGACAATTTATTTAATTAATATTAGGTTATGTCAATTAAACACCAGTTAAGAAGTCTCCGTGCACTTCAAGGTTGTGTTTAATTCTTAATTTGCATATGGCCCAAAATCATCAAAACATGTTTTTTGCGCTTCCTGTAAAATTCGATATGTGTAGGTTACGTCCTTTTTCCTTTCCAAAATCAATATGTAGATATAATTTCGGTAAAGATGCAGATAGGCGTCGATAAGACAATCAAACAGAATTACATTTCTTAGGTGTAAGTACATATGGATAGTAATAATTGTCGAGCGACTTATGTTTCCTATTGGCTGCACTGACACGACGGCCATTTTGAATTAAACGTCAAATAATATTCGACGTCCATCTGAGTATTTACCGAAACATTCGATTGGTACACACTTCACACGGAACATAGAAATCGATAATATGAAACCTAAGAATATAAGATTTCAAAAACTACAAATACTAGAACCATCTAATCAGTGATAATACGAGGGCTTTAAATTAAACAACGTTATTAACCAAAAGTGTTTGTTATTTCACATTCTCGGCTTCATAACAGTCGAGCGAAGCTAAGTGAATCTTTTCTAGTATCTGTAGTCAGTAAAAGTTAACGTTAGCTGCATACAATTGCCATCAAAATTGAATATTAAAAGATTGTATTAGGTAATGGCGTTCTTGTCGCATGATTTTTGATGAGCCGTGCGTTGATAAAAACAAAGCAAACCAATCTTCATCGACAGCTGTCATTTTTGGAGTAAAACCATTCATTTTTTGTCAAGAAATATACATATTAAAAACTGATTTATCATATTGGTTTAAGGACATTTCAGTGCTATATTTTGAAAACGAAAACAATTAATATAAGTTTTCGATGGATTGTATCGGATAGAGCTGTTCTCCTTGTGGATGTGTGTTCGTGAGATGTGGACATGGCTATATCAATAAGCTTGAAATACTCAATAAAACTATTATTGACATATTAAACGGAAAACAAATAGACAGCAACTATTTGTTAAATTATTTAGCGGCGCTGCGGGAGACAAGAAAACAAAAAAATACATTTCACTCTTAATTTATTAACAATATTCAAAGTATATTAATATAGAAAGTAAATTCAATAAAACCCTAATAACGGGTCACAAATTTTAACTCGCATTTAATAATAATGACCATAAATACCATAAACAATAAAAACACGCCACTCTATTGTCTATTCCAACAGCCCGACGATCATTGGCGTTCATGAATTTATCAATTGTTCAATGATTTTATATAGTGTATTAAAAATATGGAAGTTAAGAATGAGCCAGTCGATCGAGAATACAATGAAGAAGGTCATCCACCAGACGACGGCTGGTATCACGTACCAATTGTGCAACCGGAAGCCATGGACACTTTTGAAGTAATCTTTCTGACGATTTTTGTCTATAGTAGTTTGTTATATATGCCTAATAATGGCCATTCTTTTCTACACCGTCAGTACCAATGCAATTTTGTATACAATTTTATAGAAAATGGCCAAATCTTTTACACGAGAATCCGGTTCACCGATAATTTACGCGAATTACGGGTTAATATTGCTACGATTTTTTTTAGATTGCTTCTATGAATCGCTAATTAATATATGAAGAGAGAGCTATTTTTGTCAACATATGTTAATTATACTCTATGAGACTTATATAACATTTCGTAATCTGCGTGAATAATCGTTCCTGTCTCCCATGTTTGATATTATTTTGCATTATTTGTAATTAAGTTTCCTTGTTGTTCCCCTTTATACTTGCATCGTTATATGCGGCATATAGAACTCGTTAGTTACTCGAAAACTTATTTGTTGATTAGAAAGAGTAAATATATATTTTTTTTATCTCATAATAGCTGTCAGACCCTGAGAGAAAAATCTTGTATTTGTATAATGGCATCAGTCAAACTTTTTATGTTTTGTTAAATTGAAAATGCACCATAACACAAAAATCCCATACAATTTTTTGATTGATTTTTTTTTCAGGGCGCATTCCTTCGTATCAAATCTGAATATCAAACCGATATCGGACAGCCCATCTGCAGAAAGGAAGTCGCTCTTGGAGAGTGTGCGGTGAACAGCAAAGTTTCAGAGAATGGCGAAGAATCTACTTCTTTTGCATCCGAACTCAAATGTCAGGTAACATAATTAAATATCGTCAAGTTAACATACAAGACTTTCATTATGAAAATAAACTTTCTTTTTATTTTGCCCTTTTGTAACACGCTGTGACACCCGTGGGAGCCATCTAGCTTCCGGTTGAGAAACCGTGGTCTACAACAATGTTAAATCCAAAATGTCATTATGTTTAAATATAAAACGCCTTAAAGCACTTTGATAACCGATACTCGATCAGTATGTGAAATAAATTATTTTACACAATAAAAATAATCTTCTAAACAAACTACCAAACTAATAAATTACTCAGGTTAACTAAAAGTCACAAAATTATAATCTTATCACATTAACTTACAACTTTTTTCAGATTCCAGCTGGTCATCACTCCGCTTCTTCATTGCGCCCATTATTCGATTACTCACAGAACACATCGCAAATATCGTTCCTCGACATTGAAATTGACGGTAAAAATGTCAAAAAAGAAGATTTAGGACATCGTCCAGTAGTGGTGGTAATAAATTTACAAAAGAAAGTGTTCCATGAGAGAAACTTCGTTTGCAGTATTTGCTTGCAACTATTTTCATCGCTCGATTCGCTTTCATTGCATCAAAATGATCAGCACATATCCATGTTAAGCCCAAATTCTAATTCAAGTCAATTTGATGATTGCGGTTTTGAATCTGCTGACAGCATTGTCTTAAAGCAACACAAATTTAAACATTCCAATAGAAAACTATTTAAATCTCAAAATTTAAATATGAACAAACTGTCGCAAATTGGCAAAAATTCTTTTGACCGTGGTCAATATAGTTTTAAATCTGCGTCACCGTCGATTTTTAGTAATGTGTCACTCACTGGCGAAAGACCATTCGAATGTGATCAATGTGATCTTAAATTTTTATGGAAGTCACATTTTGACATCCATAAGCTATCGCACACTGGCAAGAAACCATATGAATGTGAACAACATACTTTTAAACCTGCACAAAAGTCAAATTTCAATACTCTTAAACCGTCGCAAACTGGAAGAAAATCATTCGAATGTGATCAATGTGATTATAAATCAGCACGAAAGTCAAATTTGATTACCCATAAGCTATCGCATACTGGTGAAAAACCATTCGAATGTGATCTATGTGATTACAGGTCTGCAACGCGTTCAAATGTAAATCAACATAAACTTTTGCATACTGGCGTGAAACCATTTGAATGCGACCAATGCGATTATAAATCTGCACAAAAGTCCACTTTGAATACACATAAACTATTGCATACTGGAAAGAAACCATTTGAATGCGATCAATGTGATTATAAATCCGCACGTTTGTCAACTATAAATACCCATAAACTATCGCATACTGGAGAAAAACAGTTCGAATGTGATCGATGTGATTCAAAATTTTCACATAAGTCAACATTAAATACGCATAAACTATCGCATACTGGCGAAAAACCATTCACGTGTGATCAATGTGATTATAGGTCCGCAACGCGTTCAAATGTTAATACACATAAACTATCGCATACTGGCGAGAGACCGTTTAAATGTGACCAATGCGATTACAAAACTGCACGGAAGTCTGCTTTAAATAGACACTCACTTCGGCATACTGGCGAAAAACCAAATTACACACACAAAAGTCAAATTTAAATACCCATCTACTATCGCTTACTGAAGAGTACCCATTTGAATTTATTCAACGCCGCTTCAAATGTGTGTCGCGTTCAAGATTGAAAAGACAAAAGCTTTTGCATGCTGATGAGAAATGATTTGAATGTCATTTTAAATTGAGAAAACGGTCAGTCCTTAAGACACATAAGCTGTCGCATACTGGTTTGAAACCACTAGAATGATTATTAATCTGCTTGGCGATCAACCTTGAAGAAAAGTCTCTTTCAGAGTGGATTATGTCTCTACAAATCTGCTTTGAAACCAGCTTCAAAAGGTATTCGATATTGAAAAAGATTTTTTTTATATAAAATTATCCCGAAGGGGTTGAAAGACTCGAGCGCTTACCTATTGTGATTTCAGATTTGCCTTTACTTAAATCAAAACAATGTTGTATTTTTTTTAACTTACTTTAGTGAATATTTAACAATTGTCTTATGAAAGATGATTTTTCTACCCGTCGTCAAAAGGTCAGTTTTTAAGCAAGTCTCAATAGCATTTCTATGTTCCATCAAAATGTGATATTCCTGATTCAAACAGTCAAAACCCCAGTATTGTACTGGGGGTAAAAAAGGCAGACAATCAAAACGATATAACGTATCCTGCCAACAGGCAGATGGAGAGTGACTGCTTTCTTATACTGTCCAGCCATTTAATATTATTGTCTTTATTTGCTGCTACTGAGAAAGCGTAAATGATCAGGGAATCTTTTTCCGAGTGACTAAATTTTTTTGGTCGAATACTGGAAGTGAGATGTTTTCACTTTGTCAGAATCACAGAGATAAGAGAACGGACGAAAAAGCGACGATGAACCTGGCTGGATGGATTCCGCCGTCGTGAAAGTTCACTGAAGATCAACTACAGCAGTGCTTCCCATCCAAATATGTAGCTATGATCTCATTCAACACGCTTACATAGCGTCGGGTGTCGGCAGTATGTTTCCGCCTTAAAACTTGTCAGTTTATGTAAATAAAATGAAATGCATTAGTAAAATAAAATCTTGTATGTAATTAACAAAAGCTTAATTTTTAAATTTAAACATTTATGTAATATTATACATAAAAGTTTAGGAATCAAAACTTCGACTGAAGGTGCTTGGTGGAAGTTCAATATTAAATTTGAATCGTTCAAGCTATGTACTGTCACGCAGACGTTGTCACTAACGACCCGGGTTTCGCCTTTCGGCATTTTCAGGCGTTCAAGTGCACGTCACTTCAAGTTCATTGGTGCAATTGAACGCATTGCGGAAATTTAGCATGATGCCATGAAATTTGAAGAGGAATATGAAAGTTTATTCTTTTATTTATTGCATATCAACTCGTAAAGTTTTTACTGCTGATTTTCACACATACATTCCAGAAACCAGAGTCGACAGCAAGTCTAACTCACACATGATAATTGACCTAATGGCGCTCATACCTAACTAAAGTTCTCTATCAAATTCATTTATGAGAAGGCAATTTTAAAATTATTATCATGTAAGCTGAAATCATATAAACGTATATTCGGTAAATGGGATTTCAAGCAGAGTTATTAAAAATTACTTCAATATCATTCATTTAAAATTTATCTTTATTCTATAAAAAAAATATTTAATCCGATACTCCATCTCTTGATATAACATATGGAGATATAATATGGTTCAGTACCTATAGAATGCAAAAGATATTGTTAAATATATTCATCTTCCATTTCAATAAGTATCTTGCCACGCCACGCTACTGAAGTTTTGCCAAAAGATGTTTATTACTTTCTTTGGTCTTGTTGTACAATTTTTTCCCATGTTTGGCAAAGCGTTAAGTTGCTTTTCTTACTGTCGAAATATCAAAATTCAAAATGGCCGTCGTGTCAGTGCAGCCAATAGAAAACATAAGTCACTCGACAATTGTTATGATACAATTTTACAACTACGAAATGTATTTCTGTCTTATTGCCCAAATAATATTTGACGACCATCCGTATTTTTACCAGAATTTCATCAAAATATTTCCAATTTTCGACTAATTCTTTGATAGATGATTTACGGTAAAGTAGTACAGTAATACCCCGCTTAGCGCGACCCCGTTAAGCGCGGTTTCACTATAACGCGAATTTCAAATTTCGCGCTCAAATGCCTTGCAGACTTACGCCCAGAGACTTAAAAGTGTACGTAAAGTTCCTTCCACCAAACACTACGTCAATATTACAACCTATGGACCAGGAGCAATAGCAAACTTCAAAGCTTATTACCATCGCCGCACTTTTAGCCAACTAATTCATGAAACTGACGGGGAAGGAAGACAGTCTATGCGAGAGTGGTGGAAGTCATACAACATTATGAAGTCTATTCACAACATAGAAGAAGCTTGGAAGGAAGTTAAAATGAGTTTTATGAATAGGGTGTGGCGTAATCTTTGGCCAGATGTAGTGGAAGCACCTAGAAGAATTGTCCAGATGCAGAGACAAGTGCTTGAAGACATTGCTGCAATGATTGAGGGGTCTGAACTTGAAGATGTCACGGTAGAAGATCTTGTAGAACTTGTAGCAACGCACGACGATCCTATCAGCAATGAAGATTCGATCGAGTTACAAAATAATCCTATCTACGATGAGGAAGAACAGGTAGACGAGAAAGTTTTATCTTCAGGGGAAATACAAAATGCACATTCAAAAATTTGTTCAGGTTTGGACATATTGCAGAGTATAGACAATAATGATAACCGTGTGTCAAACAATTAAAAACAGTGTTGGGTGCTATGAACGTATTTTACAAGAACGTAAACAAAACGCAACCCAAAAGACAATAAATATATTTTTCCGTAAAAAATAAGAGTATGTATTGCATAAAGTGTTCTTAAAATTAAAGTGATTGATTAAAATGATTTGTATTTTTTTGTATTAAATTTTGACTATGTTTAATCATAAACCTCGATATACGCGAAATTTAGTTAACGCGATTTTTTTCGGAACGTATCCCTCGCGTAAAGCGGGGTATTACTGTTGTCGGTTTTTCCAATGTTAAGGTACAATTATATTTTGTGCAATATATTTTGTGCCGGCATGTTTTAATTTTGTCTTTCTAAAATAACATTTTATGCAATGCTTAAATTTCTGAATGCGTTTTAACATTGTCTTTCATGTATTAAGGGTAAGAGTCACGCTAAAGTCATTGTCGAATTACGATGTAAAAAGTATTCATATTTGTCGTAATAAATCTAAAGATAGTCAGAAAAATATTTTTTAATTTTTAAGTCGATTATTAACTTCGTTATTTAAAAAAAAAGCAAAAAAAAAAGGCTTTCGTTAATTAAATCCAGAATATTAACGGTTTGTTTTTTGACACTGATTTAAAAACTCAAAGATAGTTCAAGGATTCATCATATGTATACGGTTCGAAAATTTTTTGGTTTTATACGTAATTAGTATTTTATTTGGATTTAAAAAAAGCGGTCAATATCAAAGCTATATAATACGATTTTTTTAGCAAATAAACCCAAAAATGTTAGACAAATGAATCGGTGGCTTATATATCATTTATTTTTTTAATCTTTGGTATATTTATTATAATTTTACGAGCTTTCGTTAATTTTCTAGATACACATAAAATATATACACAATTGATAGTTTTAATCGGTGGCATAAAGAGGTCGCTGCATGGATTTTTTGACGACATAATTTTGAAACGAAGAATTTTATTATATTTCATCCGTACGTTGCGTGCGGTTGCTTGTAAGCAGGTAGAATAACTTGTGTGTATTGTCTCGTATGCGATACACACATTGACACACATACTATGTTATCTATACAAGCATACCTATATCGATTGCAGTCTATTGCAAAGATAACTATTCTACTGACAACTGAACTTCTTGCGTCATTGCTTGGTATCGACTTATAACCTATTTTTATATACTATAAATATATACAATATAACCTAATTTTATATTTGTATATAATATAAATATATATAATATAACCTAATTTTATAATCTACTTCATTCCAACAGCTTATTTCATATGTTATACGCGTTTCCGACATTATTCCGTAATTTTAGCACTGTAATATTTTAGCGCGTAATTTTAGCACTGTCAATAAACATGGATATAAAAGATGTTCGTTCTTCATCTTCGTCGAAGAAGCGTTGTAGTAAGAGTAATCGTTCTAAAATGATCAAGAATTTAAATGCAGCTGGTGCGGCTGCTAGAGAGATGAAACGTGAAAATAAAGAAATGAAATTTTCAAGCATTTTACCGAATGACTTAGATTTGGTGAATGAAATTATCCCGTATGAAGAGATTTCCATTGGAGACTGTGAAGATTTCCACTGTAATGGTGATGTTTTGAGGACATATTCGAAGGCAAAGAAGCCGGAAGTCTTTGACGTTGGGTCTTTAGGTGATACTATGACAGAAGAACTTCCTCCATTAAACGTTGAGCGAAGTGATGAAATTGCAACTTCCTACATACCCTCTGGTAAACGCATAGTCGACATTGCCTACTTTATGAAGCAGATGGAAGAAGTATTGCGACATCCGTCAATTTGCACAGGTGGTAAGCTAATTTTACAAAGAGAAGTAAAAGATGGATTAGTATCAAAATTTCATTTTGAATGCCAATTCTGTGAGAAAACTGCAACCGTTTTTTCAGATTCCCTTGAATCTAATATTAACACGTCTTTTGTTTGGGGGGCACTTAACATAGGTATAGGGCAGTGATGCACAAATGCGGCCCGCGGGCCGCATGCGGCCCGAAATGGATATTTTTGCGGCCCAAAATAACAAATACTTCATCAACAAATTTTTCATTAAATATGATAAAAAATAGTATTCGACATGTGAACAAATTATGCAGTAGCAACGATATATAAAAAAATCAACGTTATTTTTTATTATTTAATATGATTGTATTTACATGGATATAATTTTGTGACCGAAATTCATTTTTTTTAAATGAGTCATATCGTTTGCGATGCAGGTGCAGTCTATTTTTAGATTATTGTTTTCAACACACGGATTGTATTGTTAGTTCTTCAGGATTTTTGTCAGTGCATGACGTTTGTGTATCGATATTAAAAAATCTCCGCAAATAATGAAAATATATAATATTAATATGTATAAATATTTATAAAAATCGTATACTGATTTATCGATTATCTTGACAGAAAAATACAGTTTGATTGTGAAACATTTGCGTGAGCTTGGCCACGAAAACTCACTAATTAAATATCACTGCATTATACACCAACAAAATCTGGTTGGAAAAGATTTGGGATTTGAAAATATAATGGCCACTGTAGTGCACACAGTTAACTACATTAAATCTAACGGACTTAATCACCGACAGTTCAAAACCTTTCTTGATGAAATCGATGCTGAATATAAGGACTTGTTGTACTACTGCGAAGTTCGTTGGCTAAGCAGAGGCAAGGTTTTGACTAGATTTATGTTACTTTTAAATGAAATCAAAATTTTCCTTGTCAATAAAGGAAAGTCGATCGATGTCTTGGAAGATCCTCAATAGCTGTGTGACTTAGCATTTCTGACAGATATTACAACACATCTTAATGATCTGAATCTTCGATTGCAGGGAAAAAATCATTATATTTCAGATATGGCAAACAATATATCAGCCTTCCAAGAAAAACTTAAATTGTTTCATTTACAGATGAATGAAAATAAATTGTGTCACTTTCCGCAATGCAAAGAAATGTTTTCTTTACATGGCATTGATTCCAGCCAGAAGTATGCTAGCCACATAATCCGAATTCAAGAATCTTTTCAAAGGAGATTTTGTGATTTTAATCGTGACCGATACTTGTTTAAGACATTTGCCAACCCCTTCTCAGTATACATCAATGAGGCCGATTCATCATTGCAACTAGAGTTGATCGATTTGCAGAACAACGATCAATTGAGATCGAAATATCAGGAAGGGGATCTGCAAAGTTTTTATAAATATCTCCCCGAAGAGCAGTTTCCTACCCTACGTAAAAAGGCTGCGCTTTGTGCAAGTCTTTTTGGAAGCACCTACATTTGCGAGCAAGCATTTTCCGTATTAAAACTAAATAAGTCTCAACACAGAAACCGCTTGAACAATGATAATCTCAGTGCTGTACTAAGGATAGCAACCACAAACATTGAACCCGACATCAAAATGCTTGCTGCCAGTATGCAGTGTCAGAAATCTCTGTAAGTTCCATCGTGCAAATCTGCACGTAATGTGGAGCGGAAAAGGATCGAAGTTGCCGATAAAATTATGCAATTATTAAATTAAAAATAAAATATAAAATTTAAATCTCATCTAGTGTAATATATCAATATTTTTTTTCACTTTTACCCTTTGCGGCCCGCGAAAAATTTTAAATGGATAAATTGGCCCTTTTCTCAAAAAGCTTGTGCACCACTGGTATAGGGTATAGCCAGGGAGAAGAATTATGCGGTACTATGGATATTCCATTCATGTGTCAGGGGTCATTCCGAAGACACGAAAAAAAGTGACCGCATCATGGAAGAGTCGTCTATTTGAACAAATGGAAAAAAATATTCTGATAGAGAAGCAATTGGCTCATGACAATAATGAAATTGATGAAGGCCATCCTTACATTACTGTAATTGTTGATGGAGGGTGGTCAAAAAGAAGCTACGGGCATAGCTTTTCATCAAAATCTGGTGTGGCATGCATCATCGGAAAGAGGACAGGAAAGATTATATACCTTGACGTAAAGAACAAGTATTGTCAGGTATGCGCATCAACACCAGATATTGGTGTGATAAGTTCGCACATATGCAATAAAAAATATTCAGGACCGTCAACAGGAATGGAGCAAACTGTCATAGTGGAAGGCTTGAAATACATTTTTGATAAATATAAGGTGTGGGTAAAATTTTTAATTGGAGATGGCGATTCCAGTGTCTTCGCTAGGGTGCGAGAGAGAGCACCATTTGGATACAAAATTCAAAAATTAGAATGTGCAAACCACATTGTAAAGTGCTACACTAGTAAGCTTTACACTATGGCCAGTAATACTGCTAAGTATGACTGTCACAGCCGTACATTACTACGCAGAGAGGTAAAGCGTTTAAAAAATGCCGCACGCTGTGCTATAAAAACGTCGAAAGGTGACGTTCAACAGTTGCGTGCAGACTTAAAAAATGGGCCTAATCATGTGTTTGGAAGTCATTCTAACTGCCGTCCTGATTATTGTAAAACAAAAGTGTCAGAAATCAACCACATAGCATATTTGGAAAAAACGCCACTTTTGAGGGATATTCGTTCACACCTAGATGCTATAGTTCGGAAAGCCGACAGACTGACTTCTAATGTCACAACAAACTCTGCAGAAAGCTATATGGCTTTGGTGAGTAAATTCACGGGTGGTAAACGCGTTGACTTCTCGAAAGGAAAGAGTTACGAAAGCAGATGTTATGGAGCTGGCATAGTTCACACGATGGGATCAAATCACATTTTAAATCTCCACAAGGATATAGCTGGTAAGTCACCTGGACAGAGCACAAAAAAAATTGTGATGAAGAGATTGGAACGTGTAAATAGTGTTAAGGCCAGACGTCTGAATTTCACTCGTAACAAAAGAGCTGCACGTATAATTTCTGAACCGGACTGTGAATATGGCCCTAATGCTGCCGAACCCGACGTCTCTCCTACAGAACTGCAAGAAACGATGGACAATATTTTGGAAAGCCTACAAGCTGATGCTATTTCTGATGAAAAGTGCATGCAGTTACAACTGGCAACAGTCGGACAAGTTGATAATCCTCAGTGGATAGAAGCACGGCAGAAAAGACTGACGGCATCAAAGTTCGGAATCATTTATAAAATGCGAGACTCCACACTCCGGCATAATACAGTAAAAAACCTAATTCTTAAAAGAGAAATTGTATCAAAAGAAATTATATATGGTAGACAAAATGAACAGACTGCTATCAATTTGTATGAGCAAATAAATAGTGTAAATGTCGTCCGTTGCGGTCTTTTCATCAGGAAAGATTTGTCATTTTTAGCTGCGAGTCCAGATGGTTTAGTTGGAGATAATGGATTGATTGAGGTGAAATGTCTGCCCTCTATAGGTAAAAAAACAATTTATGATGCTGCTCTCGAAGATAATATCTGCGTCAATATTGTTGATTGTAAGCTCCACCTCAAAAAAACCCACAATTATTGGTTTCAAATACAAGGCCAATTGTATATTGCCAAAAAAGATTTTTGTGACCTGATAATTTATGCAGACAGTGGATTGGAAATTATTAGATTGTATCCTGATCCAGAATTTGAATTAACAGTCATACCACGTTTGTCATTTTTTTATAAATATGCATTTCTTCCGGAGCTTGCTGATAGTCGTATTCAACGGGGTATGAAAATTCGTGAACCGGCGAGATATGTTGATATGCCTGTCGTAATCTAAGTCTCTTAGTGTAATTCAATATGTTCGTCATTCTAGTTCACTCCAGTCTATTGGTTTTTATAGGTTCGAGACCTAGTACATAGTAATAATACCTATACAGTATTTTAAACAGGGCCCAACGGATCCCCATAAGAGTCTATATCGCCCCGTAATCGGCAGAACAACGTAAGCGACGATTCATACATTTCTACAGGAATGGTCAGGCATAAATCATACTAAAAGTTTTGTTAACTTAAATGCGGTTAGTAATATTAGGTTAATTAAAGTTTCGGTTAACTCTTTTATTACGTTATATTTTGAGTAGTAAGCTTTCGAAGACATAAAGATAACCTATTTATCTTATTGGTATTCTACGTAGCAAATAAAATTGGCGATATATTATATGAGGTGCTATTTTCAGTTGACATGAAACACAAATGAATTTAGTAAAACAATTGCAACACATTTCCTTTATTAGTTAGGACACGGTTATTTCCGCAAAAAAAAAAACAACGCCATGACATGCGGATTTGATGACAGCACAATACACGCATAATTTTGAAAATCACTGATGAATTAAACGAAATAAATTTCAGTAGGAAAACATCACCGTTTATTTAACATACATTAATTCATTTGTCTATGAAAAGATGAGCAAAATATTTATAATTATTGTCTATGGAAACACCATATTTTATAAAGCTTGTGCTATTGATTTCTATTCTGTGCATCACAATTGCTTGGAAATGAATATCAAAATAGAACCAGACGATGAATTACTGTCAATTGATTCATCTGAGAACGCTCAAAACAGCGATAGTCGACAAAACAATGATAATGCTATCTTGAATGAGGAAGACTCGATTGACATCAAGGTCGAGTCGCTCTTGAAGCAAGAAGGAGTTGTTGACGAAGCAGATCATCAAGAGACTTATAAGGTAATCTTTAACACTATCAAGTCACTATTTCGTCTAAAAATAATCACATTAATACATTGTAATAACTTGGTTAACACGTGTTACATTTATTTGAGGTTATGTACGTTGATGTTTTTAAAAATAGAATATCAGTAAAACAAAGTCGCCTAGTACTTTGGTACTGTATGCAATAAAAGCAGTTCTTCAGCTAGTAGCTTCATTGTGAAAATAAAATTTATAAATTACCCGAGAAATAAACATTTCGTCAAATTTCACTTCTTCTGCTTAAGTTTATTTGATGACCTTTAGACTGACAAGTCCCTTTTAATTTTTTAATGCTGAATATCTGTATCGTAAATTATTCCAGGGACCATACAAATTAAACGGGAAAACAAATACAATAACTGTACAATTATATTGTTTATGAACCGAAATAAATTTGTTAACTTATTTGTTGTGCTGTGGTTTTTGGTTCAAGTTTCAAACTACTGGTGTATACTGTTCTCGAACTGAATTATCATCGATGAATCTGCCTTGGGATCACTCACAAGCAAAAACTCATATACACGAACAAAAAATAATTACGGAAATATTGCAGCAAAAAATGGTCGCCATTGTTGTAGTAGAAAATGCTGTGTTTAATGAACATAATTTCGTGTGTCGTATTTGCGATGATATATTCCCATCATCAAACATACTGAAGCAGCACGCCATTAGGCATTCCGATGGGGGAAAAAGGTTTGTAACATTTTCGTTATTCAATAACAAATGGTACCGTAGCTACAATGAAATGTCTACAATGAAGCTGTGCCATAAAACTCGTATACCCTATTATATTTTGAATTGATGATTGCACTTTTATTATTGATACGTTATGAATATAATATGTATTTGATCGTTTAAGTAAATCACAAAAGGGAAAACTGGGGGTTGATATTTATCATTTTATTTTTGTTTTCATGTAAAAAAGAAGTAAGAAGCTGAAAACGGATATCAAAATAGAACCAGAGCACGAATCACTGTCATCCTCTTATCAGGATTCTATTGGAAGCGATACTCATCAAAATAATATGGATGACATTTGCAATGAAGATTATTCAATTGACATCAAACACGAGCCACTTGAAGTGCATCCTAAAATAATTGAACAAGAAAAACATCACCAGTCAAAAAGGGTACTTCTAACATCTGGCATAAATAGTGCATTGTCAGGGTTGTATTTTATAAAACAAAATATTATTATTATATTATTATTATTGCAAGAATTTCGTTTCCTTTGTCTCAAACTCTTTTAAAATTACTTGAAAACCAGAAAAACTGAATAAGTACTTAAAATTATAACAAACAATTAAATTATATTATTATGATGACAGACAATTCTTTTTTTCTGCTCTCGTTAATTATAACAAATAAGTTGTGAGACCGATGCGATATTTAGTCTGCCCTTTCTTTTTTTGTTACAGGCAAATATAGAATTACATTCTAGAAAAAAGCCTTTCAAATGTGACCAATGCAATTATGAAACAACTCGGTCTAGTAGTATAAAAACTCATAAAATGACACACACTGGAGAAAAGCCTTTCAAATGTGACCAATGCACTTTTAGAACAGCTGTGTCTGGTAACTTAAAAACACATAAAATGTCACACACTGGAGAAAAGCCTTTCAAATGTGACCAATGCAATTATAAAACTGTCTATTCCAGTACATTTAAAACGCATAACATGTCACACGCTGGTGAAAAGCCATTCCAATGTGACCAATGCAGTTATAAAACTGTTTTGGCTAGTAACTTAAAAACGCACAAAATGTCACACACTGGAGAAAAGCCTTTCAAATGTGACCAATGCAGTTATAGAACTGCTGTGTTTGCTAGCTTAAAAAGGCATAAAATGTCACACACTGGAGAAAAGCCTTTCGAATGTGACCAATGCAATTATGAAACAACTCGGTCTAGTAGTATAAAGACTCATAAAATGTCACACACTGGAGAAAAGCCTTTCAAATGTGACCAATGCAGTTATAGAACTGCTGTGTCTGGTAACTTAAAAAAGCATAAAGTGTCACACACTGGAGAAAAGCCTTTCAAATGTGACCAATGCAGTTATGAAACAACTCGGTCCAGTAGTTTAAAAACTCATAAAATATCACACACTGGAGAAAAACCTTTTAAATGTGACCAATGCACTTTTAGAACAGCTGTGTCTGGTAACCTAAAAACACATAAAATGTCACACACTGGAGAAAAGCCTTTCAAATGTGACCAATGCAATTATGAAACAACTCGGTCTGGTAATTTAAAAACTCATAAAATGTCACACTGGAGAAAAGCCTTAAAAATGTGACCAATGCAGTCATGAAACAACTCGGTCTGGTAATTTAAAAACTCATTTAAATGTCACACACTGGAGAAAAGCCTTTTCAATGAGACCAATGCAGAACAACTGTGTCTGCTAGCTTAAAAAGGCATAAAATGTCACACTGGAGGAAATTTTTTCAAACGGGACTAATGCAATTATAGACCTACTGTGTTTTGTAGATAAAAAAATCGACCAATATTATTATAAAACTACTCTGTTTGG
Organism: Himalopsyche tibetana; assembly: GCA_030503985.1. Taxonomy (NCBI): domain Eukaryota; kingdom Metazoa; phylum Arthropoda; class Insecta; order Trichoptera; family Rhyacophilidae; genus Himalopsyche; species Himalopsyche tibetana. Next base: position 2,797,433 of record JAPJYX010000036.1, read on the forward strand.
TGATTTAAAAACGCAAGCAATGTCACACGAAACAATTCTTTGAAATGTTACCAATTCAATCAAAAAACCATTCAATCTGGTCAGCTTAGCCGTCATAAAAGGTTAGATTTTATCATCAAAATGTAGGCTCACCTCACGTGTCGGATTAAGACATTGATCCGAACTGCCCGGCTGGTTTGGTATTAAGTCCATGTTGTTGTTTTGCGGGGAGAGTCGGTTTGCCATTAGAGAATCTTATTAATTATGTTCTATTATTTGTCACTTCGCTTCGTTATTTTTTTTTGAAATGTTATATATTAATTCTTTGTTGATTGCGAATGCCTTTTAAATAAACAACATGAAACAAAGTGTCTTTATTTCTTAAGACACGGTCTCCCAATCTATGTTCCGCGGAGCCAGAGTAGGTGTTCCGCAGGCCAAAGTTGATTTTTCACAAAAATTTGGAATGGTTTTATACGCTGCAACACATTTAAACATGTTCTTATTCCACTACCAGTCATTCCAAGATCGACCGTTGCCGATGAAATAAATGCTTCCTCAAATCTATGGCGCTATGTGAAGAAACTTCAGCTAACGACAAACATGCGAGTTTCATTTCGGAACAATCCATCTGCCGAAGACTTCTCCAATCAATTGCTGACTATCGTTGGTAACTGCCGTGTTCCTGTTGACGAATCAAACGGATTGATTTCGTATTCGACGAATTTTCAACAAAATGTTCCCGAATATTGTTTTGCAAAATAAAATTCATGTTTCATCAAATAAAATAAACAAGCCGTGTTTGCAAATAAGTACGCTATATAACTAATAAAGAATTCATTTAAATACACCAAAATCCTTTAAACAATTTAAAAGAGAATTCAATACGTAAATTTAATTTTCCAAAAACAGCATTATTTGATTGATTATATTTTAATATTTATACAAAAAAAATGTTTTTAAAGTAAGGCTTTGCCAAATCTAACAATAATTATAATACAGTACCTTGAGCCAATACTGACAATTTTTTTTTTAAGCCATGTCCGCTCCCAATGTTGAGCATATGGACTCCTAATGGAGTTTTGCTCAACCTCTCTTTTTACAACGAGAATAGGGATAGAAGGATAGGGCTAGGACAGGATAAGTGGTAAGCTTATCGCTCTCGATACGCCCCGTTCATAGGATAGGATGGGTGAGGGGGGAATTCAAGACATTACATATATCCATGACTTTGAACAGAAATTCATAAATTGATTGAAAAATCAATTTATAAAACTGTCCGTACCGGGATTTGAACCCGGGCCCTCTGTAGCCGAAGCCAACACCGTTGACCACTCGACCACACAGGTGGCTACTGACAATGAGTTGTTGTAAAAAAAATATTGAGTCAAAGTTAAATTTCACTACGTATCCTGTTGAGAAATGTGAAAGTCCAGTGAATTTTGAAATACAAGAAAAACCGGGAATATGAACGGAAATTAAAAAAAATTGGAAAAAAGACAAAAAAGATGCCTCAAATGATATCGACTTTGGAAAGGAAAAATGACGTAACCCACAGTTTTTTCAAAACAGCTTTTTTTTCGATAATCACAATGTATCAAACTTCATACACGTTCTATCAAAAGGATGCCAGCTGCAAATGCCGAATTAGTATCTTAATTTAGCTTTTAAGTTTGAAAAAGATGACCTTGTAAAAAGTTAAAACCAAGAAAAAAGACTGAAATATAGGTTTTTCCTAGATAATTTCTCTAATTAATATTAGATTATGTCAATTAAACACCATTTCAGAAGTCTCCGTGCACTTCAAGGTTGTGTATAATTCAGAATTTACATATGGCTCAAAATAGTCAAAAAACGTTTTTTGCGCCCCCTGTAAAATTTGATATGTGTGGGTTACGTCCTTTTTCCTTTCCACAGTCGATATGAAAACAATTAAAAGTCCTTTTCATCGAATGTCATAAAAACAAAACCTTTACCAAATATTATATTTGCATTGACTTGCATTTTTAAGCAAGTCACATGCTGCAGATGACGGAAAGACTTCCTGCCTCTGCTTTCAACCAGAGGGATTGAGCGTCCCGTCTCGCGAACTAATGGATGATGACGAATCATCAGATTTACCAAAGCAATTGGTGGAAGACAGGGAGAACAGAAGTACCACGTGGCGGCGAAATGCTTTACAAAGGAAGGAAATATGACCATAAAGAATCTGAACGAATAGTTGTCTTCAAAACAATAATGAATAATTATTTTTTCGGCCAGTATTTCTGATAAAGAGCGCTAAGCTTAATCGAGTATTGAAGGCTCAAAGACCATGCAGAATTTTTTGACCTTAGTCGAAACGACCTTGAAAAAAATTTGACCTTAAAAGAACGATGACCGTGAGGAGAAAATTAGACATCACAAAAGAATTGGCCATCGAGATATTTGAGCTTGAAAAAAAATTTGACCTTCAAAATTTGATGAACTCGATGACCAATATGGCCACGAAGAAAATTTGGCCTCTAAAGATTTTTTTTATTTTATTTCAAAATAAATTGAAATTTTAGAAGGCTCGACGACATTGACAAAATTTCGATGTCTATTTAATGCCGCTACGTGAACGTATTTACAATGAGAAGTCAAAAATGATTCGTTCAGTCAATTGATTTTTTTTTCACAAAACGACCAAAACGACAAACTTCAAGTAGAAAAATTTAACTGTTGACAAAAAAATGACAGTAAGGTCGTGCACAACGGATTTAAAAACTATTTCAAGAAAAAAAATTCACAGAATTTTAGGTCGGAGTCGTTTTTTAACGTCCCCAAAGCCCTCTAGTTATATGTTGGTGTAACAACATTTTTTTCGGTCAATTGCTCATTGACGATCTTGAAACGTTTTTTTTTTTATGAATATAAATTTCGATAAACTCTTTTTTCAGCTTTAAAAAACAATAATAATTTTTAGAAATTAATATATTATCAATATTAATAAAAACACAATAATCCTTTGGACTTCATTCCACTTTATTTAATATGTCAGGACCGGTTTCGCTCATTGCGAGCATTGTCAACTGAGCTCGCAATGTCAACAACGCTCGCAATGAGCGAAACCGGTCCTGACATATTAAATAAAGTGGAATGAAGTACAAAGGATTATTGCGTTTTTATTAATATAATGCCTTTCTACCAAGTATTGACAGTGAACACCCTAAAAGTGATATTAATACTTTGACAATAATAATCGGGATTCGAGTGTTCTGCGCGCCAAATCTCTCTAGCACAGAAAGTTTAAAAAAAGAACTTTAAGATCACAGAATAATCCTCATATTCAATTGTTCTCACACATTTTAAGTACAAAAGTCACTGTTTCATTATATGTGTATTCATAACAACTATTTTACAAAATAAAAACAATCAAATTAAAAAATAGGAAAAACTCCGTTTTAACGTTTATTGGCTTGATAATAATAAAGTCACAAACTTTCATACCAACCAACAAAATACATTATCGACTATTAATATATAGAATGGTAAAATTTTAAAGCTTTTCTCCAATACGTGACATTCTATGAGATTTTTATCTACCAACCACATCATATCTATAACTGCATTAGTCCCGTTTCAAAAACTTTTCTCCAGTGTGAGACATTTTATGCTTTTTTAAGTTACCAGACTGAGCAGTTCTAAATCTGCATTTGTCACATTTGAAAGGCTTTTCTCCAGTGTGTGACATTTTATGCGTTTTAAGGCTACCAGCTTTAGTAGTTCGATAACTGCATTGGTCACATTTAAAAGGCTTTTCTCCAGTGTGTGACATTTTATGAGTTTTTAAATCACTAGACCGAGCTGTTTTATTATTGCATTTGTCACATTTGAAAGGTTTTTCTCCAGTGTGTGACATTTTATGTATTTTAAAGTGACCAGACACATCAGTTCTATAACTGCACTGTTCACATTTGAAGGGCTTTTCTCCAGTGTGTGACATTAAATGCGTTTTAAAGTTACCAGCATCAGCAGTTCTATATTTGCATTGGTCACATTCGAAAGGCTTTTCTCCGGTGTGTGACATTTTATGTCTTTTTAAATCACTAGGCCGAGTTGTTTTATAATTGCATTGGTCACATTTAAAAGGCTTTTCTCCAGTGTGTGACATTTTATGTGTTTTAAGGTGACCAGACAGAGCAGCTCTATAACTGCATTGGTCACATCTGAAAGGCTTTTCTCCAGTGTGTGACATTTTATGCGTTTTTAATGTACTGAAATAGACAGTTTTATGATTGCATTGGTCACATTTAAAATTCTTTTTTCGAGAATGTAGTTTATTATATGGCTGCAACGAAAAAGAAAAGTCAGATTAAAAAATCGCATCGGTCTAACAACTTAAAAAATGGTTTGTCGTCAATGAATAACGTGATAATTAAACTAGTTTCAGTTTTTCTGGTTTAGAAATCATTATAAACGAGTTTGAGACAAAGGAAACGAAAGTTAAGCAATAATTTGACAGTAATATAAGTTCAATACTTTCTATAAACATTTTTCAATAGATATGCTGTTCAAAATACCGTTGTTTTAAAAAAACATTTTTATATGATTATTATTATTGACGAATAGTGAAATTTCTTTATTTATTAAATAGTAACGAATCAGAACGATAACTGAGTAAAAAATCGTTTTTAAAATTTAAAAAAAGGGTAAGAGAGCCTCGAAATTGTTGGCGAGAAACGAAAAAAATAAAAGCAATAAACTTTAAAATTAATATTTTTATTTTTTAAAATACAACCCTGACTATGCACTATTTATGCCAGATGTTAGAAATACCTTTTTTGATTGGTGATGTTTTTCTTGTTCAATTATTTTAGGATGGACTTCAAGTGGCTCGTGTTTGATGTCAATTGAATGATCCTCACTGCAAATGTCATTCATATTATTTTGATGAGTATCGCTTCCGATAGAATCTTGATAAGAGGATGACAGTGATTCGTGCTCTGGTTCTATTTTGATATCCGTTTTCAGCTTCTTACTTCATTTTTACATGAAAACAAAAAAAAAATGATAAATATCACCCCCCAGTTGTCCCTTTTCTGATTTACTTTAACGATCAAATACATGTTATATTTAAAAACTCCCAAAAGTTAAAGAATAGTAAATTTTTTCGAACACAGATCAAAAAGTCGTCTTTCACCATGTTGAAACGGCATTAACGAAGATTAATTTGTTTTGGAGAATGATTGTCAAATCTTCTGCTAAAACATCTTGCAAACTTAATCTTACTGTTTTTCGATGAATTGTGACGTTGTCTTTTTATACATTTAATGTGACACTTTTAAAGTATTAAGCAATTCATCTGGTAATATAATTCCCTCTCTGTGAAAGGAAATAAGGAAAAAAAGCACGGTTTTATAAAGCCGTAGTGTCTATACGCTTTTTGAATGAATTTGAAAAAATTGAATTTTGAAAAATAAAACCGGCATTATTATAGTAATTGAAAAATGGAATGCTTACAAACCTTTTTCCCCCATCGGAATGCCTAATGGCGTGCTGTTTTAGTATGTTTGATGATGGGAATATATCATCACAAATACTACACACAAAATTTTGTTCATTAAACACAGCATTTTCTACTTTAATAATGGCGACCATTTTCTGCTGCAATATTTCCGTTATTATGTTTTGTTCGTGTATATGAGCTTTTGCTTGTGATTGATCCCAAGGCAGATTCGTCGGTGGTAATTCAGTTCGAGCCGTAGAGTTGACGCCGGTAGTTTGAAACTGAAAACAAAAATAAAACACAGCATAACAAATAAGTTCACAAATTTATTTCGGTTCATAAACAATATAATTGTACAGTTATTGTATTTGTTTTCCCGTTTATTTTGTATGGTCCCTGGAACAATAAATGACACAGATATTCAACATTTGAAAAATTAAAAGGGACTTTTCAGGCTAAATGTCAGGTAAATAAGCTTTGGCAGAAGAAGTGAAATTTGACGAAATGTTTATTGCTCGGGTAATATATATTTTTTTTATTTTCACAATGAAGCTTCTAGCTGACTTTAATTGCATACAGTACCAAAGTACTAGGCGACTTTGTCTTACTGATATTCTATTTTTAAAAACATCAACTGACATAACCTCAAATAAATGTAGCACGTGTTAACCACCTTATTACAATGTATTAATGTGATTATTTTTAGACGACATAGTGACTTGATAGTGTTTAAGATTACCTGATAAGTCTCTTGATGATCTGCTTCGTCAAAAACTCCTTCTTGCTTTAAGAGCGACTCGACCTTGATGTCAATCGAGTCTTCCTCATTCAAGATAGAATTATCATTGTTTTGTCGACTATCGCTATTTTGAGCGTTCTCAGATGAATCAATTGACAGTAATTCATCGTCTGGTTCTATTTTGATATCCATTTCCAAACAATTGTGATGCAGAGAATAGAAATCAGTAGCACAAGCTTTATAAAATATGACCTTTTCCATAGACAATAATTATAAATATTTTGCTCATCTTTTCATAGACAAATGAATCGATGTATGTTAAATAAACGGTGATGTTTTCCTTTTTCGTATAATTCATCAGTGATCTTGTGTATTGTTCAATGATAATGTGTCTATTGTTACGTCATCAAATCCGTTAAAATAGATTCTTAGTCATGGCGTTGTTTTTTGCTTCTTTTTTTTGTGGAAATAACCGTGTCCTTTTAAAAAAAGGTTTTGCAATTTTTTTTTATAAAATTCATTAGTTTTACATCTCAAATAAATGTTATGTATACACAACATTATTGCATAGAGTGCTTTGTAAAAATATCTATGTCAACTTGTTACAATAAACCTATATCAATATCCAATTCCTTCTCTCCAAATCTAGCCAGTTCAAATTGAAACGTTTTATTTAGTAGAGACTTTTTGATACTCACATCGTATTATTTTGATGAATAAGATTAAGTGATTTATTTATAAATTATAAATTTATGTATACGGACTAAAAGTTGAAAGGAAATTGAATTTAAATTATTGTTTTAGTAAAAATATATCCATAACACTGTCATAGATTATAAATAGGTCAGAAAATGCAGTAATGAACTCTTATGATTTGTTTAATTTTAAATTAACAAGGCTTTTGCCGATCTTATGAAAATTATAAGAACAATAGGCGAAGCGCATTGATTCACAAAGTTTTCCGAAAAAATTTGCACAGAATTACAAAAATCATCAGTGGCTCAGTGAACGTGTTATATAAGAATCCAAAAACAACGATGTTAAAGCCATCAACTTGTCATGCAACAAATGTCATCAAGAACTGCATTTATAACATTTTCTCATACTGTTTTACTATGAGTAATTATCTAGCTGTAGGCCCGTTGACCTCAACGGGGGGATTTTCTTTGCATTTTAAATAGTCAGAAAATTTACTGTCAATCATTTTTCGTAGTAGCGTAAATCGACCTCGGGGCATATATCGACAGCCTTGCAGTATATAAATTGTAAATTATTTAATTTTTGGAATAATGTTCAAGTTTGCCAACAATCATTTTTCGTAGTAGCATAAATCGACCTCGGGGCATGTATCGACAGCCTTGCAGTATATAAATTGTAAATTATAAAGATTTTGGTTTGCTTATAATCATTTTTCGTCGGAGCAAAAATTGACCTCGGGGCATATATCGACAGCCCTGCAGTATTTAAATTGTAAATTATTTAATTTTCGGAATAATGTTTGAGTTTGCTAACAATCATTTTTCGAAGCAGCATAAATCGACCTCAGGGCATATATCGACAGTCTTGCAGTATATAAATTGTCAATTATAAAATTTTGGTTTGCTTATGAAAAATTTTCGTAATAGCAAAAATAGACTTTGGGGCCTATATTAACAGCCCTGAAGTATTTAAATTGTTTTTTTTTTGGAATAATGTTTAAGTTTGCTAACAATCATTTTTCGTAGTAGCAGAAATAGACTTCGGGGCTTATATCGACAGTCCTGCAGTATTTAAATTTTAAATTATTGATTTTTTGAAATAATGTTTAAGTCTGCTATCAACTATTTTTTGTAGTAGCAGAAATAGAACTCGTAAATTATTGAATTTTTTGAATGCCCGGGTTTCACCTTTCCCGAATATGCTGAAAGGTGAAACCCAGGTCGTTTACAAGATGAATGGAAGAGTACAGCATTCATACAATTCAAGTTTGATACTAAAATTCCATCAAGCACTTTCAGTTAAAATTCTAAATAAAACGTGTTGTTGATTGTGAATCCATAATAAATAAATTATGTTAATCTGAATGTATTAATTTCTTACCATTTGCACGAACCATATTAACTATTCATAATAATAGGTGTTATATAATCATCGTCGATTCAAATTAAATATGTCTCTTCATAAATTTAATTTCCCCAGGAACCTTTACGTTCTTTGTCAAAATTCTATACATTTGCATGCATTTCACACTTCTTCTACGACAACAGTAACTCGACACTTGGTCGGGTTAAGGTCACTTCCACGTGGAATTATCCCAAAAAGTCATTACTCGTGCATTGTTTTTAAATGAAAAACTAAAGAAATTTGTTTTGTATTTGTTGTTTATAATGATAACGCATTGGAAAGCCAAAAAGTATGAGACATTCTTTCGAATAAATAAAAATACTTTTAAAGACTCAAAAACCGACCTTTGAACGATGGAAAAAAATCGCTCGTGAGAAATAATAGACCATGCTTATGGGTTTTCAAATTTTTCTTATAAGCAGATTTATAATCGCAAGTATCACATTCAAATGGTTTCTTGCCAGTATGCGATAAATTATGGGTATTTAAATTTGCACGTGTTTCAGATTTATAATCACATTGATCACAACGGAATGTTTTCTTGCCGGTATGCGACAGTTTTTGAGCTTTCAAATAGGACTTCAATGCAGATTTATAATCACATTGATCACATTCAAATGATATCTCGACAGTATGCGAAAGCTTATGAGTCTTCAAAAGGGACTTCCACGCAGATTTATAATCACATTGAAATGGCTTCTCGCCAGTATGCGATAGTTTATGGGAGTTAAGTTGTGACTTATGTGCAGATTTATAATCGCATTGATCACATTTAAATGGTTTCTCACTAGTATGATGTGATAGTTTATGGGTTTTTAAGTTTGAACTCCATGGAGATTTATAATCACATTGATCGCATTCAAAACGTTTTTTTCCAGCTAAAGATGCTTTCTCGATAGTATCACATTTTTCTTTGTCGAAAAGTTTCTCATCGGAATAATTTAATTTGTGTTGCTGTAAGAAAATTCAGTAAGCAGATTCAAAATCACCATCATCACATTGCGAAGACGTGAAAGCATTTTTGGAATTCAAACCTTTTTTACGAAGGTCTAATTGAAGACGAAGGGTCGCATTTTCGGTGTCTTTTATACTTAATATGGATTTGTGAAAAATGTTTTTATGCAATGAAAGTGAATCAAGCGATGCAAATAGTTTCATACAAATACTGCAAACAAAGTTTCTCTCATGAAACAGTTTCTTTTGTAAATTAATTACAACCAAGATCGGTCGATGTCCTAAATAATCGCGTTTGAAATTGCTTTCACCAATTTTAATGTCGTGAATCGATACTGGCAATGTCTTCTCTGAATTATTCAAAAATGGACGCAGTGAGGAAGCTGAGTTTTGGGCAGCAGGAATCTGAAAAGTGTTTTTAAATAAGTTTTGCTTTCTTTTATAGTTAACAACAGATATTGTTAAAATAGCAAATAGACTGCAAATGACATACAAACTAGAAAATATTCAAAAGCTACATGATTCAGTGTCAATTGAACCTTCAAACAATCAATTAATTTTTACGATTCAATTCGCAAAGGTTCGGCATCATGATTTTCTTCAAGTTGATCGCATTTGATTAAACTCTTATCTGAGTGTGATTGTTCATGTGTTATTAAAGATGCATGCAATTTATGTTCAAATGCACATTCGTCACTCTTAAAAAGAATTACCCCAGAATGTCGATTGCAATTCAAATCATTTTTACAAGGGTCAAAATGATGAATCTTCAGAGTTGTTCACGTTTTCATTTGAATTTAAGTGAAACGTGGATTGGTGGTGAACATTTTTATGCAGTGTAAGTGAATCGAACTATCGTAGATAAATTATCACCTCGATCGGCCGATGTCCTAAAACTTCGTTTTTTACATCGTTTTCGTTTATTTCAATGTCTTCAGTCGATACTGGCGATGTCATCTGTGAATAATCTGATACTGGACGCAGAGAAGATGCTGATTTTTGGGCAACTGGAATCTTAAAAGATTTGATAAATGTTTAAAGACTTTCTGTGTTTTTTTAGGTTGACATAAATTTTACAGTTTAAAATAGTCCTATTATTTTCATAATAAGATGTGGTCGGTGTGTAAAGATACAACAGCGTTATGATTTAAAATAAAATTGATCAAGCTTGATAATAAACAAAATTATATTAAAATGCTATATGACTATTTCTTTTCTTTGAAAATTGAATATTGTTTGAGTAAATTTGTTATTCTCGTGAGAGATCATTTTTCTTTATCATTGAGCTGACATCCTTATTTTTTGGTATAAATCCATTCCATTTTATGGAATCGATTTATATTATATGGAAAATGGCTTATGTTTCTCTTCAATTTTGCAAAGGCAAACGACATGTTTAAATGCGAAAAATGCTTCTTTTTTTCTATTAGCAACGATGCTAAAAGCAAGGTATTAGACTCTATTACAAGGGAGGTGAATCGATGTTATCTTTGAGTTTGTATTCGCTGAAATAAAATGAAATGACAACTGAAGGAAAAGGCATAGTAATAAAATAAGGTTGTGTTTATAAGAAGGTATGCTGATTTTTTTTCACCACAATAACAATATTTTAAAATTATATATATTAAAAATTATATTTGTGTATCCCATTGAACCATTGACGTTTTTTTTATATGAAATGCGAAAATATTCTAAAAGGCGAATAAGGTTAAAACAGTACAAATAAAAATAAAGCAATTAAGTATTTTTCATTGGACCTCCTGTGTGGTCGAGTGGTCAACGTTGTTGGCTTCGGCTACGGAGGGCCCGGGTTCAAATCCCGGTACGGACAGTTTGATAAATTGATTTTTCAATCGATTTTTGAATTTCTGTTCAAAGGCATGGATGTATGCGATGTCTTCAGTTCCCCCCGCTCACCCATCCCATCCTATGAACGGGGCGTATCGAGAGCGATTAGCTTACCACTAATCCTGTCCTAGCCCTTTCCATCTATCCCTGGTCTCTTTGGAAAAAAGAGAGGTTGAGCAACTGAGTAACAAGCAGTTCTCGTAGAAACACTTCTGTTGAGATACACTTCATGAGGAGTCCATTTGCTCCACATTGGGAGCGGACATGGTTTAAAAAAAGTTTAAATGGAAATCAGGCAAGACATTACTATATAACTATTTTATGTTTTTTAAAATTAGGCTGTTCTAGTTGGCCACTAGCGATCCGGTTTGGACCATTTTTTAGAGAATTGGTTTCGACGTTTGCGCATAAGAACAGAGCAAATGTCATACCTGTGTTGTATACAAGGTATTTTGAAAGACATTTAAACGGATTTTGTTATTTCGATAACATTTTATTTGTCATTTGTAATTTAAGATGCACTTACTGCTGTTTTTAAACAATCTTTTGAACTTTTTTTTGATTTTTTTTCTATTGAGCTGCTCGTAATTGGATTCGAGCCCGTGAACTCAGGAAACAACAAAGATGAATTGTCGTTGCGATTAATTTTCTTCATATTTATAGAAAAGAAAAAAAAAATACTTTAAAAATTAAAGAAAGATGTTCATTGTAAAAGGTGACTAGATCAGTGCTTTCCAACCTGGGGTTTGCAGGTTTTTTACGTATTTTTAGTACAAATTTTTATCTGTGAACATTCTTTTTGATAAATAATAAACATGTCAAATTTTAAAAAAATCGGTGGTCGGCAGACTATTTGTATAAAATTTAGGGGGCCTTGGCATGATAAAGCTTCGAAATCACTTACGTAGATGTTTAATGATTAAGGGTGTCTCAAGATTAAGCCATCGTCATAAAACAAACCTTAAAAAAATAGTTATAATCATGCGGTTTTGGAATTGTAATCAACTTAATTATTGTAAGAAAATCTTAAACAAAAAGAGGCATTGCCACGTTTCGAATTCGTTTAAAACTCCAAGCACATAAAAAAATATATGAAAAATAGTAAAGTTCAACCATGCTTACTTCATACTATCTTGTTACCTGATTTATGATTTCGGATGCAAAATAAGTTGATTCCTCGCCATTTTCTGAAATTTTGCAGTTTACGGCACACTCTCTAAGAGCTACTTCCTCTTTAAAGATGGGCTGTCCGATATCGATTTGAAATTCAGATTTGATACAAAAGGAAGCGTTCTGAAAAATAATGACCAATTTAAATCAACTACGATACGATTTTAGCGGAATATTTTTGTCAAACAAAAATATATACATCGCCTTTGGTCGAGTGTTTGAATTTCAAGTCGAGCAGGAATCGATTTAAAGCTATCTGCTTAAAAGGGTGGAAGCTAGTGATCTTACTCCATCTCATTAAAGTTCTATCATTCTTTTCAAATAAGATACGTCCATAAAGACATATGGTCGCACATAAGAACCGGACATGGATATTAAAAATATATGTGACACTGTTATGACACTTTAAATGTGCTTTGCAGTGAATGAAATAAACACTGTTGCAAGTGACCAACTGTCTTGAGTCAATATGAAATATAATGTTAGTCTGAAAGAGTCACAACAATTTGAAAAATATTTCTCCCTTCATATATAAATTAACGATTCATGGAACAAATATGAAATACGGCGAAAATTTCCGTTATTGACGTGAATTATCGGTTAACTTATTTTCAAGATTTATTGTGTTGGTATAACCTCAATGAAGTGTACATACTTTACAAAAAACTACTCTTTAACTCTCTGAAAATAAGCTTATTCCCACAAAAACAATGCGATTGTCAGGCAATGTAATTAAACATAGGAAAAAATCATATAACCAAACGTTTAAATCAAGATCAATGATAAATTATTCGAAATGAAATGTTGGTGCGTAAATTTATCGCCATATTTCGAATTTGTTTTATTTGCTGTGTTCTTAGAAGGTGTGTTTTTCTTTACTCTAGTATTTACAATCCCGAAAATTACGAGCCAATTTATTATAGGATTATATACATAAAAGCATTGTTATAAGCGGTGTTGATTGTAGAAAAAGAATTCTCATTGCTAGGCACATATACCAAACTTCTATGGACAAAAATCAGCGGAAAACTAACCTCAAAAGTTTCCAGGACTTCGTGCTTCACAGTTAGTAATTCAGACCAAGCGTCATCTGGTGGATGACCTTCTTCTTTGTGTTCTCGATCAACTGGTTCACTCGTTACTTCCATTTTTTTTTTTGCAATACACTGCGTTACTTTTTCGATTTATTTAACGTCGCTACAGTCTTATGGCATTTGGTATAGACAATAATTGAATATGTTTTTATTGTTTATGGTATGTGCGATTTATGCTGAATTCGATTCAAAATTAGATCTTACCTTTCTTTATCATTCACCTTTATCAATCCAAAATAACTGATAAAGTGGAGAGGTATTCAATCAAAGAATTTAGCCACTCAATGTACAAATTTATCATCTCAATTTAAATCAAATGTTTATATTATTCTTTTCTCCCAAATATTGACAATGCAAACCATTAAATAAAATTTAAGTAGGCTCAAATTTTTAATCATTTTAAATATCATGTACGATTGATATTGGTTGTGATAAAACGAAACCGCTCCACATTTGTAAAGATATAAAAAAATAATTGCACCCTGTAATTATGACTAGAATTAATTAATACCTTCCTCCCAAGAATTGACAGTAAACATTCAAGTTTTATATTTCTTCTAGGTAAACAGAGGAACTAGGTAACAGTTTTAACTCGCATTCAATATTATTTATAAGTACCATAAGCAATAAAAAGACGTCACTCATTGTTGCTCATTGTCTATTTCAAATGCCGAAAACTATTGCGTCCTTAAATTCATCATTTTTTCAATGATTTATTGTAGTGTATTTCGATAAAATGGAAGTTAAGAATAAGCCAGTCGATCGTGAATACAATGAAGAAGGTCATCCACCAGATGACGGTTGGTATCACGTACCAATTGTGAAACCGGAAGCCCTGGATACTTTTGAGGTTAACTTCCTGTCAGTTTTGGTCCATAGTAGTTTGGTACAAATGCTGTGTGAATTCTTTTTTCGCACTGTCAATATTTGTCGTTGATTTATATATGAAGAGAGAACTATTCGACAACATATGGCGACTCCTGCAGACCGATATTACATTTCGTATTCCACGTGGATAAGGGTTCCTTATTTTTATGTTTTATAGTTTTGCATCTCAATACAATTAATTTTCCTTTATTACTGCATCGTTTAAGCGGGATATAGTCAATTTTCTTAGAAGAAAATGGCATATTTACCCAACACAATTTTTTTCATTCAATATTTTTTTGTTCATTCGCTGCAAAGTTCATTGAAGTATAATAATAATGTCAAAAATATTGTTTTTTAATGTAAACTCTACGCCGTTTATGGACATATCTTTACATTCATTTATCTACGAGAAACACGTGTTACACAGTTGCCAAACCTCTATTTTCCGAAGAAAATTATAAAAAGTATGATTGGAATACGTTAATTTGTTTGTTTGTTCCGTATTCGTTCCTATACCGTTCATCTGATTGCAATAAAGCTTTGGTGAGTTGTTTTGCGGAAACCAGCAAAGGTTTTTGAATCAAAAAATACAACGATGGGCTGCCAATACGGTAATTTTGTAGTTTTTCCTTCATGTGTTCCTGTTTCTATACCGTTCATCCGATTGCAATAAAACTTTGATGATTTTTTATGCGGACGCCCTTAAAGTTTTCTAAATTAGTACAGCCAGTGGTAGGCTGCCAATGCGTTTACAAAGGGCTCGCTTTATATCAAAGCAATTCTCGGTATTATAGAAAGCAGTGAGTTTTTTTATCACTCTAATGGACTACTTAAATAAGCAATCGATTTTTACTTAATACATTTACAATATGTACCAATTTGCAATTTACTGTAAACTCATCAATGTGAATGGCCGAAAATGTATTACTGTGTATACTGATGCTGCCATAGATAATGTATGTAAGTCAGAAATTGCAGCTATGTACTCATTTGATTTGAAAATATTGTTTTCTCTTAAATTAACAAGGGGCTGGCCGACCTTAGCAAAATTTCACAAAGGGCTTGCGCGAACCCCTCTGAGCTTCCCAAAAAAATTCGCATAATAAAGCGATCTGTATGCCACGGCTGTCAGTTTCATGGCAAATCATCGGTCGCGAAAAGTGAAGTTTAGACCCATTGATTGGCTATTTTTAGGGTTCTCTGTTGCGCATTTTCTAAGAATTATCGCTTTTTCTGGTGACTCTTCTCAATTTAGCAAATGTGTGTATTTGATATAGTTGAGCGTCAGTTCGCGTGTCTTTGGTGTGAACATTTTTGGATGGTTGTCGACAGCGCATTCAGCACTGAAATTGCATTTTAATGCAAATCACTGAGACACTAACATGCGATATCAAAAAAAACCGAATGGGTGAAATACTTCAATCATGCCAACTCATAATATGAGACAAATGTACTATGGCGCACAAAAAGGCATTGTAACCACTACACTATGCACTGAAAGATTTGAGAGGAAATAAATAGTGGTCTTTGGTAGCGCACTTATTTTAATGTCTGGTGATTTTCGACAAACCCCATCAGTTATACCACGTTCAACAGCTGTTGATGAATCAAATTCATGTCTCAAATCATCAGTTTTATGGCGACACGTGCAGAAATTGGCTTTCAAGGCCAGCATGCGTGTAGAACTACAATATGACACATCCGCTGAACGTTTCGCAAAATAATTGTTGGATATTGGGAATGGAAAATTGGAAATAGATGAATCCACACAATGTATTACATTGCCAACAAATTTCTGTAAAATTACAAAAACAATAAGAGAATTGATTCACAAGTTTTCCCAAAAATATCGCAATAAATTCTTCTGAATTCTTAAATTCACTTGATTTGCCAGCCATGCCGTCACACCTTTTAACATTAAAAATTGGCGTACCTATCATTCTTCTCCGAAATATAAATCCACCCTTTTGGAACGGTACCAGACATTCAGTGAAAAAGATAATGCACAATATCATTGAAGTTAAACAAATTAACAGGAAAATTTAAAGGGGACAATGTACTGTTGCCAAGCATCTCAATGATTCCAACACATATGCCATTCGAATTTAAATTTTAGCAGTTTTTGGTGCGACTCGCACTTTCAATAACCATCAACAAAGCACAGGGACAATCGCTTCAATGGTGTGGACTTAATTTAGAAAATCTATGCTTCTCACTTGGACAGTTGTATGTGGCCTGCTCACCCGTTGGAAAACCTTCAGATCTATTCGTATCCGATCTATTCTTTGAGTGGCATTGCAACGCATGCCGGGTACTCTCTAGTTAGTGAATAAATGTTGATACGGTTTGATTGTGATCGAGCTTTTTATTTTTCTTTATCTCAAATTGTCACCTTAATTATAAAATCATGTCTGACGGCCAGGCAACACAACTCTGGAAGCTCGGGTTAGACGAAGCTTTCTCCCGATAACTCTAGTCACGGAGGTCTGGCAATGTCAATATGTAATTCATTCTTAGAGCATATATATGCTAACAGACAGATAATCCTGTGTTGAGTTTAAAGTACTTTAATACTCATTTACAGACAAATGGCGCCGACGTACATGTACGTCCACACTCCTCTTAAGATTAATAACGTTTGCTATCATTTACGATAATAGATTTCAGCAATGGCTCCAAGTTTGAACTCTGCGGAACACTAAAATAATTACCAAAAAGCTAAACTAAACGGAAAAACAAATACAATAGGGCAACGAGTTTACTGTACAATTATATTATTTATAAACCAAAAGAAATTTGTTGACTTATTTGTTGTGCTGTGTTTTAATTTTGGTTTCAGTTTCAAACTACCGGCGTCAACTCTACGGCTCACACTGAACTACCATCGATGAATCTGCCTTGGGATCAATCACAAGCAAAAGCTCATATACACGAACAAAACATAATAACGGAAATATTGCAGCAGAAAATGGTCGCCATTATTAAAGTAGAAAATGCTGTGTTTAATGAACAAAATTTCGTGTGTTGTATTTGTGATGATATATTCCCATCATCAAACAAACTGAAGCAGCACGCCATTAGGCATTATGATGGGGGAAAAAGGTTTGTTAGCTTTCCATTATTCAATTACAATTATAATGCCGGTTTTATTTTCCGAAATTCAACATTTTTAAATTCATTCAAAAAGCGTATAGACGCTACGGCTGTAAAGCCATGCTTTATTTGTTTTTTTGCTGTTCAATATATTAGGGAATTATAATGCCAGATGAATTGCTTATTATTTTAAAAGTGTCACAATACATCATCAAAAACCAGTAAGATTAAGTTTGTAAGATGTTTGAGCAGAAGATTTGACAATCATTCTCCAAAACAATTTAATCTTCGTTAATGCCGTTTCAACATGGTAAAAGATGATATTTGATTTGTGTTCGAAAGAATAACATATTATATTTATAAACTCCCAAAAGGGAGTTTATAAATATAATATGTATTTGATCGTTTAAGTAAATCACAAAAAGTAAAACTAGGGGGTGATATTTATCATTTTATTTTTGTTTTCATGTAAAAATGAAGTAAGAAGCCGAAAACGGGTATCAAAATAGAACCAGAGCACGAACCACTGTCAGGATTCTATCAGGATTCTATCGGAAGCGATACTCATCCATATAATATGAATGACATTTGCAATGAGGATCATTTAATCGACATCAAACACGAGCCACTTGAAGTAAACTGTAAAATAATTGAACAAGAAAAACATCACCAGTCGAAAAAGGTATAAGACGAGTTAATAAAAATAAATTAATATGTCGCCAATTGTAAACAACAAAGTTTCGAGATTTAAACATCCGTGTAATTGAATGCCCGAAGATGTCGAAAGGCGAAACCCGGGTCGTTAAGTCATAAAATTTGTGTGAATGTTTATAATTTGAACGATTCAAATTATATAATGAAATTCCACCAAGCACCTTCAGTAAAAATCTTAAATTAATCGTATTCATTTGTAAATTTAACAAACGATTATTTACGCAGTATTCTTTCTGATTCGTTACAATAAATAAGAAAAATGGCGCTGTTAATCATATAATAATATTATTTTGTGACAATGGTATTTTGAGCAACATATCTAAAAAAATGTTTATAGAAAGCATTGAATCAGATGTGATTGAAAATATTGTTTTGCTTCCAGACATAACAGTCATGTTTGTCACATTATTGTCACAAACAGTCACTTTTGTCACATTATTGCTAAACTTTCGTTTCCTTTGTCTCTTACCCTTGTTTAATGACTTAAAAAAAAGAAAAACTGAATAAAGACTTCAAATTATAATATTATTCAATGATGACAAACAATTCTTTTTTTCTGCTCTGGTTAATTATAACAAATAAGGTGACACCGATGCGATATTTTATCTGCCCTTTCTTTTTTCGTTACAGCCAAATATAAAATTACATTCTGGAAAAAAGACTTTCAAATGTGACCAGTGCTGTTACAGAACTGCTGTGTCTGGTCACTTGAAAATGCATAAAATATCACACACTGGAGAAAAGCCTTTCGAATGTGATCAATTCAGTTATAAAGCTGCTCTGTCTGGTCACTTAAAAATGCATAAAATGTCACACGCTGAAGAAAAGCCTTTCGAATGTGATCAATGCAATTATAAAACTCTTACAGTACATTTAAAACGCATAACATGTTACACGCTGGTGAAAAGCCTTTTAAATGTGTCCAATGCAGTTATAAAACAGATTTGACTGGTAACTTAAAAAAGCATAAAATGTCACACACTGGAGAAAAGCCTTTCAAATGTGACCAATGCAGTTATAGAGCTGCTGTGTCTGGTCACTTAAAAATGCATAAAATGTCACACGCTGGAGAAAAGCCTTTCGAATGTGATCAATGCAGTTATAAAACTGTTGTGGCTGGTAACTTTAAAAGGCATAAAACATTACACACTGGAGAAAAGCCTTTCAAATGTGATCAATGCAGTTATAGAGCTGCTGTGTCTGGTCACTTAAAAACGCATAAAATGTTACACACTGGAGAAAAGCCTTTCAAATGTGACCAATGCAGTTATAGAACTGCTGTGTCTGGTCACTTAAAAACGCATCAAATGTCGCACACTGGAGAAAAGCCTTTCGAATGTGACCAATGCAGTTATAAAACTGTTTTGGCTGGTTACTTAAAAACGCATAAAGTGTCACACACTGGAAAAAAGCCTTTGGAATGTGATCAACGCAATTATAAAACTGTCTCTTCCAGTACATTTAAAACGCATAACATGTCAGACGCTGTTGAAAAGCCTTTTAAATGTGACCAATGCAGTTATAAAACAGATTTAGCTGTTAACTTAAAAAAGCATAAAATGTCACATGATGGAGTAAAGCCTTTCAAATGAAACCGCTGAAAATCACTAGAAGGTTTTAAAATATACAACTGGCTTAAAGTTATTTTTTTATGACTCTCTCCATGTTTACAAACAAAATATTTCCTGTCAAAAAATGCAATAGATTTTCGGTTTAGTTTACTTATATTCAGTTATAAAAAGGTAAAAGATCATAAATACATTTCTTTAAGACGGCACAAGCAAATTCAAACGGCGAAAAATCCAATATATGTACTTGAAACTGTAAATTTTCTGCGACAAAGAGAATTCGATAGGTACGCAGATGCAAGGATGGCAAATTGAAATACCAGCTGTGTACAACAAAAACCTAAATGTTGTTATATTTAAGCATAGAACAATAAAACAAATCTGAAAAAATGTATTAGTAATTCAGTAAGACAAAAAACAGAACATTGAGCTTGTATAAAAAATATGTGCACTCTTCACATAAGCGTTGGAAACACTCCGATACAACTTTTGAATTTCAACCAGAATACTTATTATAACTAACTATTGCTACAATTTAAATTATTATAATTATCTACCCATATTAAGTATAGTTACTAAAACTTGAAAAAGGACCAGCCTTGTTCAAATAATCATGAGAAGTCTTATTAAACATAACTGAAACACAAATTTGTGCAAATAAAAAATTATTATTGTGACAAAGCATTTATTTTTAAAAAAATTATACAATATTATTCTGTTTAATCATTTCACTCGTTGTTTATTATCTTCCTCCATAAAAGAGGCAACTTTTTGATACCCTTTTCGTAAAACTCTGGTGATTTACTGGCAAGTTACCTTGTCAGCGTTTGTAAATTTGTTGTCACGAAGTGAATGCTCCATCGACTTAAAGAGATGATAATCCGAAGGTGCTATGTCCGGTGAATATGGAGGATGTGGCAGAAGTTCTAAATCAAGTTCTCTTATTTTTTGCTGAGTAATTTTTGCCGCATGAGGTCTCGCATTGTCATGTTGTAAAATCCGCCTATTGTTATTGACCAAAACAGATCGGTTTTTTAATAACTCTGCTTTTAATCATTCTAGTTGGGCACAATATAGCTCTGCCGTAACTGTTTGACCAGATTTCAACAATTCAAAATGTATGATGTAGTAAAATGTAGGCACAGGTACTTGATTTTGTGATAGCCAATGTTTTTTTTCTGGTTTTACTGCAAAGGACCCATTTCTCGTCCCTGGTAATTATCCTTCTGAGAAATGGATCCGTTTCGTGCCTGGACAATAGGGAAGCACAGATGGTCACGCGTTACTCCATGGCCGCTTGAGAGATCATATGGTACCCAAATTCCTTGCCTGTGTTTTTTCCCAACCTTTTCAGATGATCTTTCACAGTTGATGTTGGACAGCCAAGTTCGTGTAACAATTCCTTCACTGTTTTACAAGGATCAGCTTCCACCAATGATTTTAGGACGTCATCATCAATTTTGAGGGGTCTTCCTGTTTTTGGTTTGTCCTTTAGTTCTCTATCACCACTTTTGAACTTTCTAATTCATCTAAAGCACTTTCGAAGTTTCAAAACGTCACCGTAAATGTCACAAATGGTCTGCGTAGCTTCATTTGGTTGAATTCCTTTATCGAATAAAAACAGCATAAAATAGTGCAAATGTGTTTCTCCAATCTAAGGCTTCTTCATTCTTCTATAACGGCATTAAATATGTTGAAATGAGTACACACAGAGCTTCAAAATGATACCAAAACCAACGTGCTAGCTCAACGGCAAACGTTGGCAAACTGATTTTAAGGTGACGCGCCAGAATAAATGTCACTTCTTTCCGTCTTACCTAATTTCGAATAAAAATTTTACGAAACATATCACACATATGAGTCGATTTTAAAAGAAAAACTCAAAATCTACAGTTTTTTTAAAGACATTGCTAGAAATTTTATGCAGCCGATGCACGAAAACAGTTGGTGCGAAAACTTGCTAACTTTGAACAAGTTCAAATAAAAACTGTTAAGTGATTGAAATATCGGATTGTCAAAATGACACCTGGTAGAAATTTAAGTGAATTTACTTACTACTAAAACTTTGGCCATTACTGAGTGTTTCGCAATCTTGCATGTCGGTTTTTCAGTCCTTTGGAGGTTTACCATGAGGAATGTCTTTCCAGTTCCACCGGTCGCATCGAGGAAAAATAAGCCACCACTTACATCATCAATTTCCTTCATTAACGTATCGTACACTCCCTTCTGTTGGGAGTTCAATAGTGGTACATTCGTTAGAGCTGATTAGTTCAATGCATCTCGATCATATTCACGTTTACGTTCCATTTCTTGATTAAAAACGTCGTTCATTCTACGATCTGGCGTTGGCTTACAAACTTGACTAACAAACTGCCAGACATAGTAAGTTTTATTAAAAAAAAAAAATAGTCAAAACAATTGTCGCCAATGACTCCACTCAATCGCTTATATGAATATGCGTTATTTTTATAGCACAAATGACATGTTTTACGTTTTGTATACAATCTTAACGAACTTAAAAAAACATTTTTATTTATGGAAGAATTGATTTATTTAATAAAACAATCTCAATCTTATCAGCACTTTCTTTTATTATTCAATAAAGTATTGACATTTATAAAGATCGATTAGCTATAATCTGTACATACAAAAAAAATCACTACAGCATCTGAAGCGACCATGGTTAAAAAAATAAAAATCGATATGTTGTCCCTTTTCAGTAGAACACCTTTACACTGAACTCCCCATTTACACGGTAGATACGTTCAACGCGATACCGAGTAAATAAAACGTGTAAACAAATATACTAAAAACTATTTAGTTAAATTAAATTAAATTTAATTTTTATTTATTTTATAAATGCGTTGCAGACTTAAAAACACATCATTTCACACATTCGAACGTTCTTCAAAATTTCACACATTCAAATTTTCTAGTGTGTGACATTTTAGTAGTTTTTAAATCACGAGACCGAGTTGTTCTATAACTGCATTGGTCATATTTGAAAGGCTTTTCTCCAGAGTGTGACATTTTATGTGATTTAAAGTGACCGGACGGAGCAGTTTTATAACTGCATTGGTCACATTTAAAAGGATATTATCCAATGTGTGACATTCTATGCCTTTTAAGTGACAAAGACGCAGCAGTTTTAAAACTGCATTGGTCACATTTTAAAAGCTTTTTTCCAGTGTGACATTTTATGCCTTTTTAAATCACTCGACCATGTTGTTTCATAACTGCATTGGTCACATTTGAAAGGCTTTTGTCCAGTGTGTGACATTTTATGAGTTTTTAAATCATGAGACCGAGTTGTTCTATGACTGCATTGGTCACATTTGAAAGGCTTTTGTCCAGTGTGTGACATTTTATGAGTTTTTAGATCACGAGACCGATTTGTTCTATAACTGCATTGGCCACATTTGAAACGCTTTTCTCCAGTGTGTGACATTTTATGCGTTTTTAAGTGACCAGACTGAGCAGTTTTATAACTGCATTGGTCACATTTGAAAGGCTTTTCTCCAGTGTGTAACATTTTATGCGTTTTTAAAGCACTTGACCGAGTTGTTCTATAACTGCATTGGTCACATTTGAAAGGCTTTTCTCCGGTGTGTGACATTTTATGCGTTTTTAATTCACTATACCGAGTTGTTCTATAACTGCATTTGTCACATTTGAAAGGCTTTTCTCCGGTGTGTGACATTTTATGCGTTTTTAATGTACTGGAATAGACAGTTTGATAATTGCATTGGTCACATTTGAAAGTAGTTTTTCGAGAATGTAGTTTTATGTTTGGCTGTAACAAAAAAGAGAGGGCAGATTCAAAATAACATCGGTCTCACTTCTTCTTTCTTCTTTGGCCATGTTCGCTCCCTATGTGGAGCATATGGCCGCCGCGCGACACCTCCATGTTTCCCTGGCTCCCGCCAATAGCTTCGCTTCCTCCCATGACATGCCAGCATCCCTCAGTCCCGCCGAGTACATCCTATGGATAGTACCAGACGGACGTCCAGGACGCCGGAATCCCACCGGTCGAAAGAAGAGGCAGGCAGGATTGAGGCTTTCCGGAGGCATCCGCAGCACGTGACTCAGCCAGTTCCAACGTCTCTCCATTACCACTGACGTGACGGGACGCTGTCATGTACGCTCCCTTATCTCTGAATTCCTCACAAAATCAAACCACCTCACCCCCATTATCCGACGCAAGCATCTATTCTCGAAGCTCAGTATACGGTTTTTGAGTCTTCGTCAGGTGCCATGATACGCAACCGTTAAGCATTACCGGCAGAATGCAAGCGTTGAACAAGTGACATTTAGTTTTAATCGAGCTGTGTGTCCCAGACAGTCCGCATTGAGTTGAATGTGGCTCCAGCCATTCCTAAACGAATGGCGAGCTCTTTTTTTGTACTACCGTCTTCAGGGATATGTACGCCGAGGTATCGGTCTCACTACTTATTGTTATTTTTTACCAAAGCAGAATAAAAAAAGTGGTTTGAATAATGTTATAATTATTTTTATTTTGTACACGTCCGACCCGGGTTTCGCTTCTCGGCATCTTCCGGTGCTTATCAGTGCGCGAATGCACTCGAACAGTTCAAAACGAAAATGTTATGGAAATGTACAAAATAAAAATAATTCTGAATTGACGTTCAATTTCCATCTCCGGGGCAGGCCACAGGCAAGGTGGGGGTTGAAGATTAGGGGCGGTGCAACCGACTCGATTTCAATATTGATAAATGCAATCAATCAAGAGGGTCACGAGTGCTATTTTTCCGTTATTCAATGAATGGCCAAATTCTTTCGCGAATTTCATCAGTCAATATCTTGGCGTACAATTTGAGAGCAAACTAACATTCAATAATCACATTAAGATTGCTTGCAAAAAAGCATTACGAATGTTGGGCTTTATCATCTGTACCACCACAGCCTTTTCGGGAGTTACAATTCTAATATTAATGTACAACGCTTTGGTTCGAGGCAGACTTGAGAGTGGGTCAATTGTTTGGGCCCCAAGATGCTCGAAATATACCCTTATGGTGAAGATTCGGAAGATTTTTTTGAGACTTCTCTATATGAGGGTGTATGGATATTATCCATGGCTTTATCCAACTGACTTTCTCTTAGGCATGCTAGACTTCAATAGCTTGAACGTTCGAAGAGAAATTTACCTGGCCATATATTTATTTCGAATTATACGAGACCAAAATGAGAATTCCACCATTCTTGAGAATGTGAATCTATATATTCTTGATTATTTTTTGAGAAATTGTGGACATGAATTGTTTGTTCTCCCAAGGTGTAGAACCAGCCTGCCAATGGGGATGCCACTGAGGAGAGCTTTAACGGTGTTCAACAATATTGCTTTGGATGTCGACGTATTCTACGTAGACGTGAGTGAGTTCCGACGAATACTATTTTTTATGTTTTAAAGTAGAGTTCGCCGGAGTTTACTCAGTTGACTTCCTTGCCATTTTTTTTTACTGCTTTTAATATTAGATTATATTGTTTTTTTTCTCAATTGTAAAAGTTTTGAATTTATAATTTGTCAACCGTGTGCAATGTTAATTAAATAAATCAAGCACCTTCAGTCGAAATTTTGAATTATAAACTGTCTTTATTAAGTTTTTATAGTTTTTAGACGAGTTTGAGACAAAGAAAACGAAAGTTTAGCAATAAAGACAGCAATTTCTGTAATTTAAACAATATTTAAAATCACATCTGATTCAATGCTTTCTATAAACTTTTTTTTAATAGGTATGTTGCTCAAAGCACCATTGTCACAAATGAAGATTTTTATATGATTATTATACTTGATGTTAACGAATCAGAACGAACACTGAAGAAAAAATCAAATGATTAACTTAAGATTTTACGACGTTTTAAAAAGATAAGGATAGCGAGGCATATGAGGTGAAGGTTTATCACTGAATAATATTGAAAGGGCCTCGAAATCTAAATTAAAAAGCACTGAACTATAATTGTTCTTCTATGTTATTTGCACGCAGTTTGAAGCTAGAAATTCTGTTATTTACAGTTGGCGCGACTTAATAATATTTTTTTTATTACTCGTATAAAAATAAACACCTTAATTTTATAAAATACAACCTAGACAATCCACTTTTCATGCCAGATGTTAGAAATACCTTTTTAAACTGGTGATGTTTTTCTTGTTCAATTATTTTAGGGTGTACTTCAAGTGGCTCGTGTTTGATGTCAATTGAATGATCCTCATTGCAAATGTCATTCATATTATTTTGATGAGTATCGCAACCAATTGAATCCTGATAAGAGGATGACAGTGATTCGTGCTCTGGTTCTATTTTGATACCCGTTTTGTGCTTCTTACTTAATTGTTACATGAAAACAAAAGTAAAAACATAAATATTACCCCTAGTTTTCCTTTTTGTGATTTACTTTAACGATCAAAGACATATTATATTTATAAACTTCCAAAAGTTAAAAAAAAGTAATTCTTTTGAGCACAAATCAAATATCATGTTTCATCTTGTTGAAAAGATTTGATACGGCATTAACGTAGATTAAATTGTTTTGGAGAATGATTTGACAATCATTCTCCAAAACATGTGACATTAAATGTGACACTTAAAAATAATAAGCAATTCATCTTGTATCATAATTCACTCTCTGGGAAAGAATATATTGAACAGAAAATAAACAAATGTCAGCGGAGTAAAGCACGGCTATAGAAACTTTTTGAATGAATTAAAAAATATTGAATTTCAGAAAATAAAACTTTAATCATGCCGGTGCAAAAATCATTTTGAATGCGTTCTTCGCCAATACGAGTCAGTCTTTGAAATATATAATATAAGAAAAGTGCAATAATAGATTCAAAATAAAAAAAGGTTTTCTCTAGTATACGAGCTTCGTGGAATAGCTTCGAGGTAAAAAAAGATTTCATTGTTGCTACGGCACCATTTGTAATTGAATAATGAAAAACCAACAAACCTTTTCCCCCCTTCAGAATGCCTAATGGCGTGCTGCTTCAGTATGTTTGATGATGGGAATATATCATCGCAAATACTACACACGAAATTTTGTCCATTAAACACAACATTTTCTACTACAATAATGGCGACCATTTTCTGCTGCAATATTTCCGTAATTATTTTTTGTTCGTGTATATGAGCTTTTGCTTGGGATTGATCCCAAGGCTGATTCATCGATGGTAATTCAGTTCGAGAACAGTATACACCGGTAGTTTGAAACTGAAACCAAAAATAAAACACAGCAGTACAAATAAGTCAACAAATTTATTTCAGTTCATTAAGAAATTTATTTCAGTTCAATGTAATTTTACAGTACATTCGCTGCCCTACTTTATTTGTTTTTCCGTTCAATAAATATGGTCCCTGGTACAATTTATGACACATATACTTAAAATTAAAATAAATAAGGGAGTTTACAGGCGCAAAGTCATCAAATAAACATAAACAGAAATACAATTTGACAACAATAAAATGATTGAAAATATTTTTTGCTAACCTTCGTAGAATTGTGACGAGTGTCGAGTGCTTCGAATTTGATGTCGATCGAATATTCCTCATTACAGATGTCATCTATTTTGTTTCTAAAGTGTTCGCTTTCATAAAAGTTATATGGTGTTTTTGCTAACACTGAGTCGTCTTCCAGTTCCATTTTGACATTAGTTCGAAGCTTAACTCTAAGTAGTCGCATGAAAACAAAGAATAAATGAGCTCGATGAATAAAACATGACCGTTTCTACATATGAATTTGTTATTGATTGAATTTCTGTTCACTTTGTAGACATTTATCGTAAAAAGGTAAAAAAAAACATGAGTTTTTAATTTCCATTTTATATTTGATGTAAAAATTATATGTTTTTAAACCAAATATAAAATGACAGCAATGATATCATATCACAGAAAAGCTTAATTTTACTCACCTGCTTTCCTCAACAAATTTTAATTTAGCATGGCTAGTAGCATGCTTCTTCAGTAAGTGTGATGACGGGAATATATAAAAGCAAACACTGCAAACAAAGTTTCGCTTGTGGAAAACACCGTTTTTAAGATTTATTACTACGTTTATTTCCTGCGTTAAAAAATCTTTTTTATGCACTTGGTTTATGTCAGACAACGGAGATGCATCGGTTTGAGTCGAATTTATCGCTAGGGGTTCAATGAGATCTTCAGAGTTGGTATTGGTCGTTTGAAACTGAAACAAAAAGCCACCATTAAGAACCTACAAAAATCATTGAACCTAAAAGATATATTCGCTTTGCCCAGAACATTCCAATAACCAAAGACCAAGAAAGATGACAATTGTTAAGTTCAAGTCCAGTAACATCCAAGTCGTGGCCCAATTAAAGGTTTTTTGTGGCTTTTTTGAGGTTTCAAACTGCATTTTTAATATAGGCAGTGCTGGCCGACTGAGCAAAACAAATTGAACGTGGCGCAGACTTTTTTAAGCCCTTTGTCTGTCTCTCTTATGAGCCTTATTAGAGAGAAAGCTGTAATTCAATCAAAGGACAATAAATCGGAAATATGGAGTTCAGTGGCCATCCATTAATTTATTTCAGTTGAACATTGAGTTGCAATCGCTTAGAAATTGAAGTTTACTGCAGAAGAAAAAGCGCTTATAGCCAGTTGATCTGGAAATATTTATGATTTTTGAACGAAATGTTTATTTCTCGGGTAATATGTATTTTTTTATTTTCACCAAAAATGTAGTAGAATGTAGTAGCAAGAATGTAGTAGCAAAAACTGCTTCAATTGCATATTAAAGAACTAAGTGATTCTATCTTACAAATATTCTGTTTTATAAAATATCAGCGGACATAACCACGTTGTTGCATTGAATTTACATGGATTTTTTTAGACGTCAGGAGACTTGAAAGTGTTTAAGATTACCTTATAATTC
Organism: Himalopsyche tibetana; assembly: GCA_030503985.1. NCBI lineage: Eukaryota > Metazoa > Arthropoda > Insecta > Trichoptera > Rhyacophilidae > Himalopsyche > Himalopsyche tibetana. Next base: position 2,825,936 of record JAPJYX010000036.1, read on the forward strand.
TCTCGATGATCTGCTTCGTCAACAATTCCTTCATGCTTCAAGAGCGACTCGACCTTGATGTCAATCGAGTATTCCTCATTCAAGATAGCATTTTCATTGTTTTGCCGACTATCGCTGTTTTGAGCGTTATCAGATGAATCAATTGACAGTAATTCATCGCCTGGTTCTATTTTGATATCCATTTCCTAACAATTGTGATGTAGAGAATATAAATGAATGCACAAGCTTTCTAAAATATGGTGTTTCCATAGACAATAACTATATATATTTTGCTCATCTTTTCATAGACAAATGAATCGATAGATGTCATGGCGTTGTTTTTTGCTCCTTTTTTTTATGGAAGTAACCGTGTCCTACTAAAAAAAGTATTGCATTTTTTTACTAAATTCATTAGTTTGACACGTCAACTGAAAATAACACCTTGTACCGTATATGGCAAGCATTATTTGCAACGTAGAATACAAATTAGATAAATCGGTCATATTTATATTTGCAGTTTTTGAAAGATTACAGCTCTAAGCATAGAATAATAAAACATGAATCGTATCTCATTAATACACGAGGGAAAATGTTAAATCGCATTCATAAATTAAAGCTTTGCATGAAACGTTATGTTTAAAAGACACATAATACGACATGCCGGAACATAATATATTGCACAAAATAAAATTGGAACTATGGACCAAATGTGAAGAAGTATTCATAATGAAAACCTACCCTGGCCATGAACACTGGAAAAACAAACTACCTACTACTTTATCGTTAATCATCTATCAAAGAATTAGTCAAAAATTAGAAATATGTAGATGAAATTCCAGCAAAAATACGGATGGACGTCAAATATTATTTGGACAATAAGACAGAATTACATTTCGTAGGTGTAAATATGTATAATAATAATTGTCGAGCGACTTATATTTCCTATTAGGGAACATAACATTGGGATTTCGGCGTGGACGCCAAAAGAACGTGGTAAATACTGTCGAATAAACCGTAAAAGACGCAAAATGGTTGGCGTCCAAGAAAATAGAAAGGACAAATGGAGCGCGGGCAGAAATGTCAGTGTAATGTCTAATCGTGTGGGAAACGCGGCGCGTTGGCCTGTTGCTTGGAACGCTTGCGAGTTGCGGACTTTTATCAAGAGGATCGAGAGTTTATATTGAGATGCCCTCGCTCCTCATCATAAGACGAGAGACAGAGTTATCCGTCTCTCCCCGCAACAACTCGGTTTGGTATAACTTGGACTCTGTTTTTATTTAGTTACACATGAGAAAATATAGCAAATCAAAATCAATAAAACAAGCGGTACAATCAATTAAGGGTGGTATTCCACCAGTTTATTTTATAAAAGAAAAAGAAAGGGTTACATATTATGAAATTTGGAATAGCCTGGCTAGCATACAGGGATATGCTAAATATAAAAAAAAAACAAACAAAATATTATAATTAAAATCGACCGTGCGACCCTACAAGGATTAGGGCCGCACGGCTGAATGCCCATGTGGCCCGGTTTCGGCGTTCCTCGCAGAGAAAAAAAAACAACAACAACAGAATGATGACAGCAAAAAAAAGATTGAGTTTACATTTATAAATAATCTACGTTTGTACATATTATTCTTTATGGCAAAAGAAATGAGTGAAAACAAAATTATCGTAAATCTCACTGTCGAGATTCCTAATAGAATTTGACTTAAGCTGTTAGCGTCGTGACGCGACATACTAACAGCGTGACTTTGAATGGTCTTAGGCATTCAGTTGATACTTTATCTGAATCCTAGTCTTGCCTTAGCGACATTCGTCCCTTCCGTCTTGATAACATTTAATGTGAATTAGCAGAGGCAAGTGAAAAAAAAATGATTTGAGACTCGTACGTGTCTGCCCACGTACGAGCCGGATTCTTAGTCTAACAGGACACATCTTTATTATAATTATTTTATCACAATAATTTGGCTGAAAACAAGAAAAGCAGACACACATAATTCACATCAGATTACTGGTTGTATAAAGGTATACTTATGGTTGGAGACGGTCTCTGCTTCCCTTATAATCGCCTCTATTCCCATGTATGCGGGATTCCTATATAAGTTATGTCATTTGCCAGGTTGACAGATTTATATTTATCATAGTGATTGATATGCATTAGGTTAGTTTGATAGAGTGAACAATAGTTATAAGAATGCAGGTGTAGGTTTGGTAACATTTAATTTATTTATAAACTTGCATTAGGTCGGCGTGAGGCCTGGACAATAGTTGTGAAAATATTTCTTATTGACTTGATGATATTTACTTTAGTTATAAAAATGACATTAGGTTGGTATGGATCGTTCATTCTTATTCTACTTATATTAAATTTTTATATACACCTAAGTATTGGAAAGGCACGTTTGTAAAGATTAACACCAGTTTCTCTAAGCCTGGTTTCGTGGCGTTACTATGAAAGAATAGTGCTCGGTCTCGAAACTCGAGGGATATTTAAAATCATCAGCCACACTCGTCAAATCGAGTTCGCCTGACCTCCACCTAAGCGTAATTCTATAACTATGGTTCTGTTGCGGGCCGGCAGAGCCACGGCGGTCGATTTAATGGTGCCCCCGCAGCGAGTTTTTACAGGCCTATCTGTGATGATGATTGTCCACCACCATCGACTCGCTACGCTGAAGACCATCCGGTCTCTCAGAGCAATCGGTTGGGCACATACTTTCGTATTGGAGTCAGGATTCGAAGCTGACCTCCTTCCACACGACGCGCCACGACCGTCGACCACGCAGAAAATTACTTAATGACGTGTTCTTCTCACACAGGTAGGCGGACGGTCTGGTTTGAAAGCCGCACCCTGCCGGAGAGCGGTTTCGATATGACAGCTTACCTTATGAAGATGACATATCCATGTCATTGCCCACTTGGCCGGTGGGGGTGGTTATTGTTTACAAAAAGAAAAAGTCGGTCGTTTATCTGACCCCTATGTGCTTGACACTTCGAGGGATTACGTCCGCGAAGTGACGGCGTCATTGCGCCCAGGCTTTACGCGTCATGTCATATCTCAGCTTCCGGGCGCCAGGTGCCCGCGAGGCTATGTGCCGTCCCTCCACCTAAGGTGAGGAACTACCTAACGTCGACTTCTTTACTACGCTAGGATGGGAGCGTCAGACCTTAGGCTGCTACGTTCGGCTCCCCGCCCCACTGTCAAAAAGGGGTTTTCATTACCAATCTGGCGTCTCCCATCGCGCAAGTCTACCTGCGAGAAACGACAGGTTTAGCACATTGTGGTGGATTCCGCCCACTAATGCCGGCATACACGCCTTATAAAACAACACGAAAAATTCTTTCGAGCCTATAGGCTAGCTCTTAGAACATTGATTAGTCCCGTCCGGGATCCATACCTTCTTTCAAAGGTGTTGGCTTCGAATCGAACTTACAAAATTTATGCTACTGTTTCTCGCAGAATAGCTCGCCGCTTAATGTTAATCTAACAAGACAATTTATAAGAGCGCCAGCACTAAATACCTAAAATTTAAAAAGGCCCTTTGGCAGGAAATAACTTACTCTAATATGTTACAACTGTAAGGCAGGAAGAACGTGCTTACGATTCCCTTTTTGACTAGTGATAAACCGTTGTACCCGGGCAATCCATTCGCGGTGACGTCGGTCTTTCGATTTGACAACGTATCCGATAGAACGATAATCTTTTGATTGAGCGACAAACCTTTCGATTTAGCAATATATGCGATACAACGATAATCTTTTGATTTAGTGACAAACTTTCGATTTAGCAATATTTCGATACAACGATCTATATATTAATAGTCGATAAGGTCCGTTTGTCCGAATGAGTGTATGTAAGGTGTCCTCGACCTTCCAGTCTCCACTTTTTTAAATAAAATAAAATAAACTTAAATAAAATAAAATTAAATAAAATTAAATTAAATAAAATTAAACACAATGCAACAAAAATCTCACGTTGCTGGGCAACGGGTTTACAGCTAGTAATCTTTTAATTTAGCAATGCGCGCTCTGCGGGCGCCTAGTCACGCCGCTGTCGATCCTACTCGGCGACGGCGATGTGTCCGCTTCCGATGAGGGGTTTTGCAATCCGATCGGACATCCGGGGCTCAGGTATGGAATGAGATAATTCTGAGTTGTATTCTGGAGCGCTCGAGCGCGGACTGCTCGTCGCAGTGGCTTGCCGGGAATGACGGAAAACACCGAAGTGTTGAAAATGTGAAACCAAGGTCGATCGAAATTCGCACAAGGCTGGGGTTGATAATTATAAAGTTATGTTAGTGTGTCCAGACGTTCGAGACGCGAATCGTCGGCGATGAATGTCATTAATTGAAGAAGGGATGATTTCATTTAGTTGTAAATCTCCGGTTCGCTAAATAGTAGGGTGATCTTAAATTTATAGGGTTTGGATTGCCGAAAGGCTATGAATCCTGGCAAGGTGATATTTAAGCGGCTGTTTCGATATTAGACTTGTATAATTCTTTTGTAACGCACAGATAATCTGAGCCCAGTTGCGGGAATCGGATGCGGCTGCGACGCTATTTGAATACCTTCCTCGTGGAAGAAAAGAAAAGAAGAGAGAAAATGATTTTTAATTTATGGATTCTAATATTAATGAAGATTTTAGTTTATTGAATCGACTGTTAATGGCTATGCTGGGCCGCGCTGCGGCGCGTCCGGATTAATGCAAATCTCGCAGAATTGGCGTACGGCAAGGAAGCTAGATTTTTCTTAACATGATGTTAATTTATTTGTCACTTGGTTGTAATCTATTGGATTGCACGGCACACGCGGGTTTATCACTTTTCACTACATTGGGCTCATATATGCCGACTTTCGTCGGCAAGTGCAATGGCCGACATGGCAAAGTACATACATTTATACATAGGATGATATACATAGTTAATGACAGTGATATTTAGAATAATAAAGGGAAATAAAAAAAATGAAACAAAAATATTAGCTCGCTGTCCTTGACCGCTGTGTCCCAACCCGCCGACCTCCGCCTTCTCCTCCGGCCTGTTGAGCGAGCGAGTGAATTTTTAGAAAAATAATGATTTTAATCTCTTTTAAAACTTTGTTTGGAAGAAACATTATATTTAGGCAGGATTTTGAAAACTCGTTTAGCCTGATCCAGATCTCTATGCGCACAAGGCTTAAGAAAATTTTCATCTAAACCGAAAGCTTCATCGCCGAGAAATACAAAATTGAAATTCTTAATTGAATTTAATAATTCTCAAATTTACTGTGATCTGACCGGAAATCGAACCCAGACCTGTGTGATCGGTAGAGCAAGCTCTAACCAACTGGGCCACAGCAGGCGACATAAAAAATATATAGAAATATAACATATTTTTAGTTGATTATTTGTTATCGCAACGCTTTTGATAAAAAAAAAACATATATAATTAAAGCTGTTTTTAAGTTAATTGTCTATCAATAGATTCGTATCTATATATTAATAGCCGATAAGGTCCGTTTGTCTGTTAGTCTGAGTGGGTGTTTGTAAGATGTCCTCGATTTCCCCTCCCCCTGCCCCTCCCCCTCCTCCTCCTGCCAAGCCGCGCTGTCACTTTTTATTCATACTTAAGACATATTTTTCCAATATACACTGTTACTTATGATTTTCCTCGATTTCCTCTCCTCCTCCCCCTCCCCCTCACAGCCTCGATGTCGCCATTTTTTATTCCTACCTTTTCGATGACGTCATTATATACTATTATTTGATGGAACATATCAAATCGCTGAAAAATTGAATTCTCATACAAAAAAAGCGCCTTGGTCTGGATTCGAAACACGGTCCTTGAATTATGAGTTGAGAGCTTTACCACTCGGGTAAACAAACAGCTGTCAAATACGATAAAATAACATTATATATATTGAATTACGTTCGAATTTTTAAACTTTTGTTTTTTATTTGAAGCAAAACATATATGTTCTAATTTTCGCACGTAGATTTAATTTCGCTCTACCCAAAAGGCAGAGCGCCAGATTCGTAAGCTGATGGTCAGTGGTTCGAGTCTAACCTTAAACGTTTTTTTTTTTGTTTATAACATTTTTTTTAAACACAGTACACCTTGATCGTATGAAAATAATAAAATCCGATTGATAAGCGTGATAAGTTTTTCAAAAAATAAATCTATATATATAAAAGAAAGTGGGGTTTGTTACACCACGTATATCTCGAGAATTGCAGCTCGGATTTTAATGATCTTTGTCTTATTAAATTCGTATCCGCCTAGAATAGCAGAATAAGCATTAAAACATCGGAAAAATATCACGAGAAAGAAATTATGAATAAAATAAATGTTTTCATACATTTTGTTTATTTGAAATTTCCAAATCGAACGCGGAACATACGTTGTATGCTGTTTACGGTTCACGTTGTGTCCACTAGGTGGCGTTGATTGCATTATACCATAGACTGATAAAACTTTGACAGTTGACTAGACGTGAATCGCTATGTAATTTAAAACAATTGAAATGGACGTCTTTAAATTCAAATTTCCTGGGTTAGAACTGAAGGATCGTAATAATATTGAGAGAACATTATTTTAAAGTATGCATCGCTACGACGTTTTTTAAATAATCGAATAAACTGATTCGATTTCTTGAAGCTATAATTATAGGGCTGGGAGCTGATTTGACAGATTTTGTTCAGTGACGTCATTGATTCGATTATTGGAGGTATGGTTATATTTTGCATCTGGCCTTGAAAACATTTTTAATTTCTTACATGCATTAGGAATATTCTAATGACAGTATGGATATTTTATAGAACTGTATTTCAACTTTTATTTTAAAATCTTCTACTAGGAAAAATGATTGTTAGCAAACTTACAACATTATTTTAAAAATTAAATAATTTACAATTTCAAGATTTTTTGGAGCTGATTTGACAGATTTTGATCAGTGTCATTGATTCGATTATTTATGGTTATATTTTGCACCCTGCCTTGAAATTTTTTTTTATTTCTTACATGCATTAGGAATATTCTAACGACAGTATGGAAATTATATTGAACTATATTTCGACTTTTATTTATAAATCTTCTACTACGAAAAATAATTGTTAGCAAACTTAAACATTATTCCAAAAATTCAATAATTCACGAAATTTCTGCTACTACGAAAAATGGTTGTTAGCAAACTTAAACATCATTCCAAAAATTAAATAATTTACGTGGTCTATTTCTGCTACTACGAAAAATGATTGTTAGCAAACTAAAACATTATTCCAAAACTGAAGTAAATTACGAGGCTTATTTCTGCTACTACGAAAAATAGTTGTTAGCAAACTTAAACATTATTCCAAAAATTCAATAATTTACGAAATTTCTGCTACTACGAAAAATGATTGTTAGCAAACTTAAAGAATATTCCAAAAATTAAATGATTTAAAATTTAAATACTGTAGGGCTGTCGATATATCCCACGAGATCTATTTCTGCTACTACGAAAAATGGTTGTTAGCAAACGTAAACATTATTCCAAAAATTAAATAATTTACAATTTAAATACTGCAGGGCTGTCGATATATGCCGTGAGGTCTATTTCTGCTACTACGAAAAATTATTGTTAGCAAACTTAAACATTATTTTAAAAATTAAATAATTTACAATTTCAAGATTTTTTGGAGCTGATTTGACAAATTTTGATCAGTGTCATTGATTCGATTATTTATGGTTGTATTTTGCATCCTGCCTTGAAAATCTTTTTTATTTCTTACATGCATTAGGAATATTCTAACGACAGTATGGAAATTATATTGAACTATATTTCGACTTTTATTTATAAATCTTCTACTACGAAAAATAATTGTTAGCAAACTTAAACATTATTCCAAAAATTCAATAATTCACGAAATTTCTGCTACTACGAAAAATGGTTGTTAGCAAAACTTAAACATCATTCCAAAAATTAAACAATTTACGTGGTCTATTTCTGCTACTACGAAAAATGATTGTTAGCAAACTAAAACATTATTCCAAAACTAAAGTAAATTAGGAGGTTTATTTCTGCTACTACGAAAAATAGTTGTTAGCAAACCTAAACATTATTCCAAAAATTCAATAATTTACGAAATTTCTGCTACTACGAAAAATGATTGTTAACAAACTTAAAGAATATTCCAAAAATTAAATGATTTACAATTTAAATACTGCAGGGCTGTCAATATATCCCACGAGGTCTATTTCTGCTACTACGAAAAATGGTTGTTAGCAAACGTAAACATTATTCCCAAAAATTAAATAATTTACAATTTAAATACTATAGGGCTGTCGATATATGCCCTGAGGTCTATTTCTGCTACTACGAAAAATTATTGATAGCAAACTTAAACATTTTTCCAAAAATTAAATAATTTACAATTTAAATACTGCAGGGCTGTCGATATATGCCACGTGGTCTATTTCTGCTTCTACGAAAAATGATTGTTAGCAAACTTAAACATTATTCCAAAAATTAAATGATTTACAATTTAAATACTGCAGGGCTGTCGATATACGCCACGTGGTCTATTTCTGCTACTACGAAAAATGATTGTTAGCAAACTTAAACATTATTCCAAAAAATAAATAATTTACAATTTAAATATTGCAGGGTTGTCGATATACGCCACGAGGTATATTTCTAATACTACAAAAAAATGTTCTTGGCAAACTTAAACATTATTCCAAAAATTAAATAATTTACAATTTAAATACTGCAGGGCTGTCGATATATGCCCTGAGGTCTATTTCTGCTACTACGAAAAATTATTGTTAGCAAACTTAAACATTTTTCCAAAAATTATATTATTTACAATTTAAATACTGCAAGGCTGTCAATATATTATGTCCCGAGATCTTCTTCTTCTTCTACGAAATATATTTGTTAGCAAACTTAAAACATTTCAAATATTCTAAAAAATATATTATTTACAATTTAAATACTGAAGGACTATCGTTATATATCCCGAGATCTTTTTCTTTTTCTACGAAATAAATTTGTTAGCAAACTTAAACATTTCAATTATTCTAAAAACTATCTCTATCTCTATATAGGCTTGACCGATTTTTTAAATGTATATTTGTTAGATAGTAGAATAGGTTTTAAAGTATATTTCATCCCGCTAGGTGAAGGATGTCCTTATCCCGATTTTTTTTTCAATATTTTTGACGTCCGTCGTTCGTATTTCAAACAGAGCGAAATTATTTATGTTGTTGAATGACAGATGGCGCTAAGTGCGCAGCAACTTAAGTCTTTTAAAGTTTGATACGTGCCATGGTTACGTCAAACAATCAAAGGGTATTATAGTAAACAATTATCAAGTGAATTTTTAATAGTCGTCACAAAAGATTTCTTTCGCTGTCAAAAAATTATGCCACCTAAAAGACTTGCTATTAGTTTATCTAGACCTCAAGCACGAAAGAAAACGGCATTGCGAGCTTCAGAAACAGACGAGCAAGTTTGGAAACCGTTCGAGTTTTCACTGCTCAAGCCCGATCGTCTGATACAATGATATGCAAACAACCCTTTTGACCGTGATAAGGAACGAGAAACACAATTTGATGTCGACAAATTGGGTACATTCGTTCAAACAAATCTTCCGAAATTGGTCCCAGAACAACGCATAGCGTAAGACAGAATTATGCATGCAATCAAACACAAGCCAAAACGTTGGATCACGAAACAATATTGTTGGCAATCGCTTCATCTGCAATTGCAGCAAATATTTTGAAAATTATTTATAAATGTTTGCAGTTTCCAGCGCGACTAGCATTTGGACAATCGCTACAAGTGTGTGGACTAAATTTTAAAAATCCATGCTTCTCACATAGACAGCTGTATCTGGCCTGATCACGCGTTGAAAAACCTTAAGATCTCTACATATACGTACCAGACAAAAAAACAAAATATATCCAAAAGCACTTCAATAAACATAATTAAAACACAAACACTTTCTTTCTTTGAGTGGCATTGCAACGCATGCCGGGTCAGCTAGTACATACATATTAATATTCGATAAAATAATCACAATTAAAAATTTACAACGTCTATTTCTGCTACTACGAAAAATGGTTGTTAGCAAACTTAAACGTTATTCAAATATTAAATAATTTACGAAACTTCTGCTACTACGAAAAATGGTTGTTAGCAAACTTGAATATTATTTCAAATATTAAATAGTTTACGAAATTTCTGCTTCTACGAAAAAAGGTTGTTAGCAAACTTGAACATTATTATTCCAAATATTAAATAATTTACGAAATTTCTGCTACTGCGAAAATGGTTGTTAGCAAACTTAAACATTATTTCAAATATTAAATAATTTACGAAATTTCGGCTACTACGAAAAATGGTTGTTAGCAAACTTAAATATTATTTCAAATATTAAATAGTTTACGAAATTTCTGCTTCTACGAAAAAAGGTTGTTAGCAAACTTGAACATTATTATTCCAAATATTAAATAATTTACGAAATTTCTGCTACTTCGAAAATGGTTGTTAGCAAACTTAAACATTATTTCAAATATTAAATAATTTACGAAATTTCGGCTACTACGAAAAATGGTTGTAAGCAAACTTGAACATTATTCCAAATATTGAACAATTTACGCAATTTCTGCTCCTACGAAAAATGGTTGTTAGCAAACTTGAACATTATTCTAAATATTAAATAATTTACGAAATTTCTGCTCCTACGAAAAATGGTTGTTAGCAAACTTGAACATTATTCCAAAAATTAAATAATTTACGAAATTTCGGCTACTACGAAAAATGGTTGTTAGCAAACTTGAACATTATTCCAAATATTAAATAATTTACGAAATTTCTGCTACTACGAAAAATGGTTGTTAGCAAACTCAAACATTATTTCAAATATTAAATAATTTACGAAATTTCTGCTTCTACGAAAAATGGTTGTAAGCAAACTTAAACATAATTCCAAAACTCTAATAATTTACGAAATTTCTGCTACTACGAAAAATGATTGATAGCAAACTTGAACATTATTCCAAAAATTCAATAATTTACGAAATTTCTGCTACTACGAAAAATGGTTGTTAGCAAACTTGAACATTATTCCAAATATTAAATAATTTACTAAATTTCTGCTCCTACGAAAAATGGTTGTTAGCAAACTTGAACTTTATTCCAAAAATTCAATAATTTACGATATTTCGGCTACTACGACAAATGTTTGTTAGCAAACTTAAACTTTATTCCAAAAATTTAATAATTTACGATATTTCGGCTACTACGAAAAATGGTTATTAGCAAACTTAAACATTATTTCAAATATTAAATATTTTACGAAATTTCTACTCCTACGAAAAATGGTTGTTAGCAAACATGAACATTATTCTAGATATTAAATAATTTACGAAATTTCGGCTACTACGAAAAATGCTTGTTAGCAAACTTAAACATTATTTCAAATATTAAATATTTTACAAAATTTCTACTCCTACGAAAAATGGTTGTTAGCAAACATGAACATTATTCCAAATATTAAATAATTTACGAAATTTCTGCTTCTACGAAAAATGGTTGTTAGCAAACTTGAACATTATTCCAAAAATTCAATAATTTACGAAATTTCTGTTACTACGAAAAATGGTTGTTAGCAAACTTGAACATTATTCCAAAAATTGAATATTTTACGAAAATTATGCTTCTACGAAAAATGGTTGTTAGCAAACTTAAACTTTATTCCAAAAATTCAATAATTCACGAAATTTCTGCTACTACGAAAAATGGTTGTTAGCAAACATAAACATTATTCCAAAAATTAAATAATTTACGAAATTTCTGCTTACTATAAAAATAAAATAAAATAAAAATTAAATGAAATAAAATAAAATAAAATAAAATAAAATAAAATAAAATAAAATAAAATAAAATAAAATAAAATAAAATAAAATAAAATAAAATAAAATAAAATAAAATAAAATAAAATAAAATAAAATAAAATAACATAAAATTAAATTAAAATAAAATAACATAAAATTAAATTAAAATTAATACTATGCAACAAAAATCTCACGTTGCTGGGCAACGGGCTTACAGCTAGTTAAATATTAATAATTCAGATTTTTGTTGTTTATTTCATTTTTAGTTATTTTTCTAACATTTTTTTAAAACAAAAAATATATGGAATTATGACAAATTTGTAAGATTTTAAATTAATTTACAATGGGACTGATGTTTATATGATATGATGTAGAAAAGTTTCAAAGGTGCACTGACGAGTTTGATTAGCAAAAGTGACAAAACCATCGCAGATGAAATCCATGTGATACAAAAAGTACACTTATTCATGCAGTATACACCTGGTTCTGGTCACAGAGTAAGTCTATGAACCCGGTTTAGTTTTGTTTTATGACAATAATTTATAAGTGTTACGACACCACATTCAAAATGTATTCACACGATAGGAATAAACAGCCAATATTTTTCGAATATTAATTTGACACATTAAAAAATTTATGAAAAAGAGTGCTGGAACGCTGTTCCACCGCGTTACATGGAAATAAAAGTTGATTGAGCGAGTTAAACGGCTAAAGCTAATTTACAAGACTTTAAGAAGATTATTAATAAGTCCGATATTTATTTACTTCAATATATTTTTTTAAAAAAACTTCAAATATATATTTTTTTAAACCATGTCCGCTCCCAATGTGGAGCATATGGACTTCTAATGGAGTTTATCTCAACAGAAATTTTTCTACGAGAACAGCTTGTTACTCAGTTGCTCAACCTCTCTTTTTTCAAAGAGAGTAGGGATAAAAGGATAAGGGATAGGGCAGGATTAGTGGTAAGCTAATCGCTCTCGATACGCCCCGTTCGTAGGATAGGATGGGTGAGAGGGGGGAATTCAAGACATCACATACACCCATGCCTTTGAACAGAAATTCATAAATCGATTGAAAAATCAATTTATAAAAACTGTCCGTACGGGGATTCGAACCCGGGCCCTCCGTATCCGAAGCCAACAACGTTGGCCACTCGACCACACAGGCGCCAGTCAAATGTATTTTTTAACGAATTTTTAATTACTATCATGTAATCTGTCTTGAGAACTTCATAGATAGCTTTGCAGGTATCTGGTATAAGAATACTCAATGCCGAAGACGATATTCCTGCACTGAATTTGAGGTCTTCAAACGAACGACCTGTCGCCAACAATCTTAGAGTTGCTGCTAGTCGTTCCTCTGCACTGATACTGTTTCGGAGCACAGTATCCTTTTTGGTGATTCTGTGCCTTACTTTGTCTAGCAAAGTGGCAAAACATACACTGTCCATCCTTAATTAAATAATTTTTGAAATCGTCTGGATAGTTTTCCTTTAGTTCGTTTATTAACGGCAGGTGGGAGAAGCGCTGCCTGTAACATTTCACCCAGCAATTTTGTTTTTTTTCTTTGTTCACAGGGTAAGCTGAGGCCAGCGCAAGATACCGCCAATTTAAAATTATTCAATCGGTTATCCATTTTTACGTTAGAGGTTTGACGTACAAGGCTTGACGTTTGACATTTCAGGAAAGAGCATAGATATAAACTCTCGATCCTCTTGATAAAAGTCCGCTACTCGCAAGCGTTCCAAGCGACAGGCCAACGCGCCGCGTTTCCCACACGATTAGACATTACACTGACATTTTTTCTACATATTTCTAATTTTCGACTAATTCTTTGACAGATGATGAACGGTAAAGTAGTAGTTTGTTTTTCCAGTGTTGTTAACCAGCGTAGGTTTTTATTATGAATACTTTAAATTTGGTCCATAGTTCCAATTCTATTCTGTGCAATTTATAATGTTCTGGCATGTCGTATTATTTGTTTTTTAAGCATAACGTTTTATGCAATGCTTAAATTTCTGAATGCCTTTCAATTGTCTCTCATGTATTAATGAGATACGATTCATGTTATATTATTGTATGCTTAGAGTAGTAATCTTTCAAAGACTGAAAATATCAATATGACCTATTTATCTAATTTGTATTATACGTTGCAAATAATAGTTGCCATATACGGTACAAGGTGTTATTTTCAGTTGACATGTCAAACTAATGAATTTAGTAAAAAAATGCAATACATTTTTTAGTAGGACACGGTTACGTCCACAAAAAAAAGAATTAAAAAACAACGCCATGACATCCATCTATTCGTTTGTCTATGAAAAGATTAGCAAAATATATATAGTTATTGTCTATGGAAACACCTTATTTTGTAAACTTTGTGCATTGATTTCTATTCTCTGCATCACAATTGTTCGGAAATGGATATCAAAATAGAACCAGACGATGAATTACTGTCAATTGATTCATCTGAGAACGCTCAAAACAGCGATAGTCGACAAAACAATGACACTGCTATCTTGAATGAGGAAGACTCGATCGACATCAAGGTCGAGTCGCTCTTGAAGCATGAAGGAATTGTTGACGAAGCAGATCATCGAGAGAATTATAAGGTAATCTTAAACACTATCAAGTCACTCTGACGTCTAAAAAAATCATTTAAATACATTGTTACAACGTGGTTAACACGTGCAACATTTATTTGAGGTTATGTCCGTTGATATTTTATAAAACAGAATATTAGTAAGACAAACCACTAAGTTCTTTAATATGCAATTAAAGCAGTTCTTTGTGAAAATAAATATATATATATATTAACCGAGAAATAAATATTTCCAGATCAACTAGCTATTTCTTTTCTTTTTCTTCTGCAGTAAACTTCAATTTCTAAGCGATTGCAACTCAATGTTAAACTGAAATAAATTAATGGATGGCCATTTAACTCCATATTTCCGATTTATTGTCCTTTGATCGAATAACAGCCTTCTCTCTAATAAGGCTCATAAGAGAGACATAGACGAAGGGCTTAAAAAAGGCTGCGCCACGTTCAATTTGTTTTCCTCAGTCGGCTAGCACTGCCTATATAAAAAATGCAGTTAGAAACCTCGAAAAAGCCACACAAAACCTTTTATTGGGCCACGACTTGGATGTTACTGGACTTGAACTTAACAATTGTCATATTTCTTGGTCTTTGGTTATTGGAATGTTCTGGGCAAAATGAATATATCTTTTAGGTTTAATCATTTTTGTAGGTTCTTAATGGCGGATTTTTTTTTCAGTTTCAAACGACCAATACCAACTCTGAAGATCTCATTGAACCCCTAGCGATAAATTCGACTCAAACCGATGCATCTCCGTTGTCTGAAATAAACCAAGTGCATAAAAAAGAATTTTTAACGCAGGAAATAAACGTAGTAATAAATTTTAAAAACGGTGTTTTCCACAAGCGAAACTTTGTTTGCAGTGTTTGCTTTTATATATTCCCATCATCAAACTTACTGAAGGAGCATGCTACTAGCCATGCTAAATTAAAAATGGATGAAGAAAGCAGGTGAGTAAAATTAAGCAAAAAGCTCAAAAGCGTTTCTGTGATATGATATCATTGCTGTCATTTTATATTTGGTTTAAAAACATATAATTTTTACATTAAATATAAAATGGAAATTAAAAACTCAAGTTATTTTTTTACCTTTTTACGATAAATGTCTACAAAGTTAACAGCAATTCAATCAATAACAAATACATATGTAGAAACAGTCATGTTTTATTCATCGAGCTCATTTATTGTTTGTTTTCATGCGACTACTTAGAGTTAAACTTCGAACTAATCTCAAAATGGAACTGGAAGACGACTCAGTGTCAGCAAAAACACCAGATAACCCTTATGAAAGCGATCATTTTAGAAGTAGTATAGACGACATCTGTAATGAGGAACATTCGGTCGACATCAAATTCGAAGGACTCGACACTCGTCACAAATCTATGAAGGTTAGCAACAAATATTTTCAATCATTTTATTTTTGTCAAATTGTATTTCTGTTTATGTTCATTTTATGACCTTGCGCCTGTAAAGTCTCTTATTTATTTTAATTTTAAGTATCTGTGTCATAAATTGTACCAGGGACCATATTTATTGAATGGAAAAACAAATAAAATAGGGCAGTGAATGTACTGTAAAATTACATTGTTATTGAACTGAAATAAATTTGTTGACTTATTTCTACTGCTGTGTTTTATTTTTGGTTTCAGTATCAAACTACCGGTGTATACTGTTCTCGAACTGAATTACCATCGATGAATCTGCAATGGGATCAATCACAAGCAAAAACTTATATAGACGAACAAAAAATAATAACGGAAATACTGCAGCAAAAAATGGTCGCCATTGTTGTTGTAGAAAATGCTGTGTTTAATGAACAAAATTTCGTGTGCACTATTTGTGATGATATATTCCCATCATCAAATATACTGAAGCAGCACGCCATAAGGCATTCTGATGGTGGGAAAAGGTTTGTTAGCTTTTCATTATTCAATTACAAATGGTGCCGTAGCTACAATGAAATCTTTTTTTTACCTCGAAGCTATGCCATGAAGCTCGTATACTAGAGAAAACCCTATTTTATTTTGAATCTATTATTGCACTTTTCTTATATTATATATTTCAAAGACTGACTCGTGTTGGTGAAGAACGCATTAAAAATGATTTTTGAACCGGCATGTTTAAAGTTTTATTTTCTGAAATTCAATATTTTTTAATTCATTCAAAAAGTTTCTATAGCCGTGCTTTACTCCGCTGACATTTGCTTACTTTATGTTCAATATATTCTTTCGCAGAGAGTGAATTATGATACCAAATGAATGGCTTATTATTTTAAAACTGTGTCACATTTAATGTGTGAAAAGACAAATTGGATTATGTTTGTAAGATGTTTTAACAGAATACTTGACAATCATTCTCCAAAACAATTTAATCTACGTTAATGCCGTATCAAATCTTTTCAACATGATGAAACATGATATTTAATTTGTGTTCAAAAGAATTACTATTTTTTAACTTTTGGAAGTTTATAAATATAATATGTATTTGGTCGTTTAAGTTAATCAAAAAGAGGAAAACTAGGGGTAATATTTATCTTTTTATTTTTGTTTTCATGTAACAATTAAGTAAGAAGCACAAAACGGATATCAAAATAGAACCAGAAGACGAATCACTGTCATCCTCTTATCAGGATTCTGTTGGAAGCGATACTCATCAAAATAATATGAATGGCATTTGCACTGAGGATCATTCAATTGACATCAAACACGAGTCACTTGAAGTACACCCTAAAGTAATTGAACAAGAAAAACATCACCGGTCGAAAAAGGTATTTCTAACATCTGGCATGAAAAGTGGATTGTCAGGGTTGTATTTTATAAAATTAAGATGTTTATTTTTTATACGAGTAATTAAAAAAATATAAATAAGTCACGACAACTGTAAATAACAAAATTTCTAGCTTCAAACTGCGTGCAAATAACACGGAAGAACAATAATAGTTCAGTGCTTTTTAATTTCGATTTCGAGGCCCTTTCAATATTATTCAGTAATATACCTTCACCTCACATGCCTCGCTTTCTTTATCTTTTAATCATTTGATTTTTTATTCAGTGTTCGTTCTGATTCGTTCATATCAAGTATAATAATCTTATAAAAATGTTAATTTGTGACAATGGTGCTTTGAGCAACATATCTATTAAAAAAAAGTTTATAGAAAGCATTGAATCAGATGTGATTTTAAATATTGTTTAAATTACAGACATTGCTGCCATTATGGCTAAACTTTCGTTTCTTTTGTCTCAAACTCGTCCAAAAATTAGAAAAACTGAATAAAGGCAGTTTACAATTCAAAATTTCGACTGAAGGTGCTTGATTTATTTAATTAACATTGCACACGGTTGAGAAATTATAAATTTAAAACTTTTACAATGGAGAAAAAAAACAATATAATTTAATATTAAAAGCAGTAAAAAAAAATGGCAAGGAAGTCAACTGAGTAAACTCCGACGAACTGTACTTTAATACATAAAAAATAGTATTCGTCGGAACTCACTCACGTCTACGTGGAATACGTCGACATCCAAAGCAATATTGTTGAACACCGTTAAAGCTCTCCTCAGTGGCATCCCCATTGGCAGGCTGGTTCTACACCTTGGGAGAAGAAACAATTCATGTCCACAATTTCTCAAAAAATAATCAGGAACATTAAGATTCACATTCTCAAGAATGGTGGAATTCTGATTTAGGCCTCGTATAAGTCGAAATAAATATATGGCCAGATACATTTCTCTTCGAACGTTCAAGCTATTGAAGTTAAGCATGCCTACGAGAAAGTCAGTTGGGTAAAGCCATGGATAATATCCATACACCCTCATATAGAGAAGTCTCAAAATTTTCTTCCGAATCTTCTCCACCATAAGGGTATATTTCGAGCATCTTGGGGCCCAAACAATTGACCCACTCTCTAGTCTGCCTCGAACCAAAGCGTTGCACATTAATATTAGAATTTTGACTCCCGAAAAGGCTCCGGTGGTACAGATGATAAAGCCCAATTTCGAAATGCTTTTTTGCAAGTAATCTTAATGTGATTATTTAATGTTAGTTTTCTCTCAAATTGTACGCCAAGATGACTTTGACTGATGAAATTCGCGAGAGAATTCGGCCATTCATTGAATAACGGAAAAATAACACTCGTGACCCTCTTGTAAAGGATAAAAGATTGCATTTATCAATATTGAAATCGAGTCTGTTGCACCGCCCTCAATCTATTATATTATCTATATCAGACTGAAGACGATGACAATCATCTAAGGTTACCTTCAAAAAAAGTTTCAAATCATCAGCGAATAACAAGAACATAGAATTTTAATAACGTTTGCTATATCATTTATGAAAATAGTGAACACCAATGGCCCCAGGTTTGAACCCTGCGGAACACGTGCAAAACGGCATTGATTCGAAAAGCCCATACAATACGTATTGTTTTTTGTTCCTAAAACAACTACCAAAAAGCCTAACAAAATCCTTCAGACAAACCAATTAATTGGAGTTTTTCAAAAAGAATGTCATCATCGACCCTGTCAAATGCCTTCGAGAAATCTTTGTAAGAATAGTCAACTTGCAGTCCTTTATCTAACGCCGTCGACACGTCATCCGTTAAGACCATCAAGTTTGCGTCGGTTGATCTTCCGACTCTGAACCCATGCTGCTTATTAACTATAAATGGTTCAATCCTTTTCAAACCATATGATGCATAACCATCTCCAGAACCTTAGCTGGCGCTGAGAGAACAGCCACCGGTCTGCAATTTTCCACTGATGATTCTGCGCCACTCTTAAAAATTGGTGTAATCTATTATATGGTATATTTTTGGTATATTTTCCATATTTCAGGGAAAATGCCTGATTTCATAACGAGATTAAATATATATAACACAAAGAAGTTTTGATGAGGTCGATGCGTCCTTTTAAAAAACATGTAGGCACCCTGTCAGGACCAAGCGAGCGGGTATTTTTAAGTTTTTTGGTAAAAATAATTAAATAAAATCGATTTGCATGGCATCAATGCATTGGGCACTGTTTGTACGACAGATCTAAAATGGCCAGCAAATGCTTCTGCCACCCCCTGACCTGCCAATTCATTGTCTCAGCGAAACCACCATCGTTTGATATAATTCCAAAAAAAAAAATGGATTTTCGCATATGCAATCTTCCATCCTTTTCAAGCATGTGTGGTAGGCTAATCGAATATTTTGTCTCAGCTTAGATCGACATTTGCTAAAAATTTGATAGTCTCGAGGACGCTTATGAGCCTTCCAGGCTTTATGATATAAATGCTTAATTTTTATGTCCCCGATAATCTCTCCAGAAAACCACCTCGATTGTCGCCTTATACCACGGCATGGTGACTCCCCTGTCCTAAAAATCCTGTCTAATAGTCCACCGTTGTAGTTGAATACATCATTGTACTGAGATAGTCCGTAAACTGAACACAGAAATTCTAGGTCATTACTGACACCGTAACCACTGCGTGCAGAAACAAGATTAAAATCTCCCATCGCAATGATTCTTCTGCCACTCAGTAAGCCAAAATAAGTGAAAACCATATCAAAAAATAATTTGTATACCTCCAGAGTACTCGATGGAGAAAAATATAAGACACAAATAGAGGAAGTGTCTCCGGCACACGTTTGTTTGACCCAAAGATCTTCATTTGATGTCTCTCAAACATAAAAGCGTTCACAACCCCCACCTCGCCTGTGGCCTGCCCCGGAGATGGAGTTGAACGCCAATGCAGAATTATTTTTATTTTGTACACTTCCATAACATTTTCGGTTTGAACTGATCGAGTGCATTCGCGCACTGATAAGAACCGGAAGATGCCGAGAGGCGAAACCCGGGTCGTGTTCAAAAGTGTACAAAATAAAAATAATTCTGAATTAAAGACCGTTTAAATTATAACATTATTCAAACCATTTTTTTATTCTGCTCTGGTTAAAAATAACAATCAGGAGTGAGACCGATGCAATTTTTAATCTGAGCTTTCTTTTGTCGTTGCAGCCAAATATAAAACTACATTCTCGAAAAATAACCTTTAAATGTGACCAATGCAATTATAAAACTGTCTATTCCAGTACATTAAAAACGCATAAAATGTCACACACCGGAGAAAAGCCTTATAAATGTGACCAATGCAGTTTTAAAACTGCTCGTTCTGGTCACTTAAAAACACATAAAATGTCACACACTGGAGAAAAGCCTTTCAAATGTGACCAATGCAGTTATAGAACAACTCTGTCTAAATATTTAAAATTGCATAAAATGGTACACACCGGAGAAAAGCCTTTCAAATGTGACCAATGCAGTTATAGAACAACTCGGTCTCAACATTTAAAATTGCATAAAATGTCACACACCGGAGAAAAACCTTACAAATGTGACCAATGCAGTTTTAAAACTGCTCATTCTGGTGACTTTAAAACACATAAGATGTCACACACTGGAGAAAAGCCTTTTAATTGTGACCAATGCAGTTATAGAACAACTCAGTCAAGTAATTTAAAAACGCATAAAATGTTACACACTGGACAAAATCCTTTTAAATGTGAGCAATGCAGTTATAGAACAACTCGGTCTCAAAATTTAAAATTCCATAAAATGTCACACACTAAAGAAAAGCCTTTTAATTGTGACCAATGCAGTTATAGAACAACTCAGTCAAGTAATTTAAAAACGCATAAAATGTTACACACTGGACAAAAGCCTTTCAAATGTGACCAATGCAGTTTTAAAACTGCTCATTCTAGTCACTTAAAAACACATAAAATGTCACACACTGGAGAAAAGCCTTTCAAATGTGACCAATGCAGTTTTAAAACTGCTCATTCTGGTCACTTAAAAACACATAAAATGTCACACACTGGAGAAAAGCCTTTTAATTGTGACCAATGCAGTTATAGAACAACTCAGTCAAGTAATTTAAAAACGCATAAAATGTTACACACTGGACAAAAGCCATTTAAATGTGAGCAATGCAGTTATAGAACAACTCGGTCTCAAAATTTAAAATTCCATAAAATGTCACACACCGGAGAAAAACCCTACAAATGTGACCAATGCAGTTTTAAAACTGCTCATTCTGGTGACTTTAAAACACATAAAATGTCACACACTGGAGAAAAGCCTTTCAAATGTGACCAATGCAGTTATCGAACAACTCTGTCTAAATATTTAAAATTGCATAAAATGGTACACACCGGAGAAAAGCCTTATAAATGTGACCAATGCAGTTATAGAACAACTCAGTCAAGTCATTTAAAAACGCATAAAATGTCACACACCGGAGAAAAACCCTACAAATGTGACCAATGCAGTTTTAAAACTGCTCATTCTGGTGACTTTAAAACACATAAAATGTCACACACTGGAGAAAAGCCTTTCAAATGTGACCAATGCAGTTATAGAACAACTCTGTCTAAATATTTAAAATTGCATAAAATGGTACACACCGGAGAAAAGCCTTTTAAATGTGACCAATGCAGTTATAGAACAACTCGGTCTCATTATTTAAAATTGCATAAAATGGCACACACCGGAGAACAGCCTTACAAATGCGACCAATGCTGTTATAAAGCTGCTCATTCTGGTCACTTAAAAAGACATAAAATGTCACACACTGCAAAACAACTTCGTCTAAAGATTTAAAATTGCATAAAATGTCACACACCGGAGAAAAGCCTTACAAATGTGACCAATGCAGTTATTGAACAACTCTGTCTGGTAATTTAAAAAGACATAAAATGTCGCACACTGGAGAAAAGTCTTTTAAATGTGACCAATGCAGTTATAGAACAACTCGGTCTCAACATTTAAAATTGCATAAAATGTCACACCGGAGAACAGCCTTACAAATGCGACCAATGCAGTTTTAAAACTGCTCATTCTGGTCACTTAAAAACACATAAAATGTTACACACTGGAGAAAAGCCTTTCAAATGTGACCATTGCAGTTATAGAACAACTCAGTCAAGTAATTTAAAAACGCATAAAATGTCACACACTGGACAAAAGCCTTTCAAATGTGACTAATGCAGTTATAGAACAACTCGGTGTCGTCATTTAAAAATTCGTTAAATATCACACAAATTTGAATGATTGAAATTTTGAAAAACGTTTGAAAATGTTAAATAATGTGTTTTGAAGTCTGCAACGTATTTATTTCAACTTTTATCCATTTCATCATCAGAGAAAGGTGTTAAGTAAATTTTTTCATATTTTTTATTGCAAATATTTTTTTTTTCTGTAACTTCACCCCTTTAAATATCTTGAAATTTTATATAATTTATAAAATAATTTTGTATAATGTTAATTCTTCTAGATTGCAAATGCCTAATAAATAAACTGCATGAACCAAAGTGACTTAATTCCTTAAAATATGCTTGTATTTCATTGATCTTTCACTGATCCGACTTCTTTTTCGGGTATGACATCGTTAATTTTAATTAAACATTTCTCCCTTTGATCGTTATTCTGACAGTTGTTTTTTTGCATCACAGGGAACCATTAATATCAATTTGAAATGCAAAAAAAGGTCGGAGTGATAAATATTATTTTGTATTTGTTAAAACCAAAATGTGTTTAAAGACAAAGGCCTTCAAACTAAAAAAAGAAACCAAACAAATTCAATCTAAATATCGCGAGCTGAGTACTACAAGGGTCTAAGTGTCGACTTTTGGTCAAACTAAAGTAATAACGAGGCAGTCTTGAGCGTAGCATTATCAACATGCTGAAATAATATGAAAAATAAATTTTGCTTAATCTCTATATATACAAAACAAAGTGGGGTTATTTACACCACGCACATCTCGAGATTGGCAGCACGGATTTTAATGATCTTTTTTAAACCATGTCCGCTCCCAATGTGGAGCATATGGACTCCTAATGGAGTTTATCTGTACAGAAGTGTTTCTACGAGAACTGCTTGTTACTCAGTTGCTCAACCTCTCTTTTTTCAAAGTGAGTAGTGATAGAAGGATAGGGTTTAGGACAGGATTAGTGGTAAGCTAATCGCTGTCGATACGCCCCGTTCACAGGATAGGATAGGTGAGAGGGGGGAATTCAAGACAACACATACATCCATGCCGTTGAACAGAAATTCATAAATCGATTGAAAAATCAATTTATAAAACTGTCCGTACCGGGATTTGAACCCGGGCCCTCTGTAGCCGAAGCCAACAACGTTGACCACTTGACCACACAGGCGGCATGATCTTTGATTTATTAAATTCTTCTCCGCCTAGAATAGCAGAATAAGCATTAAAACATTGGAAAAATATCACGGCAAAGAAATAATGAATAAAATAAATGTCTCCATAAATTTCGTTTTTTTTGAACGTCGCAAATCGAACGCCGTCACGAACATGGCGTTGTATGCTGTTTCCAATCAATCCAATAGGTAGCATTAGTTGCATTAGCATTTGAAATTTGTCAGCTAGCTGACGTGCCTCCCAATTTGTCATGACTTTTTTTAAGTTTTTATAAATTTTCACTCAGTTTTCGTTCCAATTAATCATTCTGGTGTGAAATTCTATAAATCTCCTTATGGTCTATCCCTAGATTCATGTATATAGGTAGAAACAGTGTTTTTTGATTGGCTTATGGTGTGGCGCGATTTATGTGAAATAAAATTTAAACGATGTTGTGCTTAGACTTCGTGACACTGTACAACTGCAACGAATATACGAAACACACTGCTCATATGATGCATCGCAATACCCACTGATGTTTCGAGAAGAAGACGATAGATATCACTTCAATATCAAGATGATAAATCCATTGATCGGTGGGTATCGAAATCATAAATTTCATTTCATCATGATAATAATTTCACTCAGCAAGAAGGTTAGCTCGATGAATTATGACGCATAAAGTTTTTAATATTATTATTTCATTGATTTGAATAAAATACACAAATTTGCTCACGATTAAAATTCACTGAACTCCTTTTTTATACGACTTCAAAATAACACGGTGCAAAGAAAGAGAAAAAAATCGATTCATTTAAAAATTTGGACAGAAATATTACACAGGTTCTGGATATCTCAAGAGATCAAAGCGATGTCGAACAAAATAAGGTTTCGTCTATTGTCTCATAGTGATGGTGAATGATTTTTGTTACCTTTGATTTTTTTAAACTATTTTTAAAATAAAATTAAGATACAATAAGCAATAATGAATTTAATATAAAATTTAAAATAAAATTTAAAATATCTTTGATTAAATAAATTTTATACTAAAATGAACTTCCACAAAGTTACCGCCGAAACCATCGAAAGTAATAACAAATTTTATTTTTTGATATCCTGAATTGATTTTTATACAAGGAAATCTTTTTACATCAATTTTTTTTATTTTAGTAAATTTGTTTACACGTTTTCTTTACTCGATACCGCGTTGAACGTATCTACTGTGTAAATGGGGAGATCAGTGTTAAGGTGTTCCTTTGAAAACGGAGAGCATATCGATTTTTATTTTTTTAACTATAGTCGCTTCAGATGCTGTAGTGATTTTTTTTGTATGTACAAGTTGTAGATAATCGATCTTTATAAATATAAATACTTTATTGAATAATTAAAAAAAGTGCTTATAAAATTAATATTGTTTTTTTAAATAAATCAATTCTTCCATAAATAAAAATGTTTTTTTTAGTTCGTTAAGATTGTAAACAAAACGTAAAACATGTCATTTGTGCTATAAAAATAACGCATATTCATATAAGCGATTGAGTGGAGTCATTGGCAATAATTGTTTCGACTATTTTTTTTTTTAATAAAACTTACTATGTCTGGCAGTTTGTTAGTCAAGTTTGTTAGCCAACGCCAGATCGAAGAATGAACGACGCTTTTAATCAAGAATTGGAACGTAAACGTGAATATGATCGAGATGCATTGAACTAATCAGCTCTAACGAATGTACCACTATTGAACTCCCAACAGAAGGAAGTGTACGATACGTTAATGAAGGAAATTCATGTGGAAGTGTGGCTTATTTTTCCTCGATGCGCCCAGTGGAACTGGAAAGACATTCCTGATGTTAAAACTCCAAAGGACTGAAAAACCGTCATGCAAGATTACGAAACACTCAGCGATGGCCAAAGTTTTAGTAGCAAGCCCAAGTGATGATTTACCAGGGATGAATGCAGAATGGCGCACAAAGCGCATTGAAGGCAATCAATTGAACTATGAAAGATTTGAGCAATGACTCAAGATATTTTGGGAGCGCACTGAATCTTTTCTCTGGTGATTTCCAGCAATTGCTGACTACAGTATTTTTGTCGACGTGTCGAACGGATTGATTTCGTTTCATGCGCTGCAGTTTTTGAGTCATGTTAGGAATGCCAACGCCAGATCGCGGAATGAACGACGCTTTCAATCGAGCATTGAACCAATCAGTTCAAACGAATGTAACACTGTTGAACCCCAAACGAAAGGAAGTGTTCGATAAGTTGATGAAGGCAATTTATGATGGAAATGGTGGCTTATTTTTCCTCGATGCGTCCGGTGGAGCTGGGAAGACATTCCTCATGTCATTGATTATGGCCACTGTTCGTGCGAGATATAAAATATCTGTAGCAGTTTCTTCTCCTGGAATAGCAGCCACGTAGATAGAAGGATGCTGAACGGCTTGTTCAGCGTTGAAATAGCCGTAAAACCTTCAAATCACTGATAAACCGACATGCAAACAGTCAGTAATGGCCAAAGTATTGGTAGAAAGTAAAATCATCACCTTGGATGAATGCACAATGACGCGCATTGGAAGCACTCAATCGAACTATGAAAGATCTGCGCAATGATTCAAGATCTTTTGGAGGCAAAATGATTCTACTATCTGGCGATTTCCGCCAAACACTTCAAGTCATTCCAAGATCGACCGCTGCCCATGAAATAAACGCTTGCCTGAAATCATTGACTGTGGCGTTATGTGAAGAAAATTCAGATGACGACAAACATGCAAATTGCATAATTTAAACTTCACAATTCAAAATCAAATCGTTGGTCTACAACATTCTTTCAAATCTATCAACCGTGTAACAAACGAAAACGAAGCAACCAACTATCCAATTGAATTTGTAAGCTCATTGGATCTGCCTTTCTTGCCACCGCACAATTAACAACTTAAGGTTGGCTCGGTAGTCATTATGTTACAAGTTATCAAGTTAACATAACACTTATTGATTCTGAGGCGGTACGAAGTTCGTTGGGTCAGCTAGTATTATATAATTTAAAGCTATACAAATCGTAGTGGTAATACATTTAGAAAATAATGTTTTTATGAGTGAAACTTCGTTTAGTATAAATTATCAGATTTTTTTGATTTAAACGTTTGATAATCTGATTTAATCCTATCCGAAATTATGTCGCCTAAATAATTGCATTGTTTTTGCGGACAATAGTTTATTTTGGAGAGTTTGATAGCTGCAAGTGTATTTGTCAAACACTTCTTCGGAGACAACAGTTTCCCCTTCTTGCTATTTTCAAAGTCTACCGAAATTGGTCAAATATTTTTCTGTCATGTTGAGACTTTCTTTTGAGGTTGAAAAGTCCAAATACGAGCAATAATTCAACACATTTTGCACAGAAAACCATCGCAAATTGGTTTCACAACTCTTGACCCACTAGATTTTTAATATTTTTTAAAAGTGAAAATGAAAACTCTCTTCTCTTTTACGTTTCTTAACTACTCTACAAAAACGATGTTGAATTTTCCCTCAAGGTAGAATAACGTTTGTTTCTTCCCAGCTTTGTTTTTTGTCAGCACCTGGTTTTAATAACATCACTGGACCTTCCAATTCATCAGCGGATGTGGTGCGCTTCATCTCCGGATGAGTTTCCAGTTTTTAATAAAATTTTAGTATTTTTAAATAGTTAAGAATATATGAATACAAAACATTTAAAGGCATCAAAAAAGTGACAATTTTTATTGCAAACTATAGCCTCTTAAAGGTTTGCATATAAACGTCCGCCAGAAAGTTATATATGTTTTTATGATTCTCTTCATGTTTACAAACAAAACTATTTGGCATCATAAAATACCGTAATAAAGATTACGCCAAACTTTAAAGATTTCCTGTGCACTAAGGAAATTTTCACATTATAGAATTTTAAAACCCATGTTGCTTTTAGTTGTGAAGATGCAAATATCGCGTTCTCTGTTTAACTTAGCAAAATTGTTGGTTGATCTCGCCCTAATCTTTTTTTGATGCTTTTTCTTCTCGCAGATTTCAATTCGTATATCTCCAACGCATTCTTACATTTAAAGATCGATAAATCAACTAGAGAAGTACAATATCAATGATTTCGAGCAAAAATCTTCTATCGCAGTAATATTTTTATATTTATTTTTTTATATTTGGATGCAAAACTAATTTTTCTAGGAATACCGAAATTGATAAATAATTATTGACAATATTAAGAGAAATATTGAATGTTTTAATGGCTCAACTGGCTGTGCCTGCATCATGGGCATGAAGGTGTTAATAGTGCACGAAAGCGAATTGTGAGAAGGTAGAAGGCCGCCTATAAAAAATTATAATGGCTTGTATATCAACGCACTTTTTCTAAAATCATGACCTTTTTTTAGTGAGAAGCTTTGAAATTGACGTTTGAGTGTTCCCTCGTACTAGTAGGCTATGTTTAGGATGAAGTATTGAAGTTTATATGAAACATTTACAATTTATGCAGAAAAAATTGTTTCAACAATTTCCGTACAACTTATTTTTTATATCTAGTGAGAATAAATAATATATAGATTTTATTTTTACAGACAAATCAAAATATTATATTTCAATTTTGTGTTTTATTTTATGAAAATTAAGAAATACTTTTGTTTATGTCGTGTGTTGTAAGAAAAAGGTTTTCAAATGCTGAAACACAGTGTGAGTGTAGATCATTGATTCACAACCTTTACCTTCTAGCGGGCCGCGTAAAACAAATTATAGTGGGTTAAATGATTTAAGGTACGCTCAATCCTTTTTTATACCGAAAATTTGTACGCTCCATGTAAAGCAGCCTTAAAACCGTGTAAAAAAGATTAAGTGAATTTAGATAAATGAGTACTCAATAAGTTCAATTATATTATTTTGACCGTGTTATTTCGAAAATAAATAAGCCATGCAAAAAAAGGATTGTGAGCACTTGCTCATTAAAAATCATTTCACTGTGAAATATGTATTTTAATTTATATGCAATTCATAAATTAATGCGTTCTTGGTCTTAATTTTTAACTTTTTTTTTAATTTGACATATTTGTTAGCCTGTTTTTATGAACCGATTAATTCTCCTTCATTGAACAAAAAGCTTGCTAACATTAATTAAATAAATGTTTCAAGTGAAAAAATATGTTTGAGAAAAAGATTTAAGGGCCGCCACAAAAATCAAAAAGGGCCGCGGCTTGTGCATCACTGGTGTAGATCCTATAACTTATTATTGAGCTTATTATTGTTGCCTTTATTTTTGTATATCATTACAGGCAATAAGTATGAACCCTTGTTAGAATACTTTTTTAAGCATATAGTGTCTAAGGTGAATTCTCGTAATTTTCAGAAGGCTTTTGATAGAATACAGCAGGTGTTCTTAATCTTATTGCGGTGACAGGCACACTTGAGATTTAGGGAAAGTGTTGGGCGCAGGCCAAATTTAAAAAAAAACAACAACATTTATAGCATTAAAAAGTAACATATATTAATTTTATTATAAATCCCTTAACAGCTTTAAATGTGCTATATTCATGACATTACTAAACTATTAATTACAAGCTGTAATCTGTAATCGCGGATATAATAAATATATTCATAAAAATCATAATCGAGCTGCTATGTCCAATATCGACAGCCCTGCAGTATTCATATTTTATCATTTTAGAATTATTTAAATGTTTCAGTTTGCTAAAAAACCTTGACCTCGGGACATATATCGACAGCCCTGCCTTGCAAATTTAAATTGTATATAATTTAATTTTTAGAATATTTAATATTAAAGTTTGCTATATTTAGCAATTTATTTATATATATCTATATTTATTTATTTCCGCCTGTGTGGTCGAGTGGTCAACGTTGTTGGCTTCGGCTACGGAGGGCCCGGGTTCAAATACCGGTACGGACAGTTTTAATAATTGATTTTTCAATCGATTTATGAATTTCTGTTCAAAGGCATGGATGTATGTGATGTCTTGAATTCCCCCCTCTCACCCATCCTTTCCTATGAACACCGAGAGCGATTAGCTTACCACTAATCCTGTCCTAGCTCTATCCTTCTTTCCTTACTCTCTTTGGAAAATGAGAGGTTGGGTAACTGACTAACAAACAGTTCTCGTAGAAACACTTCTGTTGAGATAAACTCCATTAGGAGTCCATATGCTCCACACTGGGAGCGGACATGGTTTAAAAATATTTATTAACTAGCTGACCCGGCATGCGTTGCAATGGCACTCAAAGAAAGAAAGTGTTTTATTTCTGTTTATTGAAGTGTTTTTGGATATATTTTGTTTTTTTGTCTGTTGCGTATATGAATAGATCTGAGGGTTTTTCAACGCGTGAACAGGCCAGATACAGCTGTCGATGTGAGAAGCATGGATTTTTAAAATTGAGTCCACACACTTGTAGCGATTGTCCAAATGCGAATCGCACCGGGAACTGCAAACATTTTAATTCGAATGGCCTATCTGCCGGAATTATTGGAATACTTGGCAACAGTGATTATTGCATGGTCTATTAATGTGAAGATTTTTATTTATTACCTTCTCCAACAGGGCGCAGCGATAATCGTCTATCACGTGGAAATGTTCCTATATGGGCGTAGGAAATATATTTCCCACATATTTCTTACAATAAAAACGATAGAATTTTTGAAAAACTTGTTCTATATTTCGCGAGCCAAGTGCTACAAGGTTATATGTGGACAGCTGCAGCAAAAAAGATATGGGCATTTAAAATTTTGAATGCTCGTATTTTGAAAATTATAAATGATTCCAAGGTTCTTTTTGATAGTACATGCATCAGGCATGGGCAACCTATCTTAGATCTGGGGCCAAATTATTAAACAAATTCGAGGAATATTAAATTAAATTAAACACGTTGCTATTTATAATATGGCGATGAACATGAACTAGTGGAGTGGAGCTATTGCAAGAGCCCGCCCCTACTCCATTATTTTTTTTTGTAATTTGAAGGTCTTTATGTTTTGACAGTAGCAGTAGCTGGTCGTTTTAATAAATATTTAATAATCTTTTGGCGACTTCATTACTCCGACCTTCTTATGGTTGCATTTCAAATTGACATTGCTGGTTGCCTGTATTAGCAAAAAAAATAATTTTAATAAAAATAAACGAAGTTATACCAAAAAAATGAATTCGGATCAGTGAATAACCATTGAAATACAAGCATATCTTAAGAAATGAAGACACTTTGGTTCATGTCGTTCATTTATTAGGCATTCGCAATCATTCAAGTATTAGAATATAACATTTAAAAAAAAAATGGGGTGAAGTGACAGATAGTTAACATAATTAATAAGATTCAACTAATGGCAAACCGACTCTCCCCGCAAAACAACAACATGGACTTAATACCAAACCGGCCGGGAAGTTGGGATCAATGTCTTAATCTGAGACGTAAGGTGAGCCTACTTTTTGATGATACCTTTCATTTCTTTTCTGACCACATTGTAATATTTTTTCGAATTGTTTTTTGGTTGGATTGGTAACATTTCAAAGAATATTTTAGTGTGACATTTCGTTCATTTTTAAATCACCAGACGGAGTAGTTGTGTAATAATATTGGTCAAATTTTTATCTACGAAGCACAGAAGGTCTTTAACTGAATTAGTCCCGTTTGAAAACATTTCTCCCAGTGTGACATTTGATGTTTTTTTAGTGACTAGCACAGCAGTTTTATAACTGCGTTGGTCTCATTGGAAATGCTTTTCTCCAGTGTGTGACATTTTATGCCTTTTTAAATTACCAGACACAACAGTTTTATAACTGCATTGGTCACATTTAAAAGGCTTTTCACCGGCGTGCGACATGATATGCGTTTTAAATGTACTGGAATAGACAGTTTTATAATTGCATTGGTCACATTTAAAAGGCTCTCCTCCAGTGTGTGACATTTTATGCGTTTTTAAGTTACCAGACATAGCAGTTCTATAACTGCATTGGTCACATTTGAAAGGCTTTTCTCCAGTGTGTGACATTTTATGAGTTATTAAATTACCAGACAGAGCAGTTTTATAACTGCATTGGTCACATTTGAAAGGCTTTTCACCAGCGTGCAACATGTTATGCGTTTTAAATGTACTGTAATAGACAGTTTTATAATTGCATTGGTCACATTTGAAAGGATTTCCTCCAGTGTGACATTTTATGCGTTTTTAAGTTACCAGACATAGCAGTTCTATAACTGCATTGGTCACATTTGAAAGGCTTTTCTCCAGTGTGTGACATTTTATGAGTTTTTAAATTGCTAGAACGAGTTGTTTCAAAATTGCATTGGTCACATTTGAAAGGCTTTTCTCCAGTATGTGACATTTTATGAGTTTTTATACTACTAGACCGAGATGTTTCATAAGTGCATTGGTCACATTTGAAAGGCTTTTCTCCAGTGTGTAACATTTTATGCACATTCAAGTTACCAGACCGAGCAGTTCTATAACTGCATTGGTCACATTCGAAAGGCTTTTCTCCAGTGTGTGACATTTTATGCCTTTTTAAGATAGCAAACACAGCAGTTCTATAACTGCATTGGTCACAATTGAAAGGCTTTTCTCCAGTGTGTGACATATTATGCGTTTTTAAGCCGCCTGCGTCAGCAGTTTTGTAGCTGCATTGGTCACATTCGAAAGGCTTTTCTCCAGTGTGTGACATTTTATGCCTTTTTAAGCTAGCAAACACAGCAGTTATATAACTGCATTGGTCGCATTTGAAAGGCTTTTCTCCAGTGTGTGACATTTTATGTGTTCTTAAGCGAACAGCCCCATCGGCTCTATAACTGCATTGGTCACATTTGAAAGTCATTTTTCTAGAATGTAATTCTATATTTGGCTGTAACAAAAAAAGAAAGGGCAGATTAAATATCGCATCGGTCTCACCACTTATTTGTTTTAATTAACGAGAGCAGAAAAAAAGAATTGTTTGTCATCATAATATTATAATTTTAGGTCTTTATTCAGTTTTTCTGGTTTTTAAGTCATTTAAAAAGAGTTTGAGACAAAGGAAACGAAATTCTAGCAAGAATGTGACAATAGTGACCGTTATGTCTGGAAGCAAATATGGAAATCATTAATATTTTTTTATTTACTCGTATGAAATAAAATATATTGATTTATAAAATACAACCCTGACACTATTAATGCTAGATGTTAGAAATACCTTTTTTGACTGGTGATGTTTTTTTTGTTCAATAAATTTAGGATGTACTTCAAGTGGCTCGTGTTTGATGTCAATTGAATGATCCTCATAGCAAATGTCATTCATATTGTTTTGACGAATATCGCTTCCGATAGAATCCTGATAAGAGGACGACAGTGATTCGTGCTCAGATTCTATTTTGATATCCGTTTTTAGCTTCTTACTTCATTTTTACATGAAAACAAAAATAAAATGGTAAATATCACCCCCCAGTTTTCCCTTTTGTGATTTACTTGAACGATCGAATACATATTATATTCATAAAGTATCAATAATAAAAGTGCAATCATCAATTCAAAATATAATAGGGTATGCGAGCTTTACGGCACAGCTTCATTGTAGACATTTCATTGTAGCTACGGCACCATTTGTTATTGAATAATGAAAAGTTTACAAACCTTTTCCCCCCATCGGAATGCCTAATGGCATGCTGCTTCAGTATGTTTGATGATGGGAATATGTCATCACAAATACGACACACGAAATTTTGTTCATTAAACACAGCATTTTCTACTTGAATAATGGCGACCATTTTCTGCTGCAATATTTCCGTTATAATGTTTTGTTCGTGTATATGAGCTTTTGATTGTGATTGATCCCAAGGCAGAGTCTTTGATGGTAATTCAGTAGAGTTCACACCGGTAGTTTGAAACTGAAATTAAAAATAAAACACAGCAGTACAAATAAGTTAACAAATTTATTCCAGTTCATTAACAATGTAGTTCTACCAAATTTGAATTGTTTGAATTTTGTACTTTTCCATGAGTTTTGTCGCTAACGACCCGGGTTTCGCCTTTCGGAATCTTCAGGCATTCCAAGTGCACGAATGTACTTGAAGTGACGCGTAGTAAACAGTTTGTATCGTTTATATACAAAAATATAAGAAGACCACTAAGTTGAAAGGCTATTAATTGGACCTATGGAAAAGTACAAAATTCAAACAATTCAAATTCGATATTAAAATTCCATCAAGCACCCTCAGTCGAAATACTTAATTAATGTAGTTCTACAGTAAATTCGTTGCCCTATTGTATTTCTTTTCCCGTTAAATCGATACGGTCTCTGGTAAAATTTATGACACAGATATAAACATTTTTTTTTTGTTATGGTTAATTGTCTTTGTTCAGCTTTTTGGTAGTTATTTTAGGAAAAGAAAACAATACGTATCGTATGGGTTTTTTTAATGAATACAGTTTTGACAAAAAGTGACAGCACGGCTTGGCAGGAGGAGGGGGAGGGGGAGGGGGAGGGGGAGGGGAAATCGAGGACATCTTACACTCACTCACTCAGACAAACAAACAAACAAACGGACATTATCGACTATTAATATCGACAATAAAAACAAAACATAAAAAGTTTTACCAATGCCATTAAGCAAATACGAGATTCTTCACTGAGAGTCTCAGGAAGCGAAACATATTGGCGATGTTGTAATCAAGGATAATAACCTGGTGCATCTATAAGCGTCAATAACGAGGAAACTACAAATGGAGCGAAATTATGAAACGTAGAAGACAGGAAACGATTATTCAAGCGAAATACCATTGAAATATCTGTCTGAAAGAGTCATGTAGTCAAATAGTTCTTTCTTCATATATAAACGGACGATTCACAGAACAAATATGAAATACGGCTACACATTTTCGGGTTATCATTTACTTTAGAGTAGGAAGAATGAAATTATAATTACAATAATAATAAATCTTTTGTTTATGTGACGTATGTTTTTCTGATGGTAGCATTGACGCGGCGGCCATGATGGATTATTTGTCAGTGAGTTTTCTACTCTAAAGTAAATGATAACCCATTTTCGTACTAATATAACGTAATTAGCGTAAACTGTTACTGCGTTAACGACAATGTGGCCTTTTCCTATATGGTAAAAGAAATATGGGTAATCATTAACACTAGAAGCTGAAACTCTCTGACAGTTAATTCAGTGCTAGTGCTGCCAATGGAAAAAACATACTTTCTCTCTCTCTCTCTCTCGCTCTTATACCTAAGTGCAAATGTTATTGTTTATACTGTAATATTTAAAATAAACATCTTTCGATGTTTCTTAATATAATAATAAAGTTCTCCATTTCTCAGCCTTTATTTCCTGAGCACTCATCAACTGATTCACTTCGACTATTGTTTTCGGAGCTTCCTCCCATCGTAAGTAAATTAAGAAATAGTAAATTAAGAAATAAAGATATTTACTTTTAAGATTACGGATATGGTGTTGTTCTTAGGTATAAACAATAATATTTTCTCTTAGGTATAAGAGCGAGAGAGACAGAGAGAGAGAAAGTATGTTTTTCTATTGGCAGTTCTGAAGCTGAATTAACTGTCAGATAGTTTCAGACTCTGGTGTTAATGATTACCGAAATATGGATACTCGCATTTATATGAACGGTGCAGAAAATGAATAAACGTTATAAGGCATATATACGTAACTACTATGGATAAAAATCGACAGAAAGATAACCTCAAAAGTTTCCAAGGCTTCCGGTTTCACAATTGGTACGTGATACCAACCGTCATCTGGTGGATGACCTTCTTCATTGTATTCTCGATCGACTGGCTCTTTTTTAACATCCATTTTTTTTGAAATACACTACATTAAATCATTGAAAAGTTGATGAATTCAAGGACGCAATAGTCTTCGGGCATTTGCAATAGACAATAGAGTGACTTTTTTTTATTGCTTATGGTATTTATGAATAATATTGAATGCGAGGTAAAAACTGTTACCTAGTTCTTCTGAAACATGAAGATTGAATAAGAACTGTCAATTCTTAGTGGGAAGGTCTTAAATTACTCTCGTTATAATTAAAGCGTGCAATTAAAATTCAATATATTTATAAAAATGGAGCGGTCTCAATAATCACAACCAATATAAGGTGTACATGTTATTTAAAATGATAATCGTTAAAAGCATCGCAAAAAAACAGATTTTTGAGCCTAATTATATTTTATTTAATGGTGTTCACTGTCATTATTTGTTGGAAAGGCATAATATAAATTTTAATTTAAAATGAGATTATTAATTTGTACATTCTTTTGATGATTGACTCCACTTTATCAATTATTTTTGGTAGATTAAGGTGAATAGTAAGGAAAGGTATGTTTTAATTCTGGATCGAATTCGGCATAAATCGTACATACCATAAGCAATAAAAACACATTCAATTATTGTCTATACCAAATGCCATAAGACTAGCGTCGTTAAATAAATTGCGAAAGAACGTTGTGTATCGCAAAAAAAAAATGGAAGTAAAGAGTGAACCAGTTGATCGAGAATACAATGAAGAAGGTCATCCACCAGATGACGCTTGGCCTGAATTACTAACTGTGAAGCCCGAAGTCCTGGAAACTTTTGAGGTTAGCTTTCCGCTGATTTTGTCCATAGAAGTTTGGTATATGTGCCTAGCAATGAGAATTATTTTCCTACAATCAACACCGTTAATATCAATGGAATAATTTACCTAATTCTATAACAAATAGGCTGACATTTTCCTATTTCTAATTAATTAACCTACATGACTGCGTTGTTCTTAGCTGCAAGTAATTAATTTTCGCGATAGTAAATATTAGCGTGGAGAGAAACACATCTAGCCTTCTAACAACACAGCAAATACAACAAATTTGAAATATGGCGACAAATTTACGCAACGAAATTTCATTTCGCATAGATTATCAGTTTTCTTGATTTGAACGTTTGGTTTTATGATTTCTTCCCATCTGAAATGACATTGCCTGAGAATCGCATTGTTATAATTCATTGCTTATTTCATTCACTGCAAAGTTTCTACAAAGTGTAATAACAATGTCACAAATATTTTTTTTATCCATGTCCACAAATGACGGATCTTATTTGAATAGAATGATAGAACTTGAACAAGACGGAGTAATAATTGATGTATCAACAAAAATCACCAACTTCCTCCATTTTGAACACATAGCTTTCAATCGATAACTTCGCTGGCAACTCGACCGCGGGCGATATATTCAAATTTTTGTATAACACAAACATTCCGTTTAAATGTCATTGTAATTGATTTAAATTGGTCATTATTTTTCAGAACGCTTCCCTTAGTATCAAATCTGAATTTAAAACCGACATCGGACAGCCCATCTTCAAAGAGGAAGTCGCTCTTAGAGAATGTGCGGTAAACTGCAAAGATTCAGAGAGTGATGCGGAATCTACTTCTTTTGCATTGGAACTCATAAATCAGGTAACACGATTAAACACTGTTAAGAAAACATTTCTTTTTTATGTTTTTATTAATGCCTTCACGCACAAGAATCTGCTAGAAACCTCCTCAGTGTCATTCCCATTGGCAGGCTGGCTCTACACGTGAGAGAAAAAACCATTCATGTCTACGATTTATCAGAAAACATCACATTCTCAAGAATGGTGGGAAAACACGTGGCCAGATACATTTCCCTTCGAACGTTCAAACTTATAAAGTTTAGCATGCCTTAGACAAAGTGAGTTGGATAAATCAATGGGTAATTTATGGATATGGACACCCTCACACAACATGTGCAATAATGAATACGGCATTGATTAAGCATGCATATGGACTCCTAATAGAGTTAATCTCAAAATAAGTTTGTCTACGAAAACTGTTTGTTACTCAGTTGCTCAACCTCTTTTTTTCCAAAGAGAGTAGCAACAGAAAGTTGAGTAAACAGGGTTAGTGCTTAGCTAATCGCTCCTTAAACGTCCCGTTCGTAGAACAGGATGGTAGAGAGGGGAAATTAAAGTCATCACGCACATTAATAAATCCATTTAAAAATCAATTTACATAATTGTCCGTACTGGGATTCGAACCAGTGACCTTCGTGGTTGAAGCCAACCGCGTCGACCTCTCGACCACACAGGTGGCAAATCTCTGCTGTTCACTTATAATACACAGCTAAATCCTTTTTAAAATCATATGACGCATCATCATCTCACGAACCTGATAAGAGAACAGCTACCGTTCTATAATTGTCTACTTGTGGCTGCGCCATTGTTAAAACTTTGCGTAATCTTATATATAACAAGAAAAATGCCTGACTTCATAACGAAATTAAATCTATATATATAAAACAAAGTCGGGTTATTTACACCATGTATATCTCAAGAAGGGCTTGGCTTATTTAATGATATTTGATATAATAAATTCGTGTCGGCCTAGAATAGGATAATAAGCATTAAAACATCGCAAAAATATCACGGAGAAGAAATTATGAAGAAAATTAATATTCTCATACAGTTTTCAAATAAAAAACAGCTTGAAATAATGAAAATGTCGTTGTTTGCTGATTTCATCGACTAGATAACAAGTTGTTTCCAAAATTTATTTTTTTCTGCTTCTTTTGCATACGATTGACTTTTTAATAATTTTTAATTTAGAGTATGGATTAGAATAAAAAAAATCGACGATATGAAATGAAAATGAAAGAAAATCGGATAATGTTGAAATAAGGTTATGCTTATAATTAGGTATTATAATTTTTTTGACAACAATATTACGTTGTTTGCACAAACGTTGCTCTACTCTGATATGCCACGTTAATACATTTGGAACGCTGCATCGAAAAAATTTTAACGTCAAAAGCAAGGCGATGCGGTTCCTGATCACCCAAATGATCAATGATGCTCTCGGTCGCAAAAACACAGTTCATCCTAAAAATGACGAATGCTTCTACTTGCATGTCAACAGCTCAATTTGCTTGAAAATGATACTCATTGGGACATGACAATCGCTGAAGAAATTGTTTCTGAATCTACAAGTCAGATACGCACATTATTTTCTAGCATTATTTTGAGATGCTTCCCATCGAATCCCCGTGAACTGTGGAACAAGTACAAGGATGACATGTCCGAATAAATTTTACATCGTTCAGTTCAGGCAATCCCGATCACGAGATGAATGAAGAGATACATAACTAGGCTTTGCTTTTGATCGAAGACATGTGTTGCCTCATATGCGGCAGTTTGTTAGTCAAGTTACGAATGCCAGCGCCAGATCGTGAAATGAACGACGCTTTAAATCGAGAATCGGAACGTGAATATGATCGAGATGCATTAAACCAATCAGTTTGAACGAATGTACCACTGTTGAACCCTCAACAGAAGGAAACGTACGATACGTTAATGAAGGCAATTGATGATGGAAATGGTGGCTTATTTTTCCTCGATGCGCCCGGTGGAGCTGGAAAGACATTCCTCATGTCATTGATTATGTCCACTGTTCGTGCGAGATAAAAAATTGCTGTAGCAGTTTCTTTTTCTGGAATAGCGGCCACGTATATAGAAAGATTCCAAACGGCTTATTCAGCGTTGAAATTGTCTTTAAACCTCCAAACCACTGAAAAACCGACATGCAAGATTGCGAAACACTCAGCAATGGCAAATTTTTTGGTAGCAAAAACAATCATCACCTGGGATGAATTGACAATGGCGCATAAATGCGCATTGGAAGCACTCAATCGAACTCTGAAAAATCTGTGCAATAAGTCAAGACATTTTGGACGCGCAATGATTGTACTATCTGGCAATTTCCGCAAAACACTACCAGTCGTTCCAACATTGACCGCTGCCGATGAAATTAACGCTTGCCTCAAATCATTGACCCTGGCGCTATGTGAAGAAACTTAACGGTCAACGGTCAACGGTAACGACCGTGTTCCTGTTGACGAATAGAACGAATTGATTTCGTTTCCGCTGAATTTTAGCAATTTCGTCTCAACGAAAGACGGTTTCATCAACAAAATGTTCCCAAACATCTTATCACAAAAATCACTATTAGTTGATTGAACGAGCAATTCTTGCGGCGAAGAACAAAGATGTGGATCATTTAAATGAAATCGACCAAAGTGATATCAAAAACGAAGTTTCAGGACATCGACCGATCGCAGTGGTAATAAATCTAAAAAAGAGTGTGTTTCATGAAAGAAACTTTGCAGTATTTCTATGCAATTATTTGCATCCTTTGCTTTTTTTCATTGCACAAAAATGTTCACTGCAGATCTATGCTTGAAACATAACACCTATTAGCTATCAAATTTCTACTGAGTGTCATTTTGACAATCAGATATTTTAATCACTTAACAGTTTTTATTTGAACTTGATTAAAGTAAGCAAGTTTTCGCACCAACTGTTTTCGTGCATCGGCTGCATACAATTGCTAGCAATGTCTTTAAAAAACTGTAGATTTTGAGTTTTTCTTTTAAAATCGACACATATGTGTGATATGTTTCATAAAATTTTTATTCGAAATATGTAGGTAACACATAATTCTTGCCCGACAAAAACACGATGGTACTGAATTGTGGGATGCTATATTGTGTGCCTGTTGGCGTATTCCACCAGTAAATTCAGTATTTTTATGATATTATTATTTGATTTCTTATAGAATTCAAAGCGACCTTAGGCGCAACGTGAATTAGAAAAAGAAGCGAAGAAGCTGGTAGACTCGTCAGACGAAGAAGATGTGGACGATGAGTGTGTTCAGTATCCGGAAGACGATATGGATTGGGACATAGACACCCGACTAGACCAAATTCAATCAGTGCCCAATCATGAACATGACACCACTCTGACGGAGACAACAAGCACAGAGATTTGCTCAACTTCAAATGGGCTAGAACCGTATGCAAACCACGTTTGTGTACAAGTTATACAAGAAGAAAATTCTACTGCTGTGCCAGAAGCTGAACGACATATGCATGAAAAGAAGCGAGAGTGGAAAAATGAAATAGAGATAATTTGCAACGTGAACTTTGATCAAGACATTATGAAACCAACTAAACAATACACCCAGAAAACCCAGCCGCTTGATTATTTTAGAGATCTGCTTTCGACTGAGCTGTTGGAGCTTTTTGTCCATAGCACAAATGGGTATGCCGAGCAAGAAAAATCCCAAAACTGGACAAGGATTGATATGCAGGAGTTATGTGCCTATTTAGGGATAGTCGTTCTTATGAGGCTCCTACCACTTCAAAATATAGAATTATACTGGTCGACGGATGAATTTTTCCACAATCCAGCCATAAGCCGAGTAATGGCTTGTAAAAGATTCAAAAAAATTACAGCAAATTTTCATATCACCGATAATTCATCTGCTATACCCCGAGGGAAACTGGAGTATGATAAAATCGGGAAAATTCAACCAATGCTACAAATCTTGAATAAGTCATTTCGGGAAAATGTTATCAAATCTAAACATATGACAATCGATAAATCGATGATAAAATTTAAAGGAAAGAGTTCTTTGAAACATTATTTGCCTCAAAAGCCTATCGAAAGGGGCCACAAAGCGTGGGCTCGCTGTGACGCTAAAACCGGTTATCTCTATGAATGTAATTTTTCTCAAGGGATGTCGTATTCACCAATCGATGACAATGATAATGATGGACTAGGCTATAAAGTTGTCACGTCGCTTTGTGAAAATGTGGCTTCGGGAACGCTTGTAGCTTATGAAAATTTACTCAATTGGTACGTTCAGAGTCAACCGTAAAAGTCTGCCTCGTTCAATTACAAAAAAAAACAAATAATAAATATGAAAAACTAAGCCCTGGGGAGTTCATGTTTCAACATGCCAACCCTATCTCACTGATAAAGTGGCGTGATAGAAAAGATGTCTTCGTGATGACTACTGCGTTTGATCCAAAAAAAGGAAAAACTATTCAAAGCCAGAAAAACGGTACAAAAAAAAATGTTTTGTCCACTGGCCGTATACGAATACACTAAAAATATGGGAGGTGTGGATTAATTCGATCACTACCTTCATACTAGATTGGGAGAAAATCTAAGAAGAAAAATTGGTTCCGGTTATTGTGGTTTCTTTTTGAAGCGGCAGTTATCAATTCCTATATTTTATATATTCAAAATCACACTTCCCGACACAGCGCCCATCAAAATTTCCGACTGACACTAGCTCGAGGTCTTATAGCTAACTTTTCCTCGAGACAAAGACCTGCTGCGGTCTTCAAGAAAAAGAAGAGTGATTTTGGAGTTCCCGATGAAGTTCGACTTGCAAACGTCGGGGATCACATGCCAGCTTTGTCAATTTATAAAAGATGCCGTTTTTGCAGTACGAGAAAAGCTGAAAAAAGAACGAAATTTGTTTGCAAAATTTGCGATGTACCCATCTGCTTATATCCATGTTGGGGAAACTTTCACAAGCCACAACCTTTGAGTTCCAACAGATTTTAAATTGATTTATAGAGATATTTATTACTTTTTCTAACAGTGAGCATAGAGATAATTGTTTTCCAGATAAAAATGTTCCTATGTGGACGTAGAAAATATATTTAGTTTTGAAAGACTCGAAAATATCCAATGTATAAAAAATATACTGTTTGTCATATATGTCTTTATTAAAAGATATTTTAACCTTATTTATCTGATAATTATTTTCATATTAATATATGCAAATTCTTAAGTTGTGCATAGATTGTTGCTTTGTTTGAATCGGTGTTTTGCATTAAGCTACTTATTTAAAAAAAAAATGTATATATATTGTTCTTGTAATTATTTCCTCTAGAAAATGTATGCACGCGTGTGAAATATTATTTACTAAGAAGCTTGTGCTTCTTTCCTTATCTTGTCCGCCGCCCGCTCCCTGCCCGACTTGTAATCAGTTGCCTGACGCTTTGTATACGAATGCTTCGTTTCAATCGTGGTTGAAACACGTCCCGTCCTCTTGCTTCTGAAAAGAATTTTTGATTCTTTTGAAAGATTTTTAAAAGTCAAAATGACAAATAGATCCTCTTGTTGGGTCAACGGGCTTACAGCTTGTACACACTATCAAATCGAAGTCAAACCTACTTTTGTATAGAGAGCATATTATTCGACAGCACATCATCCGTTATTGGGCATTAGCACTCACTCACTTAAAATGAACAATCACGATCATTCCTAATGAAGTGGATTGACGGCAATATTTGGATTAAAACAATAATTTTGAAAGGGCTTTGGAGATCAGGTAATTCTTATCCATTTCCTTTCTCAGCGAGAACTAAGTTGCTTTAATTGCTCAATATTGATATAAAATTTGAATTAACTTTGATTATTCCATGTATTGTGTTACTAACTGTGACACGTGTTTCGCATCTTTCAGAAGCATCTTCAGACGAACTATCGCAAAGTTTGCTTAACCCGTGACATGCCATGCTAGAAAATCACGTTTCCTGCCATGGTGGCATCTCAGTTTCACTCATTATTGACAGTATTTAAACCTATTTTAGAAGCTAAAATATAATTTAAAAAAAATATTTTTGCTTGCAAATATATTCTAGGTATCATTTTCACCTTCCTTTTAATTATAAATGCTTTAATAAGAGCATAAAATCAGCTTTAATCAA
Source organism: Himalopsyche tibetana (assembly GCA_030503985.1). Lineage (NCBI taxonomy): Eukaryota > Metazoa > Arthropoda > Insecta > Trichoptera > Rhyacophilidae > Himalopsyche > Himalopsyche tibetana. The sequence continues at coordinate 2,869,122 of JAPJYX010000036.1, forward strand.
ATTCAAATATTTTGAATGCTTGATATTCAAAACTCGCCCTCAAAGCGATGTCTCAAGCATGTTTCATACGTGAAGGTCTAACGATGAATGAAAAAAATGTACCTTTTTGGTCATAAACTTGCCCCGCTGAGGCGGATGTAACGATAGCCAAACATAAGTTGATTATACAGCTCTTTGAGAAGTTCAAAATATTATTTGGACTATCCCAAAAATATTTCGTCAATAAGAAGTCATATTTATTTTTTGCATATTATATTATATAAAGAAAAAAGGAAAGATTGCAGAGTGTGTCGATATTTTATATTAATTTTAATTATTTTACAAATTGTTGTTTTTAACATGAATACAATTTACCAATCAGATAAAGTTTTATAGACTGTAAATATTTAGTGAAATATATATACAAGTAAAAAAAGTATCACTATTGACTTTTAAACTTTTTCCTTACAGGTTATTTGCTTATATGATAATATGTTTACACATCATAATAATTATTCATGAGTTTTAAATAAAATATGAGTTCATTGAGTATCTCATCTTAAAATCTTAACTGAATATTTTATATTTAATACCACCGTTTCAAAATATGATTAACTATAAATAGGTACATACATATATATTTAAATTAAATAAAAGCAACGAACTATTCAAATTATTCACCATGTCTTCGTGTAATTACAATATGTTGGACTTTATTGAATAGATTTATATTTTTCTCGTTGCAGTAAGTTTATTAGCATTAGAAAAAATATGTTAAGGAAATGAAGACACAAAGCATAATAAATAGTCATATAATTTTTGATTTATTGCCCTACTTAGCTATGTTTAAAAGTATGTTGTCTTTGAAGATGTCGGCAACTATTTACTGGAGGCGTAATTTTACTTTTCTAAAAGGTTTAACTACAATTTCTGCCTATTATAGCATGTTATTTCATGTAGTTTTTTCTCGCGACAATAAACGAAAATATTTGCTTTCGGTGCACATGTTAGCAAAAACGGCACACTCGACTTTTGGACACTTGTATGTATAAAGACAAGGATGAAAAAAACTCTATTGTATAAACCCACGAAAGTTTAAGCTTTTAGGTGTTAGGGTTTTTATATCGTCGTCTTTGTTTGACTTAAATGGATATTGGTATATCTCCCTCTAAGGTATTTGTGATGTCTTTGCTTCTCGCATATTACAATTTGTATATGTCTATCGCATTTTAGCATACAAATGTCGATAAATCATTTAGAGCAATACAATTGCAATGATTTTGTGCAAAAGACGTAATATTTTTGAATTTATTTATTTATATTTGGATGTAAAACTATTTTTTCTAGGAATACCTAAAATGATAAATAATTATTGACAATATTAAGAGAAATATTGAATGTTTTAATGACTCGACCGGCTATGCCTTTACCATGGGCACGGAGGTGTTAAGTAATGAAGCAAGATTGATTCTAACATTTTAAAATTATGAAATTACAAAATGGAGTTTTGGGTTTTTTTCCTTTTAAGAGAAGCAAGGAGCCCCCTCCTGTGTAGAATCGAAATAAAGCAAACAAATAATGATACTTATGGGTTGCAATCAATCAGATTGGGATTTTCCCTTTTTAAGGGAAGCAAAGAGGGAATTATAAAATTGAAACAGTGCAAACAAATTTAATCATACTACTTATGCCGTGAAACATTACAAACTATAAAACTAATGAGCTGCAATCAATCAGCTAGGTTGGTGATTACTCTATTAATTGGAAACAATTTAAGTAATTTATTTTTTTAACGATTATCATTTTATATAACATGTACAATTTATGTTGGTTGTGATTATTGAAACCGATCTATATTTATAAGTACATACAATTTTAATTGCACGCTTTAATTATAACTAGAGTAATTAAAGACCTTCTCCCCAAGAATTGACTGTTCTTTTTCAATCTTCATGTTTCAGAGGAACTAGGTAACAGTGTTTAACTCGCATTCAATTAAATTCATAAATACCATAAGCAATAAAAAAAAGTCACTCTATTGTCTATTGCAAAAGCCCGAAGACTATTGCGTCCTTGAATTCATCAACTTTTCAATGATTTAATGTAGTGTATTTCAAAGAAATGGAAGTTAAAAAAGAGCCAGTTGATCGAGAATACAATGAAGAAGGTCATCCACCAGATGACGCTTGGTATCACGTACCAATTGTGAAACCGGAAGCCCTGGAAACTTTTGAGGTTATCTTTCTGTCGATTTTTGTCCATAGTAGTTACGTATATATGCCTTATATTGTAATTCTTTTTCTGCATGGTTAATATAAATATATATATAAGGAAATGGCCATATTGTCGTTAACGCAGTTACAATTTACGCAAATTACGTAATAATAGTATTTCTTCTATGATGTTTCGTTCGTTTATATATGAAGAAAGAACTATTTGACAACATGACTCTTTCAGACAGATATTTCAATGGTATTTCGCTTGAATAAGCGTTTCCTGTCTTCCACGTTTTCATAATTCTTTCCATAATTCTGCACTATTTGTAGTTTCCTCGTTCTTTACGCTTATAGACGCACCAGATTATTATCCTTTATTTCAACATCGCCTATATTTGTGGCTTCCTGAGACTCTGTGAAAAATCTCGTATTTGCTTAATGGCATTGGTTAAACTTTTTATGTTTTGTTTTTATTGAAAATGCATCATGACACAAAAATCCCCAAACAATCTTAGTTTAATTGCTTATTATTCTTTCAGGGCGCTTCCCTTCGTATCAAATCTAAATTTCAAACCGATATCGGACAGCCCATCTTCAAAGAGGAAGTTGCTCCGAGAGAGTGTACTCTGAACTGCAGAGATTCAGAAAGTAACGAGGAATCGACTTCTTTTGCATCCGATTTCAAAAATCAGGTAACGTGATAAAACACCGTCAAGTAAACAAAGTTAAAATTCATAATTTAAATTTTTTTTATTTATGTTTTTACGTAATCGTGTCTCGAACCGAAAAATCGACCCATTCTCAAGGCTGCTTCGTACCAAAGCGTTATGTTACAATTTTCACTCCCTAAAAGTTTCTGGTAGTACGGATGATAAAGCCCAACATTTTTAATGCCCTTTTGCTAGAAATCTTAATGAGATTGTTAAATGTTAGTTTGCTCTCAAATTGTACGCCAATATCTTAACACACTTTGAGCGGGAAAGGTACCTTTGCGCCGGATCTGCTTTAACTTTTTCGGTTCTAAGCTCAAAAAATGCGATCCCAATACCAACATTTTCCTCAATATCAGAAGTAAGCACCTACCTAGTACCTAGTATGCATTTAAAATTTCATTAAAAAATAACCTCTGCTTTGGAAGATAGAGCGATTATTGTAAAAAATGATCTTTTCACCTGCCGCCAATTTTCGCCCGCTGTACGTTACAGTGAGCTATTACCAAAGCCAGCTTAAAGTGTGTTAAGCTGATTAAATTCTTAGAATGAAATTTCGCCATCAATTGAATAACGAAACAATTACACTCGTGACCCTCTTGTAAAGAATATTAGATTTAAATCGATTTTATTACATCTCCCCCAATCCACTATATTATTTATATTAAACTGCAGTCAGTGACAACCTTCTAACAAAAGATAACGTTTTTAATAATGTTTGCAATCATTCACGATAACAGATTTCAGCAATGGCTCCAAGTTTGAACTCTGGGGAACACTAAAATAAGTGCATTGATTAAAAAAGCCCATACGATACGTACTGTTTTCTGTTCCTAAAATAACTACCGAAAAGCTGAAAAAAATCAATAAACCATAACAAAATAAAATTAATGTTTATATCAGTGTCATTTATTGTACCAGGGACCATATAGATTAAACGGGAAAACAAATACAATAAGGCAATGAGTTAACTGTACAATTATATTATTTATGAACCGAAAGAAATTTGTTAACTTATTTGTTTTGCTGTGTTTTATTTTTGGTTTCAGTTTCAAACTAACGGTGTCAACTCTACGGCTCGAACTGAATTACCATCGATGAATCTGCCCTGGGATCAATCACAAGCAAAAGCTCATATACACGAACAAAAAACAATTGCGGAAATATTGCAGCAGAAAATTGTCGCCATTATTATAGTAGAAAATGCTGTGTTTAGTGAACAAAATTTCGTGTGTCGTATTTGTGATGATATATTCCCATCATCAAACATACTAAAGCAGCACGCCATTAAGCATTCTGATGGGGGAAAAAGGTTTGTTAGCTTTTCATTATTCAATAAGAAATGGCTACAATGAAATGTCTTTTTTTAACTCGATGCTATGAAGCTATGCTATGAAGCCAAAGCTCGTATACCAGAGAGAATCCTATTTTATTTTGAATCCATGATTGCTTTTTTCTTTTTTAAAAAGTTGATAATTTATTATATACTTCATTGACTGGCGCATATTGGTGAAAAACGCATTCAATATGACTTTTTAATGGATTTTGAATCGGCACGTAAACATGTTTAAAGTTTTACTTTCTGAAATTTATTTTCATCCATTTCATTCATTTTCTGTTCAATATATTCTTTCCCAGAGAGGGAGATTTAATACAAGATGAATTGTTTATTATTTTAAAAAGTTTACATTAAATGTATAAAACGAAATACATTGAAAACCGGTAAGATTAAGTTCGCAAGATGTTTAAACAGAATACTAGACAATCATTCTCCAAAACAATCAAATATACGTCAATGCCGTATCAAATCTTTTCAAATGGTGAAAGATGATTTTTGTTTTTGTTTTCATGTAAAAATGAAGTAAGAAGCCGAAAACGGATATCAAAATAGAACCAGAGCATGAATCACTGTCATCCTCTTATCAGGATTCTACCGGAAGCGATACTCGTCAAAATAATATGAATGACATTTGCAATGAGGATCATTCAATTGACATCAAACACGAGCCAATTGAAGTCCATCCTAAAATAATTGAGCAAGAAAAACATCACCAGTCGAAAAAGGTATTTCTAACATTTGGCATAAAAAGTGCATTCTCAGGGTTGTATTTTGAAATATAAATATTTTCAGACGAGTTAATAAAAAAAGTCACTTTTTGTCATATTATTACTAGAATTTCGTTTCCTTTGTCTCAAACTCTTTTTAAATGACTTAAAAACCAGAAAAACTGAATAAAGACCTAAAATTATAATATTATGATGACAAACAATTCTTTTTTTCTGCTCTCGTTAATTAAAACAAATAAGTGGTGAGACCGATGCGATATTTAATCTGCCTTTTCTTTTTTTGTTACAGCCAAATATAGAATTACATTCTAGAAAAAATACTTTCAAATGTGACCAATGCAGCTATAGAGCCGCTGCGGCTGGTCGCTTAAATACACATAAAATGTCACACACTGGTGAAAAGCCTTTCAAATGTGACCAATGCAGTTATAGAACTGCTCTTTTTGGTAACTTAAAAACGCATAAAATGTCACACACTGGAGAAAAGCCTTTCAAATGTGACAAATGCAATTATAAAACTGTCTATTTCAGTACATTTAAAACGCATAACATGTCACACGCTGGTGAAAAGCCTTTCAAATGTGACCAATGCAGTTATAAAACTGTTTTGGCTGGTAACTTAAAAAGGCATAAAATGTCACACACTGGAGAAAAGCCTTTCAAATGTGACCAATGCAGCTACAGAACTGCTGACGCTGGCAGCTTAAAACGCATAAAATGTCACACACTGGAGAAAAGCCTTTCAATTGTGACCAATGCAGTTATAGAACTGCTGTGTTTTTTAGCTTAAAAAGGCATAAAATGTCACACACTGGAGAAAAGCCTTTCGAATGTGACCAATGCAGTTATAGAACTGCGCTGTCTGGTAACTTCAATGTGCATACAATGTCACACACTGGAGAAAAGCCTTTTAAATGTGACCAATGCAATTATGAAACAACTCGGTCTAGTAACCTAAAAAAACATAAAATGTCACACACTGGAGAAAAGCCTTTTCAATGAGATCAAAGCACATTTAGAACATCTTTGTCTTGTAAATTTTAAGCGTTTAAAATGTCACATGCTGGAGAAAAGCCTTTCAAATGTGACCAATGTAGTTATGAAACTGCTGTGTCTGGTCACTTAAAAAAGCATAAAATGTCACACTGGAGGAAATTTTTCAAACGGGACTAATGCAGTTGTAGACCTACTTTGCTTCTACTACGGATTGTTTGTGGCTTTGTGACTTATTGATTGTCATTGCATATGCCAATCTTATAGGAAATTGAAGGCGTTTGAATTCAATTGGCTCGTCTGTGAGATTCATTTGAATTCGTGGCAGCAAAAAATTTTCAGCTCGCAATTTACCATTCAAAACGGTGACTTCGATTATGTTTTTCGTCAATGTTTGAATGACAAATCGCGTGCCATTGCACAACCGTGATGGGTTAAAATAACCAGAGATCAAACTTTCAAATGCCTGGCAAATCCAGAGAGCTCAAAAACTCTGTTGGATAGTTTACAGCTTTGTTGGCATCGAACGATTTGTATGATACCAAGTCGCAACGGCTTATTTAGCGTTGAAATTGCCGTTAAACCTTCAAACCACTGAAAAACCGACATGCAAGATTGCGAAATACTCAGCAATGGCAAATTTTTTGGTAGCAAATACAATCATCACCTGGGATGAATGGACAATGGCGCACAAATACGCATTGGAAGCACTCAATCGAACTATGAAAGATCTGTGCAATGAGTCAAGATCTTTTGGAGGCGCAATGATTGTACTTTCTGGCGATTTCTGCCAAACACTGCCAGTCGTTCCAAGATCGACCGCTGCCGATGAAATAAACGCTTGCCTCAAATCATTGACTCTGGCGCTATGTGAAAAAACTTCAGCTGACGACAAACATGCGAGTTGCATTGCTAAACGATCCATCTGCCGAAGATTTCTCCAAGCAATTGCTGACTTAAATTACAGTACAAGACAGCTGACGCCAATTCGTCATATACTTGAAAAATTTAATAAGACAAAAATTACATAAAAATCAAGAATTAAAATAGTAAAATTTTACAAACAGTTCACAAATACTAAATCAACAAAAATATCCACTTCTCTATGCAATGCGTTGATCAATCTAACGGCCCTTGGAACTGTTGACTCATACCTCTTAAGCGAGGTATAAGTTTTTAGAAATACAAGTTTTTGCTCATAGTTTCGCCCATGTAAGATTAAATTGGGAGCATGTAAATTAATAGTCATGAGAATTAGAAGATTATTAACTCGGCCCTGAAGGAGAAGAGAAAAATGCTTCGAACGGATCGATTTCGTTTCGCCGAATTTTAAGACGGCTTCATCAACAAAATGTTCCCAAACATCTAATCACAAAAATCACAATCGGTTGAGTGAACAAGCAATTCTTGCGGCGAAGAAAAAAGATGTGGATCATTTAAACTTCACAATTCAAAATCAAATCGTTGGTCCACTACATTCCTTCAAATATATCGACCGTATAACAAACGAAGACGTAGCAACCAACTATCCAACTGAATTTTTAAACTCATTGGACCTGCCTGGCTTGCCACCGAACAATTTACAACTAAAGGTTGGCTTGATAGTCATCATGTTTCAAGTTATCAAGTTAACACAACTCGTATTGATTCTGAGGCGTCACGAAGATCGTTGGGTCAGCTAGTATAAATAAAGCAAGAGCAACAGCCTACAAAAAAAGGGTTTTATGTATATATACGATAACAATATTTTATAATCAAATTTACCACTATTTACAATGATAAAAACCAGTCAATGTTTGGAAGGTTGTTCACACATTTGTAAAAATTTAGTTTTAAATATTCAAAGTGGGGTTAAATCAAATACTCTTCTGCTATTGTATATATTTTTAAAACCATATCCGCTCCCAATGTGAAGCATATGGACTCCTAATGGAGTTTATCTCAACAGAAGTGTGTTTCTACGAAAACTGCTTGTTACTCAGTTGCTCAACCTCTCTTTTTCCAAAGAGAGTAGAGATAAAAGGATAGGGCTAGGACAGGATTAGTGGTAAGCTAATCGCTCTCGATACACCCTATTCATATGATAGGATGGGTGGGAGGGGGGAATTAAAGACATCACAAACATCCATGCCTTTGAACAGAAATTCATAAATCAATTTATAAAACTGTCCGTACCAAGATTTAAACCCGGGCCCTCCGTAGCCGAAGCCAACAACGTTGACCACTCGACCAAACAGCGGCTATTGTATATACTTGTAGTAAAAATGAAACATTTGGAATTCGGCAGTAATGTCATTTATAATGTGATTGTAATAGATCGCCGTTCTCGGCTCACCACTCATCTTTTAAAACATGTAATAAATTTGGCCGCCTGAGTGGTCGAGTGGTCAACGTCGTTGGCTTAGGCTACATAGGGCCCGGGTTCAAATCCCGGTACGGACAGTTTTATTAATTGATTTACGAATTTCTGTTCAAAGACATGGATGTATGTGATGTCTTGAATTTCCCCCTCACCCATCCTATCCTAAGAACGGGACATAGCGAGAGCGATTAGCTTACCACTTATCCTGTCATAGCCCTATCCTTCTATCCCTACTATCTTTGGAAAAAGAGAGGTTGAGCAACTGAGTAACAAGCAGTTCTCGTAGAAACACTTCAGTTGAGATAAACTTGATAAGGAGTCCATATGCTCCACATTGGGAGCGGATATGGTTTAAAAAAAAATAGAACGCCGTTCTCGGCTCATTTTTGGTTTTGAACCCATGTTTGTCTTATATTGTATTTTTTCAAAAACAATTTCAAATGTTTTGTACTCTTGAATACTCTATTTGAAGTTTTGTATGAATATATGTATGATTCCCTCTACTTTGAATTAAATTCTTGTCGTTTTTGTATTTTTTGGTATAATTTCAAACTTTTTTTATTGTATAGTAAGCTATATTTTAATTTGACTTTTTAACTGATTTACTATGAAAACAACGATTAAGAAATAAACGATAAATATATGCTAAAATTCAAAATTTTATTTTCTCTAAAATGCGAAATTCAAACGTCAAAACGCTTTTTTTTTTAATAGATGCTTTAAATACGTGTCTCTAGTAATATATGAGTTATCCTATTTGGAGTAAATGGCCACTGCACGGCACCTGTATGTTCCCCTGTCTCCCACTGATTGCTTTGCTTCCTTCCATGACATGCAAGCATCTTTAAGTTGGGCCTAGTACATCCGTAGGATAGTACATAGATAAGGTCCAAGCCAGTTCAAACATCTCTCCATAACCACTGACGTGACAGGGTGACGTCTTGTACGTTCCCTTATCTCGGAATTTCTCCCCTAGTCGTCGAGTAAGTGTAAAACCAAAATAACAATTCGGAGAAATAGACACTCGAGTCTTTCGACCACTTGAGAAGTAATTTATATAAAAATGAATATCTTTTAATATTTGAAAACTTCATTAAAGTAATTGTGCGACATATTGCACTGAAATGGTAATTGCACGGATACTTCTAAACTGATGTATAATTGACATATTCTAATAATAATTAATTGATTGTCTCGGAAAAACCGTTATTTCCGTGTTTTTTTCTTGGTTTTAATTTTTTACAAGGTCATCTTTTTCAAACTTTAAAGCTTAATTTAGATACTAATTCGGCATTTTCGGCTTCCATCGTTTTGATAGAATGTGTGTCAAGTTGTATACATTGTGCTTATCGAAAAAAAGCTGTTTTGGAAAATTGAGGGTTACGTCCTTTTCCCTTTCCACAGTCGATATGTACGTATATATATGATTACGCAGCACGAACACATCAAATTATTGTCTTTGCCTAAACCTCGAAAACTATAATATTTAGTTTCGGTAAGTATATTATTGAATAATTTCGAGTGTTTTGCAAGAAATGGAAGTTAAGAGTGAACCGATTGATCAAGAGAACAATGAAGAAGGTCATCCACCTAAAGACGGTTGGTATCAGGTACCAATTGTTCAACCAGAAGCCCTGGAAACTTTTAAGGTTACCTTTCTGTAGATTTTTTGTCCATAGTAGTTTCGTAAATTTGCCTAATTATGTGATATATTTTTTTGAATCTCTAATCTGTTCTATTGCGTTAACAATTTCATAAAAAATATGAAATTTTGTTGTATTATGTAGTTTTAATTTTTATCTCATTAACATTCTTTCATTTTTGGAATAATGTTAAAACTTGCTAACAATCATTTTTCGTGTTTTTCTCCAGTGTGTGACATTTTATGCGTTTTTAAATCACTAGACCGAGTTTTTCTATATAAGCATTGGTCACATTTAAAAGGCTTTTCTCCAGTGTGTGACCATTTATGTCTTTTTAAATCACTAGGCCAAGTTGTTTTATAATTACATTGGTCACATTTTAAAGGCTTTTCTCCAGTGTGTGACATTGTGTGTGTTTTTAAGTGACGAAACAGAGCAAATCTATAACTGCATTGGTCACATTTGAAAGGTTTTTGTCCAGTGTGTGATATTTTATGCGTTTTTAAATTACTGGACCGAGTTGTTCTATAACTGCATTGGTCACATTTGAAAGGCTTTTCTCCAGTGTGTGACATTTTATGCCTTTTTAAAACACTCGACCATGTTGTTTCATAACTGCATTGGTCACAATTGAAAGGCTTTTGTCCAGTGTGTGACATTTTATGAGTTTTTAAATCATGAGACCGAGTTGTTCTATAACTGCATTGGTCACATTCGAAAGGCTTTTCTCCAGTGTGCGACATTTTGTGCGTTTTAAAGTGAGTAGAAGCAGCAGTTGTAAAACTGCATTGGTCACATTTGAAGGGCTTTTCTCCAGTGTGTGACATTTTATGCCTTTTTAAGTGACTAGATCGAGTTGTTCTATAGCTGCATTGGTCACATTTGAAAGGATTTTTACCAGTGTGTGACATTTTATGTGTTTTTAATCTACTAGACACGGCTGTTCTAAAATTGCATTGGTCACATTTGAAAGGCTTTTCTCCAGTGTGTGACATTTTATGCTTTTTTAATATACTCGAATAGACAGTTTTATAATTGCATTGGTCACATTTATTAGTCATTTTTCGAGAAGGTTGGTTTATATTTGGCTGTAACAAAAAAACATAGGGCAGATTAAAAATTGCATCGGTCTTATTACTAATTGTTATTTTTAACCAGAGTAGAATAAAAAAATGGCTTGTCATCATTGAATTATGTTATAATTTTTACTGTCTTTCTAGTTTTTAAGTCTGTAAAAACGAGTTTGAGACAAATAAACGAAAGTTTAGCAATAATGACAGTAATGTCTGTAATTAAACAATATTTTAAATCACATCTGATTCAAAGCTTTCTGTACATTTTTATATGATTATTAAAATTGATGAACAGTGTCATTTTTTATTTATTAAATGTAAACGAATCAGAACGAACTCTGAGTAAAAAATCGTTTGTTAAATTTGCAAATGACTACAATTATTATCACGCTTTATTGCTGTTCTCATATAAAATTTATTTGCACGCTTTAAAGTTTTAAGCTCGAAATATTGTTATTAACATTTGCTGACTGATTAATATTTCACTTTTAGGGTGTTCACTGTCAAAACTTGGTGGAAAGGCATTATATTAATCAAAACAATAATCCTTTGTAATTCATTCCACTTTATTTAATATGTCAGGACCGGTTTCGCTCATTGCGAGCATTGTCAACTGATTCAGTTGACAATGCTCGCAATGAGCGAAACCGGTCCTGACATATTAAATAAAGTGGAATGAAGTACAAAGGATTATTGTTTTTATTAATGATTAATATTTTATTTTAAGTTTAAGCCTCGAAACTTTGTTATTTACATGTAGCGACTCATTCGTATTTTTTTAATTGTCTTAAAATAAATATCTAATTTTTTAAAACACAACCCTGCCAATCCACTTTTCATGCCAGATGTTAGAAATACCTTTTTCGACTGGTGATGTTTTTCTTGTTTAATTATTTTAGGGTGTACTTCAAATGGCTCGTGTTTGATGTCAATTGAATGATCCTCATTGCAAATGTCATTCATATTATTTTGATGAGTATCGCTTCCGATAGAATCCTGATAAGAGGATGACAGTGATTCGTGCTCTGGTTCTATTTTGACACCCGTTTTGTGCTTCTTACTTAATTGTTACATGAAAACAAAAATAAAAAAATAAATATTACCCCTAGTTTTCCTTTTTTTGATAAACTTATACGATCAAATACATGTTATATTTATAAACTTTCAAGAAATAGTAATTCCTTGAACACAAATCAAAAATCATTTTTAACCATGTTGAAAAGATTCGAAACGGCATTAACGTAGATAAAATTGGTTTGGAGAATGATTGTCAAGTCTTCTGTTGATACATCTAACAAACTTAATCTTACTGGTTTTTGATATATTATGACGCTGTATATTTTTACATTAAATGTGACACTTTTTAAAATAATAATTAATTCATGTTGTATCATAATTCACTCTCTGGGAAAGAATATATTCAACAGAAAATAAGCAAATGTCAGCGGAGTAAAGCACGGCTATAATTTGAAAATATTGAATTTCAGATAATAAAACTTTTAACATGTTTACGTGTCAGTTAAAAATCCATTCAAAAGTCATATTGAATGCGTTCTGCACCAATATGCTTCATTCTATGAAGTGTATAATATATAATCAACTTTCTAAAAAATAAAAGTGCAATCATAGATTCAAAATAAAATAGAGTTTTCTCTAGTATACGAGTTTTATGGCATAGCTTCGAGGTAAAAAAGAGATTTCATTGTAGCTACGGCACCATTTGTAAAAAAGCTAACAAACCTTTTTCCCCCATCATAATGCCTAATGGCGTGCTGCTTCAGTATGTTTGATGATGAGAATATATCATCACAAATACGACACACGAAATTTTGTTCATTAAACACAGCATTTTCTACTTCAATAATGGCGACCATTTTCTGCTGCAATATTTCCGTTATTATGTTTTGTTCGTGTATATGAGCTTTAGCTTGTGATTGATCCCATGGAAGATTCGTCGATGGTAATTCAGTGTGAGCCGTAGAGTCGACACCGGTAGTTTGAAACTGAAACAAAAAGAAAGCGCCATTAAAACCCTACAAAAACTGATTAAATCCAGAAGATATATTCATTTTTTCTGGACTTAAGCCCAGATCATTCCAATTACGAAAGACCACGAAAGATGACAATCGTTAAGTGCAAGTCCAGTCACATCCAACTTGTGACCCAAATAAAGGTTTTGTGTGGCTTTTTCGAGGTTTCGAACTGTCTATACATCATGATTTTTTTATAAAGACAGTTCTAGCTAGGGTATCCAATCCCGGGATTGATTTATTTTGACCTTTTCTCACCGAGGAATTTGAAATCCTCAATTTGCTATACTTTTTCCCGGAATCTCACGGAAACTCGTTTTTTTTTTTTTTAGCTCGATGAGCTAAAAAAAAAAAAACGAGTTTCCGTGAGATTCGGGAAAAAGCTCATAGCAAATTCGAGGATTCTCAAATTCTCATCCCGGTCGAGCCACCAATCCGGATTCGATCATAAAATCACGATCCGGGATCGAATGCCCTAGTGCTAGCCGACTGAGCAAAACAAATGGAACGTGGCGCAGCCTTTTTTTAAGGCCTTTGTATATGTCTCTGTTATGAGCTTTGTTACGGAAAAGGCTGTTATTCAATCAAAGGACAATAAATCGGAAATATGAAGTAAAGTGGCCATGCAATAATTTAATTTAGCTGGACATCGAGTTACAATCGCTTAGAAATTGAAGTTTACTGCAGAAGCAAAAGCCTTTTGAACCTGTTGATCTGGAAATATTTCTGATTTTTTAACGAAACGTTTATTTTTTGGGTAATGTTTTATTTTTACAAAGAAGCTAGTAGCAAGAACTGCTTTTATTGCATTCAGTTCCAAAGTACTAGGCGACTTTGTCGTACTGATATTCTATTTTAAAAAACATCAACTGACATAACCTCAGTTACATTATAAGTCTCTTGATGATCTGCTTCGTCATCAACTTCTCGCTTTAAGAGCGACTCGACCTTGATGTCAATCGAGTCTTCCTCATTCAAGAGAGCATTGTCATTGTTTTGTCGACTATCGCTGTTTTGAGCGTTCTCAGATGAATCAATTGACAGTAATTCATCGTCTGCTTCTAATTTGATATCCATTTCCAAGCAATTGTGACGTAGAGAATATAAATCAATACCACACACTTTATAAAATATGGTATTTTCATAGACAATAATTATGAATATTTTGCTCATCTTTTCAAAGACAAATGAATCGATGTATGTTAAATAAATGGTGAAGTTTTTGTACTGAAATTTATTTCGTATAATTCATCGGTGATTTTCATAAATAGATTCTTAGTCATGGCGTTGTTTTTTTGTTATTTTTTGAAATTATACTTTAAGCACGTTACGCAAAAATGATGAGTAAAATTTTCAGTATTTTCAGTAAAAAAAAACAGTATTCGAGTGTTCAGTAGTATAAAACAGTATACGGTATTATGTATACAATTTTATGCCATATATAAAATGGCCAAATCGTCTTCCACGAGAATCTAGTACGCAGATAATTTTCGGTAATATTGGTTTGAAATTTCTCATATTTGTTTTATTGATCGTTCATTAATTTATGAAGAGGGAGATATTGTTGTAAACATATGGCAACGTACTCTTCAAGACTGATATTAAATTTCGTATTTCGCGTGAATAATCGTTTCCTGTCTCCCATGTTTGATATAATTTTTCATTTTTTGTAATTCAGTTTGCATGTTATTTACTCTTATTTACATGCGGTATACAGCACACAGTTATTGGTTGATTATTAAAATTACATCTTTTAAGTCCTTTCATATATCTTATGATAACTCCCGGACTCGGAGGAAAATCTCGTATTTGTGTAACGGCATCAGTCAAACTTTTTACGTTTTGTTAAATTGAAAATGCATCATGACGAAAAAATCATTATCATAATCGTTATCGGGGCTATCCAAGACATCACATGCATGCATGCTTTCGAAAAGAAATTCATAAATCGATCGAAAAATCAATTTACAAAACTGTCCGTGCCGGGAGTCGAATCCGTGAACTCTGTAACCGAGGCCAACGACGTGAACCACTTGACCACACAGGTGGCTGTACGGTACGAACAAAGGTCTATTGCCATATAAAAACTTTTAAACCGTATTAACGTTTAAAATCTTTCCTGATTGAAAATTAAATACCGCAAGAATTTTATATATTAGTCTTAAATTTATTTCCTATATAAAATATATAATGATTCTTCAAGTCTGCTTTTGCTCATTTAATGCCCTCTTTGAAATTAGAAACTTATAAAGTAAAGCTGGCAAAACTAAAGCAACAAGTAAATAATGAAAAAAATAATAATCTACGTGACGATTTGTTTTCTATACAAGGATTTGTGGTAACAATAAGTTTCGGCGGTGAGCTGCCAATTTGCTTAAACGGGTCTCGCTTAATCTCAAAGCAATTCTCGATATTTTGGGTAAGGAGTGAATTTTGTATCACTCCTATTTAAATATTTGCAATACTTAAAAAACCAATCGGTTCTTACTAAAAACTCTCAACAATATGCGGTTTTTCGTTATAAATCAAGATGGCCTAAAATTTACTATCGTGTATACTGAAGCTGCCGTAGATAATATACAAGTCAGATATTCCAGTAATTTTATAATTTAGTCTGAGAATAATGTTTTCTTTTAAATTAACAAAGCGCTCGTCGTCCTTAGAAATATTAGGAAATTTTATTCGCTTTCTGAATTGGTAGTATTCTATGGATGACAAAGATTCAGACGTTGTTGAACTTCCACACGATACAGTCAACCAGATCACTTGGCCGAAAGATGTTCCAGGCAGAGTCGACAATCATTCAAGCTTTCTACCAAAAGAAACATCCCCTTTGGAAAAATATAATGAATTTAAACCAATTTCAAAAATTTTGAAGATTTCCCGAGCTAAATCTAAAATTAAAAATTTAAATCGTTCAGGAAAAATATAAGACCAGAATTAAAAAAAAATAATAGGGATGGGCTGCATGTATCAATAAGCGACGTACGAACCTATTTTTTTAAAAATTGGTCCAATACTTGATATGACGAACAAACGGTTTCTGAAATTTGGAGTTTTTTCTACAAATATTAGTATCGATGAACAAATGATTCGATAATATGGCTATCATTATCTCAAACCATTTATAAGAGGAAAACCTATACGTTTTGGATTCAAGCAATGGACAATGTATCATAGCGAGACTGGATATTGCTTCTATGCTGAATTATATCAAGGAAGACTAGAGGGAGATTACAAAGAAATGGGCACGTCAGTCATAATGAAGAAAAAATATAAAATCGATAATCCATCCAAGCATTCTTTTTATTTCGATAACTTTTTTTATGTTAAGTGATAGAAACATTACTGCTACGGGGGGCACAGTGCGATATAATAGAATGAATAATTGTGCAATAAAAGATGACAAAATTATGAAAAAAGAAATTTGACTATTGAATATGTATATGTTTTTTTACACACCATATGCCATGATCTCCATTTGGGAACATTTATAAAAACTTACATTTATAGGGATTAAGTGTTTTTTTCGTTAAAATATTTTACCAAACCTATTTTTCAGTAAAAAATAACACATATATCGCAAAAAAGTGAAAAAATTTAGGCAGGTAATGGGTTAAACAGTTTCATAGTTTAGACTTGACTTAGAAGTTAAAAAAGATATTATCTACTGTAAATGGTCAATATGAATGCTTCGAAGCCTTGCTCAGATAAACAACCTTTTAGCGATTAGTAGAAATTTGATCTCACAAAAGCCACCTGTCAGATATTACATCTTTGTTTCATCTGTAACTAATCAAAAAAAAAAAATTAGGTTCAAATTTAATCATTAAAAAATATTTAAGGATAACCAAACTTTTTTCACACATTTTTTATATTTATTTTGAGTGCAGATTTATAATCAGTCCAGTGGTTTTGTATCACGATGCCAATGGTTTGTGTGATTTTAAGGTTGACCGTTTTCATATTTTCAAATCATATTGCTCGCATAAAAATGGTTTCTCGCACGTTTATGTTCATTCAAATGTGCCTTATGTGCCGATTTATAATTGCAGACGTCATATACGAAAGGCTTATCGCCAGTGTGTGATAGTTTATGAGTACTTAAATTTGACTTTTGTGCAGTTTTAAAATCGCACTGATCACATTCAAACGGTTTCTCGACGCTATGCGATAGTCTATGGATCTTTAAAACCGACTGTCGTGCAGATATATAGTCACATTGATCACATTCAAAAAGTTTGACGCCAGCATGCGTGAGCTGGTGTCTATTGAAACATAAACGCGTTGCGGACCTATGATCGCATTGACCACATTCGAAAGGTTTCTCTCCACTATGCGATAGCTTATGTTTGTTTAAATTTGACTTCCGTACAGATTTATAATGGCATTGATCACATTCAAACGGTTTTTCACCAGTATGCAATAGCTTATGGGTTTTTAAATGTGACTTATGAGCACATTTAAAATCGCATATATCACATTCAAACGGCTTGTTGTCGGTGTGAGATAGCTTATGTCTGCTTAGATTTAAACGCGTTGCAGACGTATAGTCACACTGATCGCATTCGAATGGTTTTTCGCCAGTATGCGATAGCTTATGAGTATTTAAACTTGACTTTTGTGCAGATTTATAATCACATTGGTCACATTCAAATGGTTTCTCGCCACTATGCGTTAGTTTATGTGTTTGCAATGTTGAACGCATTGCAGATTTATAATCACATAGATTACATTCAAATGGCTGATCGCCAGTATGCGATAGTTTATGAGTACTCAAATTTGACTTTTGTGCAGATCTAAAACCACATTGATCACATTCGAATGGTTTCTCGCCAGTATGCGATAGTCTATGGATCTTAAAAACTGACTGTCGTGCAGATATATAGTCGCATTGATCACATTCAAATAGCTTAACGCCAACATGCTTTATTTTATGTCGTTTTAAGCCAATGCGGTGGGCAGATTTAATATCACATCGAGTATCGTCTCCAGAATTTTTCGTGGATTTGTGATGAACATTTTTATGCAATGAGAGTGAACGAAGCGATGCAAATATTTGCATACAAACATTGCAAACGAAGTTTCTCTTATAAAACACTCTTTTATCCAAATTAATTATCACCAAGATTGGTTGATGTTTCAAAATTTCAGTTTTGATACTGTTGTCATCGATTTCAATGTCGTCGAACGATATTTGCGATGTTGTCTGTGAATCTGATTTTCGAAAAGCCGGAATCTGAAAATTTTCATTTTATTATATTTGTTGTGTAATTCTATTAAAATTTTAATTTTTATCTTAAATTAAATTGATTTCCGTTCTAAAGGCAGAAGGTATAGCTTCGTTTTGAAGGAATCATGTCATCATTAACGATTACAACAATAAATCTGTTTTGTCGGTCTAACTTTGTAGGTTGTTACTTTCCAAGTGATAATGGACTTAAGAAAATATTTTGATTCCCTAAGGTTTTCAAAGAAAAATACGGTATTTCAAATATTGATTTAAATCATGTCAATAAAAAAGGAACCGGAACGCCGTTCTGTCACTTCACATGTTAAGAAAGGCATTTTGATCATTTTATTAAAGGTTATTGAGATTATCTGAACTGCAATAGCAGATTATGTTTGTTTGAATAAATCAATTGCTAGCTTGTATATACATATAATATAATTTATCTGGTCTCATGGCACAGATTTCGAATAAGCAACATTATTTTTAAACTTGATTTTTATTTTGTTTGATTGAAAAACTACAAACTTTTTTATATTCTTCAATAATCTATTCAAAAAATTCTTTGAGTTAAGACCTTCTAGTTTATTGAATAGTAAAGTTGACATTTGATTTGACACGTCATTGAATATTTGATAATTTAGTCATTTTATTACCATGCCAAAAGTTGACAACTATAACATATCGAGTGTGGAAAGGAAAAAAGATGTAACCCACATGTTTTTTTCGATAATCACAATGTATCAAACAAGCTGCACATGCCGAATTATCATCTTAATTTAGCTTTTACGTTTGATAAAGATGACCTTGTTACAAATTAAAAACAAAAGAAAAAAGACTGAAATAAAGGTTTTTCCAAGACAATTTGCTACGCAATTTATCAAGGCGTCTACATTGTGGTTCATGAAAATCATAGCAAATGATAGATGATTTATTATTAATATTTAAAAAAATACTTAAATAATGACATTTGAATATGTTAACTTCAATCAATATGTTAGCTACAATCAATCAGCTAGGTTTGTGATTACTCTATTAAGCAAACTTTGCGATAGTAAGTCTGAAGATGCCTCTGAAAGAGGCGAAACACGTGTCACAATTAGAAACACAATACGTGGAATAATCAAAGTTAATTTAAATTTTCTATTAAAATGAACTTCCACAAAGTTACCGCCGAAACCATCGAAAGTATGTTTTATCATGTTACCTGTCTTTTGAGTTCGAATGCAAAAGAAGTTGATTCCTCGCCATTCTCTGAAAAATTGCAATTCACTGCACACTCTCTCAGAGCGACTTCCTTTTCATAGACGGGCTGTCCATTTTCAGTTTGAAATTCAGATTTGATATGACAAGAAGCACCCTGAAAAAATAGTTGGCAATTTAAATCAATTGTACTGAGATTGTTGAGGGTTTTTCTCTTATGCATTGATATATATATATAACATATCGCCAGTGGTCAAGCGCTCAACGAATTTGGCTTCGGTTACTACGGAATTCCAGTTCTGTTCAAAAGGGTGGATTTCTGTGACGTTTTTAGACTCTTATTCATGTCTAATCATACTTTTCATAATTAACTTCGAAAAAGAGGGTTTGGCAACTGTGCAACACGCATTTCTCGTAGATAAATTTCTATAAAGATATTTCCGAAAACAGGGCATCGAGTTCACATTAAAAAACAATAATTGTGACATTATTATTATACTTTCATGAACTTTGCAGCGAATGAAAAAAATATTATTGCAAGCAGGTAATTGTGTTGGGTAAATATGACATTTTCTTCCAAGAAATTAGACTATATGTCGCTTATAACGATGCAGTTATAAAGGAAAATTAATTTTATTAAGATGCAAAACTATAAAACATTCAGATAAGAAGCCCTAATTCACTTGGAATACGAAATGTAATATCAGTCTGAAAGAGTCGCCATATGTTGTCGAATAGTTCTCTCTTCAAATATAATTCAACGACAAATATTGACAGTGCGAAAAAAGAATTCACACATCATATGTACCAAACTACTATGGACAAAAACTGACAGAAAGATAACCTCAAAAGTATCCAGGGCTTCCGGTTTCACAATTGGTACGTGATACCAACAGTCATCTGGTGGATTACCTTCATCATTGTATTCTAGATCGACTGGCTCATTCTTAACTTCCATTTTATTGAAATACACCAATTAAATCTTTGCAAAATTGATACGTTCACGGTCCCAATAGTCTTCAGGCTTCTGCAATAGACAATAGAGTGATGTATTTTATTGCTTATGGTATTTATGAATAATTTTGAATACAAGATTAAAACTTTTACCCGGTCATAAGGGGCGGGGGGGGGGTGGTTGGCCTTGGGAGAATTTACTTTCCATTTTTCTAATTTATTTATGTTGAAATGGGCTCTTTAATTGTTTAGTTTACTATGTTTTATAGAATACATACTTATTTAATTATGTATTGACTATTTTTATATACACCCAATCTTTTTTTACGCGATACATTGGAGGAAAATGGCGCTCAAAAAAACCTCACTTTCATATGATTTAATAAATTGGTTCCAAAAATCAAAATATCGGGAAAAAAAAGTATTAAAAATGCATGAAAAAAACATTTTGTTCTTCAAATTCGCACAAAAAATATTTTTTACGGTGCCGTCCAAAAAAGTCGCGTATAAAAGGCTTTCATCTATTTTTTAACATGATAATGTTTATTTTCAAATTGAATAGCCTTCTCCTGAGACAATTTCAAGATCCGGCCACTGTACCCAGCTCCACTGTTTATATTAACGAAACATGAAAATTTTATCTAATCTGTCAATTCTTGGAGTGAATGTAAAAAATAATTCTAGTTATAATTTTAAAGTGCATTTATCAGTTTATATATTAACACCTCCGTGCCCATGGTATAGGCATAGCCGGTCGAGTCATTAAAACATTCAATATTTCTCTTAATATTGTCAATAATTATTTATCATTTTAGGTATTCCTAGAAAAAATAGTTTTACATCCAAATATAAATAAATAAATTCAAAAATATTACGTCTTTTGCACAAAATCATTGCAATTGTATTGCTCTAAATGATTTATCGACATTTGTATGCTAAAATGCGATAGACATATACAAATTGTAATATGCGAGAAGCAAAGACATCACAAATACCTTAGAGTGAGACCTACCAATATCCATTTAAGTCAAACAAAGACGACGATAAAAAAACCCTAACACCTAAATGCTTAAACTTTCGTGGGTTTATACAATAGAGTTTTTTTCATCTTTGTGCTTATAAATACAAGTGTCCAAAAGTCGAGTGTGCCGTTTTTGCTAACATGTGCACCGAAAGCAAATATTTTCGTTTATTGTCGCGAGAAAAAACTACATGAAATAACATGCTATTATAGGCAGAAATTGTAGTTAAACCTTTTAGTGACTTATGTTGTAAGCTGGGTAATAAAATTTTATTGGTTTGCAGAAAAGTAAAATTACGCCTCCAGTAAATAGTTGCCGACATCTTCAAAGACAACATACTTTTAAACATTTCTAATTAGGGCAATAAATCAAAAATTATATGACTATTTATTATGCTTTGCGTCTTCATTTCCTTAACATATTTTTTCTAATGCTAATAAACTTACTGCAACGAGAAAAATATAAATCTATTCAATAAAGTCCAACATATTGTAATTACATGAAGACATGGTGAATAATTTGAATAGTTCGTTGCTTTTATTTAATTTAAATATATATGTATGTACCTATTTATAGTTAATCATATTTTGAAACGGTGATATTAAATATAAAATATTCAGTTAAGATTTTAAAATGAGATACTCAATGAACTCATATTTTATTTAAAAATCATGAATAATTATTAGGATGTGTAAACATATTATCATATAAGCAAATAACCTGTAAGGAAAAAGTTTTAAAGTCAATAATGATACTTTTTTTACTTGTATATATATTTCACTAAATATTTACAGTCTATAAAACTTTATCTGATTGGTAAATTGTATTCATTTTAAAAACAACAATTTGTAAAATAATTAAAATTGATATAAAATATCGACACACTCTGCAATCTTTCCTTTTTTCTTTATATAATATAATATGCAAAAAATAAATATGACTTCTTATTGACGAAATATTTTTGGGATAGTCCAAATAATATTTTGAACTTCTCAAAGAGCTGTATAATCAACTTATGTTTGGCTATCGTTACATCCGCCTCAGCGGGGCAAGTTTATGACCAAAAAGGTACATTTTTTTCATTCATCGTTAGACCTTCACGTATGAAACATGCTTGAGACATCGCTTTGAGGGCGAGTTTTGAATATCAAGCATTCAAAATATTTGAATTTGATTAAAGCTGATTTTATGCCCTTATTAAAGCATTTATAATTAAAAGGAAGGTGAAAATGATACCTAGAATATATTTGCAAGCAAAAATATTTTTTTTAAATTATATTTTAGCTTCTAAAATAGGTTTAAATACTGTCAATAATGAGTGAAACTGAGATGCCACCATGGCAGGAAACGTGATTTTCTAGCATGGCATGTCACGGGTTAATAAATATGGAGCGGTTTGTTAATCACAACTAATATCAATTGTATATGTTTACTTAAAATAATAATTGTTTAATACATTGCAAACAAATACAGTAGAACCTCGATTATCCGGACCTCGATTAACCAGATTTTCGATTATCCGGATTGTTTTCCGAAACAAAATATTTACGAATTTGTTAATTTTCTCGTGGCGAATTGATTCCATCGTTGTTTACATATGTGATGGAGTGCATACAATTTGTTCGTTGTTTTGCATTGTTTGAAGTCGAAGAAATCTTCCGCGTGAATATTTCCATCAGAAAAAAACCAGGATAAATGGTGATTCGTCTTTTATGACGTCATCGAAAAGGTAAAATCGCGACCATATACAAACAAAAAAAGTTTGTCTTTAGTATGAATAAAAAAATGGCGACAGCGGGGCTGGGGTGGAGGAGAAGTAGTTAAATTTTGATGCGAACGATCTTGGATTTCAAATTTTGAATGCAAAAAAAAAAAATTATAAACATTTTTTTGTCTTTTGAAAAAAGTACATCTTAATGAATCACCTTTTACATGTCTTTCTGTGTAAATTATGTTTTTTTTTTCGATTATCCGGATTTTTCCTTATCCGGACTACCTTCATCCCTAATTTGTCCGGATAATCGAGGTTCTACTGTAGATTTGTTGAGCCTCATAAAAAATCTTTTTAAGGTTGTTCACTGTTAATATTTGTTGGAAAGGAATTATATAAACATTTTATTTAAAATGAGATTATAAATTTGTACATTAATTTTTTGATTGAATGCCTCTCCAGTTTATCAATTATTTTTGATTGATTAAGGTGAATAGTAAGGAAAGTTAAGACTTAATTCTGGATCGAATTCGGCATAAATCGTACATACCATAAGCAATAAGAACACATTGAATTATTGTCTATACCAAGCAGAGATAATATATCAAGGCCATAAGACTGTAGCGTTGTCAAATAAATTGCGAAAGAACGTTGTGTATTGCAAAAAAAAAATGGAAGTAAAGAGCGAACCAGTCGATCGAGAATACAATGAAGAAGGTCATCCACCAGATGACGCTTGGTCCGAATCACTAACTGTGAAGCCCGAAGTCCTGGAAACTTTTGAGGTTAGCTTTCCGCTGATTTTGTCCATAGAAGTTTGGTATATGTGCCTAGCAATTAGAATTCTTTTCCTACAATCAACACCGTTAATATCAATGCAATTATGCATTTAATTAGATAGGCTCAATGGATTTGACATTTTCCTATTTGTAATTAATTAAGCTACACGACTGCGTTGTTCTCAGCTGCATGTAATTTTCGCGATAGAAAATACAAGCGTAAAAGTGAAACACATTTATCCTTCTAAGGACACGGCAAATTTGAAATATGGCGACAAATTTACGCACCAAAATTTCAGTTTTCTCGATTTAAACGTTTTTTTATATGATTTTTTCTGATCTTCAATAAACATTGCCTGACAATCGCATGTTTTTTTTGGGAATAAGCTCATTTTTATCTAAGAGTTGAAGAATAGTAAGTACATTCAATAAGTCGTGAAAATAAGGAAATTTTGTCGCCGAATTTCAGATATGTTCTATGAATCTTTAATTTCTATAAGAAGAGAGAAATATTTGACAAATTAGGCGACTCTTTCAGACCGATATTATATTTAATATTTACTCAAGACAGTTGGTTACTTGCAACAGTGTTTATTTCATACACTGCAAAGCTCATTAAAAGTGTAATAACAGTGTCACATATATTTTTAATATCCATGTCCGGTTCTTATGTGCGACCATATGTCTTTATGGACGTATCTTATTTGAATAGAATGATAGAACATTAATGAGATGGAGTAAGATCACCAACTTCCACCCTTTTAAACAGATAGCTGTAAATCGATTCCTGCCCGACTTGAAATTCAAACACTCGACCAAAGGTGATATATATATTTTTGTTTGACAAAAATATTCCGTTAAAATCATATTGTAGTTGATTCAAATTGTTCATTATTTTTCAGAACGCTTCCTTTTGTATCAAATCTGAATGTCAAACAGATATCGGACAGCCCGTCTTCAAAGAGGAAGTCGCTCTTAGACAGTGTGCCGTAAACTGCAAAGTTTCTGAAAATGGCGAGGAATCAACTTCTTTTGAATCCGAAATCAAAAATCAGGTAACACGACAGTATGAAGTAAGCATAGTTGACCTTCACAATTTTTCTTTTTAAATTCAAGCAACGTGATAAAGGTCATTATATCAGAAAACGGTCGGCAAATCGTTGGAAGTACGCAAAAGAACACAGCTTTTGGGTGACAGTTTTTTGATAATTTTCTGACACGTTTAACGTTGCTTGGATTATTAAAAAATAACGTGTGGCGGTGTTTCTTCGGTTGGTGTATCCTGTTAGAAATAAATTTATCACTGAGCTTAAAGCCATTGCTAGCGAAAAGGATTAACCCACTCTTATACCCAATATGATATTATCCTTTCCGACAAAGAAAATAATATAATTCAATTACCCACCTTTAAAATTTGTTAACATTCATTATTAGACTTGTCCTTTTCGCCAGCAAAGGTTTCCCAACTTACCAACCGTCAGTTCAAATTCATCTGTGCATTTGAACGCATGAAGATGCTGAAAGGTGAATCCCGGATCGTTTGTGACAAAGCCTGTGTGAGTGTACACAATTCAAACGATTCAACTTTTATTTTGTAAATATTATTGTATGTTATTAGGAATGGTGAATTTGAATGACAACAATAACAAATTAACCGCGTGGTTCGTGCATGACACCGAAAATGTCTGCCACTAAGTCAAGATAATAGAAAAGTACAATTCCTATTCACTTTTCAGATTCCAGCTGCCGAAACATTCTTGGATAACTCACCGAAGACATCGCCAGTATCGTTCGACGACATTCAAATCTACGAAATTGATGTCAAACATGAAGTTTTAGGACATCGACCGATCGTGGTTGAAATAAATCTAGAAAAGAGAGTGTTTCACGAGAGAAACTTCGTTTGCTGTATTTGTATGCAATTATTTGAATCGTTTGATTCACTTTCATTGCATAAGAATGTTCATCACAAATCCACAATAGGTGTTAAGCTTACCGGAGATGCTAGTCTTCGAATTCTTCAATTGGACCCTCTTAAAAAAGACTTAAATGGTCTCACATCTTTGCAATCTAATGAATGTGATTTTAAATCGGCTCACTCGATGATTGTCCTTCAACAAGAAAAATCTGGCCGGAAATTATTTGAAAACAAAAAGTGTGATTCTACAAATGTCTCTAAGCAAAAACAATGTCGCTTGAAATCTGCATCGCCGTCAAAGTTAAGGTCAGGTAATACGTCCCACTCCGGCGAGAATCAATTCCAATGTGATCAATGCAATTATAAATCTCCATCGAAGTGTAATTTAAAAATCCATAAACTATCGCATACTGGCGAGAAACCATTCGAATGCGATCAATGTGATTTTAAATCTGCTAACAAGTCATACTTTAAAACTCATATACAAGCGCACACCGGTAAGAAACCATTCGAATGTGACAAATGTGATTATAATTCTTTGTGGAAATCATGTTCGATAACGCATAAACTATCGCATACTGGCGAGAAACCATTTGAATGTGTTCAATGTGATTTTAAATCTGCATGGAAATCATGTTTGATAACGCATAAACTATCGCATACTGGCGAGAAACCATTTGAATGTGTTCAATGTGATTTTAAATCTGCATGGAAATCACGTTTAAAAACCCATTTACTCCGGCATTCTAGCGAGAAACCATTTCAATGTGTTTTGTGTGATTATAAATCTAAACAGAGTGCACATTTATTAAACCATAATCTCTCTCATACCGGTGAGAAACCATTTGCATGTGATCAATGCGATTTTAAATCCGCAAGGAAATCATGTTTAAATATCCATAAAAAATTGCATACTGGCGAAAAAACATTTAATTGCGATCAATGTGACTATACATCCGCATGCAAATTTAGTTTAAGAACCCATAAACTATCACACACTGGCGAGAAACCTTTTGAGTGTGATCAATGTGAATATAAATCTGCAAGGAAATCATGTTTAAATATCCATAAAAAATTGCATACTGGCGAAACACCATTTAAATGCGATCAATGTGACTATACATCCGCATACAAATTTAGTTTAAAAACCCATAAACTATCGCACACTGGCGAGAAACCTTTTGAGTGTGATCAATGTGAATATAAATCTGCAAGGAAAAGGAATTTAAAAGCCCATAAATCAGTGCATATTATCAATAAACCATTTCAATGTGATAAATGTGATTATTAATTTTCCTACAAGTATACTACAAGTATACTATCGCATACTTGTAGGAAACTCTTTGAATGTGAGTTATTTGATTTCAAATCGAAAAAACGATCGGCCTTAAGATCACAAACTGTCGCAAACTGGTGAGAAACCACTTGGATTGCCGTGAATCTGCTCGACGGTGAGTATAAAAAATGAATATTTCATGTAACGGAAAGAGATTCTTCTTCATATAATTGTCAAATTATAAAAATAGTATGGCTTATTTAAAATGTGTATCGTTTAATTTTGATTTTTCTTTAATTTTTTTATTTTCAATATAATGAATTCGTGCATCAATAAACCAAAAAGTCTCATTTGGCTTTAAATAGCTCTTTATTTCTGTAAACATTTCAATGGAGAATTTTACAATGTGTTTTCCGATGCAATCTCCAAGATCCAATATACGAGAGGCAATTCCTAACGCTGGCAATCCCTGCTCTCCCCACGCACCCTTCTTAACCCGCGCCGACAAGAGGACGCCATCTTTGGTTCATCATCAGGTGAACCACGAAAGACTGCTGAATAGTGTTACCTTATTTATGATTTGATCAGAGAATATATTCAGAGAGAAATTTTGATTTCATAAATTTAAATACATTCTGTATACAAAATATTAAAGAAAAATGTCATGTCTTTAAACAGCAACTCAAAGTCCACTGGTTTCCAAACTTATTTTGCTCATAGACCTCTTCCAAAGCAAAAACTGGACCATGAACCCCCAAGTGAAATAATAAATTTAGTTTTAATTCTTTGAATATTGTTTTTTTTTCATGTCAATTACCAATGTAAAACATATGGTCCGTTATTAATCTTTTTTGCATATTGTTAAAAAGCTGACAATGTTTTTACACTCAACCATTGTAAGCAATTCTAGTAAACAACTCCTTGAAGAGTATAACTTCTTCGTTACTCAATCAATAAAATATAAATCATTAATTAAATAAGCTATTACTAGCTGTAAGCCCGTTGCCCAGCAACGTGAGATTTTTGTTGCAATGTGTTTAATTTTATTTAATTTTATTCTATTTTATTTAATTTTATTTAATTTTATATTATTTAATTTTATTTAATTTTATTTTATTTTATTTTACTTTATTTTATTTTATTTTATTTTATTTTATTTTATTTTATTTTATTTTATTTTATTTTATTTTATTTTATTTTATTTTATTTTATTTTATATTATTTTATTTTATTTTATTTTATTTTATTTTATTTTATTTTATTTTATTTTATTTTATTTTATTTTATTTTATTTTATTTTATTTTATTTTATTTTATTTTATTTTATTTTATTTTATTTTATTTTATTTTATTTTATTTTATTTTATTTTATTTATTTTATTTTTATAGTTAGCAGAAATTTCGTAAATTATTTAATATTTGGAATAATGTTCAAGTTTGTTAACAACCATTTTTCGTAGGAGCAGAAATTTCGTAAATTATTTAATATTTGGAATAATGTTCAAGTTTGCTAACAACCATTTTTTGTAGTAGCCGAAATTTCGTAAATTATTTAATTTTTGGAATTATGCTTAAGTTTGCTAACAACCATTTTTCGTAGGAGCAGAAATGTCGTAAATTGTTTAATATTTGGAATAATGTTCAAGTTTGCTAACAACCATTTTTCGTAGGAGCAGAAATTTCGTAAATTATTTAATATTTGGAATAATGTTCAAGTTTGCTAACAATCATTTTTTGTAGTAGCCGGAATTTCGTAAATTATTTAATTTTTGGAATTATGCTTAAGTTTGCTAACAACCATTTTTCGTAGGAGCAGAAATTTCGTAAATTGTTTAATATTTGGAATAATGTTCAAGTTTGCTAACAACCATTTTTTGTAGTAGCCGAAATTTCGTAAATTATTTAATTTTTGGAATTATGCTTAAGTTTGCTAACAACCATTTTTCGTAGGAGCAGAAATTTCGTAAATTGTTTAATATT
Organism: Himalopsyche tibetana; assembly: GCA_030503985.1. NCBI lineage: Eukaryota > Metazoa > Arthropoda > Insecta > Trichoptera > Rhyacophilidae > Himalopsyche > Himalopsyche tibetana. Next base: position 2,898,268 of record JAPJYX010000036.1, read on the forward strand.
TGGAATAATGTTCAAGTTTGCTAACAACCATTTTTCGTAGGAGCAGAAATTTCGTAAATTATTTAATATTTGGAATAATGTTCAAGTTTGCTAACAATCATTTTTCAAAGTACTATAAATCGACCTCGGCGCATATATCGACAGCCCTGCAGTTTTTTAATTGTAAATAATGTTATTTTTAGACTAATTGAAATGTTTAAATTTGCTAACAAACATATTTCGTAGAAGAAGAAATAGATTTTGGGACATATATCAACACCCCTGCAGTATTTAATTGGAAATAATATAATTTTTAGAATAATTAAAATGTTTAAGTTTGCTAACAAATATATTTCGTAGAAGAAGAAATAGATCTCGGGACATATATCAACACCCCTGCACTATTTAATTGGAAATAATATAATTTTTAGAATAATTGAAATGTTTAAGTTTGCTAACAAACATATTTCGTAGAAGAAGAAATAGATTTCGGGACATAAATCAACACCCCTGCACTATTTAATTGGAAATAATATAATTTTTATAATAATCGAAATGTTTAAGTTTGCTAACAAACATATTTCGTAGAAGAAGAAATAGATTACGGGACATATATCGACACCCCTGTAGTATTTTAATTGTAAATAATGTAATTTTTAGAATAATTGAAATGTTAAATTTTCTAACAAACATATTTCGTAGAAGAAGAAATAGATTTCGGGACATATATCAACACCCCTGCAGTATTTAATTGGAAATAATATAATTTTTAGAATAATCGAAATATTTAAGTTGGCTAACAAATATATTTCGTAGAAGAAGAAATAGATTACGGAACATATATCAACACCCCTGCACTATTTAATTGGAAATAATATAATTTTTAGAATAATTGAAATGTTTAAGTTTGCTAACAAACATATTTCGTAGAAGAAGAAATAGATTACGGGACATATATCAACACCCCTGCACTATTTAATTGGAAATAATATATTTTTTATAATAATCGAAATGTTTAAGTTTGCTAACAAACATATTTCGTAGAAGAAGAAATAGATCTCGGGACATATATCAACACCCCTGCACTATTTAATTAGAAATAATATAATTTTTATAATAATCGAAATGTTTAAGTTTGCTAACAAACACATTTCGTAGAAGAAGAAATAGATTACGGGACATATATCGACACCCCTGTAGTATTTTAATTGTAAATAATATAATTTTTAGAATAATTGAAATGTTTAAGTTTGCTAACAAACATATTTCGTAGAAGAAGAAATAGATCACGGGACATATATCGACACCCCTGTAGTATTTTAATTGTAAATAATATAATTTTTAGAATAATTGAAATGTTTAAGTTTGCTAACAAACATATTTCGTAGAAGAAGAAATAGATCTCGGGACATATATCAACACCCCTGCACTATTTAATTAGAAATAATATAATTTTTATAATAATCGAAATGTTTAAGTTTGCTAACAAACACATTTCGTAGAAGAAGAAATAGATTACGGGACATATATCGACACCCCTGTAGTATTTTAATTGTAAATAATATAATTTTTAGAATAATTGAAATGTTTAAGTTTGCTAACAAACATATTTCGTAGAAGAAGAAATAGATCACGGGACATATATCGACACCCCTGCACTATTTAATTGGAAATAATATAATTTTTAGAATAATTGAAATGTTTAAGTTTGCTAACAAACATATTTCGTAGAAGAAGAAATAGATCACGGGACATATATCAACACCCCTGCACTATTTAATTGGAAATAATATAATTTTTATAATAATCGAAATGTTTAAGTTTGCTAACAAACATATTTCGTAGAAGAAGAAATAGATCTCGGGACATATATCAACACCCCTGCACTATTTAATTAGAAATAATATAATTTTTATAATAATCGAAATGTTTAAGTTTGCTAACAAACACATTTCGTAGAAGAAGAAATAGATTACGGGACATATATCGACACCCCTGTAGTATTTTAATTGTAAATAATATAATTTTTAGAATAATTGAAATGTTTAAGTTTGCTAACAAACATATTTCGTAGAAGAAGAAATAGATCACGGGACATATATCGACACCCCTGCACTATTTAATTGGAAATAATATAATTTTTAGAATAATTGAAATGTTTAAGTTTGCTAACAAACATATTTCGTAGAAGAAGAAATAGATCACGGGACATATATCAACACCCCTGCACTATTTAATTGGAAATAATATAATTTTTATAATAATCGAAATGTTTAAGTTTGCTAACAAACATATTTCGTAGAAGAAGAAATAGATCTCGGGACATATATCAACACCCCTGCACTATTTAATTAGAAATAATATAATTTTTATAATAATCGAAATGTTTAAGTTTGCTAACAAACACATTTCGTAGAAGAAGAAATAGATTACTGGACATATATCGACACCCCTGTAGTATTTTAATTGTAAATAATATAATTTTTAGAATAATTGAAATGTTTAAGTTTGCTAACAAACATATTTCGTAGAAGAAGAAATAGATTTCGGGACATAAATCAACACCCCTGCACTATTTAATTGGAAATAATATAATTTTTATAATAATCGAAATGTTTAAGTTTGCTAACAAACATATTTCGTAGAAGAAGAAATAGATTACGGGACATATATCGACACCCCTGTAGTATTTTAATTGTAAATAATGTTATTTTTAGAATAATTGAAATATTTAAGTTGGCTAACAAATATATTTCGTAGAAGAAGAAATAGATCACGGGACAAATATCGACACCTCTGCAGTATTTTAATTGTAAATAATGTAATTTTTAGAATAATTGAAATGTTTAAATTTGCTCACAAACATATTTCGTAGAAGAAGAAATAGATCTCGGGACATATATCAACACCCCTGCACTATTTAATTGGAAATAATATATTTTTTAGAATAATTGAAATATTTTAGTTGGCAAACAAACATATTTCGTAGAAGAAGAAATAGATCTCGGGACATATATCAACACCCCTGCACTATTTAATTGGAAATAATATATTTTTTAGAATAATTGAAATATTTAAGTTGGCAAACAAATATATTTCGTAGAAGAAGAAATAGATCACGGGACATATATCGACACCCCTGAACTATTTAATTGTAAATAATGTATTTTTTAGAATAATTGAAATGTTTAAGTTTGCTAACAACCATTTTTCGTAGTAGCAGAAATTTCGTAAATTATTGAATTTTTGGAATAATGTTCAAATTTGCTAACAACCATTTTTCGTAGGAGCAGAAATTTCGTAAATTATTCAATATTTGGAATAATGTTCAACTTTGCTAACAACCATTTTTTGTAGTATATATATTTTATCAAACTAATTTTCAAATACGCTCGAGGACATCAGTACGCACACATTTGTGAAAAGTAAAAAGTAAAAAGTGAAAAGTGAAAACTTATTTTATCGGCTATTAATATATAGATATAAACCAAATAGGTCTATCTTGCATACTCTTAAAAAGCATTTTTTTATTCAACAATTTTACACGATTGTACTCGACAACTTCTCATTTATAGTATATCTTATGAAATTCTAAGAGGGATAGACTAACAACAAGTCCTTGTTGCTCTGTCTTCCATTCTCTCAAAAAGCCAACCATGATATTGACTGACAGCTAGTCTTCGATAATTCTTTTTTTTAAATAAATAAAATACTCTACCAACGTGCGTACTTTTATTTCAAAATAGCCTTCACAGGTTGACCTCTATGTAGTCTATAGACTAACAGTAAGTTCTCGTTTCTCTGTCAAAATCATTGTATTTAATATTTAATCAGTTTGCTTATACGATATAGAAAGCAAACAGTTACTTAAAACTTATAAATTCAACCAAGTCATAATATTGTAATGAGTTCGAACAAGTTATAAGCTGTTTATCAAATGTTGTTTCTTGCTTGCTCTTAAAAAGTCAAGCATGTCATTGACCGACAAGTAATCCTCTATAAAAAATAATATTTATTTTTTTTAACGATTGTACTGAACAACTTCCCATTTATTAACAGCAGTCCTCGTTCTGTTAAAACCTTTTAAATGTTTCGAACAAGTAATACGATATCTTGCATAGTCTTTAAAAACCGGCCATGTGAAGGACCAACAGCTAGTTCTTTTATTAGGTAAAATTATGGAAAACACTAACAAAAATTCGTGATTGGTTAATCAAAATGGTTGAATAATGCGATAGGAAATATTGCGAAATAAGCCAAGTAGTCACGACAGGCGTTGTGAAAATCATTACAAGAATAAAGTAACAGCGAGTCGTCAATATCTAAAAAAAATTACATTTATAAGTGACTACCTACTACTTTGACTACCAAGGAAAATCAGCAGAAAAAACACACCACCCCACCTGTTTGATGTCTGGATAAGGAATAATCGAACTTCTCTGTCGAGGGGGGGTATATACTCAAATTAATATGACACTGCGCATGCGCGAAAAAAGAAATTGTTGATCTCCTTGGTTACGTTCATTATTATAGATAACGATATGAATCGTCCAACTTATCGTCGTCGATAAATGTTATAATAATAAAACATTTTTAGTACTTTTTCCACATAAAATTTATTTGATCAGGACCGGTTTCGCTCATCGCGAGCATTATCAACTGAGTTATTATCATCTGAGAATTCTCATCTGTTGATAATGGAAAAAGTACTAAATATTACACAATTATTATACAAGTATTGACAGTGAACACCTTAAAAGTTAATTAATGTACTGTTTACTTGATAACTTGAAGCATGATGACTACCGAGTCAACCTTCAGTTGTTAATTGCGCGGTGGCAAGCCAGGCAGATCCAATAAGTTTAAAAATTAAGTTGGATAGTAGGTTGCTTCGTCATCGTTTGTTACACGGTCGATAGATTTGTAGGAATGCAGTGGACCAACGATTTGATTTTGAATTGTGATTGTGAAGTTTAAATGATCCTCATCTTTGTTCTTTTCCGCAAGAATTGCTCGTTCACTCAACCAATTGTGATTTTTATGATTAGATGTTCGGGAACATTTTGTTGAATGAAGTGAAATCGCAAAAATTCGGCGGTAACAAAATCAATCCGTTCGTCGACAGGAACACGCCCGTTACCGATAGTCAGCAATTCCTTGGAGAAATCTTCGGCAGATAGATCGTTTAGCAATGCAACTCGCACGCATGTTTGTCGTCAGCTGAAGTTTCCTTACATAGCGCCAGAGTCGTGATTTAAGGTAAGCGTTTATTTCATTGGCAGCGGTCAATCTCGGAATGACTGGAAGTGTTTGGCGGAAATCGCCAGATAGTAGAATCATTGCGCCTATAAAACATCTTAAGTCATTGCACAGATATTTCATAGTTTGATTGCTTTGAATGCGCATTTGTGCGCCGCTGTCCATTCATTGCAGGTGATGATTTTACTTGCTACCTCTGGTAACTTGGTACCTTGCTAACTTTGGTCGTTGCTGAGTGTTTCGCAATCTTGCAATTCGCAATTGACAACAGGAACAGTACAAGAACGCACCCCTGTCTCACTCCGGTTGTGAACCCGAACCATTCGGTATTTGAGTCACTGATTCTCACACAACATGCCTTTTTCTCATGTTGGGATTTGATAATAGCCACAATCTTTGGCGGAATCCCGTAGGCATCCAGTGTTCTCCACAAAGATGGTCTGTGTGGACCAGTGTTTCTTAACCATATTGAAAGAATCGCCCCCTTTACCACAGTAAAATTATCCAGCGCCCCCCCTTCCCACAAAAAAAAATACTCTCTTTTTTATGTATTTCATGCAATGATTTTCTTTACAAATAAAAAATTATAAGAAAAACAAATAAAAAACATGATTATTTTTATAAAAATTATGTATTTATTGCCATTTATGTCATATTAACATTACATACAAAATTATATTATTATTTTAACTAAAAAGTAAATAATTCAATGGAAATGAGAATTTTTATTAAAAAAATTAATGAGATCCTTGAGCCTCATGTGATTGGGCTATTTTCGTAATATTAGGTTCAAGTTTAGTTAAATATAGTCTTAAATCTCCTCTTTGGCTTATCTGTAATCGATTTCGGGATTTTTTTAATATATGCGTTACTGCGCTAAAACCCTTTTCCACTAAATATGATGAAGGAAATGCTACGATGGGTAATTTTACCTCTTTCCACAGAAGAGGGTATTGATGGCGAAAATGGACCCAAAAAACATCATAATTACATTGATTGAACACAATTTTAGCTTCACAGTCATTTTGTAGCTCAATAAACTGCTCTTTTAAATTTTCACTGACATTTTCTACATTTGATAAAAATGGATTAATTATCCAATCTGGTATTAAAAGTTCATACAAGTCTTTGAATCGTATTATCATATCTTCGATAAGGGCGTCAATGTGGCTACAGTATGTTTCCAAATCAGAATCCTTAAGTATATCTTTTTTTAATTGTTGTAAAGAAGGAAACTGATGGAGTTCTCGCCGACAAAGATTATCTTTAAATAATTTGAGTTTGTTAATAAAGCTCAGTACAACACCTTTGGCTTTAATAAGGCTGATATTGTTTCCTTGAAGCTTCAGGAGATTTTCATTCATCTTTTTGAATGTATCCGAAAGATAGGCCACATCATTTCGCAGTAATTTTAATTCAAAGCATATGTTTTCATTGTTTACTTCCAAAAATTCCACAATTGTATCAAATAATGCATAAAATCTTTTTAAACAATTTCCTTTTGATAGCCATCTTACTTCTGTATGTAAGATAAGTCGTTCGAATTCTTCATTATTTTCTTTACACAGTTGACAAAATAAAACGAAAGTTCTTGAAAGTACAATATATCTTTATTATTCTTGTCGGGATGTTTCTTTAGAAAATGTTCATTTAACCGCGATGGCTTCATTGCCTCATTAGAAAATACGTGTTGACAGAGTAAACACATTGGCAATTGTTGATTTGTAGGAGATGGAATAAAACCGAATTTTAAATAGTCAATAGAATATTGTCGACATCTTTTCTGTTTGGTTGTCATCTTGAAATAAAGGCCGATTTGCGAAGAAAAAAAATTTAACGCAGAATCCCTCAGATAAACGATAGTTTTAGCGTTAGCTTATAAGTGAACGCGACCATCTCCAACGGATTGACAGAGATGACTAAGTGCATCAGTGCTCCCGGATTATGAGAACTACGCTCACACACACTCAAAGACTCTGTCTATCGTACGGATAGCTGTGCGTGTGTTGGTGCGTTGGTGAGACCCGCCGATATAGCGACGGAGCTAGCGGCCTGCGCTTCCCCCCAACCCCGGCCTCCCCGCCGCGCTCCGTGCAGTTGGCCCGCTCGCCGCCGCGCGCGCTGCGAGCGCCCAGCCGGTGCAGACTCGTGCAATATGCAGAAGCGACACAACGCCCACTTCAACTGCCGCAGCGCCCCATAAATGCTAAAAATTTAAAAACGCCCCGCCAGACCTTTAAAACGCCTACAAGGGGGCGCTGGCGCCCCGGTTAAGAACCACTGGTGTGGACTATCAAATGCCTTCTCATAGTCGACGAAACAACAAACAAGACCAATGTTAAATTCATTGCTCTGCTGGAGGAGAAATCAAAGATTGTGTATTTGGTCCGCACACGACTTTCCAGGGAGGGAGCCCGCATGATTTTCCCTATTTCATTTTAAGTATTTTCATAATGGGACCTCTTATTCTCGCCAAGAGAATGTGTGCCATTACCTTCCCAGGAATACAGAGAAGAGTTATGCCTCGGTAATTGTTACAGCTGTTCCCTCAGCATGTATATATATTTGTGATAAAAACAAATGTTTTTTGTTTGACAAACTACTTTTATTAGTGAAAAAATGAAGTCATATAAAAAAGTGATGGTTAAAGTATTGACGACGGTATATGACAAGATCGCCCTAGATTGCAAGACTTTTTCTTCGCCTCAGGCTGGCGGTTATCGTCTAGCGTAAGGGAGCGGAGGATTGCACGGAATAGAGGAAATTGATATATGCGGAAAGATTCAGCTCTCGAAATTAAATTGAAAATAAATAAAATGATGTTATTTTCCGCTCTATGACGCGTAGCTGCGTCCTTCGACACGTTGTTGCATTGTGTGCCATAAACTAGAATACTTTTACTTCAAGTGATCAGCTGACCAGAGGTTATAAAACATAATTTATAAGATTAGCAACTGGCAAACCGGCTGACCCCCACATCTCATCGTGAGGCAAAACAAAAACATGGACTAAATACCAAACCGAAGGGCAGTTCGGACTTTTGTCGAAATCCGACACAAAAGTTAGGTCTACTTATTGCTGATAAAATCTACTTCGTGTGAAATCTTTTAAGCCGGCTTAACTGAGGAGATTGAATAGTTTTTTTATTAGTTACATTTGGAAGATTTTTTCGTGACATTGGGCGCGTTTTTAAATCACTAGACAGAGTAGTTTTAAAATAATTTTGGACACACTTAAAGGCTCTTCTCAAATATGTGCCATTCTTTGAGACTTTTATCTACCAAAAAAAGCAGCAGTATAACTGCATTTGTCACATTTGAAAGGCTTTTCTCCAGTGAGTGACATTTCATGTAATTTTATATCACTAGACCTAGTTGTTTCATGATTGCATTGGTCACATTTAAAAGGCTTTTCTCCAGTGTGTGACATTTTATGCCTTTTTAAGTGAGAAGACTGAGCTGTTTTATAACTGTATTGGTCACATTTGAAAGGCTTTTCTCCAGTGTGACATTATATGTGTTTTAAAGCGACCAGACACAGTAGTTCTATAACAACATTGGTAACATTTGAAAGGCTTTTCTCCAGTGTGCGATATTTTATGAATTTTTAAGTTACCAACCAATACAGTTTTATAACAGCATTGGTCACATTTGAAAGGCTTTTCTCCAGTGTGTGACATTTTATGTGTTTTAAAGCGACCAGACACAGTAGTTCTATAACTACATTGGTTACATTTGAAAGGCTTCTCTCCAGTGTGTGACATTTTATGAATTTTTAAATCACTAGACCGAGTTGTTTCATAATTGCATTGGTCACATTTGAAAGGCTTTTCTCCAGTGTGTGACATTTTATGAATTTTTAAATCACTAGACCGCGTTGTGTCAAAATTGCATTGGTCACATTTGAAAGGCTTTTCTCCAGTGTGTGACATTTTATGTGTTTTTAAGCGACCAGACACAGTAGTTCTATAACTATATTGGTAACATTTGAAAGGCTTTTCTCCAGTGTGTGACTTTTTATGAATTTCTAACTCACTAGACTGAGTGGTTTTATAATTGCATTGGTCACATTTGAAAGGCTTTTCTCCAGTGTGTGACATTTTATGTGTTTTAAAGTGAGAAGACTGAGCTGTTTTATAACTACATTGGTCACATTTGAAAGGCTTTTCTCCAGTGTGTGACATTTTATGAATTTTTAACTCACTAGACTGAGTGGTTTTATAATTGCATTGGTCACATTTGAAAGGCTTTTCTCCAGTGTGTGACATTTTATGTGTTTTAAAGTGAGAAGACTGAGCTGTTTTATAACTACATTGGTCACATTTGAAAGGCTTTTCTCCAGTGTGTGACATTTTATGAATTTTTAACTCACTAGACTGAGTGGTTTTATAATTGCATTGGTCACATTTGAAAGGCTTTTCTCCAGTGTGTGACATTTTATGTGTTTTAAAGTGAGAAGACTGAGCTGTTTTATAACTACATTGGTCACATTTGAAAGTATTTTTTCTAGAATGTAATTCTATATTTGGCTGTAACAAAAAAAGAAAAGGCAGATTAAATATCGCATCGGTCTCACTACTTATTTGAGATTACGGATGCACTTGACCGCTCTAAGATGCCGAAAGGCGGAACCCGGCCGACGTAAGTGACAAAATTTGTGCGAATGTACATAATAATAAATATTAAGACTTTTTGTACTTTTATATTTCTCGATTTAAATAGAAAGATAAGAATAAAAAGATATATGAGGTATAATTTAAGATTTCGACTGAAGGTGCTTGGTGGAATTTCAATATTAAATTTGAATCGTTCAAACTATGTACATTCTCACAGATTTTGTCACTAACGACCCGGGTTTCGCCTTTCAGTCAGTTCAAGTTCATCCGTGCACTTGAATGCCTGAAGATGCCGAAAGGCGAAACCCGGGTCGTTAGTGACAAAATCTGTGAGAATGTACATAGTTTGAACGATTCAAATTTAATATATGAGGTATATGAGGGTAAGAGGTCCTCGAAATTGATGGCGTGAAACGAAAAATTATTAAAAATTAACTATTATTGCTGTTCTCATATATACATATGTTATTTGCACGATTCAAAGTTAAAACCTCGAAATTTTGTTATTAACAGTTGGCGACTTATTATTTTTGTTATTTACTCGTCTAAAAATAAATATCTTGATTTTTTAAAATACAACCCTGAGAATGCACTCTTCATGCCAGATGTAAGAAATACCTTTTTCGACTGGTGATGTTTTTCTCTTTCAATTATTTTAGGGTGGACTTCAAGTGGCTCGTGTTTGATGTCAATTGAATGATCCTCATAGAAAATGTCATTCATATTGTTTTGATGAGTATCGCTTCCAATAGAATCCTGATAAGAGGATGACAGTGATTCGTGCTCCGGTTCTATTTTGATATCCGTTTTCAGCTTCTTACTTATTTGTTACATGAAAGTAAAAATCAAAAAATAAATAACACACCCCAGTTTAATGATCACATAAATATTATATTTACAAACTCCAAAAGTTAAAAGGAAGTAATTCTTTCGAACACAAATCAAAAAATCATCTTTCACCACGATGAAAAGATTTAATGCGGCATTACCGTAGATCAAATTGTTTTGGAGAATGATTGTCAAGTATTTTGTTTAACCTTCGAGTACCTATATCTTGAAAAATCACACGGGTTCCGGAGCGGGGTACATTTGTACCCCACAGAATTTTTCTCATTTAACGAAGTAAAAATTAAAATAATAAATGTCAGCAGTTCGAATGTTGATTTTGAGCATGCCCTGTCAAAATTAAGAGACAATTTGTCTTTTTGAATCATCCATATCATATTGCGTTGACGATACGTCAGGCGTATAGAAGCGGCGAGAGCAGACTGAACTAATCGTAAAGCGACGTCGTTCTCCCGGCGCGGGCGCAGGGTACGATGACATCAGGTGTGTGGAGTTTGCGCTCGGCACACGCACACACTCAAACGCAACGTGTATATGTGACCCAAATACCATTTGTTAACGAAAAACGTGAATATCTATTTTATTTTATACAATTTTTCAGATTTTTTTTTTGCATTGTATTCAGTAGAATATGTTTGTAGATTACAATAAATATCAGCTAGATATTACCGATATTTAACAAATGGTTGGTAAAATAAGAATTTAGGGACACAATTGTACCCCGCTCCGGAACGCGAAGGTTAAACATCTTGCAAACTTAATCTCATCGGTTATGACGCTGTCTTTTTATACATTTAATGTGACATTTTCTCAATAATAAGCAATTCATCTGTAAGTATAATTTAATCTTTGGGAAAGATTACATAAAACAGAAACTAAGCAAATAAAGCACGGCTATAGACGCTTTTTGAATGAATTAAAAATTATTGAATTTCAAAAAACAAAACTTTAAACATGCCGGTTCAAAATTCGTTCAAAAGTCATATTGAATGCGTTCTTCACCAATATGCGTCAGTCTATGAAGTATATAATATATTATCAACTTTTTAAAAAAGAAAAGTGCAATCAAATATTCAAAATGAAATAGGGTTTTCTGCAGTATACGAGCTTTATGGCATAGCTACGAGGTAAAAAAAGAGATTTCATTGTAGCTACGGCACCATTTGTAATTGAATAATGAAAAGCTAACAAACCTTTTTCCCAGTTCCATTTTGACATTAGGTCGAAGCTTAACTCTAAGTAGTCGCATGAAAACAAAGAATAAATGAGCACGATGATAAGACATGACTGTCTCTACATATGTGTTTGTTATTGATTGAATTGTCAGTAACTTGGTAGACATTCATCGTAAAAAGGTGAAAAATAACATGAGTTTTTAACTTCTATTTTATATTAATTGATATAAAAAATATATTTTTTTAATCCAAATATAAAGTGACAGCAATGATATCATACCACAGAAACTCTTTTGAGCTTTTTGCATAATTTTACTCACCTGCTTTCCACATTCAATTTTAATTTAGCATGGCAAGTAGCATGCTGCTCCAGTAAGTCTGATGAAGGGAATATATTATAGCAATCACTGCAAACAAAGTTTCGCTTGTGAAAAAACCCGTTTTTGAGATTTATAACAACGTTTATTTCCTGCATTAAAAATTCTTTTTTATGCACTCGGTTTATGTCAGACAACGGAGTTGTATCAGTTCGAGTCGAATTCATCGGTAGGGCTTCAATGCGATCTTTAGAGTTGGTTATGGTCGGTTGAAACTGAAACAAGAAGAAGGCGCTGATTAAACTGATTAAAGCTTATCGATATATTCACTTTTCATTGATATGACAATCGTAATGTTCAGTCCAGTCGTATCCTCGTGGCACAATTAAAGGTTTTGTATGGCTTTTTAGAGGTTTCGAACTGTCTATACATCTTGCAATTTTTTATATAGACAGTGCTAGCCGACTGAGCAAAACAAACAACACTTGAAGGCACTTGTCTATGTCTCTCTTATGAGTTTTGTTATGTAGAAGGCTGTTATTCAATCAAAGGACAATAAATATGGAGATAAGTGGCCATGCAATAATTTATTTCATTTGAACATTGAGTTGCAATCGCTTAAAAGTTTAAGTTGAACTGCAGAAGCAAAAGCGCATAAGCTATAAAGCCTGTTGATCTGGAAATATTTCTGATTTTTGAATGAAATGTTTATTTCTCGGGTAATATATATTTTTTTATTTTCACAAAGAAGCTACTAGCTGAAGAACTGCTTTAATTTCATACAGTACCAAAGCACTGGGCCACTTTGTCTTAATGATATTCTATTTGTAAAAACATCAACGGACATAACCTCAAATAAATGTTGCACGTGTTAACTACGTTGTAACACATTTACATGATTTTTTTAGACAACAGGGTGATTTGATAGTGTTTAAGATTACCTTATAAGTATCTTGATGATCTGCTTCGTCAACAATTCTTTCTCGCTTTAAGAGCGACTCGACCTTGATGTCAATCGAGTCTTCCTCATTCAAGAGAGCATTGTCACTATTTTGCCGACTATCGCTGTTTTGAGCGTTCTCAGATGAATCAATTGACAGTAATTCATCGGCTGGTTCTATTTTGATATCCATTTCCAAACAATTGTGACGCAGAGAATAAAGGTCAATTCGCAGCTTTATAAAATATGGTGTTTCCATAGACAATATTTATAAATATTTTGCTCATATTTTCATAGACAAATGAATCGATGTATGTTAAATAAATGGTGATGTTTTCCACTGAAATTTATTTCGCATGATTCATCAGTGATCTTCATAATAATGCGAGTTTCGTGCTGTCATCAAATCTGTTAAAATAGATTCAAAGTCACGGCGTTGTTTTTTGCATCTTTGTTATTTTATTATAAAAAGGTGTTGCAATTTTTTTACTGAATTCATTAGTTTTACATGTCAAATAGCAAATTTGTAGAAAATTTTATTTGCTACGTTAAATATCAATAAGATAAATAGGTCATTTATATTTTTCCAGTCTGAAAGTTTCGTTCTCGGGGCCCTCAGTGATGGGACGGCATGGTCTGGGCACCGCAAACGACAATGGTGGGAGACTGATTGAATTCGCTATCATGAATGAGCTCACCATTGGCGGAACTATCTTCCCGCATAAAGACATCCATAAATACACATGGACCTCTCCTGATGGTCGCACGAAGACGCAGATTGACCATCTTCTTTACAGCACGAAACATAGATTTGAACTTCTCGATGTTCGCACATATCGAGGTGCCGACATTTATAGCGACCACGAACTACTTGTCGGCAAAATCCGCCTGAAACTAAGTCGCATAGCTCAAAATCCAGCGCGGAAAAAGATCGACATCGAGAAGCTAGAAAACGTAAATACTAGACTAAAATTCGAGATTGCTGTAAGGAAGGAAATAGATCGTGTCTCCGTGCGACCTACATCCGGGTCCGATCGCATTGAGGCGGACTGGTGCTGTATCAAACGTGCTATTGCATCATCGGCCGAAGATGTTCTCGGATTCCGGAGGGAGGGGCAACCAAAATGGATGTCCGAAAATACGTGGAGGAGAATTGAAGAGCGGGCCAGGCTAAAAGCACTGAAGGACAGTGAAGCTGACCCTGAAAAATTTGAAGAACGTCGCGCTGATTATCGTAATCAGGACAAAGTTGTCAAGAAGTCTGCGCGACTTGACAAGCGCCGATTCTTGGATCGGCAAATTGAGACAGCTGAGGTGGCGGCCCGCAGAAATGATACCAAGAAGTTATTTAAAATCACGCGCGAGGTCTGCGGAAAGCGACCACCGACTCCCGGGCCAATTCGCGGCCCTGATGGAGCAATAGAGTCAAACGCAGAAAGCGTTAAAAAGATTTGGAAGGATCATTTCTGCGAGGTGCTGAACCGACCGCCCCCCCAGGACCCTTTTGACGTAACCGAAGAGGCTACATCTATAGACCTCCCCCGAGTGTCCGGTATTTCAGACCGTACGCCCACACATGCCCAAATCATCTTGGCAGTGAAGAGGCTTAAAAACGGCAAAGCACCGGGTGGAGACGGAATACATTCGGAATTTCTGAAATGTGGTCTTAACGCCGTCCTACATCCTCTCTATCACCTGATGGCCAGGGTGTGGGACGGTGAGCGTTGTCCTAGGGACTGGGTGGACGGTGAGGTGTTAGCACTCCACAAAAAAGGTGATCCCCTCAGCTGTAACAATTACCGAGGCATAACTCTTCTCAGTATTCCTGGGAAGGTAATGGCACACATTCTCTTGGCGAGAATAAGAGGTCCCATTATGAAAATACTTAGGAAAAATCAAGCGGGCTTCCTCCCTGGAAGGTCGTGTGCGGACCAAATACACAATCTTCGATGTCTCCTCCAGCAGAGCAATGAATTTAGCAGTGCTCTTGCTTGTTGTTTCGTCGAATATGAGAAGGCATTTGATAGTCCGCACAGACCCTCTTTGTGGAGGATACTGGATGCCTACGGGATTCCGCCAAAGATTGTGGCCATCATCAAATCCCTACATGAGAATAGTGCATGTTGTGTGAGAATCGGTGACTCAAATACCGAATGGTTCGGGGTCACAACCGGAGTGAGACAGGGGTGCGTTCTTGCACCGTTCCTGTTTATTATTATCCTTGACTTCATACTTCGCAGGTCAATTCCGCCTGATCGAGGTGTAGCTGTTGGTCCCGGTCTGAAGCTGTGTGACCTTGAATATGCCGATGATGCTGTAATATTCGATAAATCCATTGAGGGCATCCAGGAGACTATTGATGGGTTGGGAACTAACTCAGGTCGCATTGGTCTAAAAATTAATACTAGTAAGACCAATGTGATGTGTAACCAAACCTGTCATGACTCTGATAGGACCCTTACCAGCGCGGGACAGATCATCGAGAGGGTTGACAGCTTCAGATACCTCGGCGTACATATCCCCGAAGACGGTTGTACAAAAAACGAGCTCGCCATTCGTTTAGGAATGGCTGGAGCCACATTCAACTCAATGCGGACTGTCTGGGACACACAGCTGTACTCGATTAAAACCAAATGCCACTTGTTCAACGCTTGCATTCTGCCGGTAATGCTTTACGGTTGCGAATCATGGCACCTGACGAAGACTCAGAAAAACCGTATACTGAGCTTCGAGAACAGATGCTTGCGTCGGATAATGGGGGTGAGGTGGTTTGATTTTGTGAGGAATTCAGAGATAAGGGAGCGTACAAGACAGCGTCCCGTCACGTCAGTGGTTATGGAGAGACGTTGGAACTGGCTGGGTCACGTGCTGCGGATGCCTCCGGAAAGCCTCAATCCTGCCTGCCTCTTCTTTCGACCGGTGGGATTCCGGCGTCCTGGACGTCCGTCGGGTACTATCCATAGGATGTACTCGGCGGAACTGAGGGATGCTGGCATGTCATGGGAGGAAGCAAAGCTATTGGCGGGAGACAGGGAAACATGGAGGTGCCGCGTGGCGGCCATATGCTCCACATAGGGAGCGAACATGGCCAAAGAAGAAGAAAGACATTTTTAAAATAATAAACAATCTGGTATAATAATTCACACTCTGGGAAAGAATATATTGAACAGAAAATAAGCAAATATCAGCAGAGGTAAGCACGGCTATAGACACTTTTCGAATGAATTTCAAAATATTGAATTTAAAAAATAAAACTCAAAACATGTTTACGTGCCGGTTCAAAATTCATTTAAAAGTCATATTAATGCGTTCTTCACCAATATGCTCTAGTCTATGAAGTAAGTATATAATATATAATCAACTTTTAAAAATAGAAAATTTGCAATCATAGATTCAAAATAAAACAGGGTTTTCTCTAGTATACGAGTTTTATGGCATAGTTTAGAGGTAAAAAAGAGATTTTTTTGTAGCTACGGCACCATTTTTAATTGAACAATGAAAAGCTAACAAACCTTTTTTCCCCATAAAAGATTGATTTAGAATGCCTAATGGCGTGCTGCTTCAGTATGTTTGATGATGGGAATATATCATCACAAATACTACACACGAAATTTTGTTCATTAAACACAGCATTTTCTACTAAAATAATGGCGACCATTTTCTGCTGCAATATTTCCGTTATTAGGTTTTGTTCGTGTATATGAGCTTTTGCTTGTGATTGATCCCATGGCAGATTCGTCGATGGTAATTCAGTGTGAGCCGTAGAGTTGAAGCCGGTAGTTTGAAACTGAAACCAAAAATAAAACACAGCAGTAAAAACAAGTTAACAAATTTATTCCAGTTCATTAACAATGTTATTCTACAGTAAATTCGCCCTATTGTATTTGTTTTCCCGTTCAATTTATATGGTCCCTGGTACAATGAATGACACAGATATAAACATTAATTTTATTTTGTTATGATTTATTGTTTTTTTTTCAGCTTTTTGGTAATTATTTTAGGAACAGAAAACAAAATGTATCGTATGGTCTTTCTTAATCAATGCAGTTTTGCACTTATTTTAGAGTTCCGCAGAGAGCCATTGCTGAAATCTGTTATCGTGAATGATAGCAAACGTTATTAAAAATGATATCTTTTTTTTAGAAGGTTGTCACTGTCGCCAGTTTAATATAGATAATATAGTGGATTGGGGGAGATGTAATTAAATCGATTTCAATCCTTTATTTTTTACAAGAGTGTTATTGTTTCGTTATTTAACTGATGGCGAAATGTCATTTCAAAATTAATTTCATTCAATCAGCTTAAGATATTAGCGTATGATTTGAGAGCAAACTAACATTTAATAATCTCATTAAGATTTCTAGCAAAAGGGAATTAAGAATTTTAGGCTTTATAATCCGTACTACCAGAAACTTTACGGAGTGAAAATTGTAATATTAATGTACCTACAACGCTTTGGTACGAAGCAGACTTGAGAATGGGTCGATTTTTCGGTTCGAAACATACGATTACGTAAAAACATAAATAAAAATATTTTAATTATGAATTTTAACTTTGTTTACCTGACGGTGTTTTATCATGTTACCTGATTTTTGAAATCGGATGCAAGAGAAGTCGATTCCTCGTTACTTTCTGAATCTCTGCAGTTCAGAGTACACTCTCTCGGAGCGACTTCCTCTTTGAAGATGGGCTGTCCGATATCGGTTTGAAATTCAGATTTGATACGAAGGGAAGCGGCCTGAAATAATAATAAGCAATTTAACTAAGATTGCTTGGGGCATTTTTTTTGTCATGATGCATTTTCAATAAAAACAAAACATAAAAAGTTTTACCAATACCATTAAGCAAATACGAGATTCTTCACTGAGAGTCTCAGGAAGCCACAAACATAGACGATGTTGTAATAAAGGATAATAATCTGGTGCATCTAGAAGCGTAAACAACGAGGAAACTACAAATAGTGCAAAATTATGAAACGTGGAAGACAAGAAACGATTATTCAAGCAAAATACCATTGAAATATCTGTCTGAAAGAGTCGCCGCATGTTGTCAAATAGTTCTTTCTTCATAAATAACCGAACGATTCATAGAACAAATACTATTATTACGTAATTTGCGTAAATTGTAACTGCGTAAACGACAATGTGGCCATTTCCTATATGGCAAAAGAAATATGGATACTCGCATTTATGTTAACCATGCAGAAAAAGAATTAAAATTATTAGGCATATATGTATTCGAAACTTCTATGGACAAAAATCACAGAAAGATAACCTCAGAAAATTCCAGGGCTTCCGGCTGCACAATTGGTACGTGATACCAACCGTCATCTGCTGGATGACCTTCTTCGTTGTCTTCTCGATCGACTGGTTCTTTTTTAACTTCCATTTTTTTGAAAAACACACTGGATGAATTATTAAACAATTGATAAATTCAAGGACGATATGCAATCGACAATAAAGTGACTTTTTTTTATTGTTTATGGTATTTATGATTATATAATAATGCGAGTTGAAATTTGTAACCGGTTTTGAGGGTTTTATTAAATTTACTGTCATTTTTTTGTCAATTATTCTCTTCTTTGTGATTGTTTAATAAGTAAAATAGGTAAAAGTGTATTTTTTTTAATTGAAGCTTTATTCTTGTTTGTTTTTGGTCGTTTTCATTTTCAATTGACGGAACAAATCATTTTTGACTTCTCATTGTAAATACATTCACACAGCAGCATTTAATAAAAATCGAAATCATGACAATATCTTCGTTTTATATTTAAAAGTTAACACTTTTACAATTGACGGGCACTTTGACCAGTCAATCAATACGCTCACCGACGATCGCTAGTCAGAGTATACAAAATGACAAAAAAACACTGATTTCTATACTAGGTTATTAATTTCCGACCGATTATTTCAATAGAATGCCTTTTCACATTATCAGTTATTATTATTATTTTTTTAAGCCATGTCCGCTCCCAATGTAGAGCATATTGACTCTTAACTCTTACTAGTGGTTAAATTATCGCTCTCGATACGCCCCGTTCATAGGATGGGAAGGGTGGGAGGGGGGAATTTAAGACATCACATACATCCATTCCTTTGAACAGAAATTCATAAATCTATTTAACTTTTCCGTTTCTAAGCTCAAGAAATGCGACCCCAATACCAGGTACATTTTCTTAAATATCTATTTTAATATGGGTGATACAATGTTTATAATTAGGGTATTCTTATGTCATAGTTTTTTGGACCTTTTGTATTTTATATAAATACGCGATAACGCTTATCAGGTGATTAGCGCCCGCGATAACGATTGTTAATAAGATAACTTAGAACGCTGAGAACACTCGTCAGTCGTCAATTCATATGTGTACTGGGATGACGCCTTTTTTACGCGCAACTTAAAATATGATTATTTATTAAAAAACCACAGATTTTTATAAAAAAAATTATGAGGAATGATGCAAAGAGATATTTTAAAGCCCTTGGACTATTTTTTTTTTGAAATTCATAAGAATAAGGCCAATAATGAGGAAACCACTGGGTCAAAAAAGAACCCCATCGGCTGACAAGTATTTTTCTAGTCTCCGAGCCGCAAGAGTTAAAATTCAATTTATAAAATTGCTCGTACTGGTATTCGAGCTCGTGACCTTCGTTACGGTAGCCAACTACGCTAACCACTTGACCACACAGGTGGCTTTATGAATCAATTGTATTTATTTCTATAAGGTAAATAGAATAGGTAGGTTAAAATTTTGAGTTTGAATCGATATTAATAATCATATGTGCCTGAAGATGCCGAAAGGCGAAACCCGGGTCGTTAGCGACAAAACTCATGGAAAAGTACAAAATTCAAACAATTCAAATTTAATCATATGTGCGATAAGCAATACAAAAACATCAAATTATTGTCTATGCACGTTAGCTCCACGACCATTGGCGTCCTTAAATAAGTCCAAGTTCGAATATTTTGTGGTATGGCCAAAATCATTATTGACTGTCATTTAAATTAGTGCTGGTTATTTTTTTAAATTATATAATTATTTAAAAAATATTAAATCTAAGTTATCAATGAAACAAGCGTTCGTTGAATTGAGTACTTCGTTGTTAAATTTCAAGTAATTATGTTATTGGGTTTCCAGTTTTTAATTAAATTTTAGTATTTTGAAATAGTTTAGTATATATGAATACAAAACATTTAAAGGCATCAAAAAAGTTACTATTTTTATTGCAAACTATAGCCTCTTAAAGGTTAACAAATAAACATCCGCCAGTAAGTTATAGGTTTTTATGATTCTCTTCATGTTTACAAGCAAAGCTGTTTGGCATCATAAAATACCGTAATAAAGATTATGCCAAACTTTAAAGATTTCCTGTGCACTAAAGAAAATTTTCACATTATCGAATTTTCAAACCCATGTTGCTTTTAGTTGTGAAGATGCAAATATCGCGTTCTCTGTTTAACTTACCAAAATTGTTGGTTGATCTCGCCCTAAGCTTTTTTTGATGCTTTCTTCTCGCAGATTTCAATTCGTATATCTCTAACGCATTCTAACATTTAAAGATCGATAAATCGATTATCCAACTGTGTGGTCGAGTGGTCAACGTTGTTGGCTTCGGCTACTGAGGGCCCGGGTTCAAATCCCGGTACGGATAGTTTTATAAATTGACTTTTCAATCAATTTATGAATTTCTGTTCAAAGGCATGGATATATGTGATGTCTTGAATTCCCCCCTCTCACCCATCCTATTCTATGAACGAGGTGTATCGAGAGCGATAAGCTTACCACTAATCCTGTCCTAGCCCAATCCTTCTATCCCTACTCTCTTTGTAAAAAGAGAGGTTGAGCAACTGAGTAACAAACAGTTCTCGTAGAAAACACTTCTGTTGAGATAAACTCCATTAGGAGTCCATATGCTCCACATTGGGAGCGGACATGGTTTAAAAAAAAAATCGATTAGAGAAATACAATATCAATGATTTCGTGCAAAAATCTGCTATCGCAGTAATATTTTTGTATTTATTTTTTTATATTTGGATGTAAAACTAATTTTTCTAGGAATACCGAAATTGATAAATAATTATTGACAATATTAAGAGAAATATTGAATGTTTTAATGGCTCAACTGGCCGTGCCTGCATCATGGGCATGGAGGTGTTAATAGTGCGCGAAAGCGAATTGTGAGAAGGTTGAAGGCCGCCTATAAAAAATTATAATGGCTTGTATATCAACGCACTTTTTCTAAAATCATGAACATTTTTTAGTGAGAAGCTTTGAAATTGACGTTTGAGTGTTCCCTCGTACAAGTAGGCTATATTTAGGACAAAGTATTGAAGTTTATACGAAACATTTACAATTTATGCAGAAAAAATTGTTTCAACAATTTCCGTACAACTTATTTTTTATATCTAGTGCGAATAAATAATATATGGATTATATTTTTACAGACAAATCAAAATATTACATTTCAATTTTGTTTTTTATTTTATGAAAATTATGAAATACTTTTGTTTATGTCGTGTGTTGTAAGAAAAAGGTTTTCAAACGCTGAAACACAGTGTGAGTGTAGATCAGTGATTCACAACCTTTACCTTCTAGCGGGCCGCGTAAAACAAATTATAGTGGGTTAAATGATTTAAGGTACGCTCAATCCTTTTTTATACCGAAAATTTGTACGCTCCATGTAAAGCAGCCTTAAAACCGTGTAAAAAAGATTAAGTGAATTTAGATAAATGAGTACTCAATAAGTTCAATTATATTATTTTGACCGTGTTATTTCGAAAATAAATAAGCCATGCAAAAAAAGGATTGTGAGCACTTGCTCATTAAAAATCATTTCACTGTGAAATATGTATTTTAATTTATATGCAATTCATAAATTAATGCGTTCTTGGTCTTAATTTTTAACTTTTTTTTTAATTTGACATATTTGTTAGCCTGTTTTTATGAACCGATTAATTCTCCTTCATTGAACAAAAAGCTTGCTAACATTAATTAAATAAATGTTTCAAGTGAAAAAATATGTTTGAGAAAAAGATTTAAGGGCCGCCACAGAAATCCAAAAGGGCCGCGGCTTGTGCATCACTGGTGTAGATCGTATAACTTATTATTGACGCTTATTATTGTTGCCTTTATTTTTTTATATCATTACAGGCAATAAGTATGAACCCTTGTAAGAATACTTTTTTAAGCATATAGTTAGTATCTAAGGTGAAGTCTCGTAATTTTCAGAAGGCTTTTGATACAATACAGCAGGTGTTCTTAATCTTATTGCGGTGACAGGCACACTTGAGATTTAGGGAAAGTGTTGGGCGCAGGCCAAATTTTAAAAAAAACAACATTTATATACATAGCATTAAAAAGTAACATGTATTAATTTTATTATAAATCCCTTAACAGCTTTAAATGTGCTACATTCATGACATTACTAAACTATTAATTACAAGCTGTAGTCTGTTATCGCGGATATAATAAATATATTCATAAAAATCATAATCGAGCTGCTATGTCCAATATCGACAGCCCTGCAGTATTCATATTTTATCATTTTAGAATTATTTAAATATTTCAGTTTGCTAAAAAACCTCGACCTCGGGACATATATCGACAGCCCTGCCTTGCAAATTTAAATTGTATATAATTTAATTTTTAGAATATTTAATATTAAAGTTTGCTATATTTAGCAATTTATTTATATATATCTATATTTATTTATTTCCGCCTGTGTGGTCGAGTGGTCAACGTTGTTGGCTTCGGCTACGGAGGGCCCGGGTTCAAATACCGGTACGGACAGTTTTATTAATTGATTTTTCAATCGATTTATGAATTTTTGTTCAAAGGCATGGATGTATGTGATGTCTAGAAATCCCCCCTCTCACCCATCCTTTCCTATGAACACCGAGAGCGATTAGCTTACCACTAATCTTGTCCTAGCTTTATCCTTCTTTCCTTACTCTCTTTGGAAAATGAGAGGTTGGGCAACTGAGTAACAAACAGTTCTCGTAGAAACACTTCTGTTGATATAAACTCCACTAGGAGTCCAAATGCTCCACATTGGGAGCGAACATGGTTTAAAAATATTTATAAACTAGCTGACCCGGCATGCGTTGCAATGGCACTCAAAGAAAGAAAGTGTTTGTGTTTTAATTCTGTTTATTGAAGTGTTTTTGGATATATTTTGTTTTTTTTGTCTGGTGCGTATATGAATAGATCTGAAGGTTTTTCAACGCGTGAACAGGCCAGATACAGCTGTCGATGTGAGAAGCATGAATTTTTAAAATTTAGTCCACACACTTGTAGCGATTGTCCAAATGCGAGTTGCACCGGGAACTGCAAACATTTTAATTCGAATGGCCTATCTGCTGGAATTATTGAAATACTTGGCAACAGTGATTATTGTATGGTCTATTAATGTGAAGATTTTTATTTATTACCTTCTCCAACAGGGCACAGAGATAATCGTCTATCACGTGGAAATGTTCGTATATGGGCGTAGGAAATATATTTCCCACATATTTCTTACAATAAAAACGATAGAATTTTTGAAAAACTTGTTCTATATTTCGCGAGCCAAGTGCTACAAGGTTCTATGTGGACAGCTGCAGCAAAAAAGATATGGGCATTTGAAATTTTGAATGCTCGTATTTTGAAAATTATAAATGTTCCCAAGCTTCTTTTTGATTGTACATACATCAGGCATGGGCAACCTTTCTTAGATCTGGGGCCAAATTATCATTCTGTCTCCGAGTCAAAGGCCGGACCAAATTATTAAACAAATTCAAAGAATATTAAATTAAATTAAACACGTTGCTATTTCTTATATGGCGATGATCATGAACTAGTAGAGTGGAACTATTGCAAGCGTCCGCTGCAACTCCCCCTCCCTAGAACAATTCATTTCTTTCTCAAATACTTCGCCGAGATGAATCAGGGCCGGACAAAAAGTTCGGCGGGCCGGTGATTGCCCATATGTAGAATATATCAATGAAAGTGCTGGCACGATATAATTATTAATAAAATATTTTAAGCAATAGTTATAACTATGTTATAATTATATATATGTTAACGTTTTAGACTGCCTTAGTTTGACCAAAAGTTGACATTAAGAATCTTGTACTCAGCTCGCGATATTATGATTGATTTTTTTTGTAATTTGAAGGTCTTTATCTTTTGACAACAGCAGTAGCTGGTCGTTTTAATAAATATTAAATAATCTTTTGGCGACTTTATCACTCCGACCTTCTTTCAAACCGACTCTCCCCGCAAAACAACAACATGGACTTAATATCAAACCGGCCGGGCAGTTCGGATCAATGTCTTAATCCGGGACGTTAGGTGAGCCTACTTTTTGATGATAAAATCTACTTCGTGTGAAACCTTTCAATTCTTTTCTGACCACATTGTAATATTTTTTCGAATAGTTTTTTGATTGGATTGGTAACATTTAAAGGAATTGTTGAGTGTGACATTTCGTTCGTTTTTAAACCACCAGACGGAGTAGTTGTATAATGATATTTGTCAAATTTTTATCTACGAAGCACAGAAGGCCTTTGACTGAATTAGTCCCGTTTGAAAGCATTTTCTCCAGTGTGTGACATTTGATGCTTTTTTTAGTGACTAGCACAGCAGTTTTATAACTGCGTTGGTCTCATTGGAAATGCTTTTCTCCAGTGTGTGACATTTATGAGTTTTTAAATGACCAGACCGAGTTGTTTCATAATTGCATTGGTTACATTTGAAATGCTTTTCTAGCGTGTGACATTTTATGCCTTTTTAAATTACCAGACACAACAGTTTTATAACTGCATTGGTCACATTTAAAAGGCTTTTCACCAGCGTGCGCCATGTTATGCGTTTTAAATGTACTGGAATAGACAGTTTTATAATTGCATTGGTCACATTTAAAAGGCTCTCCTCCAGTGTGTGACATTTTATGCGTTTTTAAGTTACCAGACATAGCAGTTCTATAACTGCATTGGTCACATTTGAAAGGCTTTTCTCCAGTGTGTGACATTTTATGAGTTTTTAAACTACCAGACAGAGCAGTTTTATAACTGCATTGGTCACATTTGAAAGGCTTTTCACCAGCGTGCAACATGTTATGCGTTTTAAATGTACTGTAATAGACAGTTTTATAATTGCATTGGTCACATTTGAAAGGCTTTCCTCCAGTGTGTGACATTTTATGCGTTTTTAAGTTACCAGACATAGCAGTTCTATAACTGCATTGGTCACATTTGAAAGGCTTTTCTCCAGTGTGTGACATTTTATGAGTTTTTAAATTGCTAGAACGAGTTGTTTCAAAATTGCATTGGTCACATTTGAAAGGCTTTTCTCCAGTATGTGACATTTTATGAGTTTTTATACTACTAGACCGAGTTGTTTCATAATTGCATTGGTCACATTTGAAAGGCTTTTCTCCAGTGTGTGACAATTTATGTACATTCAAGTTACCAGACCGAGCAGTTCTATAACTGCATTGGTCACATTCGAAAGGCTTTTCTCCAGTGTGTGACATTTTATGCCTTTTTAAGAAAGCAAACACAGCAGTTCTATAACTGCATTGGTCACAATTGAAAGGCTTTTCTCCAGTGTGTGACATATTATGCGTTTTTAAGCCGCCTGCGTCAGCAGTTTTGTAGCTGCATTGGTCACATTCGAAAGGCTTTTCTCCAGTGTGTGACATTTTATGCCTTTTTAAGCTAGCAAACACAGCAGTTATATAACTGCATTGGTCGCATTTGAAAGGCTTTTCTCCAGTGTGTGACATTTTATGTGTTCTTAAGCGAACAGCCCCATCGGCTCTATAACTGCATTGGTCACATTTGAAAGTCATTTTTCTAGAATGTAATTCTATATTTGGCTGTAACAAAAAAAGAAAGGGAAGATTAAATATTGCATCGGTCTCACCACTTATTTGTTTTAATTAACGAGAGCAGAAAAAAAGAATTGTTTGTCATCATAATATTATAATTTTAGGTCTTTATTCAGTTTTTCTGGTTTTTAAGTCATTTAAAAAGAGTTTGAGACAAAGGAAACGAAATTCTAGAAAGAATGTGACAATAGTGACCGTTATTTTTGGAAGCAAATATGGAAATCATTAATATTTTTTTATTTACTCGTATGAAATAAAATATATTGATTTATAAAATACAACCCTGACACTATTAATGCCAGATGTTAGAAATACCTTTTTCGACTGGTGATGTTTTTCTTGTTCAATAAATTTAGGATGTACTTCAAGTGGCTCGTGTTTGATGTCAATTGAATGATCCTCATAGCAAATGTCATTCATATTGTTTTGACGAATATCGCTTCCAATAGAATCCTGATAAGAGGACGACAGTGATTCGTGCTCTGGTTCTATTTTGATATCCGTTTTCAGCTTCTTACTTCATTTTTACATGAAAACAAAAATAAAATGGTAAATATCACCCCCCAGTTTTCCCTTTTGTGATTAACGATCGAATACATATTATATTCATAAAGTATCAATAATAAAAGTGCAATCATCAATTCAAAATATAATAGGGTATACGAGCTTTACGGCACAGCTTCATTGTAGACATTTCATTGTAGCTACGGCACCATTTGTTATTGAATATTGAAAAGGTTACAAACCCTTTTCTCCCATCGGAATGTCTAATGGCGTGCCTCTTCAGTATGTTTGATGATGGGAATATATCATCACAAATACTACACACGAAATTTTGTTTATTAAGCACAGCATTTTCTACTTTGATAATGGCGACCATTTTCTGCTGCAATATTTCCGTTATTATGTTTTGTTCGTGTATATGAGCTTTTGCTTGTGATTGATCCCAAGGCAGAGTCGTTGATGGTAATTCAGTAGAGTTGACACCGGTAGTTTGAAACTGAAATTGAAAATAAAACACAGCAGTACAAATAAGTTAACAAATTTATTCCAGTTCATTAACAATGTAGTTCTACCAAATTTGAATTGTTTGAATTTTGTACTTTTCTATGAGTTCAGCTTAACACACTTTAAGCGGGCTTTGGTAATAGCTCACTGGTACGCACAGCTGGCGAAAATTGTCGGCAGGTGAAAAAACCAATTTTTACAATAATCGCTTTATCTTCCAAAGCAGGGGTTGTTTTTTAATGAAATTTTAAATGCACACTTACCAAATGTAGGTGCTTACTTAAGGTATTAAGGA
This sequence comes from Himalopsyche tibetana, assembly GCA_030503985.1. Taxonomy (NCBI): domain Eukaryota; kingdom Metazoa; phylum Arthropoda; class Insecta; order Trichoptera; family Rhyacophilidae; genus Himalopsyche; species Himalopsyche tibetana. The sequence continues at coordinate 2,925,574 of JAPJYX010000036.1, forward strand.
AAATGTTGGTATTGGGGTGAGCATTTCTTGAGCTTAGAACCGGAAAAGTTAAAGCGGATCCGGCGCAAAAGGTATAACTACCTTTCTCGCTCAAAGTGTGTTTATATATTGGCGTACAATTTGAGAGCCAACTAGCATTTATCAATCTCATTAAGATTTCTAGCAAAAGGGCATTAAAAATGTTGGGCTTAATCATCCATTCTACCAGAAACTTTTAGGGAGTGAACATTGTAATATTTATGTACCCACAACGCTTTGGTACGAAGCAGACTTGAGAATGGGTCGATTTTTCGGTTCGAGACATACGATTACGTGAAAACATAAATAAAAATACTTTAATTATGAATTTTAACTTTGTTTACTTGACGATGTTTTATCATGTTACCTGATTTTTGAAATTGAATGCAAAAGAAGCCGATGCCTCGTTACTTTCTGAATCTCTGCACTTTACCGTACACTCTCTTCGAGCGATTTCCTCTTTGAAGATGGGCTGTCCGATATCGGTTTGAAATTCAGATTTGATACGAAGGGAAGCGCCCTGAAAGAATAATAAGCAATTTAATTATGATTGTTTGGGGATTTTTGTGTTGTGATACATTTTCAATAAAAACAAAACATAAAAAGTTTTACCAATGTCATTAAGCAAATACGAGATTCTTCACTGAGAGTCTCAGGAAGCCAAAAATATAGGCGATGTTGCAATAAAGGATAATAATCTGGTGCATCTATAAGCGTAAAGAACGAGGAAACTACAAATGGAGCAAAATTATGAAACGTGGAAGACAGGAAACGATTATTCAAGCGAAATACCATTGAAATATCTGTCTGAAAGAGTCATGTTGTCAAATAGTTCTTTCTTCATATATAAACGAACGAAACATAAAACAAATATGAAATACGGATACACCTTTTCGGGTTATCATTTACTTTAGAGAAGAAGAATGAAATTATAATTACAATAATAATAAATCTTTTGTTTATGTGACGTATGTTTTTCTGATGGTAGCATTGACGCGGCGGCCATGATGGATTATTTGTCAGTGAGTTTTCTACTCTAAAGTAAATGATAACCCATTTTCGTACTAATATTACGTAATTAGCGTAAACTGTAACTGCGTTAACGACAATGTGGCCTTTTCCTATATGGTAAAAGAAATATGGGTAATCATTAACACTAGAGTCTGAAACTCTCTGACAGTTAATTCAGTGCTAGTGCTGCCAATGGAAAAACATACTTTCTCTCTCTCTCTCGCTCTTATACCTAAGTGCAAATATTATTGTTTATACCGTAATATTTAAAGTAAACATCTTTTGATGTTTCTTAATATAATAAAGGCGTTCTCCATTTCTCAGCCTTTATTTCCTGAGCACTCATCAACTGATTCACTTCGACGTTTTCGGAGCTTGTGGTCTTCCTCCCATCGTAGTAAATAAAGAAATAAAGATATATACTTTAAAGATTACGGATATGGTGTTGTTTTTAGGTATAAACAATATTTGCTTTTAGGTATAAGAGCGAGAGAGAGAGAGAGAGAATGTATTTTTTTTCTATTGGCAGCAATGACGCTTGATTTAACTGTCAGATAGTTACAGACTCTGGTGTTAATGATTACCGAAATATGGATACTCGCATTTATATAAACGGTGCAGAAAATGAATAAACGTAAGGAATAGTAAAGAATATATACGTAACTACTACGGACAAAAATCGACAGAAAGATAACCTCAAAAGTTTCCAGGGCTTCCGGTTGCACAATTGGTACGTGATACCAACCGTCATCTGGTGGATGACCTTCTTCATTGTATTCTTGATCAACTGGCTCTTTTTTAACATCCATTTTATTTGAAATACACTACATTAAATCATTGAAAAGTTGATGAATTCAACGACGCAATAGTCTTTGGGCTTTTGCAATAGACAATAGAGTGATTTTTTTTATTGCTTATGGTATTTATGAATAATATTGAATGAGAGGTAAGCACTGTTACCTAGTTCTTCTGAAACATGAAGATTGAATAAGAACTGTCAATTCTTAGGGGGAAGGTCTTAAATTACTCTAGTTATAATTAAAGCGTGCAATTAAAGTTTTATATATTTATAAAAATGGAGCGGTCTCAATAATCACAACCAATATCAATTGTACATGTTATTTAAAATAATAATCTTTAAAAGCATCGCAAAAAAAACAAAATTTTGAGCCTAATTAATTTTTTTTCAATGGCGTTCACTGTCATTATTTGTTGGAAAGGCATAAATTAAATATTTAATTTTAAATAAGATTATAAATTTGTGCATTAATTTTTTGACTGACTCCACTTTATCAATTATTTTTGATTGATTAAGGTGAATAGTAAGGAAAGGTATGACTTAATTCTGGATTGAATTCGGCATAAATCGCATATACCATAAGCAATAAAAACACATTCAATTATTGTCTATACCAAATGCCATAAGACTGTAGCGTCGTTAAATAAATTGCGAAATAACGTTGTGTATCGCAAAAAAAAAATGGAAGTAAAGAGTGAACCAGTTGATCGAGAATACAATGAAGAAGATCATCCACCAGATGACGCTTGGCCTGAATCACTAACTGTGAAGCCCGAAGTCCTGGAAACTTTTGAGGTTAGCTTTCCGCTGATTTTGTCCATAGAAGGTTGGTATATGTGCCTAGAAATGAGAATTCTTTTTCTACAATCAACACTGTTAATATCAACGCAATAATTTACCTAATTCTATAACAAGTAGGCCGACATTTTCCTATTTGTTATTAATAAAACTACATGACTGCGTTGTTCTTAACTGCAAGTAAATAATTTTCGCGATAGTAAATATTAGCGTGGAGAGAAACTTATCTAGCCTTCTAACAACACAGCAAATATAACAAATTTAAAATATGGCCACAAATTTACGCACCAAAATTTCATTTCGCATAGATTATCAGTTTTCTCGATTTGAACGTTTGGTTATATGATTTCTTCCTATCTGAAATGACATTGCCTGAGAATCGCATTGTAATTATTCATTGCTTATTTCATTCACTGCAAAGTTTCTACAAAGTGTAATAAGAATGTCAAAAATGTTTTTTTTATCCATGTCCATAAATGACGTATCTTATTTGAATAGAATGATAGAACTTGAACAAGACGGAATATAATTGTTGTATCAACAAAAATCACCAACTTGCTCCCTTTCGAACAGATAGCTTTAAATCGATAACTTCGCTGGCAACTCGACCGAGGGCGATATATTTATATTTTTGTATAACACAAACATTCCGTTAAAATCTTATTGTAATTGATTAAAATTGGTCATTATTTTTCAGAACGCTTCCCTTCGTATTAAATCTGAATTTCAAACCGATATCGGACAGCACGTCTTCAAAGAGGAAGTCGCTCTTAAAGAATGTGCGGTAAACTGCAAAGATTCAGAGAGTGATGCGGAATCTACTTCTTTTGCATTGGAACTCATAAATCAGGTAACACGATTAAACACTGTTAATAAAACATTTCTTTTTTATGTTTTTATTAATGCCTTCACGCACAAAAATCTGCTTGAAACCTCCCCAGTGTCATTCCCATTGGCAAGCTGGTTCTACACGTGGGAGAAAAAACCATTCATGTTTACGATTTATCAGAAAACACTTTGACAGTTCACATTCTCAAGAGTGGTGGGAAAACACGTGGCCAGATACACTTCCCTTCGAACGTTCAAACTTATAAAGCTTAGCACGCCTAATAGAAAGTGAGTTGGATAAATCCATGGGTAATATATGGATATGGACACCCTCATACAACATGTGCAATAATGAATACGGCATTGATTAAAAATGCATATGTACTCCTAATAGAGTTTATCTCAAAATAAGTTTGTCTACGAAAACTGTTTGTTACTCAGTTGCTCAACCTCTTTTTTTCCAAAGAGAGTAGCAACAGAAAGTTGAGTAAACAGGGTTAGTGCTTAGCTAATCGCTCCTAAAACGTCCCGTTCATAGAACAGGATGGTAGAGAGGGGCAATTAAAGTCATCACACACATTAATAAATCGATTTAAAAATCAATTTACAAAATTTTCCGTACTGGGATTCGAACCAGTGACCTTCGTGGTTGAAGCCAACCGCGTCAACCACTTGACCACACAGGCGGCAAATCTCTGCTGTTCACTTATAATACATAGCTAAATCCTTTTTAAAATCATATGACGCATCATCATCTCACGAACCTGATAAGAGAACAGCTACCGTTCTATAATTGTCTACTTGTGGCTGCGCCATTGTTAAAACTTTGCGTAATCTTATATATTACAAGAAAAATGCCTGACTTGATAACGAAATTAAATCTATGTATATAAAACAAGTCGGGTTATTTACACCATGTATATCTCAAGAAGGGCTTGGCTGATTTATTGATATTTGATATAATAAATTAGTGTCCGCCTAGAATAGGAGAATAAGCATTAAAACATCGCAAAAATATCACGGAGAAGAAATTATGAAGAAAATTAATATTCTCATACAGTTTTCAAATAACAAACAGCTTGAAATAATGAAAATGTCGTTGTTTGCCGATTTCATCGACTAGATAACAAGTTGTTATCTAGTCGATGTTTATCTTCTGTTAACTAGTTGTTGATCGAGATGCATTGAACCAATCAGTTTGAACGAATGTACCACTGTTGAACCCTCAACAGAAGGAAATGTACGATACTTTAATGAAGGTAATTGATGATGGAAATGGTGGCTTATTTTTCCTCGATGCGCCCGGTGGAGCTGGGAAGATATTCCTCATGTCATTGATTATGGGCACTGATCGTGCGAGATAAAAAAAATGCTGTAGCAGTTTCTTCTTCTGGAATAGCGGCCACGTAGATAGAAGGATGCCGAACGGCTTATTCAACGTTGAAATTGCCGTTTAACCTCTAAACCACTGAAAAACCGACATGCAAGATTGAGAAACACTTTTCAAATTTTTTGGTAGCAAATGCAATCATCACCTGGGATGAATGGACAATGGCGCATAAATGCGCATTGGAAGCACTCAATCGAACTCTGAAAGATCTATGCAATAAGTCGAGACATTTTGGAAGCGCAATGATTGTTCTATCTGGCGATTTCCGCCAAACACTACCAGTCGTTTCAAGATCGACTGCTGCCGATGAAATTAACGCTTGCCTCAAATCATTGACTCTGGCGCTATGTGAAGAAACACACAAACTCACAATTGGTTGAGTGAACGAGCAATTCTTGCGGCGATGAACAAAGATGTGGATCATTTAAACTTCACAATTCAAAATCAAATCGTTAGTCCACTACATTCCTTCAATTCTATCCATCGTTTAACAAACGAAGACGAAGCAACCAACTATCCAACTGAATTTTTAAACTCATTGGATCTGCCTGGCTTGCCACCGCACAATATACAACTAAAGGTTGGCTCGGTAGTCATCATGTTTCAAGTTATCAAGTTAACACAACACGTATTGATTCTGAGGCGGTTCGAAGTTCGTTGGGTCAGCTAGTATATTATACAAAGGACTTTTGATAAGGTTAATGAATCCTTAAATAAACACGTTGGAAAAAAATATCAGTCGAGACCAAACGAGAGAGTCTTTTAAATTGAGGTGTGGTATATCAAACGAGATCTGAAATGGCCAGCAAATGTTTTATGCAAATGCCAATATCTGACACTTTATGATCTTTGTAATTCATTGAATCAACAAATCCATTATAAAAAAAGACGAAATCAATGTACAATCAAGACATCTACTATTTTGAACAGACATCAATCAATCGATTTTTAAATACAGCCCCAGCTGTAATTCAAACACATAAGCACCGTGACCGAAGCCATCCTCGCTGACCACTGGGCCACGGGCATTATATACTTTTATGTATAATCCCTTATTGATTGGAGTTGCTTTTATTTTTTTCAGGACGCTTCCCTTTGTATCAAATCTGAATTTCTAACCGATATTGGACAGCACACCTTCAAAAAAGATGTTACTCTTAGAGTCTGTGGGGCAATTCGTAAAGTTTCAGAACATGACGAGGAATCTACTTATTTTGCATCCGAATGCAAAAATCAGGTAACATGATAAAACACCGTTAAGAAAACACAGTACATTTTTTTTTACTTCAAATGTGGACGACAAAAATTACTTGAATCACTTTTTTGCGAGCTAAAATCAAACAATTTCTGGCCGTAGCATCGGTGCTATGCCAAAAAGTTATAATCTCGTAACATTTAACAAAACTTTTCAGATTCCTGCTCCCCAAAACACAGCTTCTTCACTGCGTCCATCAATGTGTTATTTACCGAAAACGTTGACAGTATCGTTCGAGGAGATTAAAATTGACGAAACTGATGTCAAAAAAGAAGCTTTAGGACATCGGCCAATCGTGGTGGTGATAAATCTACAAAGGAATGTGTTTTATGACAGAAACTTCGTTTGCAGTATTTGTATGCAACTATTTGCATCGTTTGATTCACTTTCATTGCATAAAAACGTTCACCTCAAATCCATATGTAGTATTAAGCATACCGGAGATGCGATTGTTTTCACACAACGTAAGATTAAGAACACAAAATGTGATTCTTCAAATGTTTCTGTACAAAAAAGTCCAGAATTTTGTTTGAAATCTGCATCGCCGTCAACATACAAGTCACATAATATGTCGCACACTGGCGAGAGACAGTTTGAATGTGATATGTGCAATTATAAAGCAAAACATAATTCCGTTTTAAAAACCCATAAACAATCGCATAATAGCAAAAAACCATTTGAGTGTGATCAATGTGATTATAAATCAGCGTGGAAGTCGAACTTAAGCACACACAAACTCTCGCATAATGTTAAGAAACCATTTGAATGTGAGCAATGTGAATATAAATCCGTACGAAAGTCGAATTTGAACAATCATAGACTATCTCATACTGACGTAAAACCATTCGCATGCGATCAATGTGATTATAAATCAGCACGGAAGTCAAATTTAAGCACTCATAAACTATCGCACACTGGTAAAGAAAAATTTGAATGTGATCAATGCAAATATAAATCAGCATATAAGTCCTATTTGAAAACTCATAAACAATCGCACACTGGCGAAAAACCCTTCGAGTGTGATCAATGTGATAATAAATATGCAAGAAAGTATGATTTATTAGTTCATCAACTATTGCATACTGGCAAAAAACCATTTGAATGTGACCAATGTGATCTTAAATTCACACAGAAGAGGTATTTAAAATCGCACAAATTATCGCATGTAGACGAAAAACCAGCCGAATATGATAAATGTGATGTTAATCCTGCACTCAAGTCTTATTTAAATTCTCGCAAAGTATCGCCTTTCAGTAAGAAAACATTTGAATGCGATCAATGTGGTTTTAAATCTGCATGGAAATCAAGTTTTAATACCCATCTACGCTCACACACTGGCGAGAAACCGTTTAAATGTGATCTGTGCGATTATAAATCTGTACAGAACGCACATTTGAAATCACATCTACTCTCGCATTCTGGCGAGAAACCATTTAAATGTGATCAGTGTGATCTAAAATTCACACAGATGCAGTATTTAAAAACCCATAAACTGTCGCACACTGGCGATAAACCATTCAAATGTGATGAATGTGATTATAAATCAGCATGGAAATCATGTTTAAAAACGCATAAACTCTCACATACTGGAAAGAAATCATTAAAATGTGAGAAATGTGATTTTACATCGAGAAAACCATCAGCCTTAAAATTGCATAAACTGTCGCATAGTGGGTAGAAACCATTTGATTTGTGATGGATCTGTCTGGCGGTCAGCCTTAGAAACAATATCACATGTAATGGATAGAGATTCTTTTTTTATTCATAATTGTCGCGAGAGCTCAAAAGAGTCGAAATTGACAAATTGATTCAAATAATATGGTTTTCTAAGAACAGGGGTGCGTTCTTGCACCGTTCCTGCTTATTATTGTCTTTGACTTCATACTTCGCAGGTCAATTCCGCCTGATCGAGGTGTAGCTGTTGGTCCCGGTCTGAAGCTGTGTGACCTTGAATATGCCGATGATGCTGTCATATTCGATAAATCCATTGAGAGTATCTAGGAGACTATTGATGGGTTAGGAACTAACTCAGGTCGCATTGGTCTAAAAATTAATACTAGTAAGACCAATGTGATGTGTAACCAAACCTGTCGTGACGCTGATAGGACCCTTACCAGCGCGTGACAGATCATTGAAAGGGTCGACAGCCTCAGATACCTCGGCGTACATATCCCCGAAGACGGTAGTACAAAAAACGAGCTCACCATTCGTTTAGGAATGGCTGGAGCCACATTCAACTAAATGCGAACTGTCTGGGACACACAGCTGTACTCGATTAAAACCAAATGCCACTTGTTCAACGCTTGCATTCTGCATGTAATGCTTTACGGTTGCGAATCATGGCACCTGACGAAGTCTCGTATACTGAGCTTCGAGAACAGATGCTTGCGTCGGATAATGGGGGTGATGTGGTTTGATTTTGTGAGGAATCCAGAGATAAGGGAGCGTACATGACAGCGTCCCGTCACGTCAGTGGTTATGGAGAGACGTTGGAACTGGCTGGGTCACGTGCTGCGGATGCCTCCGGAAAGCCTCAATCCTGCCTGCCTCTTCTTTCGACCGGTGGGATTCCGGCGTCCCGGACGTCCGTCGGGTACTATCCATAGGATGTACTCGGCGGAACTGAGGGATGCTGGCATGTCATGGAAGGAAGCAAAGCTATTGGCGGGAGACTGGGAAACATGGAGGTGCCGCGTGGCGGCCATATGCTCCACATAGGGAGCGAACATGGCCAAAGAAGATGAACATGTTTCTTAAAATTTAATTTTTTTTTAAATATTTTATTTTGTATATCATAATTGAATGCTGCAATAAACCAAAAAAGCCTTTCATTTTCTTTTTTAATAACACTTGATGTGTTTTCTGATACAATGTCCAAGATCCGATATGAAATAGAGGTTCATCATATTCCTCAACTTCCTCTCCAAGCGGTACATCATATTCCTTAACTGGTAAAACCAATCTCTGCTCCCCCGCTCCTTCTTAGCCCACGTTAAAAAGAGGACGCCATCTTTGATTCATTATTAGATGAACTACGGAAGACTGGCTTAAAATTATTGTTACCTTATTTCAGATTTGATAAGACGAGGTGACTAGACTTTTGGATACTTTGTCCTTTCCAAAAATTGTGTCTTCCTTTGTCCTTTTCAAAGGAAAATTGATTTCTTTGTCTTGCTTTATTCAAATTTGGTATTCCTTTTGTTTGGTTATAAATAAGAATTGAGGATGAAGGACACAACGCAGAGGAAAAGAAGGAAACACAAGGTAGGCAATACAATTAAGCAGTGGTGGGAGAGAAGTTTCTATTTTAAAATATATAAAAAAAATGTGGTTCAAATAGATAAAAAAAAAATTAAATAGGTGGCGAGAACATATATTTAGATTTAATTAATTTATTTTAGTAATTCTACGAAAATTTAAATATCATTGACGGTTTAAGCAATCGGAAAGCAAGTTTTGAGGACCTCTTTTTCAAATATCTTAAACTCGATGAAAAAAAATAAACTAGTTTTGTGTACAACCCTAAATTGTCAAATTTCATGGAGTCAAACCGGGACATTTGCCGACACTTTCTAATTTATATAAAACCCAGGAATTTACCGATTTGTCAAAAATACCAGTGTGACTTGTGCTTTTTTTTCTTAGTTCTTGTAAGACGTTCGAATCCTAAAAAACCCAAATAATCAGCGTAGGTCGTAAACCAGGACATCTGGTCGTCCCGAGGGGTTTGTTCGGGACACAAAACTCGGTGACAGTCCCGGTAAATGGGGACGCTTGGCAACCCTTACTATGTTATGTAATTTTTTCGTCCCTAAGATTTGGAGGCCCCAAAGCGCTCCTTCTTTGCTTGTGAGGTGATCTATAATATTGAAATACTTTTTTTATCATGACTTTGTTTTTAATTAATTTATATACTACCATAGAGTAAATAATAAAGGTAGTAAATGTAAATTATAAAATAATAATAAATAGTAAAAATATTTTATCGTCTATGGCAAAAGCTGGGTGACTGCTTGCACCTTACCTTTTCTCTTTTTGAACGGTTTCGTGCAGCGTATTTCGACATAATGGATGTTAAGATTGAACCAGTCGATCAAGAATACAATGAAGATAATCAGCCGCCAGATGAATCTTGGTTTGTCGGACCAATTGTGCAACCAGAAGCCCATGAAACTTTTGAGGTTACCTTTCTGTCGATTTATAAACATACTTAAAGCGGTTACTACAATACTGCTGTGCGTTTCGGGAATGAATACGACGTGCTCAAATATGCAATACTAAGTCAAAGTGATTTTCAAAAAATAATAAAATCAAATGATACAGTTGGAAAACTGTTATACGAAACAAGATGATTTCTTGTGCTTACTCAAGAACACAAGAATTTATAATTTTGTAAAATTAACAACACTTTTTAGATTCCCGCTGCTCAAAACTTGGCTTCTTCACTGCGTCCATTGACGAATTATTCACAGAAATCGTCGCCAGCTTCGTTTGACGACATTGAAATCGACCAAATTGATGTCAAAAACGAAGTTTCAGGACATCGACCAATCGCAGTGGTAATAAATCTAAAAAAGAAAGTGTTTCATGAAAGAAGCTGGTAGACTCGTCAGACGAAAAAGATGTGGACGATGAGTGTGTTCAGTGTCCGGAAGAAGATATGGATTGGGACATAGACACCCGACTAGACCAAATTCAATCAGTGCCCAATCATGAACATGACACCCCTCTGACGGGGAAAACACACACAGAGATTTGCTCAACTCCAAATGGGTTAGAACTGCATGCAAATATCGTTTGTGTACAAGGTTAAGAAATCTACTGCTGTGCCAGAAGCTGACCGACAGATGCATGAAAAGAAGCCAGAGTGGAAAAATGAAATAGAAATGACTTGCAACGTGAACTTTGATCAAGACATTATGAAGCCAACTAAACAATACACCCACAAAACCCAGCCGCTTGATTATTTTAGAGATCTGTTTCCGGCTGAGCTGTTGGAGCTTTTGGTCCAGAGCACAAATGGGTATGCAGAGCAAGAAAAATCCCAAAACTGGACAAGGATTGATATGCAGGAGTTATGTGCCTATTTAGGCATAATCTTTCTTATGGAGCTCATACCTCTTCAAAATATAGAATCATACTGGTCGACGGATAAATTTTTCCACAACCCAGTCATAAGCCTAGCAATGGCTTGTAAAAGATTAAAAAAAAATACAGAAAATTTTCATATCACCGATAATTCATCTGCTATACCCCAAGGGCAACTGGTCTATGATAAAATTGGGGAAATTCGACCTGTGCTACAAATCCTGAATAAATCCTTTGGGGAAAATGTTATCGAATCTTAACATATGACAATCGATGAATCGATGATCAAATTTAAAGGAAAGAGTTCTTCGAAACAGTATTTGCTTCAAAAGCCTATCGAAAGGGGCCACAAAGCGTGGGCTCGCTGTGACGCTAAAACTGGTTATCTCTATGAATGTAATTTTTCCCTAGGGATGTCGTATTCACCAATCGATGACAATGATGATGATGGACTAGGCTATAAAGTTGTCACGTCGCTTTGTAAAAATGTGGCACCGGGAACGCTTGTAGCTTTTGATAATTTTTTTTCGAGTTTTCCTTCAATGGATAAATTATACGAACAACAAATTTTCTCAGTCGGTACGTTCAGAGTCAATCGTAAAGGTCTACCTCATTCAATTACAAAAAAAAACAAGTAATAAATATGGAAAACGATGTCCAGGGGAGTTCATGTTTCAACATGCCAACCCTATCTCACTGATAAAGTGGCGTGATAGAAAAGATGTCTTCGTGATGACTACTGCGTTTGATCCAAAAAAAGGAAAAACTATTCAGAGAACCCATAAAAACGGTACAAAAAAAGAAATGCTTTGTCCACTGGCCGTACACGAATACACTAAAAATATGGGAGGTGTGGATAAATTCGATCACTACAGGTCTTCAGACTCGATTAAGAGATAATCTAAGAAGAAAAATTGGTTCCCGTTATTGTGGTTTCTTTTTGAAGCGGCAGTTATCAATTCCTACATTTTATATATTCAAAATCACACTTCCCGACACAGCGCCCATCAAAATTTCCGACTGACACTAGCTCGAGGTCTCATAGGTAACTTTTCCTCGAGACAAAGACCTGCTGCGGTCTTCAAGAAAAAGAAGAGTGACTTTGGAGTTCCCGATGAAGTTCGACTTGTAAACGTCGGGGATCACATGCCAGCTTTGTCAAGTTTTAAAAGATGCCGATTTTGCAGTACGAGAAAAGCTGAAAAAAGAACGAAATTTGTTTGCAAAATTTGCGATGTACCCATCTGCTTATATCCATGTTGGGAAAATTTTCACAAGCCACAACCTTTGAGTTCCAACAGATTTTAAATTGATTTATAAAGATATTTATTACTTTCTCTAACAGTGAGCATACAGATAATTGTTTTCCACATGAAAATGTTCCTATGTGGACGTAGGAAATAAATTTAGGTTTAAAAGCTCGAAAATATCCAATGTATAAAAAATATACGGTTTATCATATGTCTTTATTAAAAGATATTTTAACCTTATTTTTAAATCATATTTATCTGATAATTATTTTCATATTAATATATGCAAATTCTTAAGTTGTGCATAGATTGTTGCTTTGTTTGAATCGGTGTTTTGCATTAAGCTACTTATTTAAAATATATATATATATTTTTTGTTCTTGCAATTATTTCCTCTAGAAAATGTATGCACGCGTGTGAAATATTGTTTACTAAGAAGCTTGTGCTTCTTTCCTTATCTTATCCGCCGCTTGCTCCCTGCCCGACTTGTAATCAGTTGCCTGACGCTTCGTTTCAATCGTGGTTGAAACACGACCCGTCCTCTAGTTTTTGATTCTTTTGACACTTTTGAAAGATTTTTAAAATTAAGTCAAACAGATCCTCTCGTTAGGTCAACCGGCTTACAGCTTGTACATACTATCAAATCGAAGTCAAACCTACTTTTGTATAAAGAGCATATTATTCGACAGCACATCATCTGTTATTGGGCATTAGCACTCACTTAAAATGAACATTCACGATCATTCCTAATGAAGTGGAGTGGCGGCGATATTTGGATTAAAACAAAAATTTTAGAGGGGCTTTGGATATCAGTTAATTCTTTTCCATTTCCTTTGCTCAGCGAGAACTAAGTTGCTTTAATTGCTCAATAGTGATAGAAAATTTAAATTAACTTTAATTATTCCACGTATTGTGTTACTAACTGTGACACGTGTTTTGCCTCTTTCAGAGGCATCTTCAGACTTACTATCGCAAAGAAGTAATGATTGATTCTAACATTTTAAAATTAAGAAATTACAAAATGGAGTTTCGGGTTTTTTCCTTTTAAGAGGAGCAAGGAGGGGGATGTAGAATCGAAATAAAGCAAACAAATAATGATACTAATGGGTTGCAATCAATCAGATTGGGATTTTTCCTTTTTAAGGGAAGCAAAAAGAGGATTATAAAATTGAAACAGTGCAAACAAATTTAATCATACTAATAATGACGTTAAACATTACAAACTATAAAACTAATGAGCTGCAATCAATCAGCTAGGTTGGTGATTACTCTATTAATTGGAAACAAATTAAGTAATTTCATTTTTTAACGATTATCATTTTAAATAACATGTACAATTTATATTGGTTATGATTAATGAAACCGATCCATATTTATAAAGACATACAATTTTAATTGCACGCTTTAATTATAACTAGAGTAATTAAAGACCTTCCCCCAAGAATTGACTGTTCTTTTTCAATCTTCATGATTCAGAGGAACTAGGTAACAGTTTTTACCTCGCATTCAATATTATTCATAAATACCATAAGCAATAAAAAGAGTCACTCTAATGTCTATTGCAAAAGCCCGAAGACTATTGCGTCCTTGAATTCATCAACTTTTCAATGATTTAATGTAGTGTATTTCAAATGAAATGGAAGTTAAAAAAGAGCCAGTTGATCGAGAATACAATGAAGAAGGTCATCCACCAGATGACGCTTGGTATCACGTACCAATTGTGAAACCGGAAGCCCTGGAAACTTTTGAGGTTATCTTTATGTCGATTTTTGTCCATAGTAGTTACGTATATATGCCTTATAACGTTAATTCTTTTTCTGCATGGTTAATATAAATATATATATAAGGAAATGGCCACATTGTCGTTTACGCAGTTACAGTTTACGCAAATTACGTAATATTAGTACGAAAATGTGTAGCCGTATTTGATATTTGTTCTGTGAATCGTTCGTTTATATATGAAGAAAGAAATATTTGACAACATACGACGACTCTTTCTGACAGATATTGCAATGGTATTTCGCTTGAATAATCGTTTCTTGTCTTCCACGTTTCATAATTTTGCTCCATTTGTAGTTTCCTCGTTCTTGACGCTTATAGATGCACCAGATTATTATCCTTTATTACATCATCACCTATATTTGTGGCTTCCTGAGACTCTCAGTGAAGAATCTCGTATTTACTTAATGGCATTGGTTAAACTTTTTATGTTTTGTTTTTATTGAAAATGCATCATGACACAAAAATCCCCAAAAAATCTTTGTTTAATTGCTTATTATTCTTTCAGGGCGCTTCCCTTCGTATCAAATCTGAATTTCAAACCGATATCGGACAGCCCATCTTCAAAGAGGAATTCGCTCCGAGAGAGTGTACTCTGAACTGCAGAGATTCAGAAATTAACGAGGAATCGACTTATTTTGCATCCGATTTCAAAAATCAGGTAACATGATAAAACACCGTCAAGTAAACAAAATTAAAATTCATAATTAAAATATTTTTATTTATGTTTTTACGTAATCTTATTTTTCGAATCGAAAAATCGACCCATTCTCAAGTCTGCTTAGTACCAAAGCGTTAGTGGGTACATTAATATTACAATTTTCACTTCCTTAAAGTTTCTGGTAGTACGGATGATAAAGCCCAACATTTTTAATGCCCTTTTGCTAGAATTCTTAATGAGATTGTTAAATGTTAGTTTGCTCTCAAATTGTACGCCAATATCTTAACACAGTTTGAGCGGGAAAGGTAGGTCTTCCTTTTGCTTTAAAGCTGGATTACACGACTATTTCATTTCAATCACTTGAGGACATTTACAGCATTAAATCACATACATATACTCTTGCAATTTTTTTATGAGACTTTGTGTGTTGTGCTGCAGGTTGTGATAATTATTGATGGTAAAGCGACTGTGAGTGTGTTCAAATATGTCTGTCTTCTTCATGCATTTAAATTTCTTTTGGCGTAGAAAAGACGACATCTCACCTATTGTAATGAAGTCCTTCAAACACATTTGGTCGTTTGTTTCAGAAATGCCAATATTAATTCATATGGTTATTCCAAAAATATACTTGCTTTCTTCTAGCACTAGGTGATCCTTCTGTCGAGTAAACGAAAAAGCGAGACTTGGTATGCCGTCAAAATGCATTTGAAGCTCATGCATTTGTATTATGCATGGCCTGTTTCACATGTGCGTGTATAAAAAAACATAACAAGTGTGCATCGAATTTGAAAACATCCCGATTTAAATTTAGTTTTAAAAAACATCTTTATAATTCGTTTGTGCTTTATTTTTAGTTTTTGAAACCTTAAAAAATGGCTTCAGAAAATAACGAAAGTGAAATATTCGCCGATAATTTATCTGAATATTCGCGTTTAAAATTAAACCTTAAATTATTCATTAAAACACAAATTTAGAATTAAGCACCTACATTTAGTTAGTATGCGTTTAAAATTTCATTAAAAAATAACCCCTGCTTTGGAAGATAGAGCGATTATTGTAAAAAATGATTTTTTCACCTGCCGCCAATTTTCGCCTGCTATTACCAAAGCCCGCTTAAAGTGTGTTAAGCTGATTAAATTCTTGAAATGAAATTTTGCCATCAATTAAATAACGAAACAATCACACTTGTGACCCTCTTGTAAAGAATATAAGATTCAAATCGATTTTATTACATCTCCCCCAATCCAGTATATTATTTATATTAAACTGCAGACAGTGACAACCTTCTAAAAAAAGATAACGTTTTTAATAATGTTTGCTATCATTAACGATAACAGATTTCAGCAATGGCTCCAAGTTTGAACTCAGCGGAACACTAAAATAAGTGCAAAACTGCATTAATTAAAAAAGCCTATACGATACGTACTGTTTTCTGTTCCTAAAATAACTACCAAAAAGATGAAAAAAAACAATAAACCATAACAAAATAAAATTAATGTTTTTATCTGTGTCATTTATTGTACCAGAGACCATATTGATTGAACGGGAAAACAAATACATTAGGGCAACGAGTTGACTGTAGAATTTTATTATTTATGAACCGAAAGAAATTTGTTAACTTATTTGTACTGCTGTGTTTTAATTTTTGTTTCAGTTTCAAACTACCGGCTCCAACTCTACGGCTCGAACTGAATTATCATCGATGAATCTGCCCTGGGATCAATCACAAGCAAAAGCTCATAAACACGAACAAAACATAATAACGGAAATATTGCAGCAGAAAATGGTCGCCATTATTCAAGTAGAAAATGCTGTGTTTAATGAACAAAATTTCGTGTGTCGTATTTGTGATGATATATTCCCATCATCAAACATGCTGAAGCAGCACGCCATTAAGCATTCCAAATTAAACTTCGATGGGAGGAAAAGGTTTGTTAGCTTTTCATTATTCAATAATAAATGGCTACAATGAAATGTCTTTTTTAACTCGATACTATGCTATGCAGAGAAACCCCTATTTTATTTTGAATATATGATTGCACTTTTCTTTTTAAAAAAGTTGATAATATATTATATACTTCATAGACTGGCGCATATTGGTAAAAAACGCATTCAATATGACTTTTCAATGGATTTTGAAATTTATTTTCATCAATTTCATTCATTTTCTGTTCAATATATTCTTTCCCAGAGAGGGAGATATAATACCAGATGACTTGCTTATAATTTTAAAAAGTTTCACATTTATTGTATAAATCGAAATACATTGAAAACCAGTAAGATTAAGTTTGCAAGATGTTTTAACAGAATACATACTTGACAAACGTTCTCCGAAACAATTAAATATACGTTAATGCAGTATCAAATCTTTTCAAATAGTGAAGGATGATTTTAATTTTTGTTTTCATGTAAAAATGAAGTAAGAAGCCGAAAACGGATATCAAAATAGAACCAAAGCACGAATCACTGTCATCCTCGTATCAGGATTCTATCGGAAGCGATACTCATCAAAATAATATGAATGACATTTGCAGTGAGGATCATTCAATTGACATCAAACACGAGCCACTTGAAGTCGACTCTAAAATAATTAAACAAGAAAAACATCACGAGTCGATAAAGGTATTTCTAACATCTGGCATAAAAAGTGCATTGTCATTGTTGTATTTTAAAAAATCAAGATATTAATTTTCAAGAATTTATCAAGAGTTAATATTAATAAGTCACTATTGTCATATTATTGCTAGAATTTCGTTTCCTTTGTCTCAAACTCTTTTTTAATGACTTAAAAACCTGAAAAACTGAATAAAGACTTAAATATATAACAAAAAATTAAATAATAATATTATGATGACAAACAATTCTTTTTTTCTGCTCTCGTTAATTATAACAAATAAGTAGTGTGACCGATGCGATATTTAATCTGTTTTTTCTTTTTTTGTTACAGTCAAATATAGAATTACATTCTAGAAAAAAGACTTTCAAATGTGACCAATGCAGTTATAGAGCCGCTGGGGCTGGTCGCTTAAAAACACATAAAATGTCACACACTGGAGAAAAGCCATTCAAATGTGACCAATGCAGTTATAGAACTGCAAAGTCTGGTAACTTAAAAACGCATAAAATGTCACACACTGGAGAAAAGCCTTTCAAATGTGACCAATGCAATTATAAAACTGTCTATTTCAGTACATTTAAAACGCATAACATGTCACACGCTGGTGAAAAGCCTTTCAAATGTGACCAATGCAATTATAAAACTGTTTTGGCTGGTAACTTAAAAAGGCATAAAATGTCACACACTGGAGAAAAGCCTTTCAAATGTGACCAATGCAGCTATAGAACTGCTGACGCTGGCAGCTTAAAAACGCATAAAATGTCACACACTGGAGAAAAGCCTTTCAATTGTGACCAATGCAGTTATAGAACTGCTGTGTTTGGTAGCTTAAAACGACATAAAATGTCACACACTGGAGAAAAGCCTTTCGAATGCGACCAATGCAGTTATAAAACTGCGCAGTCTGGTAACTTCAATGTGCATATAATGTCACACACTGGAGAAAAGCCTTTCAAATGTGACCAATGCAATTATGAAACAACTCGGTCAAGTAGTATAAAAAGGCATAAAATGTCACACACTGGAGAAAAGCCTTTCAAATGTGACCAATGCAATTATGAAACAACTCGGTATGGTAATTTAAAAACTCATAAAATGTCACACACTGGAGAAAAGCCTTTCCAATGAGACCAATGCAATTTTAGAACATCTTTGTCTAGTAGATTTTAAGCGTTTAAAATGTCACATGCTGGAGAAAAGCCTTTCAAATGTGACCAATTTAGTTATGAAACTGCTGTGTCTGGTCACTTAAAAAAGCATAAAATGTCACACACTGGAGAAAATTTTTCAAACGGGACTAATGCAGTTATAGACCTACTGTGCTTCGACTGCCGCCTTGTTTGTGGCTTTGCGACTTATTGATTGTCATTGCGAATGCCAATCTAATAGGAAATTGAAGGCGTTTGAATTCAATTGGCACGTCTGTGAGATTTATTTGAATTCTTGGCAGCAAAACATTTTCAGCTCGGAATTTGCCATTCAAAACGGTGACTTCAATTATTTCGACAATTTTTTAATGACAAATCGCGTGTCATTGCACAACCGTGATAAGCTCAAATCCCAAAGTAAAATAACCGGAGATCCAACTTTCAGTCGAAGAAAGTGTGGTAACATGCCTGGCAAATCCAGTCAGTTCATTAACTCTGTTGGATAGTTTACAGCTTTGTTGGCATCGAAAACCGCATCGATCGATTTGTATGATACCAAGTCGCAACGGCTTATTCAGCGTTGAAATTGCCGTTAAACCTCCAAACCGCTGAAAAACCGAGATGCAAGATTGCGAAACACTCAGCAATGGCAAATTTTTTGGTAGCAAATACAATCATCACATGAATGGAAAATGGCGCACAAATACGCATTGGAAGCACTCAATCGAACTATGAAAGGTCTGTGCAATGGAGGCGCAATGATTGTACTATCTGGTGATTTCCGCCAAACACTGCCAGTCGTTCCAAGATCGACCGCTGCTGATGAAATAAACGCTTGCCTCAAATCATTGACTCTGGCGCTATGTGAAGATACTTCAGCTGACAACAAACATGCGAGTTGCATTGCTAAACGATCCATCTACCGAAGATTTCTCCAAGCAATTGCTGACTAAACTTACAGTACAAGACATAACAGCTGACGCCAATTCGCCATATACTTGAAAAATTAATTAAGACAAGATATAAAATAAATCTACATAATACATCAAAATTAACATAAAAAATCAAGAAATAAAATAGTAAAATTTTACAAACAGTTCACAAATACTAAATCACCAAAAATGTCCACTTCTCTAGGCAATGCGTTGATTAATCTAACGGCCCTTGGAACTGGTGACTCATACCTCTTAAGCGAGATATAAGTTTTTAGAAATAAAAGTTTTTGCTCATAGTTTCGCCCACGTAAGAATAAATTGGGAGCATGTAAATTAATAGTCATGAGAATTTGAGAATTATTAACTCGGCCCCGAAGGAGAAGAGAAAAATGCTTTAAGCTAGAAAACGATCTTCGACTATCGTCGGTAACGACCGTGTTCCTGTTGACGAATCGAACGGATTGATTTCGTTTCCGCCGAATTTTAGTAATTTCGTCTCAACGAAGGACGGCTTCATCAAAAAAATGTTTCCAAACATCTAATCACAATCGGCTGAGTGAACGAGCAATTCTTGCGGCGAAGAACAAAGATGTGGATCATTTAAACTTCACAATTCAAAATCAAATCGTTGGTCCACTACATTCCTTCAAATCTATCGACCGTGTAACAAACGAAGACGAAGCAACCAACTATCCAACTGAATTTTTAAGCTCATTGGATCTGCCTTTCTTGCCACCGCACAATTTGCAACTAAAGGTTGGCTCGGTAGTCATCATGTTTTAAGTTATCAAGTTAACACAACACGTATTGATTCTGAGGCGTTACGAAGTTCGTTGGGTCAGTTAGTATAAATATAAAAGAAACAGCCTACAAACAAGGGGTTTTATGTATATATATACGTTAACAATATTGTTTTATCAAATTTACCACTATTTACAATGATAAAAACCACTCAATGTTCAGAAGGTTGTTCACACATTTGTAAAAATTTAGTTTTAAATATTGAAAGTGGGATTAAATCAAATACTCTTCTTCTATTACTTGTAGTAAAAATGAAACATTTGGAATTCGGCAGTAATGTCATTTATAATGGGATTGTAATAGATAGATAATTACCGCCTGTGTGGTCGAGTAGTCAACGTTGTTGGCTTCGGCTACGGAGGGCCCGGGTTCATATCCCGATACGGACAGTTTTATAAAATGGATTTTTCAATCGATTTATGAATTTCTGTTCAAAGGCATGGATGTATGTGATGTCTTGAATTCCCCCCTCTCACCCATCCTATCCTTTGAGGCGTATCGAGAGCGATTAGCTTACCACTAATCCTGTACTAGCTCTATCAACTTGAGCAACTGAGTAACAAGCAGTTCTCGTAGAAACACTTCTGTTGAGTTAAACTCCATAAGGAGTCCATATGCTCCACATTAGGAGCGGACATGGTTTTAAAAAAAAAAATAGATCGCCGTTCTCGGCTCATTTTTGTTTTGAACCCATGTTTGTCTTATATTGTATTTTTTACAACAATTTCAAATGTTTTTTACTCATGAATACTCTATTTGAACTTTTGTATGAATGTATGTATGATTCCCTCTATTTTGAATTAAATTCTTGTCGTTTTTGTATTTTTTGGTATAATTTCAAACCTTTTTTATCAATAAATTGTTTATTGTTTAGTAAGCTATATTTTATTTTGAGTTTTTAACTTATTTACTTTGAAAACAACGATTAAGAAATAAACGCTAAATATATCCTAAAATTCAAAATTTTATTTGCTTCAAAATGCAAAATTCAAACGTCAAACCGCTTTTTTTAAATAGATGCTAAAAAAACGTGTCTAGTAATTATCATTAAAAAATGTATTATATTGTATATATATATGTATTATCGTATTTGGAGCAAATGGCCGCCGCAGGGCACCTCAATGTTTCTCTGTCTCCCACTGATTGCTTTGCTTCCTTCCATGACATACTAGCATCTTATAGTTCGGCCCAGTACATCCTTAGAATGAAAGGTAGATAAAGACCAAGCCAGTTCCAACGTCTTTCCATAACCACTGACGTGACAGGGCGCCGTCTTGTACGTTCCCTTATCTCAAAATTTCTCCCCTAGTCGTCGAGTAAGTGTAAAACCAAAATAACAATTCGGAGAAATAGACACTCGTGTCTTTCGACCACTTGAGAAGTTATTTATATAAAAATGAATCTTCATATTAATAGCCGATAAGGTCCGTTTGTAAAACGTCCGCAGTAAGGTACAGACCAATGATTTCGATTTATTTTGAATAGCACATTTTTGAAATGTTGTTCTATCCAATGGGAGCGGCTTATTTTAAACCGGGCGTGAATGTTCTGATATCGCCACGTTTGAAAATTTGATATTTCTTGGTGTAGAGCTGAAGTATTGTATCACCATACATCATAATATTCGAATAATCAAAGACTTTAATTCGACTCTTGCAAACTATGATTATAGGGCTATCGAAATGAATCGTTTGATCGTGTGAGTCGATGTGAGACTAATATTTTTTGGAGCGGATTTGATCAATTGAATCATAATGATGAATCTTTTCACGTCTGACCTTGAAAATCTGTAAGAATTCTTTAATACATTAAGAATATTCAAATTATGATATGGATATATCATAGAATAATATTTTGCTTTTTTCATACACTTGGACAAAATGTGCAACTGATTTTTTATTGAAAAATTGGATTTGATCTTTTGATTTTTATTGGAAATAATTGTTAAATAATTTAAAATCCGAAAAATAATTGTTGGCAAACTTAAACATTATTCCAAAAATTAAATAATTTACAAAATTTCTGCTACTACGAAAGATGATTGTTAGCAAACTTTAACATTATTCCAAAAATTAAATAATTTACGAAATTTCTGCTACTACGAAAAATGGTTGTTAGCATACTTAAACATTATTCTAAAAAATCAATAATTTACGAAATTTCTGCTACTACGAAAAATGGTTGTTAGCAAACTTAAACATTATTCCAAAAATTAAGTGATTTAGGAAATTTCTGCTACTACGAAAAATGGTTGTTAGCAAATTTAAACATTATTCCAAAAATTCAATAATTTACGAAATTTCTGCTTCTACGAAAAATGGTTGTTAGCAAACTTAAACATTATTCCAAAAATTAAGTAATTTAGAAAATTTCTGCTACTACGAAAAATGGTTGTTAGCAAATTTAAGCATTTTTCCAAAAATTCAATAATTTACGAAATTTCTGCTACTACGAAAAATGGTTGTTAGCAAACTTGGACATTATTCCAAATATTTAATAATTTACGAAATTTCTGCTCCAACGAAAAATGGTTGTTAGCAAACTTGAACATTATTCCGAAAATTCAATAATTTACGAAATTTCTGCTACTACGAAAAATGGTTGTTAGCAAACTTGGACATTATTCCAAAAATTAAATAATTTACGAAATTTCTGCTCCTACGAAAAATGGTTGTTAGCAAACTTGGACATTATTCCAAATATTAAATAATTTACGAAATTTCTGCTCCTACGAAAAATGGTTGTTAGCAAACTTAAACATTATTCTAAAAATTAAATATTTTACGAAATTTCTGCTACTACGAAAAATGTTTGTTAGCAAACTTAAACGTTATTCCAAAAATTCAATAATTTACGAAATTTCGGCTACTACGAAAATTGGTTGTTAGCAAATTTAAGCATTATTCCAAAAATTCAATAATTTACGAAATTTCTGCTACTACGAAAAATGGTTGTTAGCAAACTTGGACATTATTCCAAATATTTAATAATTTACGAAATTTCTGCTCCAACGAAAAATGGTTGTTAGCAAACTTGAACATTATTCCGAAAATTCAATAATTTACGAAATTTCTGCTACTACGAAAAATGGTTGTTAGCAAACTTGGACATTATTCCAAATATTAAATAATTTACGAAATTTCTGCTCCTACGAAAAATGGTTGTTAGCAAACTTGGACATTATTCCAAAAATTAAATAATTTACGAAATTTCTGCTCCTACGAAAAATGGTTGTTAGCAAACTTGGACATTATTCCAAATATTAAATAATTTACGAAATTTCTGCTCCTACGAAAAATGGTTGTTAGCAAACTTAAACATTATTCCAAAAATTAAGTAATTTAGGAAATTTCTGCTACTACGAAAAATGGTTGTTAGCAAATTAAAACATTATTCCAAAAATTCAATAATTTACGAAATTTCTGCTACTACGAAAAATGGTTGTTAGCAAACTTGGACATTATTCCAAATATTAAATAATTTACGAAATTTCTGCTACTACGAAAAATGGTTGTTAGCAAACTTCAATATTATTCCAAAAATTAAATAATTTACGAAATTTCTGCTCCTACGAAAAATGGTTGTTAGCAAACTTGGACATTATTCCAAATATTAAATAATTTACGAAATTTCTGCTACTACGAAAAATGGTTGTTAGCAAACTTCAACATTATTCCAAAAATTCAATAATTTACGAAATTTCTGCTACTACGAAAAATGGTTGTTAGCAAACTTAAACTTTATTCCAAAAATTCAATAATTTACGAAATTTCGGCTACTACGAAAATTGGTTGTTAGCAAACTTTAACTTTATTCCAAAAATTAAATATTTTACGAAATTTATGCTACTGCGAAAAATGGTTGTTAGCAAACTTGAACATTATTCCAAATATTAAATAATTTACAAAATTTCTGCTACTACGAAAAATGGTTGTTAGCAAACTTAAACTTTATTCCAAAAAATCAATATTTTACGAAATTTATGCTACTACGAAAAATGGTTGTTAGCAAACTTGAACATTATTCCAAATATTAAATCATTTATGAAATTTCTGCTACTACGAAAAATGGTTGTTAGCAAACTTTTTTTTTCCAAAAATTCAATAATTCACGAAATTTCTGCTACTACGAAAAATAGTTGTCAGCAAACTTGAACATTATTCTAAAAATTAAGTAATTTACGAAGTTTCTGCTAATACGAAAAATTGTTGTTAGCAAACTTGAACATTATTCCAAATATTAAATAATTTACGAAATATCTGCTAACTATAAAAATAAAATATATTAAAATAAAATAAAATAAAATAAAATAAAATAAAATGAAATGAAATAAAATAAAATAAAATACCATAAAATAAAATAACATAAAATTAAATTAAATTAAATACTATGCAACAAAAATCTCACGTTGCTGGGCAACGGGCTTACAGCTAGTATCTTTTAATGTTTGAAAACTTCATTGAAGTAATTGTGCGACATATTGCACTGAAATGGTCAACGCTCATATGAAATTTAGTTTAAAACGTGGCAGAAAGGTGAAGTTTTCAGCATAGACACAAATGTGGTGTCTTTTTATTGCATTTGTAACATAAGTATGATTGTACATATATGATTACGCAACACGAACAGATCAAATTATTGTCTTTGCCTTAACCTCGAAGGCAATAATATTTAGTTTCGTTAGGCAGTGGCGGTTCCTGACCTGAAATCTTGGGTGGGCTAGAGAAAAGCATAGCATTGTATACTATTTACGAAATTTTGCATGCTTCCACTTCATCTTATACATTAATCTTCAAGCAAATTAACAAATACTACGACACTACTGCAAAGCATAAATTACTATATAATACAATCAATGCTAATGTAAGTAAGAAATAATAATACGTGACCTTAAATTTGTCTCTTTCAAAGTGAAATAACAAGTAAAAAAAGCAATACAGAACTGTCACTGAGATTCGATACCTGTCACTTTCATAAAATACAAAGATATTGGTATGTTTGTATGGGCCATGGACTAATTCCAGTTTAGCCCCCGATGAATGACAGAAGCCAGTAAATTTGAAATACAGTCCTGTGTGTTTGATGACGTTTCCGTACATACAAATACAAACAAAATCGAATCGTGCTAGATTGCGTTCCAGTGTAAAGAAATATTGTCTATGGTTACGGGCTGGAAGTCATCATCATCATCAGTGTCTTTTCATTTTTATATGGGGAACTGTGGAGCCTAGCTCCAATCTCCCTTTCATCTTTGGTTTTGGTTTTTTTTTTTTTTTTAATGTTGTGGACCCAGGTTTTTTATTCTATTTATTTTTTTAGAATTGTTTTGTTTTGGGTTTATCTATTGTGCTTTTTTTATACAGAGTGATAAGGGGGTGGGGGAGAGGGAAAAGGAAGGTCGCATATATGCGGGGAGGGGGAGTGAAGGGTAAGAGGAGGTTACAATTTACAGTGATATAATATAAAAAAGAAAGTTTCTTTTCTTTTCCTGTCTTCTTTTCGGCCGCACGATTGCGGCAACCAGGCATGTCAGTGGTGGGATCGGAGGGGAGCTAGGGTGGTTTTAGGAGGAGGACTTTCCTTGGCCGCGCTATGTCAGTGTGCGGGTACTCAACGTAATCGTTGAGTAGGGCTTTTATTGTGTCGTTTGGATGGTCCGTCATGTCGCTGTAGAATTTCTTCGACAGCTTCATGACGTGATCGAGAATTGGGGCTGTGTTAGTGTCTCTATGTAACGTGGTGCCTCGCACGAACCAGGGAGCACCTGTCATCATGCGAAGCGCCTTGTTTTGTATTGTCTGTAGTGTCTGGATATGATGCATGCCTGCGTGTGCCCATATTGGGCATGCATAGGTCATGATTGGTCGTGTTATCGCGGTATACAGTAGTAGCTTGCTTTTCAATGCGAGTTTACTATTGTGTCCTAGCATGGGATAGAGTTGGCCCATGATAGTTGATGCCTGTTTTTTTTTTGCAGTTATGTGACTGCTGAAGTTAAGTCGCGAGTCTAAGGTGAGTCCAAGGTATTTAACCTTTTTGGCCCACGGGATGTTTGTGTTGTGCATCCGAATGCTTTTAATATTCTTATCATGTCTGTTAGTTCTGCGACTGAAGGTCACTGCAGTACTTTTTTCCGGATGGATCTTAATGCGCCATTCGGCGCACCAGGCGTGTATGTCCTCGCTTGCCTTTTGTACAAGCGCGGTGGCTCTGTTTCTATTTAGCGATCTTGCTGGGATAGCTGTATCGTCGGCGTATTGTGCAATGATTGTTTCATTGCTGCCGGGTATGTATGTTGGAATAGGAATATCATGAGTATAAAGGTTGTACAACAGGGGTGATAAGGCGGATCCCTGAGGCACACCTGCTGTTGGCGTTCGCGTCGTCGATTTTTCGCCGTTAACTTTCACGCGGAAAGTTCTGTTTGACATGAATGAGTTTATTAGTTTAATCATCGGTTGTTCGAGGCCGGCCTCGGAAAGTTTAACAATCATACCTTCATGCCAAACCTTATCGAAGGCTTTGGCTATGTCTAGAAACAGGCCTGTAGTGAAACATCGGCGGTTAAAGCCTTCGGTGATGTATTCAACAACTCTAAGTAATTGGTGATTTGTGGAATGTTTGGTTCGGAAGCCGTGTTGCTCATCCGGTATGAGTTTTTTTTCCGATACAAATTCTTCCAGTCGGGAGCTGGAAGTCGTTAGCCCCTGACCAATAGCATGTACATAGGTGTTGCCAAACTGACGTCACGTTGAACGTTCTCTGTGAGATATTTATAGGGTTATTGTTTTTTTAATGCCGGCTCAGCTTAAAATTGTAATAAAAAACAATCGAAAATATTATTGTAGGTGGACATGGCATTGTTTTATATTGATAGAGGAAAATTTAAACAAAGATATTATATTCATTTGGGGAAGGTTAGTTACGCTTATAAATGTATTTATTTTGTTCAGCGGCCGAATTGCTGTTCATTTTTATTCAGCCATCTAAAGTTTTGGGTGAAAAATGCAGGTCGGGCTTAGCCCACCTAGCCCAGTACCTAGAACCGCCACTGTCGTTAGGTTTTTTTATTATTTAATAATTTCATCGAGTGTTTTGCAAGAAATGGAAGTTAAGAGTGAACCGGTTGATCAAGAGAACAATGAAGAAGGTCATCCACCTGATGACGGTTGGTATCAGGTACCAATTGTTCAACCGGAAGCCCTGGAAACTTTTGAGGTTACCTTTCTGTCGATTTTTTGTCCATAGTAGTTTCGAAAATTTGCCTAATAATGTGAATTATTTTTATGAATCTTTAATCTATTGTATCAACGCAATTGCGTTTACAATTTCATCAAAAATAGGAAATGGCCAAATTACGCAAAAATTCGTAGCCATATTTTAAATTTGCTCTATGGTTTTCTGAGATTCCTGTGTATGGAAGTTTTTCATATTCCTATTTGCAATCAATTAACCAACATAACTTCGTTGTTCTTAGCGGCATGTAATTAATTTTGGTATCGTAGAAAAGAGTGCATTTTTAAACACATTTACCCTTCTTACAGCCCTGCAAATACATGCGGCACCCAAATGCCTTATCTATTTTATCTTTCGATTCTTTCAAAATGATCTCGCACTGTTGTCGATGGGCAACCAAAATCTTGATTTTTTGTGAAGGTAGAAGTTCCGTAAGTATCGCTGACAGGCAGTGCGTCTGGGCTCTTGGCTGAGACCTATGGCGCATATGACATAAACTAAAAAATATTGCCACAATCTAATTTTAACGAAACTAATACACGCCGAGAGAAATCCCGAAGCGTATAGGCCACACTATTGTCGTACCTCGACGACCTCATAGCTAGAAAAGGCCGTTATCATCTCCACTTGGTGCGAATGGTTTTGAATGTACGAAAAAGACACTGTTGCCACAGACAGTGTGGAAAATAAATAAATTATTTGTATTAAATATAACAAAATGGTTTTCCTCAATTTATAAAATATAAGCTTGTAGCTTGTAACAATATATTTATATATATATATATATATTTTAACCATGTCCGCTCCCAATGTGAAGCATATGGACTCCTAGTGGAGTTTATCTCAACAGAAGTGTTTCTACGAGAACTGCTTGTCACTCAGTTGCTCAACCTCTCTTTTTCCAAAGAGAGTAGGGATAGAAGGATAGGGCTAGGACAGGATTAGTGGTAAGCTAATCGCTCTCGATATGCCCCGTTTATAGGATAGGATGGGTGAAAGGGGGGAATTCAAGACATCACATACATCCATGTCTTTGTACAGAAATTCATAAATCGATTGAAAGATCAATTTATAAAAACTGTCCGTACCGGAATTCGAACCCGGGCCCTCCGTAGCCGAAGCCAACAACGTGACCACTCGACCACCATATTTATATATAAAAGTAAAATTTCTCCGTACAATCTTGGTGAAATATATTTTATTTGATTATTGTTTTTTAGGACGCTTTTCTTCGCGTCAAATCTGAATTTGACAAAGATTCAGACTTTGTTGACCTTCCACACGATACAGCCAACCAGATCACTTGGCCGAAAGATGTTCCAGGCAGAATCGAAAATCATTCAAGCTTTCTACCAAAAGAAACTTCCACTTTGGGAAAATATAATGTATTTACACCAATTTCAAAAATTCAGAAGATTTCCCGAACTAAATCTTAAATTAAAAATCTAAATCGCTCAGGAAAAATATAAGACTAGAATTTAAAAGAAAAATTGAAACGGGCTGCATGTATCAATAAGCGATGTACGAACCTATTTTTTTTTAAATTGGTCCAATACTTGATATGACGAACAAACGGTTTCTGAAATTTGGAGTTTTTTCTATAAATATTAGTATCGATGAACAAATGATTCGATAATATGGCCATCATTATCTCAAACCATTTATAACCTACACGTTTTGGATTCAAGCAACGGACAATGTGTCATAGCGAGACTGGATATTGCTTCTATGCTGAATTATATCAAGGAAGACTAGAGGGAGGGAGATTACTAAGAAATGGGACTAGGCACGTCAGTCGTAATGAAAAAAAAATCTAAAATCGATAATACATCCAAGAATTTTTTTTATTTCGATAACTATTTTTTATCAGTTTTGAGTTAATGACAATGTTAAGTGATAGAAATATTACTGCTACGGGCACTGTGCGATATAATAGAATGAATAATTTTCCAATAAAAGATGACAAGATTATGAAATAAATTAAGAAATTTGACTATTAAATATGTAAATGTTTTTTTACACGCCATATGCCATGATCTCCATTTGGGAACATTTATAAAAACTTACTTTTTATAGGGATAATGTGTTTTCTTCGTTAAAATATTTTACCAAACCTATTTTTCAGTAAAAAAAGAACACATATATCGCGAAAAAAGTGGAAAAAATTCAGGCAGGTAATAGGTTAAACAGTTTCATAGTTTAGACTTGACTTAGAAGTTAAAAAAGATATTATCTACTGTAAATGGTCAATATGAATGCTTCGAAGACTTGCTCAGATGACAACCTTTTAGCGATTAGTAGAAAGTTGATCTCACAAAAGCCACCTGTCAGATATTGCATCTTTCATTCACCTGTGACTTTTTTTATATTTTGCATAAATTAATTAGGTTCAAAATCATTAAAAAATATTTAGGGATAACCAAACTTTTTTCACTCATTTTTTATTTTGTTGCTAAAAGGACAAACATATTTATTTTGAGTGCAGATTAATAATCAGTCCAGTGGTTTTGTATCACGATGCCAATGGCTTGTGTGATTTTAAGGCTGACCGTTTTCATATTTTCAAATCATATTGCTCACACAAAAATGGTTTCTCGCACGTTTATGTTCATTCAAATGTGCCTTATGTGCCGATTTATAATTGCAGAAATCACATACGAATGGTTTATCGCCAGTGTGCGATAGTTTATGAGTACTTAAATTTGACTTTTGTGCAGATTTAAAACCGCATTGATCACATTCAAACGGTTTCTCGCCGCTATGCGATAGTCTATGGATCTTTAAAACTGACTGTCGTGCAGATATATAGTCGCATTGGTCACATTCAAAAAGTTTGACGCCAGCATGCGTGAGCTGGTGTCTATTGAAACATAAACGCGTTGCGGACCTATGATCGCATTGACCACATTCGAAAGGTTTCTCTCCACTATGCGATAGCTTATGTTTGTTTAAATTTGACTTCCGTACAGATTTATAATGGCATTGATCACATTCAAACGGTTTTTCGCCAGTATGCAATAGCTTATGGGTTTTTAAATGTGACTTATGAGCACATTTAAAATCGCATATATCACATTCAAACGGCTTGCTATCGGTGTGTGATAGTTTATGTCTGATTAGATTTAAGCGCGTTGCAGACCTATGGTCACACTGATTGCATTCGAATGGTTTTTCACCACTATGCGATAGCTTATGAGTATTTAAACTTGACTTTTGTGCAGATTTATAATCACATTGGTCACATTCGAATGGTTTCTCGCCACTATGCCTTAGTTTATGTTTTTGCAATGTTGAACGCATTGCAGATTTATAATCACATAGATCACATTCAAATGGTTTATCGCCAGTATGCGATAGTTTATGAGTACTTAAATTTGACTTTTGTGCAGATTTAAAGTCACATTGATCACATTCGAATGGTTTCTCGCCAGTATGCGATAGTCTATGGATCTTAAAAACTGACTGTCGTGCAGATATATAGTCGCATTGATCACATTCAAATAACTTAACGCCAGCATGCTTTATTTTATGTCGTTTTAAGCCAATGCGGTGTGCAGATTTAATATCACATCGAGTATCGTCTCCAGAATTTTCCGTGGATTTGTGATGAACATTTTTATGCAACGAGAGTGAACGAAGCGATGCAAATATTTGCATACAAACATTGCAAACGAAGTTTCTCTTATGAAACACTCTTTTATCCAAATTAATTACCACCACGATTGGTTGATGTCCCAAAATTTCGGTTTTTATATTCTTGTCATTGATTTCAATGTCGTCGAACGATATTTGCGATGTCGTCTGTGAAGCTGATTTTTGAAAAGCCGGAATCTGAAAATTTTCATTTTTATTATATTTTTTGTGTAATTCTATTGAAATTTTCATTTTTTTCTTTTAAATTAAATTGCTTTTCGTTCTAAAGGCAGAAGGTATAGCTTCGTTCTGAAGGAATCATGTCATCATTAACGATTACAACAATAAATCTGTTTTGTCGGTCTAACTTTGTATGTTGTTACTTTCCAAGTGATAATGGATTTGAGAAAATATTTTAATTCCCTAAGGTTTTCAAAGAAAAATACGGTATTTCAAATATTGATTTAAATCATGTCAATAAAAAAGGAACCGGAACGCCGTTCTATCACATTACATGTTAAGAAAGGCACTGATTTAACAACATTTTGATAATTTTATTAAAGGTTATTGAGATTATCTGTACTGCAGATTATGTTTGTTTGAATAAATCAATTTCCAGCTTGTATATACAAATAATATAATTTATCTGGTCTCATGGCTCAGCGTTTTGCGCAGATTTCGAATAAGCAATATTATTTATAAACTTGATTTTTATTTTGTTCGATTGACAAACTACAATCATTTTTATATTCTTCAATAATCCATTAAAAGAATTCTTTGAGTTAAGACCTTCTAGTTTATTGAATAGTAAAGTTGACATTTGATTTGACACGTCATTAAATATCTGATAATTGAGCATGAGAAATATATTAGTCATTGTATTAACCATGCCAAAAAGTTGACAACTATAACATATCGACTGTGGAAAGGAAAAAAGACGTAACCCACATGTTTTTTTCGATAATCACAATGTATCAAACAAGCTGCACATGCCGAATAATCATCATAATTTAGCTTTTACGTTTGAAAAAGATGACCTCGTTACAAATTAAAAACAAAAGAAAAAAGACTGAAGTAACGGTTTTTCCTAGACGATTTCTTTAATTAATATTAGATTATGTCAATTTTACACCAGTTTATAAGTATTTCTGGACTTGCAAGGTTGTGTGTAGTTCATAATTTGCATATGGCCCAAAATCATCAAAACACGTTTTTTGCGGCTCCTGTAAAATTTGATATGTGTGGGTTACATCCTTTTTCTTTTCCACAGTCGATATTATTATTCAAAGGTATTTTCGTGAGATGCGCCCTGCGTTTAAGATAAAAGTCGATTTCTTTTGAACACAAGCTGCGCAATGAATGAAGGCGTCTAAATTGTGGTTCATGAAAATCATACCAAATGACAGATGATTTATTATTATTATTTAAAAAAAATACTTAAATAAAGACATTTGAATATGTTAACTTGACGATGTTTTATCATGTTACCTGACTTTTGAGTTCGAATGCGAAAGAAGTTGATTCCTCGCCATTCTCTGAAAAATTGCAATTTACTGCACACTCTCTCAGAGCGACTTCCTTTTCGTAGACGGGCTGTCCATTTTCAGTTTTAAATTCAGATTTGATACGACAAGAAGCATCCTGAAAAAATAGTTGACAATTTAAATCAATTGTACTGAGATTGTTGAGGGATTTTTCTCTTATGCATTGATATATATATATATATATAACATATCGCCAGTGGTCAAGCGCTCAACGAATTTGGCTTCGGTAACTGGTTCGGTTACTACGGAATTCCAGTT
This sequence comes from Himalopsyche tibetana, assembly GCA_030503985.1. Lineage (NCBI taxonomy): Eukaryota > Metazoa > Arthropoda > Insecta > Trichoptera > Rhyacophilidae > Himalopsyche > Himalopsyche tibetana. The sequence goes on from JAPJYX010000036.1 coordinate 2,958,623, forward strand.
CTGTTCAAAAGGGTGGATTTCTGTGTCGTTTTTAGACTGTTTCCACTTGTCTTAATCAAGTCCAATCATACTTTTTATAATTTACTTCGAAAGAAAGAGGTTTGGCAACTGTGCGACACGCATTTCATGATATGTCCGAAAACAGGGCATAGAGTTCGCATTTAAAAATAATAATTGTAACATTATTATTATACTTTCATGAACTTTGCAGCGAATGAAAAAAATAATATTGCAAGCAAGTAATTGTGTTGGGTAAATATGACATTTTCTTCCAAGAAAATAGACTATATGTCGCTTATAACGATGCAGTTATAAAGGAAAATTAATTGTATTGAGATGCAAAACTATAAAACATATAAATAAGAAACCATAATTCACTTGGAATACGAAATGTAATATCAGTCTGAAAGAGTCGCCATATGTTGTCGAATAGTTCTCTCTTCAAATACAATTCAACGAACAAATCTGACAACAAATATTGACGGTGCGGAAATAGAATTCACACAGCATATGTATCAAACTACTATGGACAAAAACTGACAGAAAGTTAACCTCAAAAGTATCCAGGGCTTCCGGTTTCACAATTGGTACGTGATACCAACCGTCATCTGGTGGATGACCTTCATCATTGTATTCTTGATCGACTGGCTCATTCTTAACTTCCATTTTATTGAAATACACCGATTAAATCATTGCAAAATTGATACGTTCACGGACCCAATAGTCTTCGGGCTTTTGCAATAGACAATAGAGTGATGTGTTTTAATTGCTTATGCTATTTATGAATGATTTTGAATGCAAGATAAAAATTTTGACCCAGCCATAGAGGCGGGGGGGGGGGGGGCTTGGGAGAATTTATTTTCTAATTTATTTATTTTGAAATGGGCTCTTTAATTGTTTAGTTAACTATGTTTTATAGAATCTATATATTAATCGATCTAAATATTAATAGTCGATAAGGTCCGTCCGTCCGTTTGTTTGTTTGAGTGAAGGATGTCCTCGAATGGACCATGTTAGGCGTAGTTACGACCAAAATTTAAAAGAAATAATATTTTAAAAATAAATGTAGAAAATGGGTCTATTTATTATATTTAAGACTATGCAATAATTTTATTTTTATAAACATTTTTTTGTCTTTTGAAAAAAGTACATCTTAATAAACCATCCTTTACATGTCTTTCCGTGTAAATTGTGTTTTTTTACGATAATCCGGATATTTCCTTATCTGGACTACCTTCATCTCCAATAGGTCCGGATAATCGAGGTTCTACTGTAGATTTGTTGAGCCTCATAAAAAATCTTTTTAAGGTTGTTCACTGTTAATATTTGTTGGAAAGGAATTATATAAATACTTTATTTAAAATGAGATTATAAATTTGTACATTTATTTTTTGATTGAATGCCTCTCCAGTTTATTAATTATTTTTGATTGAATAAGGTGAATAGTAAGGAAAGGTAAGACTTAATTCTGGATCGAATTCGGCATAAATCGTACATACCATAAGCAATAAAAACACATTGAATTATTGTCTATACCAAAGGCCATAAGACTGTAGCGTCGTCAAATAAATTGCGAAAGAACGTTGTGTATTGCAAACAAAAAATGGAAGTAAAGAGCGAACCAGTCGATCGAGAATACAATGAAGAAGGTCATCCACCAGATGACGCTTGGTCCGAATTACTAACTGTGAAGCCCGAAGACCTGGAAACTTTTGAGGTTAGCTTTCCGCTGATTTTGTCCATAGAAGTTTGGCATATGTGCCTAGCAATTAGAATTCTTTTCCTACAATCGACACCGTTAATATCAATGCAATTATGCATTTAATTAGATATGCTCGATGGATTTGACATGTTCCTATTTGTAATTAATTAACCTACACGACTGCGTTGTTCTTAGCTGCATGTAATTTTCGCGATAGAAAATACAAGCGTAAAAGTGAAACACATTTACCCTTCTACACGTCAAATTTGAAATATGGCGACAAATTTACGCACCAAAATTTCAGTTTTCTCGATTTAAACGTTTTTTTATATGATTTTTTCTGATCTTCAATAAACATTGCCTGACAATCGCATTGTTTTTTTGGGAATAAGCTCATTTTTATCTAAGAGTTGAAGAATAGTAAGTGCATTCAATAAATCGTGAAAATAAGGAAATTTTGTCGCCGAATTTCAGATATGTTCTATGAATCTTTAATTTCTATAAGAAGAGAGAAATATTTGACAAATTAGGCGACTCTTTCAGACCGATAATATATTTAATATTTACTCAAGACAGTTGGTTACTTGCAACAGTGTTTATTTCATTCACTGCAAAACTCATTAAAAGTGTAATAACAGTGTCACATATATTTTTAATATCCATGTGCGAACATATGTCTTTATGGTCGTATCTTATTTGAAAAGAATAATAGAACTTGTATGAGACGGAGTAAGAATCGAAGTATCTACAAAAATCACCAACTTCCAGCCTTTTGAACATACATCTTTAAATCTATTTTTAAAACCTGCCCGAACTGAAATTCAAACATTCGACTACCGTACCCTTGTTGACCACTCGATCAAAGGCGATATATTTATGTTTGTATGACAAAATATTCCGTTAAAATCGCATTGTAGTTGATTCAAATTGGTCATTATTTTTCAGAACGCTTCCTTTTGTATCAAATCTGAATGTCAAACAGATATCGGACAGCCCGTCTTCAAAGAGGAAGTCGCTCTCAGTGTTAGCGCGGCTAACTGCAAAGTTTCTGAAAATGGCGAGGAATCAACTTCTTTTGAATCCGAAATCAAAAATCAGGTAACACGACAGTATGAAGTGAGCATAGTTGACCTTCACAATTCTTCTTTTTAAATTCAAGCAACGTGATAAAGGTCACTATATCAGAAAACGGTCGGCAAAACGTTGGAAGTACGCAAAAGAACACAGCTTTTGGGTGACTGTTTTTCGATAATTTTCTGACACGTTTGACGTTGCTTGGATCAAAAAATAACGTGTGACGGTTTTTCTTCGGTTGGTGTATCCTGTTAGAAATAAATGTATCACTAAGCTTAAAGCCATTGCTAGCGAAAAGGATTAACCCACTCTAATACCCAATATGATATTATCCTTTCCGACAAAGAAAATAATATAATTCAATTACCCACCTTAAAAATTTGTTAACATTCATTATTAGACTTGTCCTTTTCGCCAGCAAAGGTTTCAACTTAGTGATACATTCATTTACCAACCGTCAGTTCGAATTCATCCGTGCATTTGAACGCATGAATATGGTGAAAGGTGATACCCGGGTCGTTTGTGGCAAAATTCAAACGATTCAAATTTAATTTTGAAAATACTTATGTCTGTTATTAGGTATGGTGAATTTGATTGACAGCAATAACAAATTAACCGCGTGGTTCGTACATGACACCGAAAATGTCTGCCACTGAGTCAAGATAATAGAAAAATACAATTCCTATACACTTTTCAGATTGCAGCTGCCGAAACATTCTTGGATAACTCACCGAAGACATCGCCAGTATCGTTCGACGACATTCAAATCGACGAAATTTATGTTAAACATGAAGTTTTAGGACATCGGCCGATCGTGGTGGTAGTTAATCTAGAAAGGAAAGTGTTTTATGAGAGAAACTTCGTTTGCAGTATTTGTATGCAATTATTTGCATCGTTTGATTCACTTTCATTGCATAAGAATGTTCATCGCAAATCCACAATAGGTGTTAAGCTTACCGGAGATGCGAGTCTTCGAATTCTTCAATTGGACCCTCTTAAAAAAGACTTAAATGGTCTCACATCTTTGCAATCTGATGAATGTGATTTTAAATCTGCTCACTCGATTGTCCTTGAACAAAAAAAATCTGGCAGGAAATTATTTGAAAACAAAAAGTGTGATTCTACAAATGTCTCTAAACAAAAACAATGTCGCTTGAAATCTTCATTGCCGTCAAAGTTAAGGTCAGGTTATACGTCCCACTCCGGCAAGAATCAATTCCAATGTGATCAATGCAATTATAAATCTCCATCGAAGTGTAATTTAAAAATCCATAAACTATCGCATACTGGCGAGAAACCATTTGAATGCGATCAATGTGATTTTAAATCTGCTAACAAGTCATATTTTAAAACCCATAAACAAGCGCACACCGGTAAGAAACCATTCGAATGTGATAAATGTGATTATAAATCTTTGTGGAAATCATGTTTGATAACACATAAACTATCGCATACTGGCGAGAAACCATTTGAATGTGTTCAATGTGATTTTAAATCTGCATGGAAATCTCGTTTAAAAACCCATTTACTCTGGCATTCTAGCGAGAAACCATTTAAATGTGTTTTGTGTGATTATAAATCTACACAGCGTGTACATTTATTAAACCATAAACTCTCTCATACCGGTGAAAAACCATTTGCATGTGATCAATGCGATTTTAAATCTGCAAGGAAATCATGTTTAAATATCCATAAAAAATTGCATACTGGCGAGAAACCATTTAAATGCGATCAATGTGACTATTCATCCGCATGCAAATTTACTTTAAAAACCCATAAAGTATCGCACACTGGCGAGAAACCTTTTGAGTGTGATCAATGTGACTATAAATCTGCATGGAAATCTTGTTTGAATATCCATAAAAAATTGCATACTGACGAGAAACCATTTAAATGCGATCAATGTGACTATTCATCCGCATGCAAATTTAGTTTGAAAACCCATAAACTATCGCACACTGGCGAGAAACCTTTCGAGTGTGATCAATGTGACTATAAATCTGTAAGGAAAAGGAATTTAATAGTCCATAAATCAGTGCATATTATCAATAAACAATTTGAATGTGATAAATGTGATTATAAATCAGCATGTAAATCAAATTTTAAAACCCATAAACTAGCGCATATTGTTGAGAAACCATTTGAACATGTTCAATGTGATCTTTAATTCACACAGAAGGCAAATTTAAAAAAATAACCCGTTAAGTATCGCATACTGGCGTGAAACCATTTGATTGTAATCAATGTGATTAAAATTGTCATGGAAATCAGATTTCAAAACCCATATACTATCGCATACTTGTCAGAAACTCTTTGAATGTGAGTAATGTGATTTCAAATCGAGAAAACGATCGGCCTTAAGATCACAAACTGTCGCTTGGATTGCCATGAATCTGCTCGGCGGTGAGTATAAAAAATGAATATTTCATGTAACGGAGAGATTTTTCTTCATATAATTGTCAAATTATAAAAATAGTATGGCTTATTAAAAATGTGTATCGTTTAATTTTGATTTTTCTTTAATTTGTTTATTTTTAATATAATGAATTCGTGCATCAATAAACCAAAAAGTCTTTCATTTGGCTTTAAATATCACTTTATTTCTGTAATCATTTCAATGGAGAATATAACAATGTGTTTTCCGATGCAATCTCCAAGATCCAATATACGAGAGGCAATTCCTTACGCTGGCAATACCCATCCCTGCTCTCCCCACGCACCCTTCTCAACCCGCGCCGACAAGAAGACGCCATCTTTGATTCATCATCAGGTGAACCGCAAAAGACTTCTGATTTAAGATTTGATCAGAGAATATATTCATAGAGAAATTTTGATTTCATAAGATGAGATACATTCTGTATACAAAATATTAAAGAAAAATGTCATGTCTTAAAACAGCAACTTGACTGATTTATTCATAAAAACATTATCCACTAGTGCCATACAGATAGTCACAATTGCAGTATTGAATGATCAAACATATGTTGTCTAATCAGTGCTCTTCTTAACATGCAATGTGATGGAACTGCGTTCTGGTTCCTTTTTTATTGACATGTCTTAAATCAATATATTTTCTTTTGAAACCTTCGAGGTTTTATGATTTATGAAATATTTTATGATTTCTCGAAAAAGTAATAACCTACAAGATAAGACCAAATAACCTAAGATAAGTGTTTCATGAGAGAAACTTCGTTTGCAGTATTTGTACGCAATTATTTGCATCGTTTCGATCACTTTCATTGCATAAAAATGGTCACAAAAAATCCATATTAAGCATGAAAGATTCCGGAGGTGTTTGTCGTCAATTAGATCCTCCTAAAAAAGGTTTCAATTACAAATATGGAGTCACATTTTCAACGCAATGTGAGAATCTCTGTCAAAGTAATTATAATAATAGAAATTCAAAGTCTAAAACCCATAAACAATCGCATACTGTCGTGAGAACATTTGATTGTGACGAGTGTGATTATTAATCTGCAACGCGTGCAAATTTAAAAACCCCTAAACTATCTCACACTGGCCAGAAGCCATTTGAATGTGATCAGTGTAATTATAAATCTGCAAGAAAGACACATTTGAATACCCATCGAAAGTCGCATACTGGCGAGAAACCATTTGAATGCGATCAATGTGATTATAGATCGAGAAGGAGCTCAAATCAAAAAAACCCATAAACTATCTCATACTGGCGAGAAGCCATTCGATTGTGATCAGTGTGAATTCAAATCTGCAACGCGTGCAAATTTAAAAACCCATAAACTCTCGCACACTGGCGAGAACCTCTTGAATGTGATCAGTGTCACTACAAATCCGCACGGAAGACACATTTAAACGCCCACAAACCATCGCACACTGGCGAGAAACCGTTCGATTGTGATCTATGTTTTTTTAAAACTGCAACGCGTGCACAATTAAAAATTTATAAAATATTACTTCCTGCGAGAAAACATTTGAATGTGACCAATGTGATTATAAATCTGCTTGGCGTTCAAATTTAAAGACCCACAAAACATTACATTTTGGCAAAAAAAACTTTTGAATGTGTGAAATGATCATTGTGTTTGTAAATTTCCAACGCATTTATTTAAGTTAAAATCTCAAAAACCAGTGGTTTCTAAACTAATTTTGCTCTTAGACCTCTTCCAAAGCAAAAACTGGACCATGGACCCACAAGTGATATAATAAATTTAGTTTTAATGCTTTGAATAGTGTTTTTGTTTACATGTCAATTACCAATGTAAAACATATGGTCCGTTGTTACTCTTTTTTGCATATTGTTAAAAAGCTGAAAATGTTTTTACACTCAACCATTGTAAGCAATTCTTCTAAACAACTCCTTGAAGAGTATAACTTTCATTAAGCCTTCACAAGGAAAGGCCATCAGCGAGTCCTCGTTGCTCAATGAATACAATATATATCATTAAATTAATAAGCTATTATATAAACCAAATAGGTCTATCTTGCATCCTCTTAAAAAGCCAACCATGTGATAGACTAACAACAATTACTCGTTGTTTTGTGAAAATGTAGAGCAACGATGTCTTGCATGATCTTAAAACCAACGATGTGATTGACTGACAGGTAGTCCACATGAAATCATTTTTTTATTCAACAATTTTAAACGATTGTACTCAACAACTTCCCATTTATTAACAGCAAGTCCTCGTTCTGTTAAAACCTTTTAAATGTTTCGAACAAGTAATACGATATCTTGAATAGTCTTTAAAAACCGGCCATGTAAAGGACCAACAGCAAGTTCTTTTATTAGGTGAAAATTATGGAAAACACTAACAAAAATTCGTGATTGGTTAATCAAAATGGTTGAATAATGCCATAGGAAATATTGCGAAATAAGCCAAGTAGTCATGTCTTGGGAAGACGACGACAGGCGTTGTGAAAATCATTACAAGAATAAACTAACAGCGAGTCGTCAATATCCTAAAAAAAATACATTTATAAGTGACTACCTACTACTTTTGACTACCAAGGAAAATCAGCAGAAAAAACACACCACCCCACCTGTTTGATGTCTGGATAAGGAATAATCGAACTTCTCTGTCGAGGGGGGGTATATACTCAAATTAATATGACACTGCGCATGCGCGAAAAAAGAAATTGTTGATCTCCTTGGTTACATTCATTATTATAGATAACGATATGAATCGTCCAACTTATCGTCGTCGATAAATGTTATAATAATAAAACATTTTAGTACTTTTTCCACATAAAATTTATTTTTGATCAGGACCGGTTTCGCTCATCGCGAGCATTATCAACTGAGTTATTATCATCTGAGCATTCTCATCTGTTGATAATGGAAAAAGTACTAAATATTACACAATTATTATACAAGTATTGACAGTGAACACCTTAAAAGTGAATTAATGTACTGTTTACTTGATAACTTGAAGCATGATGACTACCGAGTCAACCTTCAGTTGTTAATTGCGCGGTGGCAAGCCAGGCAGATCCAATAAGTTTAAAAATTAAGTTGGATAGTAGGTTGCTTCGTCATCGTTTGTTACACGGTCGATAGATTTGTAGGAATGCAGCGGACCAACGATTTGATTTTGAATTGTGAAGTTTAAATGATCCTCGTCTTTGTTCTTTTCCGCACGAATTGCTCGTTCACTCAACCAATTGTGATTTTTATGATTAGATGTTCGGGAACATTTTGTTGAATGAAGTGAAATCGCAAAAATTCGGCGGTAACAAAATCAATCCGTTCGATTCGTCGACAGGATAGCGCCAGAGTCGTGATTTAAGGTAAGCGTTTATTTCATTGGCAGCGGTCAATCTTGGAATGACTGGTAGTGTTTGGCAGAAATCGCCAGATAGTAGAATCATTGCGCCTATAAAACATCTTGAGTCATTGCACAGATATTTCATAGTTTGATCGATTGCTTCGAATGCGCATTTGTGCGCCAATGTCCATTCATTCCAGGTAATGATTTTACTTGCTACCAAAACTTTGGTCGTTGCTGAGTGTTTCGCAATCTTGCATGTCAGTTTGTCAGTCGTTTAAAGCAGTGCTCCGCAAGCGGTGTGCCCCGAGGCGATGCTGGGTGTGCTGCGGCGCGAATCTCTAATAAACGAAAAAAAAACAAATAGTTTGGTCGATACTACAAAATATTTCTGATGACACTATCATAGAGAAGCAGAAATAAGTATTTTTTGGTTGAAAGAATATGTTATATTTACAGTCTGCGCAAGAATGTTTCGCGCACCTTGCGAAAGTTCAGTTTTATATTTTAAAATATCATTTAAGAGTACAGATGAATTATTTCTTTATAAATATCATTACAAATTTGTCTAAGCATGTACCCACTAGGGTATCTAATCCCGAAGCCTTTTTCCAATCCCGGTATTTCGGGATTGATTTATTTTGAATCCCGGGATCCCGGGATTGAGATTTTCTCACCGAGGAATTTGAAATCCTCAATTCGCTATACTTTTTCCCGGAATCTCACGGAAACTCGTTTTTTTTTTTAGCTCACCGAAGAATTTGAACTCTCCGATTTGGTATACTTTTTCCCAGAATCTCACGAAAACTCGTTTTTTGTTCGAGAATTTGCTCAAAATTTCTCAATCCTGAAATCCCGGGATTGCGGCCATCTCAATCCCGGAATTTTTGGATCAGAAAATTGAACGGGATCCCGGGATTGAAAGCCCTAGTACCCACATCTTAAATATAAATGTTTTGACCGTTTTTAACATTTGGAACAGCTAATAATGAGCTTATGATAACTAGGGTAGTAGAATTAACAATTCGTTGTATTCATTAAATGTTTTTTAGTTTAAATTAAATTTACAATTATATTTTTACCAATTATTAATTATTGATAACTTTTGACTTCCAGGGATCAGTAAAAAGCATTGAAAAAATCCATGTTTTCTTGAAAGCTTTTTATTTCAATTAATATCTTATTTCCCACTCTTGAGCTTTTATGGGGGGAGTTATTTCAAAAAAATAGATTTTTTTAGATTTCAAAGTGAAAAGACAGTCCATAAATAAAAATGGTAAAGAGATTTTAATAAAAAAAATAATCTTATCCATATGGTTTTTTGTGGTATGTATCATATATACACACAAACTAATTTAATTTCTGTATATTATGCATATATTTACTTGTGATGTGCCGCGAAATTTTGAAGAACACGTTGGTGTGCCGTGGAAGATAAAAGGCTGAGGAGCACTGGTTTAAAGGTTTAACGGCAATTTCAACACTGAATGAGCCGTTCGTCATCTTTCTATCAACGTGGCAGCCAGAAGTAGAAACTGCTACAGCAATTTTTTTATCTCGCACGAACAGTGGCCATAATCAATGACATGAAGAATGTCTTCCCAGCTCTACCGGGCGCATTGAGGAAAAATAAGCCACCATTTCCATCATCATTTGCCTTCATTGACGTATCGTAAATTACCTTCTGTTGAGGGTTCAACAGTGGTACACTCGTTCAAACAGATTGGTTCAATTCATCTCGATCATATTCACGTTCTGCATTGAAAGCGTTGTTCATTCCACGATCTGGCATTGACATTCCTAACTTGACTAACAAACTGCCGCACATAAGGAAACACATGTTTTCGATCAAAAGCAAAGCCTTGTTATGTATCTCTTCATTCATCTCGAGATCGGGATTCCCCGAACTGACACGAATTCGATGTAAAATGTATTCGGACATGTCATCTTTGTACTTGTTCCACAGTTCACGGGAATTCGATGGGAAGCATGTCAAAATAATGATAGAAAATAATGTGCGTATCTGACTTGGAGATTCAGAAACATTTTTTTCAGCAATTTTCATGTCCCAATGAGCATCATTTTGAAGCAAATTGAGCTGTTGACATGCAAGTAGAAGCATTCGTCATTTTCTGGATGAACTGTGTACATGCGACCAAGAGCATCAGTAGTCATTCGGATGAGCAGGAACCGCATCGCCTTGCTTTCGACGTTAAAATTTTTTCGATGTAGCTTTCCAAGTTTAAAAATATGTCTTTAGAATGAGTAAAAAGTGACAGCGCGGCTGGTGAAGAGGAGAAGGAGGGGCAGGGGGAGAAGAAATTGAGGACATCCTTCACTCAAACAAACAAACAAACGGACGGACCTTATCGACTATTAATATATAGATATTTAAGAAAATGTTGGTATTTGGGTCGCATTTCTTGAGCTTAGATCCGGAAAAGTAAAGCATTCAAAAAATATATATTTTTTGCGATTTAAAGTGCTTTCGATTGTTTGCGTCAAAAATATAATATGTCAAATAATGAGTGGTCAATTCAAAATAAATGAATTATAATGTAGATCTCTTTGTCATTATACATTATTTTATCTCATTTAAATCTTCAGAATATATTTTTACATATGGTCTCGACAGCTAAATGTTAATATTTCATGTATGTCATATACAGTCTCCATGTTTCCCTGTCTCCCGTCCATTGCTTTGCTTCCTCCCATGACATGCCAGCATGCCTCAGTTCCGCCGAGTACATCCTATGGATAGTACCCGACGAACGTCCGCGGCGCCGTAATCCCACCGCTCGAAAGACGAGGCAGGAAGGATTGAGGCTTTCCGTAGGCATCCGCAGCACGTGACCCAGCCAGTTCCAACGTCTTTCCATAACCACTGACGTGACGGGACGCTGTCTTGTACGCTCCCTTATCTCTGAATTCCTCACAAAATCAAACCACCTTACCCCCATTATCCGACGCAAGCATCTGTTCTCGAAGCTCAGTATACGGTTCTACGATTCTTTGTCATGTGGCGTGATTCTCAACCGTAAAGCAGTCCCGGCAAAATAAAAGCGTTGAACAAGTGGCATTTGATTTAAATCTAATACAGCTGTGTGTCCAGACAGTCCGCATTTAGTTGAATGTGGCTCCAGCCATTCCTAAACGAATGGCGAGCTCCCTTTTTGTACAACCGTTTTTGGTATATGTATGCCGAGGTATCTGAAGCTGTCAATCTTCTCGTCGATCTGTCCCGCGCTAGTAAGGGTCCTATCAGAGTCATGACAGGTTTGTTTACACATGACGTTGGTCTTACCAGTACTATTTTTTAAACCAATGCGACCTGAGTTAGTTCCTAACCCATTTGTAGTCTCCTGGATGCACTCCTGGATGAATTTATCGAATATGACGGTATCATCGGCATATTTAACTCTTCCGTACCCTTGCAGCAACAGCAGCGGACCTCGGCTTTTAAACCTTTAAAATACCTGTGTTATAGGTCTCAAAAAAATATGTTTTTTTTTCTATTTGTCAATAAAATAATTTTACATATGAATATAAATTTAAAAAAATATACATTCAACGTCTTCTTTGTATAATTATACATAATTTAAAAGTCTCGTCGATTTTATCATCGAAAAATATTGAATTATCGAGCATGAGATAGACATATATAAATATCAATATGTAAGAGTAACAAACACTTTAAGTTTTGCCGAGCGAAACAATCATATGAATTCCACGAGTAAGACAGAGAACGCAAAAAAAACAATATGCGATTGTGTTTGAACAATCTTAACGCTTGACGCTTATCAGCTAAGACGCGCAATCATATTCCAGACAATAGTGTTGCCGTAACCACATTCCAATACTTATATCCCGTTGCTAACTTCGCGATAATTACTTTGTTATATTCATTTATTGACTTGGAATTTACTTGGTAGAACTCCATTATAATATGGTAAAAACAGCAACGTTTTTAGTTCTACAGTTTTTTTTTTATATTTATGAGTTGATAGTTATTTTGGCTTTCGCCATCGTCAGAACTATGGTTAAGCTTATTTTTTTCTCAGCTTTATATATATTTGCCGCCTGTGTGGTCGAGTGGTCAACGTTGTTGGCTTCGGCCACGGAGGGCCCGGGTTCAAATCCCGGTACGGACAGTTTTATAAATTGATTTTTTTAAATCGATTTATGAATTTCTGCTCAAAGGCATGGATGTATGTGATGTCTTGAATTCCCCCATCTCACCCATCGTATCCTATGAACGGGGCGTATCGAGAGCGAATAGCTTACCACTAATTCTGTCTTAGCCCTATCCTTCTATCCCTACTCTCTTTGGAAAAAGTGAGGTTGAGCAACTGAGTAACAAGCAGTTCTCGTAGAAACACTTCTGTTGAGATAAACTCCATTAGGAGTCCATATGCTCCACATTGGGAGCGGACTTGGTTTAAAAAAAATAATATTCTAATTCAAATAACAATTATAATATTACACTTATTAAATATGACTCTAGTGTTTCGAAGAGCGATAAGCAATCTGGGGTTTTTAAACGTTAATTAGGATAAATTTAACTGGTATTTATTATTAACAAGCTGACCCGACATGCGTTGCAATGCCACTCAAAGAAAGAAAGTGTTTGTGTTTTAATTATGTTTATTGAAGTGCTTTTGGATATATTTTGTTTTTTTGTCTGGTGCGTATATGAATAGATTTTAAGGTTTTCCAACGCGTGATCAGGCCAGATACAGCTGTCCATATGAGAAGCATGGATTTTTAAAATTTAGTCCACACACTTGTAGCGATTGTCCAAACGCGAGTCGCACTGGAAACTGCAAACATTTAAATTTTAATGGCTTATCTGTCGGAATTATTGGAATGCTTGGCAACAGTACATCGTTTCCTTTAATTTTTCCATTTAAAATTGAAGCTTAGACGATACTGTTCATTCATTTTTCACTGAAAGCCTGGTACCGTTGCAAAGTCGTGGTGGATTTATATTTCGGAAAAGAATAATAGGTACGCCAATTTTCAGTGTTAAAACGTGCGGTAGCATGCCTGGCAAATCAAGTGAGTTTAAGAATTCAGTTGGATAATTGACAACTTCGTCTTGATCAATTTATAGTATCGATGGACTTATATGTTGTTTCTTTGCCTGGTATTTCGTTTGGAATCCTGAAGTTGATGGCATTACCATCGTTGTTTTTGACTGCTAATATAAACACATTCACTAAGCCACTGATGATTTTTGTAATTCTTTGCGATATTTGGGAAAACTTTGTGCATCAATTCGCTTACGGTTCCTGTAATTTTACAGAAGCTTGGTGGTAATGTGTGGATTCATCGATTTCTATTTTTCATTAGCAATATCTGACAATTTTTTTTTGAAACGTTCAGCGGATGCATCATATTGTAATTTTACACGCAAATTAGCTTTCAAAGTCAATTTCTGCACATGTCACAATAAAACTGAAAATTTGAGACATGCACTTGATTCATCAGCAGCTGTTGAACGTGGTATAACTGGTAGAGTTTGTCGAAAAACACCAGACAATAAAAAAGGTTCGCCACCAAAGACCTGTTCATTTCCTCTCAAATCTTTTAGTGTACATATAGTGAAGATTTTCCAATGCCTTTTTGTGCGCCATAGTAAATTCGTCCCATTTAATGAGTTGATATGATTAAGTACTTCATCAATCATGATTTTTTTTGATATTGCATGTTGGTGTTCAAAGGCAATTTCTTTGCCGAATGCGCTGTTTGACCACCATCCAAAAGATTTGCTGCAATTGCAGATGAAGCGATTGCCAACAATATTGTTTCGTGATCCAACGTTTTGGCTTGTGTTTGATTGCATGCATAATTCTGTCTTACGCTATGCGTTGTTCTGGGACCAATTTCGGAAGATTGTTTGAACGAATGTACCCAATTTGTCGATATCAAATTGTGTTTTTCGTTCCTAATCACGGTCAAAAGGGTTGTTTGCATATCATTGTATCAGACGATCGGGCTTGAGCAGTGAGAGCTCGAACGGTTTCCAAACTTGCTCATCTGTTTCTGAAGCTCGTGATGCCGTTTTCTTTCGTGCTTGAGGTCTAAATCAACTAATAGCAAGTCTTTTAGGTGGCATAATTTTTGACAGCGAAAGAAATGCTTTGTGACGACTATTAAAATTCATTTGATTATTGTTTACAATGCCCTTTGATTGTTTGACGTAGCCATGGCACGTATCAAACTTTAAAAGACTTAAGTTGCTGCGCACTTAGCGCCATCTGTCATTCAACAACATAAATAATTTCGTTCTGTTTGAAATACGAACGACGGACGTCAAAAATATTTAAAAAAATTCGGGATAAGGACATCCTTCACCTAGCGGGATGAATATACTTTAAAACCTATTCTACTATCTAACAAATATACATTAAAAATATCATAAAAATCGGTACGAGCCTATATAGAGATTAGAGATAATTTTTAGAATAGAGATAGGAATAATTGAAATGTTAAGTTGCCAACAAATTTATTCGTAGAAAAAGAAAAAGATCTTGGGATATATAACGATAGTCATTCAGTATTTAAATTGTAAATAATATATTTTTTAGAATATTTGAAATGTTTTAAGTTTGCTAACAAATATATTTCTTAGAAGAAGAAGTAGATCTCGGGACATAATATATTGACAGCCTTGCAGTATTTTAATTGTAAATAATATAATTTTTAGATTAATAAAAATTCTAAAAATATATTTCGTAATAAAAAAATAGACCTCGGGGCATATATCGACTGCCCTGCAGTATTTAAATTGTAAATTATTTATTTTTTGGAATAAAGTTTAAATTTTCTAACAATAATTTTTCGTAGTAGCAGAAATAGACCTCGGGGCATATATTGACAGCCCTGCAGTATTTAAATTGTAAATTATTTAATTTTTGGAAAAATGTTTAAATTTTCTAACAATAATTTTTCGTAGTAGCAGAAATAGACCTCAGGGGATATATTGACAGCCCTGCAGTATTTAATTGTAAATCATTTAATTTTTGGAATAATGTTTTAAATTTTCTAACAATCATTTTTTGTAGTAGTAGAAATAGACCTCGTGGCGTATATCGGACAACCCTGCAATATTTAAATTGTAAATTATTTAATTTTTGGAATAATGTTAAAGTTTGCTAACAATCATTTTTCGTAGTAGCAGAAATAGACCACGTGGCGTATATCGACAGCCCTGTAGTATTTAAATTGTAAATTATTTAATTATTGGAATAATGTTTAAGTTTGCTAACAATCATTTTTCGTAGTAGAGATTTAAAAATAAAAGTCGAAATATAGTTCAATAAAATATCCATACTGTCATTAGATATTCCTAATGCATGTAAGAAATTAAAAATATTTTCAAGGCCAGATGCAAAATAAAACCATACCTCCAATAATCGAATCAATGACGTCACTGAACAAAATCTGTCAAATCAGCTCCCAGCCCTATAATTATAGCTTCAAAAATCGAATCAGTATATTCGATTATTTAAAAACGTCGTAGCGATGCAAACTTTAAAATAAAGTTCTCTCAATATTATTACGATGCTTCAGTTCTAAGCCAGGAAATTTGAATTTAAAGACGTCCATTTCAATTGTTTTAAATTGGAACGATGACTTGTCAGGAATATTGAAAAAAAAATCTGGATCGGGACACCCTTCACCTAGCGGGATGAAATATAGTTTACATTCTATTCTCATATCTATACATAAAAAAAAACATCAAAATCGGTCAAGCTATTTCGTAAGAGTTTGGCGACAAACACCGTGACACGAGATTTTTATATATATAAAAGAAGATAAAAAAAATGGTAAATAGATTTCCTTGCATAAAAATCAATTCAGGATATCAAAAAATAAAATTCATTATTACTTTCGATGGTTTCGGCGGTAACTTTGTGGAAGTTCATTTTAATATAAAATTTAATTAATCAAAGTTATTTTTAATTAAATTCATTATTGGTTATTGTATCTTAATTTTATTTAGAAAAAATTAAAAAAAATCAAAGGTAGCAAAAAACATTCACCACACTATGAGACAATAGACGAAACCGTTTACGCATATTTTGTACGACATCGCTTTGATTTCTTGAGATATCCAGTTCCCGTGTAATATTCTGTCCAAGTTTTTAAATGAATGGTCGATTTTCCTCTTATTTTGCACCGTATTATTTCGAAATCGTTTTAAAATGTAGTTCAGTGTATTTTTATCGCGACCCAAGTTGGTGTACTCTATTCAAATCAATGAAATAATAATATTTAAAACGTTATTACATCGCGATTGACGTCAAGTCAACTGTCAATATCATCAGTCTATGGTATAATGCAACCAACGCCACCTAGTGCATTAACCGTAAACAGCATACAAAATCATGTTCCGCGTTCGATTTGGAAATTTCAAATAAACAAAATGTATGAAAACATTTATTTTATTCATAATTTCTTTCCCGTGATATTTTTCCGATGTTTTAATGGTTATTCTGCTATTCTAGGCGGATACGAATTTAATAAAACAAAGATCATTGAAATCCGAGCTGTAATTCTCGAGATATACGTGGTGTAACAAACCCCACTTTCTTTTATATATATAGATTACATCACATTAAATTTATTAACTACTAGCTGACCCGGCGAACTTCGTACCGCCTAACAGTCGATTCTTTAACTTTTTAGTTTTTTTAATATTTATTCTGCTATTCGAGACGCCCGGTCTGCTAGTGAGATAAAAAAAGAAAAAGGAAGTTAATAAGTCAACAATTACATTATATCAACAAAAAAAAAATTGTAAAACACCTGAAATTCTTTTAATAGTCGATAAAAAATCACAATGAATATTACAATTTCAGATTTCTTATTATGATACCTACTTATTATATTTCATTTTATTTTTACTTATTCTTAATTAAGTTTTATTTTTATTGTAATACTTTATGGTACACGATATTTTTTGTTCGATTACCTGGCGCGTAAACAAACAGAGCAGATGGTCTTTCAACACGGGAACAGGCAACATACAATTGACCATGCGAGAAACATGGCTTTTCTAGATTAATACCACCAACACTTAATGACTGCCCCTGGGATTTGTTTATAGTCATAGCGAAAGCAAGCCGTACTGGAAACTGCAGTAGTTTAAACTCGAATGGTACGTCAGTCGGAATCATTTTGATGCGGGGTATCAAAACGTCTTCTCCTTTATACTTTCTTTTCAATATGATTGCTTCTATTACGTTATTCAGTAAATTTTTTATCGCTAATCGTGTGCCGTTACAAAGTCGCGGTTGGTTAATATTTCGCAACATTATAACTACGATGTTGAAGATTGTGAGGCGGCAATCCTGGAAAATCTAGTGGATTTAAAAATTCCGGTGGAGGCTGCCGTATCAACTGATTTATATGTCCTCATTTCGCAGGAATGTTATCTTGTATTTTGAAATTTAATTCATTTACATCAGTGTTTTCGGCAGCCATTATAGCTCGTTCTCTCAACCAATCATGGAATAAGTAATTTGAGCAACATTTGGAAACACTTTTTGAATGAGTTCAGCTTTTGATTGAGTTAACTGACAAAACTCTCAGGAAAGGTGATGCAGCCAGTCAGCACGTCTATAGGAAATTTGCCATTACCAATGTCAATGAGTTGTTTAGAGAATATGTCTCGAGATTGATCATTTTGCAACGTGACACGCATATTCTTGCTTAACTGTAATACATTGACATGTTTCCACAAATTGGAGGACTTTAAACATGCATTCAGTTCATCAGCTTGCGTTGAACGTGGAACCACTGGCAATGTTTGCCGAAAATCTCCTGCTAATAAAATCATTGCGCCACCAAATTGGTTTTGGTTGTTCCGTAGATCTTTTAAGGTTCTATCTTAAACCTATAATGATTTTGTATGCGCCCTCGTGCATTCATCCCACACATTACATTGTTTACATAGCTGCAAAACCTTTGCCATTGCAGAATTCTCCTGGAAATTTTGCAGATTGGAGTTTCGTTGCTTTGCATATTCAATGGCAATTTTAGAACTGAATGGGCTGTTCGACCGCCTTCAAGCAAAGTTGCTGCAATGCCTGACAAAGCAAGAGCGAGAGCAAATCATTTTTTGAGCGAATTGTTGCCAATATTAAAGTAATCAAAAAAGTTTTTCCTGTACCACCAGGAGCGTCCGAGAAGTAAATCCCTCCAGTTCCATCATTTATTACTGTCATAAGATTATCAAATACATACTTTTGTTCTTCGTTCAATAGTGGAAGATTTATTTGAATCGATTCTTTCAAAGTATTGAGATCATACGATTTTTCACGTTTTAACCCTTGATCAAAAACATCGTGCATTGGGCGATTGGGCGCGGCCATCCCCAATTGACATAATAGCTTGTTTGACATCATCAAGCACACATCCTCAATGGAAATCAATGCTTCATTGTAAATTTCTTCACTTATTTGTAATTTTGGATTCCCTGTTCTATTGCGTATATTGATCAAAATATCGTCACACATATTATCTCTGTAATTTATCCACAAATCAATTGGTTTTGATGGGAAGCATGTAGATATGATAATGGAAAACAATCATCATATGAGAATCATATGAGCGATGTGTTTCCTTAATACGTTGTAATTGATTATTTTGACGATGTAAAACAATATCACGTGACTCCAAATTTTCTCCAACTACAACAATGGCAACTTCATCGATAGTAGGTGCATTAAAACGTCCTGCATGTTGGCCCACATGAGTCTTATCAGCTCTGATAACAATTTTGTGATACCATACATTTGTGATGTATGGTATTAAAGTTCAAATTTACTTTTAAGTATTATTACGAATCGTTTGTATGGGATTATAGAAAAGTGTTATTTTTAGACTTTTTCAGGCATTTTTTTAAATTTTTCTCTCCGTAAGAACCATCCTTGTACTTCAAGAAATATTCTAAAAAAAAAATTAGCGAAATCGGTTCAGCCGCTCTTGAGATTTGCGCTTAGCAACACATTCAGCGATTCATTTTTATATATAGATAGATAGATGGCGTTAGTGTTTCGAAACATATAAATATTTTGAACGATTTTTTCACTCAATATTATGCGACCGTGTTTATTTGATAGAGTTGTGTACAAACTCACTAATATTACCAATATATATATTTTTTCTTTTTTCAATCGGTGTCATACATTCCGTTACGTAAATTAATTTACGTATAAACCGCCGAATTTTAGGTTTTTTGTAATAATTATAAATATGTTTGTCAAAAAGTTTTATTTTCTATGCATGTTTCCAAATACATATAATGTATCAAAAATGTTCATTATATTTTTTTATATAATACATTGTTTTACTTAGATAACGTATTTACGCGTGTGATTGATTATTTCCTTATCCCTTCCACTAACCGCTCACCGCCCGACAACGATTATTAGTTGCGTGACGCTTTGTGTGTGACTGTATCGTTTCAAACGTGATCGAGACACGTCCTGTCTACTAGCTGTTGCGTAGAATTTTGATTCTTGCTCCTTTCGACAATTATGCATGATTTGTATAAGTTTTTCAGGTTTTAGCCACAAGTTATGATACTAAACACTATGTAATATCATATGGCGTTTTTTGAAAATGTCATTTTGCTTTAGAAATGCGTTTATATGACAAATTCTAGACGGTCACAGAGCGTTACTGCATGGTCTGAGAAGGGATTTTTTAGCACGGTAAGGGAAGGGTTAAGGTCGCACAGCTTCAGACCGGGACCAACAGCTATACCTCGATCGGACAGAATTGACAACAGGAACAGTTCAAGAACGCACCCTTGTCTCACTCCGGTTGTGAACCCTAACCATTCAGTATTTGAGTCACCGATTCTCACACAACATGCCTTTTTCTCATGTAGGGATTTGATAACGGCCACAATCTTTGGCAGAATCCCGTAGGCATCCAGTATCCTCCACAAAGAGGGTCTGTGCGGACTATCAAATGCCTTCTCATAGTCGACGAAACAACAAACAAGACCACTGTTAAATTCATTGCTCTGCTGGAGGAGACATCGAAGATTGTGTATTTGGTCCGCATACGACTTTCCAGGGAGGAAGCCCGCTTGATTTTCCCTAAGTATTTTCATAATGGGACCTCTTATTCTCGCCAAGAGAATGTGTGCCATTACCTTTCCTGGAATACAGAGAAGAGTTATGCCTCGGTAATTGTCACAGCTGTCCCCTCTATTTGTGATAAAAAAAAATGTTTTTTATATGACAAACAACTTATATTAGTGAAAAAATTTGCCATCTCGTCACAAAGAAAAAATGAAAAGTCATTTAAAAAGTAATGGAGAAAGTATTGACGACGGTAAATGACATGATCGCCCTAGATTGCAGGACTTTTTCTTCGCCTCAGGCTGGAGGTCTTTCGACACGTAGTTGCATTGTGTGCCATAAACTATAATACTTTTACTCCAAATGATCAGCTGACCAGAGATAATAAAACATAATTTATAAGATTAGCAAATGGCAAACCGACTGTCCCCGCGCATCTCATCGTGAGGCAAAACAAAAACATGGACTAAATACCAAACCGAAGGGCAGTTCGGGCTTTTGTCGTAATCCGAGAAGAAAGGTGGGTCTATTTATTGATGAGAAAATCTACTTCGTGCAAAACCTTTAAAGCCGGCTCAACTGAGCAGATTGAATAGTTTTTTTGATTGGTTACATTTGAAAGATTTTTTCGTGACATTGTGCGCGTTTTTAAATCACTGGACCGAGTAGTTTTATAATAATTTTGGACACAGTTAAAGGCTCTTCTCCAGTATGTGCAATTCTTTGAGACTTTTATCTACCAAAAAAAGGCCCATTTCAAAGGCTTTTCTCCAGCGTGTGACATTTTATGCTTTTTAAGGTAACAAGAATGAGCAGTTCTATATCTGCATTTGTCACATTTGAAAGGCTTTTCTCCAGTGAGTGACATTTCATGTGTTTTTAAATGACTAGACCAAGTTGTTTCATGATTGCATTGGTCACATTTGAAGGCTTTTCTCCGATGTGACATTTCATGTGTTTTTTAGAGAACAAAGTGAGCAGTTTTAAAAATATCATTGGTCACATTTGAAAGGCTTTTCTCCAGTGTGTGACATTTTATAAGTTTTGAAGTTACCAGCAATAGCAGTTTCATAACTGCATTGGTCGCATTTGAAAGGGTTCTCTCCAGTGTGTGACATTTTATGCCTTTTTAAATCACTTGACCATGTGTTTTTATAACTGCATTGATCACATTTGAAAGGTTTTTCTCGTGTGTGATATTTTATGAGTTTTTAAGTTACCAGCCGATACTGTTTTATAATTGCATTGGTCACATTTGAAAGCCTTTTTTTTCAGTGTGACATTTATTGCATTTTTAAGTTACCAGCCACAGCAGTTTCATAGCTGTATTGGTCACATTTGATAGGCTTTTCTCCAGTGTGTGACATTTTATGAGTTGTTAAGACCAGAATGAGCAGGTCTATAACTACATTGGTCACATTTGAAAAGCTTTTCTCCGATGTGTGACATTTTATGCGTTTTTAAGGGACCAGACACAGCAGTTCTATAACTACATTGGTCACATTTGAAAGGCTTTTCTCCAGTGTGTAACATTTTATGCCTTTTTAAGTTATCAGCCAATACAGTTTTATAACTGCATTGGTCACATTTGAAATGCTTTACTCCAGTGCGTAACATTTTATGCCTTTTTAAGTTACCGGCCAATACAGTTTTATAACTGCATTGGTCACATTTGAAAGGCTTTTCTCGAGTGTGTGACATTTTATGATTTTTTAAATCTCTGGACCGAGTTGTTTCATAATTGCATTGCTCACATTTGAAAAGCTTTTCATCAGTGTGTGACATTTTACGTGTTTTTAAATGACTAGACTGAGCTGTTACATAACTGCATTGGTCACATTTGAAAGGTTTTTCTCCAGTATGTGACATTTTATGTGTTTTTAAGTGACTAGACTGAGCTGTTATATAACTGCATTGGTCACATTTGAAAGGTTTTTCTCCAGTGTGTGACATTTTATGCGTTTGTAAGTGACAAGACTGAGCTGTTATAAAACTGCATTGGTCACATTTGAAAGGCTTTTATCCAGTGTGTGACATTTTATGAGTTTTTAAATTGCAAGAACGATTTGTTTTATAATTGCATTCTACACATTTGAAAAGCTTTTCATCAGTGTGTGACATTTTATGTGTTTTTAAATGACTAGACTGAGCTGTTACATAACTGCATTGGTCACATTTGAAAGGTTTTTCTCCAGTGTGTGACATTTTATGCGTTTTTAAGTTACCAGACACAGCAGTTCTATAACTACATTGGTCACATTTGAAAGGCTTTTCTCCAGTGTGTGACATTTTATGTGTTTGTAAGTGACAAGACTGAGCTGTTACATAACTGCATTGGTCACATTTGAAAGGCTTTTCTCCAGTGTGTGACATTTTATGAGTTTTTAAATTGCCAGAAAGATTTGTTTTATAATTGCATTGCACACATTTGAAAGGCTTTTCTCTAGTATGTGACATTTTATGTGTTTTTAAGTGACTAGACTGAGCTGTTATATAACTGCATTGGTCACATTTGAAAGGTTTTTCTCCAGTGTGTGACATTTTATGCGTTTTTAAGTTACCAGATACAGCAGTTCTATAACTACATTGGTCACATTTGAAAGGCTTTTCTCCAGTGTGTGACATTTTATGCGTTTTTAAGCGACCAGACACAGCAGTTCTATAACTACATTGGTCACATTTGAAAGGCTTTTCTCCAGTGTGTAACATTTTATGCCTTTTTAAGTTATCAGCCAATACAGTTTTATAACTGCATTGGTCACATTTGAAAGTCTTTTTTCTAGAATGTAATTCTATATTTGGCTGTAACAAAAAAAGAAAAGGCAGATTAAATATCCCATCGGTCTCACTACTTATTTGAGATTACGGATGCACTTGAACGCTTAAAGATGAAGAAAGGTGAAACCCGGTTCGCAAGTGACAAAATTTGTGCGAATATACATAATTTGAACGATTCAAAGACTACAATAAATATTAAGACTTTTTAAAAGTTTATATTTTACGATTTCAATATCACTTTAAAAAGATAACGATAGCGAGGCATGTGAGGTGAAGGTATATCAGAGTAAGAAAGCCTCGAAATTGAAAAGCACTGAACTATTATTGCTGTTCTCATATATACATATGTTATTTGCACGATTCAAAGTTAAAACCTCGAAATTTTGTTATTAACAGTTGGCGACTTATTATTTTTGTTATTTACTCGTCTAAAAATAAATATCTTGATTTTTTAAAATACAACCCTGAGAATGCACTCTTCATGCCAGATGTAAGAAATACCTTTTTCGACTGGTGATGTTTTTCTTGTTCAATTATTTTAGGGTGGACTTCAAGTGGCTCGTGTTTGATGTCAATTGAATGATCCTCATAGAAAATGTCATTCATATTGTTTTGATGAGTATCGCTTCCAATAGAATCCTGATAAGAGGATGACATTGATTCGTGCTCCGGTTCTATTTTGATATCCGTTTTCAGCTTCTTACTTATTTGTTACATGAAAGTAAAAATCAAAAAATAAATATCACACCCCAGTTTAATCATAACATACATATCATATTTACAAACTCCAAAAGTTAAAAGGAAGTAATTCTTTCGAACACAAATCAAAAAATCATCTTTCACCACGATGAAAAGATTTAATGCGGCATTACCGTAGATCAAATTGTTTTGGAGAATGATTGTCAAGTATTTTGTTTAAACATCTTGCAAACTTAGTCTCAGTCAACTAAATTTCGTTAAAACTTAATTTCAAGTTAAACTTAATTGCGTCAGTCTATGAAGTATATAATATATAATCAACTTTTTAAAAAAGAAAAGTGCAATCAAATATTTAAAATAAAATAGGGTTTTCTGCAGAATACGAGCTTTATGGCATAGCTACGAGGTAAAAAAAGAGATTTCATTGTAGCTACGGCACCATTTGTAATTGAAAAATGAAAAGCAAACAAACCTTTTTCCCCCATCAGAATGCCTGATGGCGTGCTGCTTTAATATGTTTGATGATGGGAATATATCATCACAAATACGACACACGAAATTTTGTTCATTAAACACAGCATTTTCTACTATAATAATGGCGACCATTTTCTGCTGCAATATTTCCGTTATTATGTTTTGTTCATGTATATGAGCTTTTGCTTGTGATTGATCCCAAGGCAGATTCGTCGATGGTAATTCAGTGTGAGCTGAAGAGTTGACACCGGCAGTTTGAAACTGAAACCAAAAATAAAACACAGCACCACATACAAATATGTTTACAAATTTATTTCGGCTCATCTATATATAATATAATCTATATATAAAAATGAATCGCTAAATGTGTTGCTAAGCGCAAATCTCGAGAGTAACTGAACCATGAAAAAAGATTTTTTTCGTAAGTGTTTCATAAGTGTAAATAAATCTAAGTGGGCTCGGGAACAAGTATTAACTTCAAAAAAAAACTTTTTAATAACTTAGACGCGTGCCAACAAACATAATCCGAGCCCCAAACATGTTATCATCGAGGAAAGGAGAACTGTATTAGTTAAGTGTCAATTAAGAAAACAATCAAAATAATTTAAAAAAAAAAAAAAAACAATGTAAATAAATATCAATGGGCTCGGGAACCAACGTTAACTTCAAACCAAAAGAATTTCGAATAACTTAGAATCATGCCTCAACGATAAATCCGAGCCCAATCGTGTTATAATCGAGGATAGGAGAAGGAACAATTAATTAAGTGCCGTGAAATAATTAAGTGACATAGTTATGTAAGTGTAGTATAATCAATTAAGTGTTGTATAATATGAGTGAAAGCAATGACTAAAGTGAAGACATAACAAATGAAATACGATAACTAGAATAAGTGAAATAACTTGCGAACAATGAACAGCGTGAGAAAGTTTCAGTGTTTTTTTTTGAAAAAATATTTTTTTAATTTTTTTTAAAAATCAATAATTTGTTGTAAATAAATAAGGCGGCACAAAGAAGAAAAATCAACTCAAAAAAAAAACCATTACTATTTAAATTCATTTTTTTTAAGAAGAGAGTGCGCGCCATGCTATAAACGAAGAAAGGAGCGATCGAACCAAGAACAGGGAGGGCCGAAAGTGTGCGAACTAATCGATGTTTTTTTTTGTGAAAAAAAACGACCTGAAAAAAATGGAACGAATATTCAAACGAGCATCAACGTGTGTTATAGGGAGGAATGGCCGCCACCGCCAGACGATACGACGCCGCCGGAGAAAACAGCCCGACAAGCCGCCTGCTGAGGATCCAGGTGTTTCTCGAGGATGGAGGAATCAGCTGCGAGGCCATCATCGACAGTGGTGCAACGCACACGCTTGTCGACGCCAGCCTCGTGAGGCGCGATTCACAGAGGACACCGGAGGCCGAATTAAAAGGAGTGGGAGGACGATCCGTGCCCACATACGGACACGCCCGCCTAAAGGGTAGAATACAAGAGGCCCCATTCGTCGCCTCCGCCCTCATCATCAGCGGGTTAGGAATCGAGATGATTCTCGGTCTAGACTGGCTAGAGCAGGAGGAGGCCAGTCTAGATTTCAAACGACGGTGCCTGCATCACGGCCGGGAGGCGCGGTATACAGCCCACTGCATAACACTCATCCCTCCGACGCCGATCGAGGTCCCCGATCTACCGGCGCTCACCGATGACATTCCGGAAGACGCCCGGAAAGCGATCACTCAGCTGATGCGAGATTACGGAAGTCTGTTCGCAGCAACGGGACCGAGATGCGGCTCGGCTATGCACGAAGTGCGACTATCGGACCACACGCCGTTCAGAGTCGGACCCCATCGCCAGTCGGATGCTACCAAGCAAATGATACGAGAGGAAGTACAACAAATGCTGGCGGACGGTGTGGTGGAACCGAGTCGATCACCATACAGTTCACCTGTAGTAATCGTAAAGAAAAAAGACGGGAAGCCGCGCTTCTGCATCGACTACAGGAAGTTGAACGCTATAACGATCGACGAAGCGACTCACTTGCCTCGAATACAGGAAACACTGAAAGAGCTCGGACCTGCCACAATCTTCAGCTCTCTGGACTTGAAGGCTGGATACTGGCAGGTGCCTCTACATCCGCACACGAAAGCCCTGACCGCTTTCAATACGCCCGACGGAGGGTGCTACCAGTTTACGGTGATGCCGTTCGGACTGAAAGGCGCACCCGGCACTTTCCAAAGACTGATGAGTCAGGAGGTGTTGGTGGGACTCATCCCGCGGTGTTGCCTCGTATACTTGGACGACATCATCGTATACAGCGAGACTTGGAACGCTCACCTGCGCGACTTGCGAAAAGTATTTGAACGGCTGCAATTGCATTCATTACGGATATCAGTGTCGAAATGCCAAATCGGAAGAGACAGCGTGGAATACTTGGGACACCAGGTGACAGCCGGAGGAAACATTCCTCAGCCGGTTCACCTGCGAGGAGTAGAGGAGGCCGCCACCCCGAAGACGCGAAAGGAACTGAGGGAGTTTCTCGGATTATGTAACTGGCTGCGCGAGTACGTGCCGCGCTTCGCAGACATTGCCGCGCCGCTCACCGATTTATTGCGAACAAACATCAACTTCAAATGGACGCCACAAGCGAACGCGGCTATGCAGGCCGTAAAGGCGGCAATGCGAAAGCCACTGCAACTCGCCAGACCGGACTTCTCTCGACGATTCACTCTGCAGACCGACGCAAGTGGACACGGCGTCGCGGCGGTACTCTTTCATGCGCGCCCCGACGGCGGTCGAGACATAATCTCGTATGCGAGCGCGCGCCTTTCCGAAACGGAACGGCGCTATCATTCGAATGAACAAGAAGCCCTCGCCGCCGTCTGGGCAATCAAGAAGTACAGAGCATATGTAGAGGATCGTCCCTTCACTCTCATAACCGACAACAGAGCACTGACGTGGCTACACAGCGCGAAAGATGAGCGCGCAAAACTGACACGGTGGGCGATAATGTTGTCAGAACACCAGTTTGATATACAGCACTGCGCAGGAAAACTCAATCAGCTTCCGGATGTACTGTCAAGGAATCCAGACGCCACGGCGCCTGCCATCGAGGAGCACGACGACCGAATGCTGGTACCAAGTCACCGGAAGCCAATGGCGCTGCTATTGGAACTGGCAACATTACACGACGCCGTGAAAGCCGCGCAACGCGCCGATCCGGACACGCAGCAAACAATCACTGCGATAAGGACGCCTACGATGCATCAACCGCATCCCAGTAACATAGTGCACGACGGACTGTTATGTCATCGGGAGAGCAGCGGAAGGCTGCTGACTGTGGTGCCCTTCCACTTAAGGAAGGAAGTCGTCGCCGCCTATCACGACGACCCCTTAGCCGGCCACCCTGGAGCCGCAGAGACGAATCGAGCCATACAACGGCTCTATTTCTGGCGCGCGCGCAGAAATGACGTGAAGGCGTATGTGCGCG
Organism: Himalopsyche tibetana; assembly: GCA_030503985.1. NCBI lineage: Eukaryota > Metazoa > Arthropoda > Insecta > Trichoptera > Rhyacophilidae > Himalopsyche > Himalopsyche tibetana. The sequence continues at coordinate 2,986,680 of JAPJYX010000036.1, forward strand.
CCTGTCGTATATGCGCTACTCGAAAGCGAGGAGCGCTGCAGCGCCCGGCGCATATGACGTCACACACAGAAGCGACACGGCCGTTCGAGGTACTGGCCCTCGACTTCATGGGTCCGTATCCGGCGAGCCGCAGAGGGAATAAATACATATTTGTCGTCACTGACTTGTTCTCGCGATGGACCGAAGCTTTCGCCATGCGGAACTCGTTAGTGGCGACCTTCCTGCCTTTGTTAGAACAAGAAGTGTTCCACAGATTCGGATACCCGCGAGCATTGCTTACCGATAATGGTACGCAGTTCTTGCATGAGAGATGGGTGTCAACCCTGGAGGCATGGGGATGCCTTCATTGGACGACGCCACCCTACCACCCCCGCGCTAATCCCACGGAAAGGCGAAATCAAGAAATAAAGAAAGCCATGAGAATTCAACTTGAACCGGGTGCGCACGCACAGTGGTGCGAAACGTTACCGCGCACACTGTTTGCGTTGCGCTGCCGTCAGAATGCCGCCACCGGCCTCACACCCAGTCAAGCGGTGATGGGCTATGAACTACCAAGGCCTGGCGAATGGCGGGCACAACTCGATATGCCGCCCGCACGCACCGAGGCGCTGGAAAGAGACGAACAAGATGCTGCCATGTTACGACATCAGGAGGAGTACAGCGGGCGCACAAATGCGCGCGCCGCCCAAGCCGCCCCGCCTGAGCAGTTCTCAGCCGGGCAGCGGATCTACTTGAGGGGCTTCACCAAGCCAGGGGTGAGGACTGGCATCATCCCCAACTTGGCTCCCAGATGGGAGGGGCCGTACAAGATAATTACAAGGGTGGGCATGAACGTGTACTGGGTGGACAGACGAGGCAAGCCTATCAAGGCGCACACCAACCAAATCCGCCCCGTGCCGACGCCCTACGCCGAACCACTTCCCCTCGGGCAGACGCCGCCGCGACGGAGAACTGATGAAGCCCCCTTGCCAGAAGAGGAAGCTGCCGACGCCCCGGCCCGCTAGGACCAGACCAAATAGATGAAGAGGACCACCTCCACCCCTCGCGCCGAGAAAGAAGCCCAGAAAAATCACCAAGTATAGTACCTCCGCTAATCCCTCTTCAAGGCTAATCAGTAAATTCAAGTAGAGTAAAATATTTAACTTAAAGAAAAAAAGCAATCAACTCCTGTACACAAGGCATAATTATTTTTTTTATATTTCCCAAAGTAGACAATGTCAGTTAAGTTTTGTTATGTTTATTTCTCTTGCACAACATCAAATGACTATCTAAAGAATATTGAGTTTTTCCTTTCTCGGATATAACAGAGTCATGGAGTACTTGTAAACATGTTTTAATTTTTTTCCTGTTAATAGCGAAAGGGGTTTGTTTGCGAGCGATGGTAAATTTTGGTCTGCCTCGATAGCGTCTGAAAGCTACGTCAGGCATGTTAATTTGAAAAAAATAATAATTTCGTTTTTTTTGCAAAGACCTTAGTTTTAAAAAGAAAATAATAATTTCATTTTTTTTGCAAAGGAAAATTGTTTTTATGGTTTAACATTCCTGGTGTCACTGACATCCAAAGGCAGAAAAATAGAATTCTTTTGTGTTTGTATTTTTCATGTTTCCACTCCAGTAGCGAAAAAGGAAAGGGGGGGAGAAATCTATTAAAGTAAAATTAAAGAAAACGAATGAGTCTTGTCTCGAAAGACGATCGTTTGGGGAATAACTATTTTTTTTTGCACATAATTATCGAACCTCGCGGAGGCTCGTCAGAGAGGGAGGAGAACCCTCTTCTTTTGAAAATTGTAAATACACAAGACAGGAGTCAGCACACACAAATATTTTTTTTACCCATGTATGTAACTTTTGCCTACGGATAAAGTAGAGCACATTTGTAAACTTGTTGCGTTTCCAGTGAGAAACTTAGAAGCAAATGTCGTGAATTTGTCCAATTTGACCCGGTCTCGGCCACTGGCGCCGAGACGTCTGACGCAATAAATTCTCGCGAGTCAACGCATTCTCACGCGGCGGGGTTAGACTGGATCAACCCGCCCGCCCCTCGATCTCTCATTATCACGATACGGTACTTTGGCATGATTTGTACTTGCATTTCCTTATACGGTTGTTAGCAAAGCTTGGTAGGTATAATGAGGAAGAGAGAAAGAACAATCACATCATTTTTCGATTGTTATCAAATATTATCAAATATTAAGAATTTAGCAATCCGCGAGCAGTTCCGCGGATTATTGAGTGCACAGAAAACCCCACTGCTTTGTAAGTGAGTAAGTGGGAGCACAAAGCCAAATAAAAATACCTTCTCTCGCTCGCCGGCGATGCTCAACCAAAATAACGGTCGAGCGCGACGAGAGAGGGAAACGGAAACGCTTGCCGATTTCCTCCTCCTCAACGGAGGCTTCCCATAATTTACAGGTACACCTAGCAAAGGCTGTTCTAGCCCCTGGAGAAATTTCGCTGAATTCTATCGACGCATTTTCCAATTGCGATCGAACAAATGAATCCCGCGGCGACCTCGACCAGGGTCGTCAGGGACAAAATTCGTTTGAGAATTTTTGTTTTTATGACACTAGCCATGTCCTAGTATGCACTGCATGAACTAATATTAAAATCATGTTCGCGGTTTGGACTCCATCAGTCCTCACCTGCGCCAATTAAGATCATGCGGAACCGGCGCCCAAGCCAAGCTTCGGCGCCGAATTTTTTTCGAGCCGTAAAGGACGATAGTCCGAAACGGTGTTGTAAATTAAATTGCAATCGGATAACAGGTTTATTAGTAATTCAATAAACTGTGATTTCTCCATACATTTTGGCGAGACAAAATTTCAAAACGCGTTCGGTGCGTAGCGTCTGCCGTTCGATACTGAAATAAGCCCCGCCCCGCCCGACCAATCATGGCGCCTCGCGCGGCCATACGTACGATCGCAGGCGGCCTCCCCTCCACCGCGGCCGATCAAAAATTCAATATGATATAAAGCGCGATCGCACGAGGGTGATGTGGGAAATTTTAGTTTCATGGAAGCGAACGGCTATCACCGACGTTCCTTCGAATTTTCAGCCAAATCCCTTCAGGAACTTCGACCATAGAAAATATTTAGCATAAATTTACACTTAAATCGATCTGAGGCTTTTATAAAAATCAGACTCAATTCAGTAATTACTTTTTCGCGGACGATAACCTAACCGCTTCAATTAGCCAATACACCTGAGTCGCTCAGGTGGAAAATTTTTCTTTTTTTCCTCATAACTCGCTTCAGCAACGAGTTATGAGATCGCTTGTAAGAGCAATATTTCGCGGAAAACTGATTTTAACACGACAGTGATTTTTCTGATTTTCTACCTGTCATATTAAGATCGCTAGAGACGATTTTCGCTCAGCGAAATTGTTGTTCTAGAAAAATCTCAGTTGCCGCCATCTTGGGATATTTCGGCAGAGCAGCGGGAGGTCAGCACATTAGCCAATCGGCGTAAGATAAAGATGCTGAGGTTAGCAGATCTGCTCGGGTCAACCGTTTTTTTTGACCCCGGCCGAGGACGCAGCTGGACCGAAACCCTTACAAAAAGGCAGGTCATTTTTGGAAAAAGCATCAAATCTTCACCGACTTCGATACGTTATTCTGCTCCCGTGCTCTCTTCCGCCGAAACTATCCGCCGCGACAACTCTAATTAAATCCAGCCAGAACTTCTCTCAGCTTGACAAATTAATTCGCCTATAATTAACATTGTGCAAAGTTGAGCTGAATTTTGTGCCACCTCCTTGTTTTCACCGCTTGCCGCCAGCCGTTTTGCCGAATTGTTCCTGTTAAGCTGTCTCCGGTTCCTGAGAACTTCTAAAAGGTTCGTCTATCATTATACGTTGAATAAATATGTCGCGGCCTATTGTTTCTGAGTCAATACTCTTTAACCTAAGGTCCGCGGCCAGAACTGTAGCTTCCTGCACGATCTCGATATTGAGAATCGAAGTAAAGGCGCGTTTAAATTCGCGGTCAAAGCATTGTTCCTAGCCGCACTCTATTGAGTGCCGGCAGGACCTTTTCATGTATTAAATACTGTTTCTTCTAAACACAGCTTAGTAAAATCTTGTGTCACTTCCTGTTCGAAATCGCGATAGCAGCAGGCCGGAAGTAGAGTACGGGAGGGCTAATTTTGTTTATATTCAAATCATTGTCTCATTATACTGTGTGTTGATACCCTGTCTAAATTGTATACTGTGAATATTTGTCGGCCGACCTCACGCGGAGGGTAACCTCCGTTCGGCCCAATGTAAATCTCAGCGACGTTTGGTTTTGTGAAATTGTGAAATTTGTAACTATAATCAATCACCGGAAGCCAGTGAAGCATCTTTGTATTTGGAACGTTTAATATCGCGAACGTAGAAGACTACGACGAAGTAATTTTGGAAGAATTATTTAAGATTCATTTTGTCTACTCAAGTGCTATATTATTTCTCAGCCGCTTTACTACCAGCATAATAATAGTTAAAAAAATCAATATTTAATTTTCGTGCAATGTCTGAATTTTATGTTTGTTTTCAATTCGGTTACAAGACCATACGAATAAGAATCGTTTGCAAGGCCAATATTTAATTTTCTTGCAATGTCTGAATTTTTATGTTTGTATTCAATTCTGTTACAAGACAACCAGAATAATAATTATTTGCAAAGGCCAATATTTAATTTCTTGCAATATCGGAATTTTATGTTTGTTTCCAAAGCGGTTACAAGACAACAAGAGTAGTGATAGTTTGCAAAAAGTCAATATTTAATTTTCTCGCAATGTCTGGATTTTTATGTTTGTTTCAATTCGGTTACAAGACAACCAGCATAATAATAGGTGAAAAAAAAATCAATATTTAATTTTCTTACAATGTCTGATTTTTATGTTTGTTCTCAATTCGGTTACAAGACAATAAGAATAAAAATCGTTTGCAAAAGCCAATATTTAATTTTCTTGCAATGTCTGAATTTTTATGTTTGTTTTCAACTCGGTTACAAGACAACAAGAGTAATAATCGTTTGCAAAGGCCAATATTTAATTTTATTGCAATGTCTGATTTTTTTTATGTTTGTTTTCAATTCGGTTACGAGACCACGGGAACAATAATAATTTAGAAAAAAACCAATTCAATATTTATTTTTTTTTTGCAACGTCTCAATTAGTAGTTTGAGTTTTGTTTTCAACTCCGTCACCAGACGACAGGGATGAATAAAAATCCTTTGCAAGTGTTCAAGGTTTAATTTCCTTTGCAACATCGAAATTATTTCACACTAGGGAAGCGTAAACAGCTAGGGATTAATGGGCCACATTGTCATTTTATTTGGGCGCAGTGCCGATCCGGCCGGTCGAAACTACGTGCGGCCGAGCTGGAGGAGCGCAACTACACCGAGCATCGATAGTTGGCCACCCTGAGTGGTGGGAATAATAGAAAGGTCCGTCACCCAGTAACGAAAATAGAAAAAGCTATAATGTATGCCTCTCTGAGGGCGAATTTATCTGTATGACACGAATACCGAACGAAACCGAACGGCGCTGAGAAATTGTATAAAAATGTATGTTTATTTTATGTTAGGTATTTTCTTGTCTCAATCGAGTTTGTATTGTTTGTTTCCCTGTTTATTTGTCGTCGATAATTGTCGATCACCGCCGCAATAGCGGCCAAATGTTAGTACTAAGGGTGGACTATGGGAGATGTGATAATTAGAATCACTAGAAACATAGCATAATGTCAGATAAATTTTGTCACTTGTTTAACACCGAAAGGTCGCGAGGTCAAGTCCACGAGACACTTTAGTCTCGGGGCGTCAAGAAGAGCTGTCATCACATCTTCCATAGGTTCATGAAGCAAGGTCGGCGGAGCTCAGTAATAAAGGATTAGACAGCCCCGAGGACTTGTGCGCAAAGGGTCTCAGGTTTCGCCGGCCTAGCACTAGTTTAAATTTAGCTAGGTCGACGTCGGAGGGTGTTTTTTTGTATTGAGTACTAGGGAGACAATATCATTGCGGATTCACGGGAATCCGAGTGATGCGGCACGGTGGACGTGTAATTCCAGGGGTAGATAGCCCGCCTTGACAAGCGCACTTTGTCTGGGACCCACGTCTGTCGAAGTTTCGGCAGACACCTAATAGTAAAACCAAAAATCCAATTCGTCCAATTGGATTACGTCACTCGATAGCGACGCCTTCAATCGGTTTGACACCGTGTCAGGAGCCGACCTCGGACGGTGGTCTGGTCTCCGCCAACCCTCCCTAATACTCGAACAAACCTAAACACGTAAAGTAAGTCACCTCATAGGCGATTTAGTTAATGCGAATGACCAGCGAGCGGGTTGACGGACTCGTATTAAGAGTGCCGTCGATAAATGGTGCTCCGGCTTAGGAAGCTTGCGGTCACTGGAAGTGAACGCACACAGCGAGTGGGGGAGGATATGGAAATCCTCCTCACGTACAGACCTCGGTAACTCGTTGTGGGAGTCCCGCAAATCGTTGCGAAGTCGCATTAGCAAATCCAATAAGAATTGAATTAGAATCATTGAAAAATAAGAAATCGTAACTTTTATATGTAAATCTTCACTGTATTTTGTAAACTAAAGTTAAATGTATGACACGGCCTAACGTGCATACTGATTGATGAAAAATCAAAAGGATTCACTAGTCATAAGGACCGTGATTTTGCTATTCAAACATTATTTTTCTTCACACCTAAGCTAAGTATATGGTACGGCTTGACGTCCATATTAACTGATAGGAATAGATTAGGGATTAGTTTTAAGCAGATCTGCACACGCGTAGTGAGTGTGCAGATCCTAACTGCCAAAAAGAAAGAATAACATTTGCCCACTACTAGCTCCACAATTGCTATAAGAATCCGCCGAGTGCGAAATTAGGTTAAGAAATGGTATGCTGAATGTTTGTTATCTTGTATGTGTCAACTCATAGGTGTCTCCCCGTAAGGGAACACAGACAATGTAATACTAGGGACCCTCAGTCCAGGCGAAGGACCTACTGAAAGGCCCGGTCTGCAAGTCGACTGTCATTCGGTACTAGGAGGCTCGGCTCGCGAGCTTCACGCTGAATGACAGAAATCTTAATATGTATTTAGAGCGCACTCCTGTGTGGCTAGCCGAATTGTCAAAATTTATTGTAAACATTTTCGATTGTAAATAAACCGGTGGATTTCCACCTTTTACTGTTCACGAGCGTTGTTTAATTGAATTTGATTGTTCCCATATTTAATTCCAAAAATTGTAAAAGACTGACTACGTCACACCAAACCGAGACGCTATGGGGAGAGACGGATTTCTCTGTCTCTCGTCTAACTGCTCGGGACTTAGTCGTGTCATTATTATATATAAAAATGAATCGCTAAATGTGTTGCTAAGCGCAAATCTCGAGAGTAACTGAACCGATTTCGCTAATTTTGTTTTTAGAATATTTCTTGAAGTACGAGGATGGTTCTTACGGAGAGAAAAATTTGAAAAATTGCCTGAAAAGTCTTAAAACAACACTTTTATGTACTCCCATACAAACGATTCGTAATAATACTAAAAAGTCAATTAGAATTTTAATACCATACCATAAAGTTCAAGTGTTAGTGGAGAGGTTCTGGGAAGGCAAAACAATTGAGTGACGTTAGTATCGTATAAATATTGATGTCAATATTTGTCATATCTACATGCTTCCCATCAAAACCAATTGATTTGTGGATAAAATACAAAGATAATATGTGTGACGATATTTTGTTTAATATACGCAATAATTTATTTTGGCTCATTAATAATATAATTCTACAGTAAACTCGTTGCATTATTGTATTCGTTTTCCTTTTCAATTTATATGGCCCCTTATACAATAAATGACACAGATATTAACATTTAACTAATTAAAAGGACTTGTCAGGCGTAAGGTCATCAAATAAACATGACCAGAAGAAATGAAATACAATAAAATGATTAAAAATATATTTTGTTTACCTTTATAGACTTGTGATGAGTGTCGAGTGCTTCGAATTTGATGTCGATCGAATGTTTCTCATTACAGATGTCGTCTATACTGCTTCTAAAATGATCGCTTTCATAAGGGTTATCTGGTGTTTTTGCTAACACTGAGTCGTTTTCCAGTTTTACTGTGACATTAGGTCGAAGCTTAACTCTAAGTAGTCGCATGAAAACAAAGAATAAATGAGCACGATAAATAAAACATGACTGTGTCTACATATGTATTTGTTATTGATTGAATTGTCAGTAACTTGGTAGTTTTTTAATCCAAATATAAAGTGACAGCAATTATATCATACCACAGAAACTCTTTTGAGCTTTTTGCATACTTTTACTCACCTGCTTTCCACATTCAATTTTAATTTAGCATGGCAAGTAGCATGCTGCTCCAGTAAGTCTGATGAAGGGAATATATTATAGCAATCACTGCAAACAAAGTTTCGCATGTGAAAAACACCGTTTTTGAGATTTATAGCTACGTTTATTTCCTGCATTAAAAATTCTTTTTTATGCACTCGGTTTATGTCAGACAACGGAGTTGTATCAGTTTGAGTCGAATTCATCGGTAGGGGTTCAATGCGATCTTTAGAGTTGGTTATGGTCGGTTGAAACTGAAACAAGAAGAAGGCGCTGATTGAACTGATTAAAGCTTATCGATATATTCACTTTTCATTGATATGACAATCGTAATGTTCAGTCCAGTCGTATCCTCGTGGCACAATTAAACGTTTTGTTTGGATTTTAGAGGATTCGAACTGTCTTTACATCTTGCATTTTTTTATATAGACAGTGCTAGCCGACTGAGCAAAACAAATTGAACATTTTTAAGGCACTTGTCTATATCTCTCTTATGAGTTTTGTTATGTAGAAGGCTGTTATTCAATCAAAGGACAATAAATATGGAGATAAGTGGCCATGCAATAATTTATTTCAGCTGAACATCGAGTTGCAATCGCTTAGAAGTTGAAGTTGAACTGCAGAAGAAAAAGCGCTTATTGCCTGTTGATCTGAAAATATTTCTGAAATTTGACGAAATGTTTATTTCTCGGGTAATTTATATATTTTATTTTCACAATGAAGCTACTAGCTGAAGAACTGCTTTAATTTCATACAGTACCAAAGTACTAGGCCACATTGTCTTACTGATATTCTATTTAAAAAAATATCAACGGACATAACCTCAAATAAATGTTGCACGTGTTAACCACGTTGTAACAATGTATTTACATGATTTTTTTAGACGACAGGGTGATTTGATAGTGTTTAAGATTACCTGATAAGTCTCTTGATGATCTGCTTCGTCAACATTTCCTTCTTGCTTTAAGAGCGACTCGACCTTGATGTCAATCGAGTCTTCCTCATTCAAGATAGCATTGTCATTATTTTGCCTACTATCGCTGTTTTGAGCGTTCTCAGGTGAATCAATTGACAGTAATTCATCGTCTGGTTCTATTTTGATATCCATTTCCAAACAATTGTGATCTAGAGAATATAAGTCAATTTACAGCTTTATAAAATATGGTGTTTCCATAGACAATAATTATAATTATTTTGCTCATATTTTCATAGACAAATGAATCGATGTATGTTAAATAAATGATGATGTTTTCCTGTTGAAATTAATTTCGCATGATTCATCAGTGATCTTCAAAATAATGCAGGTATCGTGCTGTCATCAAATCCGTTAAAATAAATTCGAAGTCATGGCGTTGTTTTTTGCATCTTTGTTATTTTAAATAAATATTTTACTATAAATAGATGTTGCAATTTTTTTATTGAATTCATTAGTTTTTCATGTCAAATGGCCAATTTATAGCAAATTTTATTTGCTATGTTAAATATCAATAAGATAAAAAGGTCATATATATTTTTTCAGTCTATATAGCATAATAAAACAAGAATCGTATTTCATAAATACATGAGAGACAATGTTAAAACGCATTCAGAAATTTAAGCATTGCTTAAAACGGTTACATAATATGGTGTTTTCATGGACAATAACTACTAGCTGTAAGCCCGTTGCCCAGCAACGTGAGATTTTTGTTGTCTTATAGAAGTCAAAAATTTACTGGCATGAACAATTGAATGCATGTTTATAATTATATATGTATATTATCTAATAACACATAATAAATAAACTCCGGAACAATGTTTAAGTTTGCTATCAACCATTTTTCGTAGTAGCAGAAATAGACCTCGTAATTTACTTTAGTTTTGGAATAATGTTTAAGTTTGCTAACAATCATTTTTCCTAGTAGAAGTTTTTTAAATAAAAGTCGAAATACTGTTCTATAAAATATCCATACTGTCATTAGAATATTCCTAATGCATGTAAGAAATTAAAAATATTTTCAAGGCCAGATGCAAAATATAACCATACCTCCAATAATCGAATCAATGACGTCGCTAATCAAAATCTGTCAAATCAGCTCCAAAAAATCTTGTATCAATATCAATCAAACATTCCAGCAACAAATATTTAAATAAATCGTTTATTATCATAACAAATATTTTATAAACCGAATTTTGAATGTCATTCAATTGAATTCGATAGTTAAAAACATAATAAATATTTTGATATCCGTTTCTTTTCACTTTAAGCATTAGAAAATATGCTTAATGTTTTAGTTTTAAATATATGTTAATGAAAACAAAAAATGAAAAAGGCTGAAATTTCTGAAAAATGTAAAATTGCAGATATATTTTGTAATTTAAAAAAAAATCTGTATTTTGGCTATAATTGATACGAAGTGCCTTCAAATAAAATGAAAAAAAATGTTTTATTCAAACTGTTAATTTTATCTATGTATGAGGGCAGTTTTTAAGCAATGTCGTTTAACGGAGCAAATAATATAACACACTAACCATATTCGAATAAGAGAAAGATATTATCGAAACTTATCATATGACAATCGATGAATCGATGATAAAATTAAATTAAAGGAAAGAGTTCTTCGAAACAGTATTTGCCTCAAAAGCCTATCGAAAAAGGCCACAAAGCATGGGCTAGTTGTGTAGCTAAAACCGGTTATCTTTATGAATGTATTTTTTCCCTAGGGAAGTCGTATTCACCAGAGAATGACAATGATGATGATGGACTAGGCCAGGGATGGAGAACCTTTTTCGCAAGTGGGTCAAATTTGATTTAAAAAAAAATAAAAAATCATCTCACGGGTCACATATAGGGATATCAGGGATTACATGCCAGCTTTGTCAAGTTATAAAAGATGTCGATTTTGCAGTACGAGAAAAGCTGATGAAAAACAAAATTTGTTTGCAAAGTTTGCAATGAATCTATTTGCTTATATCCGTGTTTAGAAAATTTTCACAAGCCACAAACTATGAGTTTCAACCGATTTTAAATGGATTTATAAACATATTTATTTTTAATTAACTTTGATTATTCCACGTATTGTGTTACTAATTGTGACACGTGTTTCGCCTCTTTCAGAGGCATCTTCTTTTTCAGACAATTTTTCTGAGTTTGCCAATCATTTAATAGAAAATAATCATATTTTTAATCAGATTTGTAATTTAGAAATACTCCACCGAGTAAATAAAAAGGGTTTAAAGATGAATAGCTTAGAATTTTTAGAAATTAATAAAACTCTTAACAAAAAAGAAATATTATTAAATAATATTCTTAATAGCACAGGTGGTTCCCCGTTACTCAAATTGTTTCCAATTAATAGAGTAATCACAAACCTAGCTGATTAATTGTAGCTCATTAGTTTAATAGTTTGTAATGTTTAACGTCATTAGTAGTATGATTAAATTTGTTTGCACTGTTTCAATTTTATAATCCCCTCTTTGCTTTCCTTAAAAGGAAAAATCCCAATCTGATTGACTAAAACTCATTAGTATTATTAGTATCATTATCTGTTTGTTTTATTTCGATTCTACACCCCCCTCCTTGCTCCTCTTAAAAGGAAAAACCTAAACCTCCATTTTGTAATTTTATAATTTAAAATGTTAGAATCAATCTTGTTTCATTACTTAAGCAAACTTTGCGATAGTAAGTCTGAAGATGCCTCTGAAAGAGGCGATACACGTGTCACAATTAGTAACACAATACGTGGAATAATCAAAGTTAATTAAAATTTCTATTAAAATGAACTTCCACAAAGTTACCGCCGAAACCATCGAAAGTATATTTATTTTTATTAATTAGGAAAAAGAAGTTTTTTTCTCGTAATTTGTGGTTGATAATATCATTAATGTACTAAGTTAATATTGTAAAATGTAATAATACCACACTGCAAGAATACAAAAAGTCATAATGGTTAAAAATAACACCAAAAATTTGGCCTTTGTGTACCTACCGAGTTTTGAAAAACTCATTTTTATTGTTATGGGGAGCACAGCTAAATATCAAACTCAAAAAGGATCAGAGGCTCAAAAAGATTAAGAAACTTTGGTTTTAAGAGACATAAGATTGGTATAAGCCGAGCTTTTGATTTTTTCGCATTAAATTAGGGATGTTTGTTGTTAATAATAAACATCTTCTGTAACTTCAACTTCATTTGCTGTCCATTTTAACGTTTTAATGTAACGGTTAAAAATTTAATGTTCATTTGGTGTGTATTGGATGACTTTTCCTATATCATCTATTTCCTTTTTTATTTATTGTTACTGGTCCAAGATATGCACGTTCTGTGGACAATGCCGGAGATAAATCTTTTATCAAATAATAACTAAAAATAAATATTTAGGAAATCGTATATTTTCATATATTCTTAGAAAAAAAACATATTTTAACTGCGAAGTAACGGGGTTGCAATTGATGTGATTTTAAGGCTAAACAATTTCTAGATATAAATCACATTCTTATTGACAGTCGGCAGCGTGCATTAGATTATGTCTCTGTAAACTTGACTTCCGTACAGATTTATAATCACATTGATCACACTCAAATGGTTTCTCGCCAGTATGTGAAAATTTATGGACTTTAAGGCTCGACTTACGTGCAGATTGATAGTCGCACTGCTCACATTTAAATGGTTTTTCACCGGTATGCGAAAGCTTATGGATTTTTAAATTTGACTTAAGAACACATCTGAAATCACATATGTCGCATTCGAATGGTTTATCACCAGTATGCAATAGCTTATGGGCTTTTAAGCACGACTTTTGTGTAGATTTATAATCGCATATTTCACATTTAAAAGGTTTTTCACCGGTATGCGAAAGCTTATGGGTTTTTAAATTTGATTTATGAACAGATTTGAAATCGCACATGTCACATTTGAATGGTTTATCGCCAGTATGCGATAGCTGATGGGTTTTTAAATTCCACCTATATTCAGATTTATAGTAGCATAGCTTACATTTAAATGGTTTCTCGCCAGTATGTAAAAATGTATGGGTTTTAAGGCTTTTCTTAAGTGAACATTGATAATCGCAGAGTTCACATTTAAATGGTTTTAGATCGGAAAGTTGATTCCAAGTTAAATGATTTTCACTATGGTCAAATCGACGATGAAGGGTCGCATCTCTGGAATGTTTCACGATTTTATCTGCCTCAAAGCGAAATGTGGATTCGTGGTTAGCATTTATATGCAATGAGAGTGAACCAAACGATCGAAAAAGTTTCATACAAATACTGCAGACGAAGTTTCTCTCGTAAAAGACTTTTTTTTCTAAATTTATAACCACAACGATCGGTCGATGTCCTAAGGCTTCTTTTTTGACATCAATTTCGTCGATTTGAATGTCGTCGAACGATACTGGCGATGTCTTCCGTGAATTATCCAAGAACGTACGCAGTGAAGAAGCTGAGTTTTCGGCAGCTAGAATCTAAATAGTTTTGTTAAATGATTAAAGAATTTCTGTGTTCTTTTAAGTTGACATAGTTAATACACTTTTAAGGTGTTCACTGTCAATACTTGGTGGAATGGCATCATAATAAAACTAATAAAACATTTTTAGTACTTTTTCCACATAAAATTTATTAGATCAGGACCGGTTTCGCTCATAATGAGCATTGTCAACTGATTCGATTTGTTTATGGTTTAGTTCAGCTTTTTGGTAGTTAATTTAGGAACAGAAAACAATACGTATCGTATGGGCTTTTTCAATCATTGCAGTTTTTCACTTATTTCAGTGTTCCGCAGATATTTTTTCGTTAACGATAGCAAACGTTATTAAAAATGATATATTCTTGTTGACTTTTTGAAAAAGGTTGTCCCCTTCTCCAGTTTAATAAAGTGGATTGGAGGAGATGTAACAAATTCGATTTCAATATTGATAAATGACATCTTTTATTCATTACAAGAGGGTCACGGGTGTTAAAAAAAGTTTAAGATCTTGGCATACAATTAAGAGCAAAATAATATTACAAATGTTGGGCTTTTTCATCTGGACTACCAGAAACTTAAATGAAGTGAAAGTTGTAATATTAATGTGCATACCAAGCTTTAGTCCAACTTTAGAATAAGTCGATTGTTTGGACTTGAAGAGGATTGAGTTTTAAAAACATTAAAAAAATGATTTTCATGTTTGTTTACTTGACGATGTTTTGTCATGTTACCTGATTTTTGAAATCGGATGCAAAAGAAGTCGATTCCTCGTTACTTTCTGAATCTCTGCACTTCAGAGTACACTCTCTCGGAGCGACTTCCTCTTTGAAGATGGGCTGTCCGATATCGGTTTGAAATTCAGATTTGATACGAAGGGAAGCGCCCTGAAATAATAATAAGCAATTTAACTAAGATTTTTTGGGGATTTTTGTGTTGTGATGCATTTTCAATAAAAACAAAACATAAAAAGTTTTACCAATGCCATTGAGGAATAACGATACTTTTCACTGAGAGTCTCAGAAAGCCACAAATATAGGCGATGTTGTAATCAAGGATAATAATCTTTTGCAAATATAAGCGTAAAGAACGAGGAAATTACAGAGTGCAAAATTATGAAAGATGAACACGAGAAACGATTATTCAAGCAAAATAACATTGAAATATCGGTCTAAAAGAGTCGCCGCATGTTGTTGAGTATAAAATAAATATCTTCACATATTAAAGAACAATTCATAGAACAAGTATGAAATACGGCTACACATTTTCGTACTAATATAACGTAAAGTGCGTAAATTGTAACTGAGTAAACGACAATGTGGCCATTTCCTATACGGTAAAAAAAAAATATAAATGAATACTAGCATTTATATTAACGGTGCAGAAAAAGAATTAACATTATTAGGCATATATTCGTAACTTCTATGAACAAAAATCAACTGAAAGATAACCTCGAAAGTTTCCAGGGCTTCTGGTTTAACAATTGGTACGTGATACCAACCGTCATCTGGTGGATGACCTTCTTCATTGTATTCTCGATCATCTGGCTCATTCTTAACTTCCATATTTTTAATACACCAGATAAAATCATTGAACAATTGATAAATACATGAACGTAAATGTCGCCTGGCTTTTGGAATAGACAATAGAGTTTTTATTATTTTATATTGCTTATGGTATTTATGATCATTATTATTGAATGCGCGTTAAAATTTGTGACCCCTTATGAAGGTTTTATTGAGTTTACTATCTTTATTCTATATAATAACGAAGTTTTTTAATAATATTTTAATCAAAAATACCGAAATGCTTTTTTTCAATGGCAGGCGTTAACGTAAATTAGCATGATGCCATGAAACAAAAAGAGAAATATAAAAGTAAATTCTATTTTTTATTCAATATCAACTCGTAAAGTTTTTACTGCTGATTTTCACAGATACATTCCAGAAACAAAAGTCGATGGCAAGTTTATCTCACACATGACAATTAACCTAATGGCGCTCATATCAACTGAAGTTCGAAAGGTCGAAGACTATTGCGCCCGTAAATTTATAATTTTTTCAATGATTTAATGTAGTGTATTTCAATAAAATGCAAGTTAAGAATGAGCCAGTCGATCGTGAATACAATGAAGAAGGTCATCCAACAGATGACGGTTGGTATCACGTACCAATTGTGAAACCGGAAGCCCTGGATAATTTTGAGGTTAACTTTCTGTCAGTTTTTGTCCATAGTAGTTTGGTATGTATGCCGTGTGAAATCTTTTTCTAAACCGTCAATATTTGTCGTCAGATTTGTTCGTTGAATTATATTTGAAGAGAGAACTATTCGACGACATATGTCGACTCATTCAGACTGATATATACATTTCGTATTCCTCGTGAATTATGGTTTCTTATCTAAATGTTTTATAGTTTTGCATCTAAATACAATTAATTTTCCTTTATAACTGCATCGTTATAAGCGGCATATAGTCAGTTTTCTTAGAAGAAAATGGCATATTTACCCAACACAATTACTTTCTTTCAAGATTATTTTTTTCATTCGCTACAAAGTCCATAAAAGTATAATAATAATGTCACAAGTACTATTTTTTCGAAATAAATTCGAAATAAATTATGAAAAGTATGATTGGACTCGAATAAGACAAGTGGAAAGAGTATATTCTTATAACATTTTTCAGATTCCAGTTACCGAAAGATCGGCTCCTTTGCTTCGTCCAGTATTAGATTGTTCACAGAAGACATCGCCAGTTTCGTTTGACGAAATTGAAATCGACGAGATCAATGTCAAAAGAGAAGTTTTAGGCCATCAACCGATCGTGGTGGTAATACATTTGGAAAAGAGAGTGTTTTATGACAGAAACTTCGTTTGCAGTATTTGTACGCAATTATTTGCATCGTTTGGGTCACTTTCATTGCATAAAAATGGTCACGAAAAATCCATATTAAGCATGAAAGATTCCGGAGGTGTTTGTCGTCAATTAGATCCGTGTAAAAAAGGTTTCAATTCCAAATATGGAGTCACATTTTCTACGCAATGTGAGAATCTCTATCAAAGTAATTATTATAATAGAAATTCAAAGTCCCATAAACAATCGCATACTGTCGTGAGAACATTTGATTGTGACGAGTGTGATTATAAATCTGCAACGCGTGCAAATTTAAAAACCCATAAACTATCTCACACTGGCCAGAAGCCATTTGAATGTGATCAATGTAATTATAAATCTGCGAGAAAGACACATTTGAATACCCATCGAAAGTCTCATACTGGCGAGAAACCATTTGAATGTGATCAATGTGATTATAGATCAAGAGGGAGCTCAAATTTAAAAACCCATAAACTATCTCATACTGGCGAGAAACCATTCGATTGCGATCAGTGTGAATTCAAATCTGCAACGCGTGCAAATTTAAAAACCCATAAACTCTCGCACACTGGCGAGAAACCATTTGAATGTGATCAATGTCACTATAAATCCGCACGGAAGTCGCATTTAAACACCCACAAACTATCGCATACTGGCGAGAAACCGTTCGATTGTGATCAATGCAATTTTAAAACTGCAACGCGTGCACAATTAAAAATTCATAAAATATCACACACTGGCGAGAAACCATTTGATTGTGACAAATGCGATTATAAATCTGCATGGCATTCAAATTTAAAGACCCACAAAAAATCACATGTTGGCAATAAAACTTTTTAATGTGTCAGATGATCATTGTGTTGACTCCCAAGCGAAATAATAAATTTAGTTTTAATGCCTTGAATAGTGCTCTTTTTATTTATGTCTATTATTATGTTAAAGTTGACAATGTTTTTACATTCAACTATGAATTTTCTATTAAACTATTGTAAAAAGTTCTACTTAACAACTCTTTGAAGAGTTAAGAGTTTAGTTGACCTATGTAAAGCCTTCACAAGGATAAGCTTTCAGCGAGTCCTCGTTGCTCCATCAAAATCTATTTATGAGGTTGCTCAAGTGGTAAGATATTATATTCAGCGAAAAGGTTTATCCTGCATACTCTTAAAAAGCCAACCGTGTGATGGACTAACTACAAGTCGTCATAAAATGTCTCGGAAAGACGACGATAGGTTGTAAATGAAAACCATAACAAGGAAAAACTAAGAGCAAGTCGTCGTTGCTCCGTCAATATCTTCAAATTTTTACATTTATTTGTTAGCAGTCTGGATAAAGAATAATCGAACTTCTCTGTCGAGGGGGGTTATATACTCAAATTCATATGACACTGCGCTTGCGCGAAAAAAGAAATTGTTGATCTCCTTGGTTACGTTCATTATTATAGAGAGAACGATATTATTTGGTTTTGGTTTTGTTAATGTATGTTAAGGTGATGCTTTTCATTCCTAACCTGTCGTCGGCTCTTTTACAGTGTCCGAGACATCTTATTACGACTTGTTGTTAGTTTCTTCAATACAAATTTCTAATCTTTAACTTCAGCTGTAACCAGTGTCGGCGCGAGGTTATTTGGCACCCTAGGCAACTATTATTGGCGCGCCCCCTTTGTATAATGAAAAAAAATAACTTGGTATTATGGAAATATTTTTTATTATATCCATCTCCGCTCCTAATGTGTAGCATACGGTCTCTTAATGGAGGTATCTCAAATGAAGTTTTGCTCCGTGAACTGTTTGTTACTTACTCGCTCAACCTCTATTTTTCGAATTATATATAATGCGGTACATAGTTACAACGAACAAATACAAACGTCAAAATAAAATAAATCTTTTATTAGAGTACATAAAAATATTTTGAATACTCCATTTATGCGCCCCTAATGGTTTGCGCCCTAGGCGGTTGCCTATTTCGCCTGTATAGTGGCGCCGGCCCTGGCTGTAACATATTTTTTCTTAGCTTTTTCTTCACATTAATTTGTTTTGTTTAACCCGTAACATTCCGTATCTAGAAAATCACGTTCCCTGCCACGATGTCAATTGTTGTTTTTAATTATTTGATCCCGGATTCGATCAAATATAAGTAGGTTGTATTGGAAAGAAAAAGCACAGCATTGATTTTTCAGGAAGAGATTTTGAGTGTTGATATTTATAATGGCTTGTATTTAAACGCACTTTTTAGTGACAAGCTTTGAAATTGATGTCCCTCGTACTTTTTTTTTTATTATTATTTTTATTTTAAATGCATTTATTTCATGTGTATAAGCTTGTGCTATAATTCTTTTATTACCATATCTAGTTAAATGAAATAGTGTGTATTTATTAGTTATACAGACAAAATCAAATATAATATTACAATTTTGTGTTGCCTCGTTTGTCTAGGCAGAAGATTAAAGAAACAAATATATTTTAAAGAAACTTTTGAAAACCTTGAGATAAATGTAATTGCACCACACGAAAATATTTTTACAATTTTAATAAAAAATAAAAATCATGCATTTGAGAGTTAAACACGGTTGCCAAATGTGCATTTTGCATGACGAGAAAGCACTGTTGCACACATCGATGCTATACCTTTTCGTTTAAGAGCACACGCAATATGGCAGCCGTTATTTCTATTTAACTTTTGATATTCTGAATATAATTTTGCATAACCGTATAACTGAAGTTTTAACACCTTTGAATATTTGGTGAAATAATGGTAGACACAACAAATATTATTGATTGTTTTTATTTTCAACGTCGTATAATGGCTGCTGGCTATTCGTTTACATTTTAATAATTAATATGTTCATTATTTATAACACATACATTTGGTAAACGTAAGTTAAAATATTAATAAAATACGTATTCAAACTGTTAAAAAGTATATTCCGTAATCACATATCGCAATATTGCCGCATACTTGAACAATATGTAATTTTGAAAATGGCGATTACAATGCAAAATGTGGTGACAAGATAAATATTGCACTGAAAACATTAGAAAAATTATTTATAAGAAATATGAACGAATTTAAGTTTTTAAATGTCTCAAACAACAAAGAATAAAAAAATCTTTCATTTAATTTTTGTCAGTAGAGAAGTGTTAAGACACAACATTATAAAGCCAGAACTGTATTAGAAAAAAACATTTTTTTTCAAATATAATTAAAACTGATGTTCAAAATTAGTTTAAAATTACTGTCCCTCCTAAGATACAAAACAAGGAATATAATTTTAAATGGCATTTTTTCTGGCAACGTACGTGTCTCCAAAGGTTTAACAATATCTTACTGACTTGTTACAAGTTACTTTATCGTACCCATACTTACAAACAAAAAAATTTGCCGTAATAAAATGTAACAAATATACACTCATCCCTCGATTAACGCGGTCAGGAAAAAATCACATTTAAAAAAAATCAGCGTCCACCACCAAATGCGACTTCCCTTATCCAACCGTTAGACCAAGGGATGATTTCAACATTCAAGGCATACTACATAAAGCGATCATATGAAGATATATTAAATCAAATAGATAGAAATGCGTCACTCACGATTTAAGAAGCCTGGAAAAATTTCACGATCTTAAATTGTGTGAAATATATAGGATCAGCAAATAGAGATATCAAAAATTCAACATTAAATGCTTGTCGGAGAGCAGTATGGCCAGAAGTAGTTGAACCTGATTATATATTATATAGTAATTTATGCTTTGCAGTAGTGTCGTAATATTTGTTAATTTGCTTGTAGATTAATGTATAAGGTGAAGTGGAAACATTCACAATTTCGTAAATAGCATACAATGCTAAACTTTCCTCTAGCCCACCCAAGATTTTAGTTCAGGAACCGCCTCTGCATTGGGGGCCAAAATGATTTAGCCCATGGGCCATACACAAATACCAAATCGATGTATTGTATGAAAGTGACAGCTATGTATTTCTTTTTGTACTTGTTATTTCACTTTGAATGACAAATTTAAGGTTATTATTTTAATATTTCTTACTTACATTAGCATTGATTTTATAATATAGAAATGTATGCTTTGCAGTAGTGTCGTAGTATTTGTTAATTTGCTTATAGATTAATGTATAAGATGAAGTGCAAGCATGCAAAATTTCGTAAACAGTATACAATGCTATGCTTTTCTTTAGCCCACCCAAGATTTCAGGTCAGGAACCGCCACTGCTTTTTAACATAACGTTATACGCAATGCTAAAATTTCTGAATGCGTTTAAATATTGTCTCTCATTTATTAATGAGATACGATTTTGAGTAGTAATCTTAAGAAGACTGAAAATATAAATTTGACCTATTTATCTAATTGGTATTATACGTACCAAATAATAATAACAACACATACCTACCTATATTATATGAAGTGTTATTTTCATTTGACATGTAAAACTAATGAATTAAGTAAAAAAAATGCAATACTTTTTTTGAGTAGGACACGGTTATTTCCACCCAAAAAAATAACAAAAAACAACGCCGTGAATTGAATTTTTTTTTCGTCGATTTGATTTGCACGCATTATTATGAAGACCACTGATGAATTATACGAAATAAATTTCAGTGGATAACATCACCATTTATTTAAAATACATCGATTCATGTGTCTATGAAAAGACGAGCAAAATATTTATAATTATTGTCTATGGAGAATACCATATTTTAAAAAGCTTGCATTGATTTCCATTCTCTGCATCACAATTGTTCGGAAATGAATATCAAAATAGAACCAGACGATGAATTACTGCCAATCGATTCATCTGAGAACGCTCAAAACAGCGATAGTCGACGAAACAATGACGATGCTATCTTGAAGGAGGAAGAATCGATTGACATCAAGGTCGAGTCGCTCTTTAAGCGAGAAGGAATTGTTGACGAAGCAGATCATCAAGAGACTTATAAGGTAATCTTAAACACTATCAAGTCACTTTGTTGTCTAAAAAAAGTCAAATTAATACACTGTTATTACGTGGTTAACACGTGCAACATTTATTTGAGGTTATGTCCGTTGATATTTTATAAAATAGAATATTAGTAAGACAAAGTCGCTAAGTTATTTGATACTGCATGCAATTAAGGCAGTTCTTCAGCTAGTAGCTTCTTTGTGAAAATAATAAAAATATATTACCCGAGAAATAAACATTTCGTTGAAAAATCACAAATATTTCCAGACCAAGAGGCTATAAGCGCTTTTGCTTCTGCAGTGAACTTCAATTTCTAAGCGATTGCAACTCAATGTTCAACTGAAAAAAATTGTTGAATGGCCACTTTACTCATTATTTCCAATTTATTGTCTTTTGATTGAATGACAGCCTTCTCCACAATAAGGTTCAGAAGCGAGGCATAGACAAGTGCCTTAAAAGTGACTGCGCCACGTTCAATTTGACAGTTCAAAACCTCGAATAAGCCACACAAAACCTTTAATTGGGCCACAAAATGGATATGGCTGGACTGAACATATCAACGATTTTCACATCAATCAAAAGGAATATATCGTTAAGTTTTAATCAGTTTTTGTAGGATTTTAATGACGCCTTTCTTTTGTTTCAGTTTCAAACGACCAATACCAACTCTAAAGATCTCATTGAACCTTTAGCGATAATTTCGACTCAAACTGATGCATCTCCGTTGTCTGACATAAACCGAGTGCATAAAAAAGAATTTTTAGTGCAGGAAATAAACGTAGTAATAAATCTTAAAAACGGTGTTTTCCACAAGCGAAACTTTGTTTGCAGTGATTGCTATTATATATTCCCTTCATCACACTTACTGGAGCAGCATGCTACTAGCCATGCTAAATTAAAATTGGATGAAGAAAGCAGGTGAGTAAAATTAAGCAAAAAGCTCAAAAGCGTTTCTGTGATATGATATCATTGCTGTCATTTTATATTTGGCTTAAAAACATATAATTTTTACATCAAATATAAAATGAAAATTAAAAACTCAAGTTATTTTTCACCTTTTTACGATAAATGTCTACCAAGTTGACAGCAATTCAATCAATAACAAATACATATGTAGAAACAGTCATGTTTTATTCATCGTGCTCATTTATTATTTGTTTTCATGTGACTACTTAGAGTTAAGCCTCGAACTAATGTCACAATGGAACTGGAAGACGACTCAGTTTTAGAAAAAACACCAGATAACCCATATGAAAGCGATCATTTTCGAAGCAATATGGATGACATCTGTCATGAGGAACATTCGATCGACATCAAATTCGAAGCACTCGACAATCGTCACAAATCTATGAAGGTTAACAAAAAATATTTTCAATCATTTTATTGTTGTCAAATTGTATTTCATTTCTTCTTTTCACGCTTATTTGATGACCTTACGCCTAACGAGTCCCTTTTAATTTTTTTAATGTTAATATCTGTGTCATAAATTGTGCCAGGGACCATATCAATTGAACGGGAAAACAAATACAAGAGGGTAACGAATTGACTGTAGAATAACATTGTTAATGAACTGAAATAAATTTGTTAACATATTTGTATGTAGTGCTGTGTTTTATTTTTGGTTTCAGTTTCAAACTACCGGCGTCAACTCTACGGCTCGAACTGAATTTCCATCGACGAATCTGCGTTGGGATCGATCACAAGCAAAATCTCATATACGCGAACAAAACATAATAACGGAAATATTGCAACAGAAAATGGTCGCCATTATTGTAGTAGAAAATGCTGTGTTCAATGAACAAAATTTCGTGTGCAGTATTTGTGATGATATATTCCCATCATCAAACATACTGAAGCAGCACGCCATAAGGCATTCTGATGAGGGGAAAAGGTTTGTTAGCTTTTCATTATTCAATTACAAATGGTGCCGCAGCTACAATGAAATCTCTTTTTTACTTTAAAGCTATGCCATTAAGCTCGTATACTAGAGAAAACTTCACTTTACTTTGAATCTATGATTTCACTTTTCTTTTTTAAAAAGTACACTGGCGCATATTGATAAAGAACGCATTCAATATGACTTTTGAACGTAAACATGTTTTATGTTTTATTTTCTGAAATTCAATATTTTCAAATTCATTCAAAAAGTGTCTATAGCCGTGCTTTATTTGCTTATTTTCTGTTCAATATATTCTTTCACAGAGAGTTATTTATAATACCGGATGAACTGCTTATTATTTTAAAAGTGTCACATTTAATGTTTAAAAAGACTTCAATGACTTAATGTATAAAAAGGCGTCATAATACTTCGAAAACCAGTAAGATTAAGTTTGTAAGATGTTTCAACAAAAGACTTGACAATCGTTCTGCAAAACAATTCAATATTCGTTAATGCCGTATCAAATCTTTTCAACGTGGCGGAAAACTGTGGTGATATTTATCTTCAATTTTTATTTTCATGTAAAATGAAGTAAGACGCTTAAAACGGATATCAAAATAGAACCAGAGCACGAATCACTGTCACCCTCTTATCAGGATTCTGTCGGAAGCGACACTCATCAAAATAATATGAATGACATTTGCAATGAGGATCATTCAATTGACATCAAACACGAGCCACTTGTAGTCCACTGTAATATAATTGAACCAGAAAAACATCACCAGTCGAAAAAGGTATTTTTTACATCTGGCATGAAAAGTCATTGTCATTGTTGTATTTTAAAAATTCAGATATTAATTTTTGACGAATAATTAAACAAATATTAATTGGTCACCAAATGTAAATAACAAAATTTCGAGGCTAAAACTTTGAATCGTGCAAATAACATATGTAATAATAGTGCAAAAAACATATGTATATAGGTTGATAACATATATGAGAACAGTAATAATAGTTCTGTGCTTTTTAATTTTTCGTTTCTCGCCATCAATTTCGAGGCCCTTTTTATACAATTCAATTAATAGTTCTTGAATTATTATAATCATTTAAAAATGTTCATATGTGACAGTGGTATTTTGAGCAACATATCTATTAAAAAAAGAAATGAAAGAAAGCATTGAATCAGGTGTGATTTTAAATATTGTTTGATTACAGATGTAACTGTCATTATTGCTGAACTTTCGTTTCCTTTGACTCAAATTCGTTTATTATGACTTTAAAACTAGAAATACTGAATAAAGACAGTTAAAATTATAACAATATTCAATGATGACAAACCTTCTTTTTTATTCTGCTCTAGTTAATAATAATTAAAAGTAGCAAGGCCGATACGATTTTTAATCTGTCCTCTCATTTTTCGTTACAGCTAAACATTAAACTACATTCTCGAAAAAAGACTTTCAAATGTGACCAATGCAGTTTTAAAACAGCGTGGTCAAGAGCTTTAAAAACGCATAAAATGGCACACACTGGAGAAAAGCCTTTCAAATGTGACCAATGCAATTATGAAACAACTCGTTCTAGTGATTTAAAAACTCATACAATGTCACACACTGGAGAAAAGCCTTTCAAATGTGACCAATGCAATTATGAAACAACTCGTTCTAGTGCTTTAAAAACTCATAAAATGTCACACACTGGAGAAAAGCCTTTCAAATGTGACCAATGCAATTATGAAACAACTCGTTCTAGTGCTTTAAAAACTCATAAAATGTCACACACTGGAGAAAAGCCTTTCAATTGTGACCAATGCAGTTATCAAACTGCTCAGTCTGGTGACTTAAAAACGCATAAAATGGCACACACTGGAGAAAAGCCTTTCAAATGTGACCAATGCAGTTTTAATACAGCATGGTCAAGAGCTTTGAAAACACATAAAATGTCACATACTGGAGAAAAGCCTTACAAATGTGACCAATGCAGTTTCAAAACAGCATGGTCAAGAGCTTTAAAAACTCATAAAATGTCACACACTGGAGAAAAGCCTTTCAAATGTGACCAATGCAATTATGAAACAACTCGTTCTAGTGATTTAAAAACTCATACAATGTCACACACTGGAGAAAAGCCTTACAAATGTGACCAATGCAGTTTCAAAACAGCATGGTCAAGAGCTTTAAAAACACATAAAATGTTACACACTCAAGAAAAGCCTTTCAAATGTGACCAATGCAATTATGAAACAACTGGTTCTAGTGCTTTAAAAACTCATAAAATGTCACACACTGGAGAAAAGCCTTTCAATTGTGACCAATGCAGTTATCAAACTGCTCAGTCTGGTGACTTAAAAACGCATAAAATGGCACACACTGGAGAAAAGCCTTTCAAATGTGACCAATGCAGTTTTAAAACAGCATGGTCAAGAGCTTTGAAAACACATAAAATGTCACATACTGGAGAAAAGCCTTACAAATGTGACCAATGCAGTTTCAAAACAGCATGGTCAAGAGCTTTAAAAACACATAAAATGTTACACACTCAAGAAAAGCCTTTCAAATGTGACCAATGCAATTATGAAACAACTCGTTCTAGTTATTTAAAAACTCATACAATGTCACACACTGGAGAAAAGCCTTTCAAATGTGACCAATGCAGTTATCAAACTGTCTATTCCAGTTCATTTAAAAGGCATAAAATGTCACACACTGGAGAAATTCCTTTCAAATGTGACCAATGCAATTATAAATCAACTACGACTGGAAATTTAAAAACACATAAAATTTCACACTCTGGAAAAAAGCTTTTCAAATGTGACCAATGCAGTTTTAAAACAGCATGGTCAAGAGCTTTAAAAACGCATAAAATGGCACACACTGGAGAAAAGCCTTTCAAATGTGACCAATGCAATTATGAAACAACTCGTTCTAGTGCTTTAAAAACTCATAAAATGTCACACACTGGAGAAAAGCCTTTCAAATGTGACCAATGCAATTATGAAACAACTCGTTCTAGTGCTTTAAAAACTCATAAAATGTCACACACTGGAGAAAAGCCTTTCAAATGTGACCAATGCAATTATGAAACAACTCGTTCTAGTGATTTATAAACTCATAAAATGTCACACACTGGAGAAAAGCCTTTCAAGTGTGAGCAATGCAATTATGAAACAACTCTGTCTATTCGTTTAAAAACTCATAAAATGTCACACATTGGAGAAAAGCCTTTCAAATGTGATCAATGAATTTATGAAACAAATCGGTCTAGTAATTTAAAAACTCAAACTATCGCACGCTGCCGAATTAACCTGATAAATGTGGCTATACATCTGCACAGAAGGCACATTGAAACATCCAATAACTATCGCAAACTGGGGGGAAACCGTTCCATTGTTACTAATGTGATTATAAATCTGCATGGCGTTCAATTTTAAAGACCCACATCTTTAACAACACATTTTGTAATAAAAATAATAAAACATTTTTAGTACTTTTTCCACATAAAATTTATTAGATCAGGACCGGTTAGACATAAATTTTTACCTTACTCTAATTTATTAAACGAACAGGTTTATTTGCATCATCACCTTTGTTATATCCGTTTCATTAATCCAATTCTAACCTATGTTAACTGCTCTTCTATATTATTTATATGTTTTTCAAAATTTATTCCTTTTGTAAGAATTGAATGGTTTTTAAAAATGTCTTTTTCAGAATCTTCATTACTGCTGATTTTGTTGAAGTACATCATTGCTTGGAAACGGGAAAAACACCAAATCATTATTAGGATATTTACTTTAGTAATGTAGTGTTTCACTTTGTGTAAAAATTTCCCAAATTTTAATTGTGTTTATAATTGATATCGTTTGCCACTTAGATTTATTATTCTTTGATGATAATTTTTTAATTGTTATGGGTGTTAAGCATTTTAATTTTGTGTAATTATAATGTAATTTTCTAATCCTTTAAATTGTTAATAGTTGCTTACACCTTTTTATTTCAATTTAAATTTGTATTAATATCACTGTTTATATATTTTTCTTATCAGTTGATAATGCTCGCGATGAGCGAAACCGGTCCTGATCTAATAAATTTTATGCGGAAAAAGTACTAAAAATGTTTTATTATTTTTATTATAATGCCATTCCACCAAGTATTGACAGTGAACACCTTAAAAGTGAACACATTTTGTTTCAAAATAATGAATTGAATGTTTGAATGAGTGGAATGATGTGTTTTGTAGTCTGCTATGCATTTTTGTTTATCATCGGAGAAAGCTAACCGTAAGGTAAATGCTTTCATATTTTTTTGTTGCAAATAAAAAACTTTTTGTCTCTTAATCTGTCTCTTCACCCTGATATTTATTTTGAAATGTCATATTCAACTTTAAATAGTTTTGTATAATGTTTATTCTTTGTTGATTGCGAATGCCTAATAAATAAACTACATGAACCAAAGTGACTTGTTTTTCGGGTGCCACATTTTCACATAGCGACGTGACAACTACATCATCATTTTTATTGATTTTTCAATACGAATTTTCTTGGAAAAAATTACATTCATACAGATAACCAGTTTAAGCGTCACAACGAGCCCATACTATGTGGCACCTTTCAATAGGCTTTGAGGCAAAAACTTTTTTGAAGAATTCTTTACTTTAAATTTTATCATCGATTCATCAATTTTCATATGTAAAGATTCAATAACATTTTCCCTAAAGGATTTTCTCAGGGTTTGAAGCACCGGTCAAATTTTATCATACAGTTGTCCTCGGGGTATAGCAGATGAATTATTGGTGAAATAAAGAGGTAGGTCGATTATGCCTTAATAGGCACATCACTCCTGCATATCAATCGTTGTCCAGTTTTGGGATCTTTCTCGCTCGGCATAACCATTTGTCCTCTGGACCAAAAGTTCTAAAAGCTCAGTCGAAAACAGATCTCTTAAATGATCAAGCGGCTGGGTTTTGTGGGTGTATTGTTCAGTTGTTTTCATAATGTCTTTATCAAAGTTCACGTTGCAAGTTATCTCTATTTCATTTTTCCACCCTCGCTTCTTTTCTTCCACCTGTCGGTCAGCTTCAAGCACAGCAGTAGAATTTTCTTCTTGCATAACTTGTGCACAAATGAGATTTTCACGCTGTTCTAACCCATCTGGAGTTAGGAAAATCTCTGTTTGTGTTGTCCCAGCCGGAGTGTTGTCATGTTCATGATTGGACACTGATTGAATTTGGTGTAGTCGAATGTCTGTGTTCCACTCCATATCTTCTTCGTCTGACGAGTCCACCAGCTTCTTCGCTTCTTCGCATCTTTCTCTTATTTACGTTGCGCCAAAGGTCGCTTTGAATTCTAAAAGAAATAAAGTAAGAATAACTCGAAAATACTGAATTTACTGGAGAAATACGCCAACAGGCACATTGAATATAACATATCACAATTCAATCACATCGTGTTCTTATCGAACAAATGGTTATGAATTACCCAAATATATCTAATAAAAATTTCTGAAACATATCTCAAATATGAATCGATTTTTTAAAAAGAAATGCTAGCAATTGTATGCTACCGATGCACGAAAACAGTTGGTGCGAAAACTTGCTAACTTTAAACAAGCGTCAAATAAAAACTGTTAAGTGATTAAAATATCTGATTGTCAAAATGACACTCATCGTTTTTGTGCAATGAAAAAAAAGCAAAGCATGCAAATAATTGCATAGAAATACTGCAAACGAATTTTCTCTCATAAAACACTTTTTTTCTAGATTTATTACCACTGCGATCGGTCGATGTACTGAAACTTCGTTTTTGACATCATTTTGGTCGATTTCAATGTCATCAAACGAAGCTGGCGACGTTTTTTGTTAATAATCCATCAATGGACGCAGTAAAGAAGCCGAGTTTTGAGCATCGGGAATCTAAAAAGTGTTTGTTAATTTTACAAATTTATTAATTACTCTGTTCTTAAGTTAGGACGAGAAATTATCTTGTTTCGTATAACAGTTTCCCAACTCTCTCGTTTGATAATACTTTTTTTGAAAATCACTTCGACTCCACAAAACTAGTTAAATATTTTTAATTGAGCTTCAGATACTTGAAAAAGAAGTCCTCTAAGCTTGATTGCGCCTGGAGCTTTCCAGTTGCCTAAGCCGTCAATGATATTTGGGCTTTTGATATTTGAATGTTCGTAGTATTTAGATTCTGGCTCTTTATTTCGGTGCATCTTAACGTTTTCTGTGAGTCGCACCCTCTTTGATCTAAAAAAAAATTTCTCGCACCCCCTTAAAATTTATTTACGTATCTGTGATACATTTTGATATATCTATGTCAAAATTGAAACTTCTCTCGCAGCACTACAGTACGTCCTCGACTAACGCGATTTCGGACTTACGCGATTTTCAAAAATTTGCATTTTTTATTTTGCTGATCTTCATTTCTTTGCGGTGTTTGTTTACATTAATTAGCATACGGGAGTACAAAAGAAAGAAAAAACAACACCAGCACGCATGTGACCATGTGACTAAAGTCACCGGTGAAGACTTAGGGGGGCTGCGAATTTTATCAAGAGCTTAGCGAATATCATAAAAGATGACGGCTATCTGCCGCAACAAATTTTTAACGTAGACGAAACGGGATTATATTGGAAAAATGCCAGACCGCTCATATATATCCTAACTAGAAAAATCTATGCCAGGTTTTAGGATGTCTAAAGATAGATTTACACTTTTACTTGGTGGACGTTCAACGGCGGATTGTAAAATCAAGCCACTCTTAATTTACCACAGCGAAAACCCAAGGGCCTTGAAAATTATCACAATACCTACATGTACGGACAGTATTCCAAGATGATTTCGCTTTTTGTCATCGTGCAAAATCTATCACTTCATGATTTTTTCTGGCCTTCAAAAAAAATATTTTACAAATAAATGTGGTATAAATATTTTTATCTATCACTTGGGCGAAAAATTACCAAGAAAATTTAGGCATAAAGAGCTTTTTATGGCCAGGTAACAGCCCTGATCTCAACATCATTGAGAATTTCTTGTCGATAATGGGCAAAGAAATTGCAGACCTTAACACCTCCATGCCCGTGATGAATTCATAGATAGTTGAGCCATCAAAACATTCAATATTTCTCTCAATATTGTCAATAAGTATTTATCATTTTAGGTATTCCTATAAAAAATAGTTTTACATCCAAGTATATAATTATAAAATCAAAAATATTACGTCTACTGCACAAAATTATCGGTTTTGTGGTTTACTGATCAATTTATCGATCTTTGAGTGGAAGAATGCGATAGAAATATACGAGCTTACGTTTGATAGAATAACAAGCATCTCAAATTGTTAGAGCGAGAACAGTAAAGAGAGAACGCAATTTTTTCATATTTGCATTTAAATAGAAGCAACATGTTTCAAGGGTTTCTAAAATTGAATAGTGTAAAAAATTCCTTCCACGCAAACACTGTGCAATAGTTGCGCCTGCAAATGTGTTTTCGTATTTTATGATAGGAAATATTTTGTTTGTTAACATGGGGAGAGCCATCAAATAATAACGCTTAAAGCTGGCTGTATATTTTAAAACATTTTTGAGATTTGCAATAAAAATAATTAGACTGTCATAAAAGTTGTCGCTTAAAATTATATAAGTTGTAAATATATGCCGACATTTCTTTGCGACTTATTTGGACATAAAGAACAGTTTTTTCTATATTTTGCAAACGCATTATGACAACTGAAAGCAAAAAAATATGTTGTTGTTGAATATTTATTGCAAACGACGAAAAAACAGCGCTGCTCAGATACAATTGTATTTTTACTCTACTTTTGTAATCACTTGTTGCATAAAAGTCGCTTTATTAATTATTAACTTTGGGCATGTAATTTTAATTTAATATTAACAAATAGCAAGCTCCAATAAAATATTTCAAGAAAATAAAACGGTCAATAATGATTTTTGTCCATAGCTTTATTCCACAAAATATTCAAAGTCTGTAAAACTTTATTTAAGTAATAAGTTAATGTAAAATTATATCCACGAAAACACCAATTTAAAACCTAATAAATCAATAAAAAATGGTTAATAATCTTTCCTTTTTACTTTGTTTTATTATATGTAATAATTAATATGTCTTCAAAATCTCCATAAAACATTTCAGAGAATGTCTAAATAACAATAAAAAATATTCTGGACTGTCCAAGCAGCTGTATGATAATTTTGGTTTTGTCGGCTCACGTCCAACGTCCGCCTTTTGTCAGTCATACCTACCCCGGCTATTGCTTATGGCCAATAGGGTACACTTCTTGTATTTGTCTTCAGACCTTTGTTGGACTCCACATATGCAGCACGGTCGAGGCATAACTTCGAGGATGAGTTTCGAACATGAAGCATTGATAATAATTTTGTTTGATTAAAGTTGATTTTATGTGCTTATTTAAGCATTTATAAATAAAATGAGGGCGAAAATGAGACCTAGAATATATTTTTAAGCATATATACATTTTTTAAAATATTTTTTAGCTTCTTAGGTTTAAATACTGTCAATAAACAGTGACACTGAGATGTCATCTTGGCAGCAACCGTGATTTTTTAGGATGGCATGTTACGGGTTAAGCCCAAAACAATAAATGAATTGAAAATAGCTATTTAAAGTGTTTAGAATAACCAAAAAAAGGTTAATTATTTTTTAAAAAAAGTAAGTAAAAAGTAAAGTAAGTAAGTGCCATGGCGAATAAGCACCCCAATGAAAGATAAAGTGGGAATTTTATATTTATTTGAATAAAAATCATTAAAAAAAACATGGATTTTTTTAAAATGCATTTTAAAATTTCGTGGATGCTCATATGTATCAATAATTAACAATTGATAAAAAAAATCGCATATTTAAATTATAAAATATTTAATAAATACAAAAATTTGTTAATTCTACTACCTGGGCTATCATTAGTTCATTGTTAGCTATTAAAAATTGTGTCAAAGGTAAAACTGTTACATACGCTAAACGGTAAACATGCCTACACATATTTGCAATGATATTTATTAAGATACTAGCAAGTACCCGGCATGTGTTGCAATGCCACTCAAAGAAAGAACGTGTTTGTGTTCAATTCTGTTTATTGAAGTGCTTTTGTATATCTCTTGTTTTTCCGTTTTGTGCGTATACGAATAGATCTGATGGTTTTCCAACGGGTTTGCAGGCCACATACAGCTGTCCATGTGAGAAGCAAAGATTTTCTAATTTTAGTCCACAGCCTTGTAGCGATTGTACCTGTGCTATGTTGATGGTCATTGCAAATGCGAGTCGTATCGGAAACAGCAAACATTTAAATTCAAATGGCATATCTGTTAGAATCATTGAGATGCTTGGCAACAGTACATTTTCCCCTTTAAATTTTTTTAGCTTCAATGATATTGTGCATTATCTTCAAGTCTGGTACCGTTGCAAAGTGGTGGATTTATATTTCGGAGAAGAATGATAGGTACGCCAATTTTCAATGTTAAAACTTGTGACGGCATGGCTGGCAAATCAAGTGAGTTTAAGAATTCAGAAGAATTTATTGCGATATTTTTGGGAAAACTTTTTGAATCAATTCTCTTATTGTTTTTGTAATTTTACAGAAGTTTGCTGGCAATGTAATACATTGTGTGGATTCATCTGTTTCTAATTTTTCATTCCCAATATCCAACAATTATTTTGCGAAAAGTTCAGCGGATGTCTCATATTGTAGTTCTACACGCATGCTGGCCTCGAAAGCCAATGTATAATTATTTTAATAATAAAAAAACCATAGAACTAAGAATTACCCATCTCAAAAATTAAGCTTAGTGTTCCGTTAAAATTTCCGGAGTTGCAAAGTGTTCCATCTCAGAATAAGTTTGGGAAGCCCTGCTCTAGGACGTGAAACGATAAAGTTCGTAAAAGAAGTTTGGTGGGGTAGTATTCTTTTAAGGAATTATCAAAAGGGAAGAATTTTGTTATTTTGAAATAATAATATTTTAGAAATGTCTTATGCAGCTAGTATGATTTTTCAAATTTAATGTGATCATCATAAAGAATTTCGACTGGAGGTGCTTGATGGAAATTAAATGTCAAATTTGTTTGTTTAATTTATTTAGTTTGAAGAAATTTTTCCTTCGACAAAATTATTAGTTAATAATCTTTGGACGACTTTATCACTTCAACCTCTTTTTGGTTGCCTTTCAAATTGACACCGATGGTTGCCTGTATTAGCAAAGAAATATACTGTCAGAAAATAACTATCAAAAGGAGAAATATTTAATTTCAATAAACGATGTTCTACCCAACAAAGAAGTCTAAGAAATGAAGACACTTTGGTTCATGTAGATGATTTATTAGGCATTCGCAATCAACAAAGAATTAACACTTGGCAAATATATTTAAAGTAGAAAATAACATTTTAAAATAAATAACGGGGTTAAGTGACAGATTAAGAGAAAAAAAGTGTTTTATTTGCAACAAAAAAATATGATAACATTAATTAACAGTTAGCTTTCTCCGATTATGAAATGAATTATGTATTCACTCTCGGACGGAAAGCTGATATCGCTCAGACTTAAGGCGTCAACGATAAAATAGACAGTTATTAAACATCGCCTGCTGTGGCCCAGTTGGTTAGAGCTTGCTCTACCGATCACGCAGGTCTGGGTTCGATTCCCGGTCAAATCAGTAGTTTAAAGAATTATTCAATTCAAATATTGGTTGTTTTTTATGTCAATTGACATTATTTTCCTTTGATAACTGGATGTAGAAATAGCGATTCGACAACCACTAGTCCTGTTCTGACCTTATTCCTGTTTCCCTACAACTCACTTTGGAAAGGAGTGAAGTTGAGCAACAAACAATTCTCGTAGAAAAAACTCTCGACTCTTTCTATCCCCAATGATCAATTTCATATAAAGAATCTCATTCTTTGATAACTTACTTAAGCAAGCGATTTCTGTAGATAGGCTGTTCTCAAAGTTCACCGCTTAAAAATATTAATCGCGTCAAGAATATAAAATCATATTTCAATGGTTTCTTGGATTCAGATTAATTTCACATCGATCACACCCGAATGGATTCTCGCCCGTTAGTGAAAGCATATGGGGTGTTGAACTAAAATGCGTTGCAGACTTCAAAACACATTCAAAGGTTTTTTACCAGTATGTATTGTTTTGTGAATATTTAAATTTAAGCGCCATGCAGATTTATAACAACATTGGTCACATTCAAATGGTTTCTCGTCAGTGTGTGATATTTTATGAACTCTCAATTGTGCACTTGTTGCAGTTTTAAAATTGCATTGATCACAATCGAACGGTTTCTCGTCGGTGTGTGATATTTTATGAACTTTAAATTGTGCACTTTTTAAATTACATTGATCACAATCGCACGGTTTCTCGTCAGTGTGTGATATTTTATGAACTTTTAATTGTGCACTTGTTGCAGTTTTAAAATTACATTGATCACAATCGAACGTTTTCAGGTCAATATGAGTTAGTTTGTGGGTGTCCAAATAAGTTTTACATAAAAATTTATAATTACATTTATCACATTCAATAAGTTTTTTGTCAGTATGTGATAGTTTATGGCGTTTTAAGTGTGACATCTTCGCAGTCTTATAATCACATTGATCACATTTAAATGGTTTCTCGCCAGCGTGCGATAGTTTATGGGTTTTTAAAGCTGACTTGCATGCAGATATATAATCACATATACCACATTCAAATGGTTTCGCGTTAGTGTGTGATATTTTATGAACTTTTAATTGTCCACGCGTTGCAGTTTTAAAATTACATTGATCACAATCAAAAGGTTTGTCGCCAGTATGCGTTAGTTTATGGTAATTAAAATAGATTTTCCTTAAAGATTTATAATCACATTTATCACATTCAAACAGTTTCAAGCCAGTATGCGATAGTTTATGGCGTTTTAAGTGTGACTTCCACCCAGTTTCATAGTCACATTGATCGCATTTAAATGGTGTCACGCCAGTGTGCGAGAGTGTATGGGTTTTTAATTCCGACATCTTTACAGATTTATAATCACAATGATCACACTTAAATGATTTTTTACCATCATGCGTTTGTTTATGGATTTTTAAATACCAGCTCTTTTTTGATTTATAATCACATTGATCACAAGCAAATGATTTGTCGTCTGAATGCGTAATTTTATGGTGTTTTAAATTGGTTTTCGATGCAGATTTGTTGCAACATTGATCACATTCAAACTGTTTCTCGCCAGTAAGCGATAGTTTATGCGTTTTCGAATTTTTACGCCATGCAGATGTAAGTCCGTCTTGAGAATGCAAACCTTTTTTCCGAGGGTCAGTTTGAAGACGACGAGTCGCACCCCGGTTATGTTTCATACTTGATGTCGATTTGTGATACATGATTTTATGCATTGATAGTAAAAAGAGCGATGCAAACAATTTCATACAAAAACTGCAAACGAAGTTTCTCCCATGAAACACTTTCTTTTGTAGATTTATCACCACCACAATCGGTCGATAACCCAAGACTTCATATTTGACATTAGTTTCGACGATATCAATACCATAGACCGACAGCGGCGATGTTTTCTGCGAATAATCTAATGATGGACACAGCGAAGAAGAGCTTTCGGCAGCAAAAATCTAAAAAAAATTGTAAGTAAATGTCATAATATAATAATTTTTTGACCTTTTGTTAATGTGAGTAATTAACAAGTTCCTCGGTTTTCTTGGAAAGATATTGGCGAATTTTTCGTGAAAACAATTATATTTTTATATACTGTATTAACCCTTTGCATACGGGCAATCGCTTTTGCGACGATCGTTTCCCATGCGAAAAGATCGGGGAGTCGCTTTTGCGACGATTGGTTGGTGTCATATTACGTGGCTTAATGAACGTATATTTATGCGAATATCATTTAATATTTTTGGTGAATATATGACTAATGATTGTTAAATACATAAATTAACTTATTTTAAAACATTTTTTTTACTTTAATTCATTCTTTTAATGATTATAAAAAGACAATTTTTTTATTACAAATTTTTTTTGTAATCATTTTTTTCACTTTAACTTTTAAAATTAAACAAACACTTTCTAGATTATTTTCTTTAACTTATGTATAGTTTCTGAAAGGATCTTGTTTTTTTACGTAATACACGTGGAAAATTGACAATCAGTTTTAATTCCTGCTGTATTGATTGAACTGCTGCAATCAAAATATTTTGGAAAGAGCTAAGCGAATAAAATATATGCATTTTGCAACAATAAAAACGTTGAAAGGTTGAATGTAATATAAAAATAACTATGCACTGATGATTTCTTAAAAAATATTTTATCGAAATGCATTTCTCAATAGCATTTATTATTTGACGGGGAAAGTGGTGTAATTGATTTCATACGACGATAGTCAATATGTATACATAGAGTCGCAATGTATCTGTACTGCTATTTTTTTAAAATTCTATGTCCGCTCCCAATAGAAGCGGACTCAATGTGGAGCATATGGCTTCTTTATGAAGGTATCTCAAAATTTGTTTTTCTACGAGAACTGATTGTTATTCAGTCGCTTAACCTCTCCTTTCCTAAGAGAGTAGTAGGAAAAAAGTATAGGGCTAGGACAGGACTAGTATTTAGCTGATCGCTCTCACTACACCCAGTTATTGAAGGATTGGAAGGGTGAGAGAGAATTTGTAGACATCACAAACACCCATGCCTTCGAACAGAAATCGATAAATCAATCGAAAAAATGCTGTTTGTACTGGGGCTCGAGTTTGTGAGATTCGGCGTGGAAGCCGAAAACGCTTACCACTGCGCTGTAGGACCCGACAAAACTGCTATACTTCTAGGTTAATTGATTTTAAAAATAATAAATTAAATTTGTGATTCGGTTCTGCAGTGCAGCGGTCAACGTCATCTACTTCCGAGACGCTTGGTTCGAAACACATTTCAAACAATTTATCATTTTTTTCTAAGGCAAGGATGTTTGTGATGTCTGAAGATTCCTTCTTACCCTTCCAATTCTAAAATTACAGGGCGTAGTGAGAGTAATTAGCTGACCTGTAATTTGTAATCTGTTTTCTCTCCGAAAAAGATTGCTTGAACATCTGAGGCAGTTCTAATAGAAAAAAATGGTTGGGAGCTGACATGATTAAAAATAAATGATTTTTAGCAGTATCTAACAACGTCTCAAAAAAAGTATTGGCGGCTTCCCCAACCTTCATAGTATGAATAAATAAAATGAAATATTTATACAGAAATTTTCGAAAATTCAAGTTACAATATGTATACGTTAAAATTAAATTTGCCTAAGGACCGCACATACATGCAAACATTATACAATATTTTTTTTTATTATTACAACGAATTTCATACCTATTAATATTTTTAGTACAATAAATAATTTGAATGCAGAGGTAATTTGAAAGCATTCAATCGGGGTAATTGAAAAAAAATAATACCACAACTAGATGTGAAAAAAACACGCATTGAGTCAACAAAAAAATCAGACACATCAAAAGAATTTGCATTTGAATTTGCAAAACGATATTGGCTTAGTACTAGTTTTAAAATCTCTGGTGTAAAGTTTATATGATGATTTCGGCTAAGCATGCACCAAATACAATGACACATAAAGAGATAAATATAAATAATATTTCAATCCGAGGACTTGCAGAACAAAATTATGCATTTCATAAAATTTACATGGCTCAAAATATTGGGAATTCACTTCGCAATAAAAGTGCTTTCTTTATTTTTGTAAAAATCACTGCTTGAAATCTGGATATTTCGGATGTGGAGAGTTTTACTTCAGATTGTTTTCGTCGACAGTGAAATTTGGACGTTTCATAGTTTGAAAGTTTTTTTATATAACAAATATGTATAATACAGGGCTGTGGAGTCGTGTAAAAAAAAGGCGGCTCCGACTCCGACTCCAGCTTTAAAATAATGAACGAATCCGACTCCGAGGATTTTTTTCAAAATTTATTTTTAAAATTTATTTATATAATATGTGTAACCATTACATGATCTGTAGGCAGCCAAGCATGTAATGGCAACACTTTGTACTATTTTGTTTGAATACACTTCATTAAAAATATTTTTCAAAAAAGACTCCGGTCAAAATACCGCGACTCCGTGACTCCGACTCCACAGCCCTGGTATAATACCCATAATGCCAAATCATTCTCATGGTTGAAGAAAATCATACAGTGACGTCATCCAGCCGAAAATACGCTGATAATTACAATTGTGGAACAGATTTTAGTAAAATTTTAATGACACTTCACCTTTGCCCATTCTATTTAACGATTTATTATGACTCGAGCATTTTCACCTAAAATCAGTTGAAGCTATTTCTTGAATCAATCTTTTTTTAATGCTCAATTGTTGAACATGATAACCATTGAAATAAATAAATATGCTTATACTAGGCTCCATTCAAATAAGATGAAATAATGAAATCCGATAACTGCATATCAAATCAAAGCGTTTATAGCAGTTATTTTGGAAATGAGCATTACATGACAACATAAATAATCATAAATCTTGTTGGACTAAAAAATCCCGCGAAATATAAATATCGATGTCCTAGTTTTATAAAACGATAAGTCAAAAATTTTATGTTTTGAGTTATATTACCTCTTTATATTCGAATACATCTTCTATAGATTCACAAAAGAACATCTAGAAAAAAATACTAGTTTTCTCCCGGTCGGCAAAAGTTGGCATAATGGAAATAAAGAAATATAAACAATATCTCGGTTACATGTATAATATATACGATTCGAAATATCATTTTATGGTTTTGTCAATGTTTCAATAAATTTGAACTGAAATGAGATAAATAACAAAATGATTCACTAAAGATATGAGACAAACAATAAATATCACTTTTCTACAACTCAATTTAGATGTGTCAAAACATTGGTCAGCCAACCATATCTCAAAGCTAACAATTTTTAGTTGTAGCAGTATGGAACTAAGCCATCGATATATGTAAATATCAATTCGGAGTCGGAGTCTTAGTCGCTTTCAATTTAAAGCCGAAGTAGGAGTCATTTGTTATCCGACTTAACAGCCAGTAATAAAAGCGTTGAAAGAATGGTAAAACGCATCGGTGGGCTGCCAATACGCTAGCAAAAGGTACGCCTAATCACAGATATATTCGCAGTGTTCTGTTCAATGGGCAGATTTCTTTATCAATACCTACAATTTTACACAATAAATATTAAAACAATTAATTTTTACTATACTTAAATTAAGTAACGATACGTAATATACCGTAAAATTATTAATATCTATAGCTAAAAAATGAAATTACCTACCTCAGATTGCAAGAGTGAAGAGTTATAAGATGGACGCAGAAATAGGTACTATTTCTTTCAGTCAAACGTTATACTGAAACCGTTGTAGATAATAAATATATGGGTCATAAATTGCAGTTAAGTACTGATTGAGCCAGAAAATAGTATTTTTCATAATTTAACAAAGGGCTCGCTGACCCAACTTAAAACTATCAAAGGGCTCGCCCGGGCCCCTGCGAGCCGCCTCCAGCCCACCCCTGGTGGGACGGTTAAAGTATATTTCCATAAAGATTGATAAAGGTTTGCATCCAATTTACATTGAGGACAATAAATAAAGCATGTTTGTGTTTTTTTTGTTGCGAAATAATATAATCCTTTAAGAAAAAAAACGTAATAGTTTTTTAGTGATACGATAATAGTCCAGGTAATTTTTAAGTGATTTTACATAAAGATAATATGATTTCATTTTGTAAAATAATCATAATATAAATTATAGTTTATAATTTTATCAGTAATATATGAATTATGATGTAATTTGAGACAAAAACGAAAGACGCTACATGATCTTACGTGACGTTTATTCCTCTTTATGATTGTATTATTATGAGGAGTATGGGATCAAATACGCCCAAATTCAGTTAAGAGAAAAAAATTAAATATCGCTATAATATTGGAGTACTGATTCGAAAGAACAGAATAAAATTTTTAACGTCGCCAAAAACCTCTTAGTTTCAAATAAATTAAGGGTTTAAATATGACCTAATAATCAAAACTGTCTTAGTTTTTTATAAGAAAAGTGTGTTTTTCTACGTCCAGGAAAAGGTGGATCTGGTCATTTTCGATCCAAAACTCCTCGTGATTTTTTTATGATGATACTAACGACAATCCATACTATTGATTAGCATAATTGTTAAATACATTTTATTCTCTTATACAACATATATTTGGAGTGAAAGTTGAATTTAGGGTATGAGAAAAACGTTTTTTTGATTTCATCGCTTATTATTATTTATATCAAGTCAGATAATTATTCAATTTACTATAAATTCGCGTAGATAATATTGATCTTAGCACGTTATAAAAAAAATTGATAATATGTATTAAAAATTTTGAGATTTACGTTAGTTTTTCCAAAACACTGGAAAATTCCCATTTTCTTACCCGTTTTTTTCGCACATACCTACGAAATTTCGCCCGTAACCAAAGGGTTAATATCTATTTTTCAAACTGGTCGAATATCGGCTTCCAAAGTACTTAAAGTCAGTTTATGTTTAAAACTCGATGATTTTTTGGACAACACATTGTTGCAGACTACGGTTTCTCAACCAGGAGCTAAACGGCCACCATAGGGAGCACGGCGAGTTCTTAAAAGACTAGAAAAAAAATAATTTTAAGGGGAGCCACAGCAGAGTTTTGGGGGGGGGGGAACTTGCGAATCCTGGAAGAGCTAAAATTTTTTAATTATTAGATTTAAATAGTTCGAATTATGTACATTCACACAGATTTTGTCACTAACGACCCGGGTTTTGCCTTTCGGCATCTTCAGGCGTTCAAGTGCACGGACGACCTTGAACTGACGCTTAGTAAATGAATGTTTTGTGTTTATATAATAAACGAGTTTAAAGCCATTGCTGGCGAAAAACGGCGAACCCATTTGAGCCAAACTGAGTGTGTTGTGTTTTTTTGAGTAGGAATGCCCACATCAGGTTCATCCGTGCACTTGATCGCCTGAAGATTCCGAAAGACGAAACCCGGGTTGTTAGTGATAAAATCTGTGTGAATGTACATAATTTGAACGATTCAAATTTAATATTGAAATTTCACTAAGCATCTTCGTAAATAATTTGAAATTATTAAATCCTCAAACAGGTATGGGGGCTGCAGAAAAATATGAGACTCGAAGGGGCCAAAGGATCAAAAAGTTTGAGTAACTTTGTAAAAGATAACCTATTTCTCCAAGTGATGATTAAATTCGAAAATAGATTTGTTGGTTTAAAAATCTTACCGTAAGAACTTAAAATTTGGCATTTGTTTCACAGCATGCGCACTTTAGTTTTGTTTTAATATCTGTCATCATTATGGTTCATGAAAATCATAACAAATGACATAAAAATATTTTTAAAAATAAGCTTTGATTAAAGTGTACTAAAAAGGTAAAAATAGTTCCGATATCTATTCCTTCAAAATTATTCCCTCGTCTGAGCAACATCCTGACCACATGACACTCTTCAGCACAGTCAGTCGGATCGTTGACTCTCCAGAGAATTGGGAAACGAACCATCTCTCACATTCTACTATCGCTAGTAGTCGACGGTAGATAAGAGTTATTAATTTCGGAATAATTGTCTCATATGACTAAAAGTAAAAGCGCGCGGCGAAAGTATTTATCTAAAACTTAATTTACAATATATTATCAAGTAAATTTAAGACGGGCGAAACCGCGAGACGCTTAACGAGCCGCGTTTTGTGCATCACTGGCTTAAATAGTAGCAAAGATGGTGCAACTAGGGCATCCAATCCCGGGATCCCGTTCAATTTTCTGATCCCGAAATCCCGGGATTGAGATGGCCGCGATCCCGGGATTTCGGGATTGGGAAATTTTGAGCAAATTCTCGAAATTGGCAAATTGAAGATTTCAAATTCCTCGGTGAGCTAAAAAAAAAAAACGAGTTTCTGTGAGATTCTGGGAAAAAGTATACCAAATCGGAGATTTCAAATTCTTCGGTGAGCTAAAAAAAAAAAAAAAAGAGTTTCCGTGAGATTCCGGGAAAAAGTATAGCAAATTGAGGATTTCAAATTCCTCGGTGAGAAAATCTCAATCCCGGGATTCAAAATAAATCAATCCCGAAATCCCGGGATTGGAAAAAGGCTTAGTGATTGAATACCCTAGGTGCAACCTTTTTGTCTCATGTTTTCCTTTCATTAAACTAACGTTAGCTTCCACCATATATGAATTGCAGACACCAATCTATCTGTTTGATGGAATACTTGATTACCCCTTACCGGTGGTAATTGCATTTAATCGCCAAATAGTAATATGTTGATACCACCAAAAAATTCATCGCTGTTCTTCAATTGTCTAAATCGGGGGTCGATTGTGCGCAGCATTTCATAAGGAACCAACTATGGAAATCTCATCGATGAACAAAAACTAAACAGTTTTCCATTATTGGTTTCTGTTTTTAAATACATACCAATCTGCATCGATATTACATGTATCCCGTTTATCCTTAAGTCGAATTTGTCCTCGTCTAAAATTCGGTCAAACTATTTCAGTGATTAGAATTTTTTGAATTTTGTAATGTTCCATTGGCAAAACAGATAACTGTTTTATAGACGCATGTCACCGCATTTTTGTATGTTCAATCGACAGTTAAAGATTCGATATCCTGCACTTATATTCCATAACAAATTATCGTTTTAAAGCATAATCTTATAAAAAAATATAGCGCTATAATAATAAATTGTATTGAGACCGATTAATGCTTACGTAAAGGCGTGAGATCATTTCAAAACTACTGACGTTTGCTTTAAATTTTGACATTTCAAAAATCCCGACAGCAGGGTCACGCCTTGGCAACTAACAGAGCAAGTTAAGAAAAATCTTAAGCTTCAAGGTTAAGGATATCACAGCGAAAGTATTTTTTTATAAAGAATTTATCGTACGACAATGTAATTAAACAAAACATCCCGAAATTCATTCAACACTTAATTTATCAAAGACATTCTTTTGCAATGAGACATAAATAAAAACAAATAAATAAATTGATGAAAGTCTGATATGTAATCTTGACGATATTTAATTTTGTTACCTGATTTTTGACGTCAGATGCAAAAGAAGTAGAATCTTCGCCATTCTCTGAAACTTTGCTGTTCACAGCACACTCTCCAGAAGCGACCTCCTCTTTGCAGATGGGCTGTCCGATATCGGTTTGAAATTCAGATTTGATAAGAAGAAATGCGCT
Source organism: Himalopsyche tibetana (assembly GCA_030503985.1). Classification (NCBI taxonomy): domain Eukaryota; kingdom Metazoa; phylum Arthropoda; class Insecta; order Trichoptera; family Rhyacophilidae; genus Himalopsyche; species Himalopsyche tibetana. The sequence goes on from JAPJYX010000036.1 coordinate 3,030,424, forward strand.
CTGAAAAAAAAACAATTTTAATCAATTCTAAGATTGTATGGGGATTTACTTACAAATAATGCAAAATTATATCAAACATGGGAGACGGCAACGATAATTTACGCATATTATGAAATGTTATACAAGTCTTATAGAGTATATTACCATATGTTGACAAAAATAGCTCTCTCTTCATAAATTATCGGTGTACCAGATTCTTGTGAAAAAGATGGCGCTTTTATCATTATGGTATAAAATTGTATATATAATTGCATTGGTATTGACGGTGTAGAAAATAATGAACATTATTAGGCATATATAACAAACTACTATAGACAAAAATCGACAGAAAGGTAACCTCAAAAGATTCCAGGGCTTCCGGTTTCACAATTGGTACGTGATACCAACCGTCGTCTGGCGGATGACCTTCTTCATTGTATTCTCGATCATCTGGCTCATTCTTAACTTCCATATTTTTAATACACTACATAAAATCATTGAACAATTGATAAATCCGTCAACGCCAATAGTCGTCGGGCTTTTGGAATAGACAATAGAGTGGCGTGTTTTTATTGTTTATGGTATTTATGGTAATTATTAATGAATTCGAGTAAAAAAATTTGACCCGTTATGAGGTTTTCTTGAATTTACTTTAAATATTGTAAATAATTTAACTTATAGCTGCCCTCTATTCGTTTTTCGTTTAATATGACACTAACAGTTATATTATGTATTTTAAGCTTATTGATAAAGCCATGTCCACACCTCACGAACACACATCCACAAGGCGAACAGCTCTATTTGATACAAGCCAACGAAAACGTATATTAATTGTTTTCGTTTTCAGAATATACCATTGAAATGTCCTTCAACCAAAATTATAAATCAGTTTTTAATATGTATATTTCTTGACAATAAATAAATGGTTTTACTCCAAAACTGGCAGCTGTCATGAAACAAGAAGATAAATATGAAAGTATATGCTATTATCTATTGAATATCATGACCGAGAGAATCTGAAGCTCGCCAATGAGTATGACCTTGAACAAAAAAATTATGCTAACATAATTTTATTATTTAATTGACGTACAATATATTCACTTGTGAAATGCAAAAAATGTCTTTACTTACAATAAAACTGTGCTGGAACTGGAACAATCCAATATTGGTTTCACATATTTAGTTATATATATTTGCACCGACTTCACAATGCTTTCGCGACAACTCGACAATTGACTTCACATTAAATCACCCGAAAAACTAATATGTCGTGCATTCTTTTCGAACGAAAAGCTCAAATGTTTATTCTGGATTCGTTGAAAATAGTGATGAAACATTGAAATGCTAAAAAGTATAACACAAAAGACTCCCTCAGCTTGCGTGCTGGCAGAAAACGTATTGATTATTTGTGTTTTCTTTCGTCTGTGCAATACTGGGCTTTCGACTCTCAAGAGTTTTCAGAGTAGATATACACTTAGGCCTCGTATAACACGGTTGTATACAACACGGTTTCTTTTAACACGATTGATGAATTGTTGCATATTTTTGTACAACACGTTTCACATAACACGGTTTCAAACAAAAATAGTAAGCATGTTTGATTTGATACGCTCATGGATTGCAACACAACAAATCATACTAGATATGTCGGGACTTTTTTTTCTATCCTATAATCCTGTAATGGAAAGAAATTTGAAGTTCAAGAAAGAATTACAAAATATTTTGGTCCCTTATCACGAAATATGTACAGATTTATACGCACTAAAAGCAGACAATCACTTATTACAGAATTTTTAAAGGCTAAATACAATCTGAAGTCCTCCAATGATGAAAACTCACAACCGATCTCGAAAGAGAGTCAAACATATTATATAATTGTAAGTGATAGCGATGATGAATGAATGATCTATTATATTAATATATGTATGAATGTTATTAACGTTTTGTTAAATAAATACGTAAATATACTAAATTTGAATCGTTCAAACTATGTACATTCTCACAAATTTTGTCATTAACGACCCGGGTTTCGCCTTTCGGCATCTTCAGGCATTCAAGTGCACGGATGAACTTGAACTGACGCTTAGCAAACGAAACCCGGGTCGTTAATGACAAAATTTGTGAGAATGTACATAGTTTGAACGATTCAAATTTAATATTGAAATTCCACCAAGCACCTTCAGTCGAAATCTTAAATTACGTAAATATACATTTTGTCGATTGTTTAACATAAAAAAATAAAAGATATTTTAACAAGCTTCGATATTTTTTTAAAACGCAAAGATTGATATTTTTGTATGAACTTAAAACTTCGTATAACACGATTTGTATTACACGACGTTTACACGGAACCATATGACCGTGTTATACGAGGCCCAAGTGTATTTGAAGTTGGGTACCTATTAAATCTGTATCTATTTAAACCTTGCCAAAAACCAACCTTTCAACGAAAGGTAGATAACTCACCTATGAAAAGTCACTCGTCGTAGATCGCACATATGTTTCAGTTAGTGCTTAAAATCTCCATTGAAAAGAATTTATAAATAAAGTGTACGAAAAAAATATAAATTCAAGATGTTTTTTTATTGGTTCACAAATTTATTGAGTTATTAAAAAAAAGGACACATTAAGTCGTCGAGAAAGTACAAACATGTAATCACAATTCAGAGTTCTATATATTCAACTCTCTCATATTTTTGTGATTTATTTGATGTCAAAAAGAATCTCTTTCGATAAATAATTTTGAAGCTGATTTAAATGTACATTTGTAGCGAAATAGACCACTTAGTTACACATTCAAAGTTTTCTCACAAATCTTCAAAATCACAATGGTCGCATTCAAATCGTCTGTGGACAGAATGCGAAAGTTTATGGGTTTTAAATATTGATCGCGTGACAGATTGATAAAATACAAATGGTTTGTCGTTGGAATGGGAACGTTTACGGGTGTATGTGACTTCCGTGCAGATTTCACATTGATGGCAGTATGCGATAGATGATAATGTGACTTCCTTGTAGCTTTATAATAACACATTTAGAAAGTTGGTTGCTTTTATGTGAAAATTGATGAGCGTTCATATGCGACTTCCATACAGCCTTATAATATAGATTGGTCACATTCAAATGGTTTCTTGCCAGTGTGCGAAATTTTATGGACGGTTAAATGTGACTTGCAAATGTTTTCTCCTCGCCATTATGCGATTGTTTATGGGTTTTCAAATGTGGCTTCCATGCAGATTTATAATCGCATTGATCACATTCATACACTTTCTCACGAGCACGCGACAGTCTATGAATGTTTAAATAAGATTCCGTTGCAGATTTAAAACCATATTGATCACCGTCATAAGTTGTTTTGCCAGTTTGCGAAAGGTTGTGAATATAAAAGGTTTGAGTCACTTTCTTTTAATTACAATCGTTTTCTATCTGGATCCTTTAGGAAATTGCGGTAAGCAGATTCGAAATCACACGGAGAGATATTCTCACATTGTGGTGATGTTAAATTCATACATTTTTTACGAGAATCGATTTGAAGACAAAGAGCCGCCTCTTTGGTATGTTTCTTATATAATATGGATTTGTGGTAAACATATTTATGCATAGAAAGTAAATCAAATGATATAAACAATTTCAAACAAATACAGCAAACGAAATTTCTCTCATTAAAGGCTTTTTTTTCTAGATTTTTTTCAACCAGGACCGGTCGTTGCTTTATAACTTCATTTTCGACATTGTTTTCATCGATTTCAATGTCAACGAAGGACACTGGTGATGTCTTCGGTGAGTAATTTATTAATGAACGCATCGAAAAAGCTGAGTTTTGGGGAGCGGGTATCTGAAAAAAGTTGTTTAATGTTATAACATTACATTTTTTAACATAAGCATTAAAAACTGGTTCAAGTTATTTAAGTCGTCTTCATTTGACAGCAAACAACATTCAATAATCACATTAAGATTACTTGCAAAAAAGCATTACAAATGTTGGATTTTTTCATCCTTCTGTACGGATGAAAAAACTTCTGTAAGTTTAAAAAAAATGAACGTTTGAAGAGAAATGGTAGCTTGTAAATGAGAATGTTAACAAGTCTTAAGAATGTTCCCAGATTATTTTTTGAGAAATTGTAGATATGAGTTGTTTGCTCCTCAAAGGTTGCCTGCCAATGGGTATGCCACTGAGGAGAGCTTTATAGGATTTTAACAATATTGCTTCGTATGTCGACATATTTCACGTAGACTAGGGTGGGTTCCGACGAATTCAATTTTTCATGCATTCAAGTAGAGTTTGTCGGAGCTTATTCGGTTGATATCCTTCGCAATTTGTTTCTCTCTACTTACTGCTTTTAATGTAAAAATATATAAATATTTCAAATTAATAAATGTTTGATAAATAAATTAATATAAAAATTTAAAAAATTGATATTCTCAAAATTATTCTCAAAAATATTTACAATATACAAGGCATTAAGGTAAGAAAGAGAGAAGAGAAAGCATCATTTTATAACAATCCTATAAGACATTTCCACGTTTCGAAATTCATTAGAAACGTAAATTTTGAAGCACATTCTTGTACGTGACGACAGACTTAAATAAAGACGTTATAAAAATTACGAAGTTCTTTGATTTTGAATCATGTTACCTGATTTTCAAGTTCATATGCAAAGGAAGTAGATTCTTCGCCATTTGCTGAAACTTTGCAGTTTACCGCACAGACTCTAAGAGCAACTTCTTCTGTGAAGATGGGTTGTCCGATAACGGTTTGAAATTCAGATTTGACGAGATGAGAAGCGTCCTGAAAGAAATAATAAGTAATTCAAATCAATTACATTAAGATTTAAAGTTTTTTTTGGTGTCATCACGTGGTCGAGTGTTCAGCGAAGATTCATGCGAAATGAAATGCGGTTTCGTAAATTTGTTGCCATATTATAAATTTGTTTTAGAAGCTGTGTGCTCAGAAGGGTAATTGTGTTTCACTACACGCTAGTATTTCTTCTCCCGAAAACGAATTACATACCAATAATAAAAAACACAGTCGTGTAGCTAAATAAACAACAAATAAAAAAATATTGAATTATCATACATGGAAGTTTGTGGAATCTTAGAAAACCATCGAGCCTATTTGTTTTAGAATTGTATACATAATTACATACAAATTAACGGTGTGGAAAATGAATTAACGTTGTCAAATATATACCAAACTATAACGGACAAAAAATTATAAAAAGCTAACCTCAAAAGTTTCCAGGGCTTCTGGTTTCACAGTTAGTGAGTCAGACCAACTATCATCTGGCGGATGACCTTTTTCATTGTATCCTCGATCAACTGGTTCATTTTTTACATTCATTTTATGTTTCAATTCACTGGATGAAATCATTGAGTAGTTTAATAATTCAAGGACGCTAATAGGCGTCGTGGTTTTGGCATAGACAATAATTTGGGTATAAATATTAATGTTCAATTCGAGCTCATATTTGTTACCTACCTATACTTTTCTCCTCACATTATTATGAAGTTCGCTGATAAATTATGCGAAATACGTAACATATTTAATTATAAGTACCCTGCGACATTATATCATTTGCTGTGAGATTCGTTTCGCTTTTAATATGCGTTTCTATTTCTTCATCGTTGAATATGGATCATTTGTAAATATTGATATCATTATTATATTTTTAATAATTTTATTTATCTGAGAGACATGAATGAAATTTAATAAAAAATAATTTCTTAAAATGTTGAGAGGCATTCTATTGAAATATTTAGTCGGAAATTAGTAACCTAGCTAAGAAACCAGTGTTTTTTTTTCATTTTGTCAACTCTGTCTAGCAATCGTCAATGAGCATATTGTCTGACTTGTCAAAGTCACCCTAAATTGAAGTGGAGTAAGTTTTTGACTATAAAACGAAGACACTGACAAGATTTATTTTTTATATTGAATGCCACTATGTGAAAGTGTTTCCAATGAGAAGTCAAAAATGATTCGTTCAGTCAATTTAAAATAAAAACCACCAAAAACAACAAGAACCATAAATCTTCAATTTAAAAATACACTCTAACCTATTTAACTTAAAACAATAACAAAGTAGGGAATAATTCAACTGTTGACAAAAAAACGACAGTAAGGCTGTAAACAGCCATATGAAAAGTATTCAAACAGGAAATTTAATAAAACCTTCATAACCGGTAGCCAGTTTCAACTCGCATTATTTATAAATAATCCTAAATACCATAAACAATAAAAATACGTCACTTTTTTGACGATTGCAACAGCCCGAACACTATTGGCGTCCTTGAATTTACCAATTGTTCAATAATTTCATCCAGTGTATGTATTTCAAAAAAAATGGAAGTTAAAAACGAACCAGTTGATCGAAAATACAATGAAGAAGGTCATCCACCAGATGACGGTTGGTATCACGTACCAATTGTGCAACCGGAAGCCCTGGAAACTTTTGAGGTTATCTTTCTGTCAATTTTTGTCCATAGAAGTTTCGTATATATGCCTAATAATGTCAATTCTTTTTCTGCTCCGTTAATATAAACACGAGTATCCATATTTCTTTTACCATATAGGAAATGGCCACATTGTCGTTTACGGAAATTACGTAATATTAGTACGAAAATGTGCAGCCGTGTTTCATATTTGTTCTGTGAATCGTTCGTTTATATATGAAGAAAGAACTATTTGACAACATACGGCGACTCTTTCAGACCGATATTTGAATGATATTTCGCTTGAATAATCGTTTCTTGTCTCACATGTTTCATAATTTTGCATTATTTGTAGTTTCGTCGTTCTTTACGTTTAGAAATGCACAAGATTATTATCCTTTATTACAACATCGCATATATCTGTGTCTTCCTGAGACTCTCAGTGAAAAATCTCGTATTTGCTTAATGGCATTGGTAAAACTTTTGATGTTTTTTTTGTATTGAAAATCCCCAAACTATCTTAGTTAAATTGATAATTCTTTCAGTGCGCTTCCCTTCGTATCAAATCTGAATTTCAAACCGATAGCGGACAGCCCATCTTCAATGAAAAATTCGCTCCAAGAGAGTGTAAGGTAAGCTGCAGAGATTCAGAACAAAACGAGGAAACGACTTCTTTTGCATCCGATTTCAAAAAGCAGGTAACATGACAAAACATCGTCAAGAAAACAAAGTTAAAATTCATGATGAATATATTTTTAAAATGTTTTTACGTGATCGTATGTCTAGAACCTATTGAAGCTCAAAAAAATCGACCAATTCTCAAGTCTGCTTCAAACCAAAGCGCTGTAGGTACATAAATATTACAATTTTCACTCACTCAAAGTGTCTGGTAGTACGGATGATAAAGCCCAACATTTTTAGTGCCCTTTTTTCTAGAAATCTCAATGCGATTGTTAAATGTAAGTTTCCTCTCAAATTGTACGCCAATATCTTAAGCTGATTTAATTTTTGAAATGAAATTTAGCCATCAATGAAATAACGAAAAAATAACACTCGCGACCCTCTTGTAAAGAATAAAAGATTCAACTCGATTTTACTACATCTCCCCCAATCCACTTTATCATCTATATTAAACTGTAGGCGTTGACAACCTTCTTAAAAAAGATAACATTTTTAATAACGTTTGCTATCGTTTACGATAATAGATTTCAGCAATGGCTCCAAGATTTAGTCTGCGGAACACTCAAATTAGTGCAAAACTGCGTTTATTAAAAAACCCCATACGATACTTACTGTTTTCTGTTTCTTAGCTCACTACCAAAAAGCTTAACAAAACCATAAACAAATCGAATAATTGCATGTCATGATTGACCCTCGCAAAAGCTTTCGAGAAATTATTGTTGAAACAGTAATCTTGCATTTCTTTATCTAACGCCTTCGACGCGTAATCCTTCAACAGCATCAAGCTAATTTAAAATGGTTTTTATAATCATTTTATGCCTAATATTTTCAAGAACCTTAGCTAGCCTTGAGAGAACAGCCGCCGGTCTTTGATTTGATGTTCCTGTGCCATTCTTGAAAATTGGCGTAATCTTAGATGTTTTCCCTATTTCATGGACAGTACCTTATTTTGTCACATGAAAAGATTTTTGATTAGGGGAAACACATTCTTTTTTTAAAAAAAAACACGTTAGGACCCTGTCGGTACGAAGCGACCGAGTAATTTTATGTTTTTGAGTCAAACTAATTTCATCTGATTCATCCATTTCATGGCATCAATGCTTTGGGAACCATTTCTACGACTTTTCAAAATTTATTAAATATTTGAGTGTAGTCTGCCATGAATTGTACAGATCTGAAATGTCCAGCAAACGCTTTTGCGTCTTCATAACTCTTCCAATTAATTAACTCAGCAAACCCATTATAATACATGTGAAATGTGTACAAACAAGAGATCCACTCTTTTGAACAGATTTCAATCAATCGATTCCTCCCGTTAACAGCTAGAAAAAAATAACGTTTTTTGTCCTGTAAGCCAGCGATTGTCTAAACACTAATAAAGGAAAACTTAATATTTATTTTGTGAGTCCTTAAGAGATGTCGGACCCCTTTTCAATGATGCAAACTCTAAAAAATATTTATTGTCGTCGTAATAATGACAACACACTGGTGGGTAGCGTGTGTGGTTAGTAGGTATGCGACACACCGGTGGGTCGTTAGCTTTAGAGTGGTTAATACTGCCCGAGCTTGGATTCAAACTCATGACCACCGTAACCGAAGCTAACCTCCTTGATCATGTATATACACAGTGTATACTTTTTTGTATAAGACAGAAATACTAAATGATAATGTTGCTCTCTATTTCCTTGTGACAATATGTTTAATAAGCCAGTGCGGCTTATCGACGAAGTCGTGTCCCGTTTGTTAAACGGATTTTGATCTCACAACACTTGAACCACCTTTCTTCTCTATTCCATCGTAGGTGAACCTACAGGAAAATTAATTTTCCTCTCACAATTATAACTCTTTTTAGATTCCAGATGCCCAAAACCCTGTTACTTTACTGCCTCCATTATTGAATTTTTCACAGAAGACATCGCCAGTTTCGTTAAATGACATTAAAATCGACGAAAAAATTGTCAAAAACGATGTTTTAGAACATCGACAGATCATAGTGATGATAAATCTACAAAAGGAAGTGTTTTATGAGAGAAACTTCGTTTGCAGTATTTGTATGCAATTATTTGCATCGTTTGATTCACTTTCATTGCATAGGAATGTTCACCACGAACCCGTGCCTAGCTTCAATGCAAATGAAACCGTAAAACGTACAAGAGATGAAACTCTTTATCAATTTAAACCAAATGAAAATGATGTAACTGGCAATCAAAATTCCGGTGCTAATCACTTAAAGGCTGATAAATCTGCAATGCGTCCTACCAACATATCACATAAATTATCGCACACTGAAAAAAAGCAGTTTCAATGTGATCAATGTAATTATAAATCTGCAACGCGGCGACATTTGAGAAGACATAAATTATCACACACGGGCAAGAAAACATTTAAATGTGATCAATGCGATCACGAATCTCTATGGCAGTCAAGTCTTAAAACTCATAAAATGTCGCATTCTGTTAAAAAACCATTTGAATGTGATCAATGCAGTTATAAATCTTCACAGAAGTCAAAATTAGAAACCCATAAACTAACGCATAGTGGCAAGCAACAGTTTGAATGCGATTTTTGTCATTTCAAATCTGGGTGGAAATCACGTCTAATCACCCATAGGCTATCGCATACTGGCGAGAAACCTTTTGAATGTGATCAATGCGATTATAAAGCAGCGCAGGGTTCAAATTTAAAAAACCATAAACTAACTCACACTGGCGAGAAAAAGTTTGAATGTGATCAATGTGATTATAAATCTGCACATAAGTCGGTTTTAAAAATTCATAGACTTAATAAGCATACTGGCGAAAAGCCTTTCGAATGCGATCAATGCGAATATAAAACTGCTTGTCTTTCGTCGTTGAAACCCCATAGATTATTACATACTGGCGAAAAGGCATTTGAATGTGATCAATGTGATTTTAAAACTGCCCTGAAGACTAGCTTAAAAGACCACAAACTATTGCACACTGGCGAGAAACCGCTGAAATGTGATCAATGCGATTTCAAATCTTCATGGAAATCACATTTAAACACCCATAAATTAATACACTCTTGCGAAAAAGCGTTCCAATGTGATCAATGTGATTATAAATGTGCACAGAAGAATGCCTTAAAAAGCCACAAACTATTGCACACTGGCGAGAAACCCTTCAATTGTGATCTATGCGATTATAAAACAGCGTGGCGTTCTTGTTTAAGGACTCATAAATTTTCACATACTGGCGAGAAACCATACAAATGTGATCAATGTGACTATAACACTGTGCAGAATAATCTTCTGAATAGTCATAAGCTGACGCATTCTGGCGATAAGCTATTCAGATGTGAAATATGCGATTTTAAATCAGCGAGTCGTTCGTCATTGAAAACTCATAAACTATCACACACTGGAGAGACCCCATACGAATGTGATCTTTGTGATTATAAATCAACGAGACAATCATCATTAAAAACCCATAAATTATCACATACTGGCGAGAAACCTTTTGATATGCACGGCGATCAGCCTTTACAATAACAACCATATAAGCAGTGGCCATGTCAGTGTCATATTTCGATACAAGCTTGCATTGAAATTAGCTCCAAAAGTGTGTTTTTATAGAATTGTTCAAAAGAGATAAGGAGAGTCGATTATCGTCTATGATTAATGATTTCAGGTGAAGGTTTATGTTACTAAGATGTGTTCTTCATAATAATCAGTTTATGAAAACAATTAGATTGACTTTTTATGTATTTATATGTGTAATTTTCATTCTGTTCTTTTTTTGATTATTAAAATTGTATGTTTATGCACCAATAAACAAAAAAAATCAAGAATTTTCATTTGTTTTATTACATCTTATTTTAAGATTCGTTTTCGAATTGATTTTATTTTTTTTTATCTTGACCGTAAGACATTTGTAGTATGAGAAACATTGTTTGTGATTTCTCACGCAACAACAGGTACCCAACTTGACAATCATCGTCTCTGAAACTGTTTCAACAGTCAAAACCTCAGTATTGCACTGATGGTAGAAACCACAAATCATCAACTTGGAATCAAAATATTTCCTTCCAGCACGCAGGTGGAGTGTCTTCTGTCTCATACTTTCTGGCTATTATCTGGCGTTTATCATCATTTATAACAAATCCAAAATAAACGTACTAATCCACTAGTTACAAGCGTGTGGTAAGAAACGTATTCTTTTGGGTTGACGTTATTTATATATTAGGGATAAGCAAAACATTTATTAGTTTCTAAATAATTTCTATTAAAACTGTTTCTCCTTTTCTTTTCGGTATTGGATTATCAGTCAGCAAATTGACTGAGATGATAATAAGCGAAAAATAGACAATGCTATGAAACAATTATTTCTTAGCTAAAAAAAAATGGAAAAATTAATATTTATGAATTTTAAAAAAGAAATATCTTCTATTGCTTGTCAAACTAAATGGATTTGAAGACTTCAAAAGAAGCAAATTTCTTTACAAAGGGAAGAAACCTGACCATTGAGAAATAAATGAAGTGAGAAATAATTTTGCAAATGTCTTTAGAATTTCTTAGAAAGTACAAAAATTTATATATTTAAGTCTATCGAATCGGTTTTTCCCATATTGGGGGCTGCGGATTTTCTAAAGGGGGCCGCCGGATTGGATAGAAATTGGATTTTGGGGGAAAAGTATAGCAAATCGAGGATTTTGAATTCGTCGGTGAGTTAAAAAAAACGAGTTATGATTGGATAAATTTATGATGTTAAAAATAAACAAAAAATAGTAAGTCTATCATCAAACACACGAATTAAAATAAAAAAAACATGTCCATATTCACTCCCTATTTGGAGCCAATAATAGCCGCCGCAAGTCACATCCATGTTTCTCTGTCTTCCACTAATTGCTTTGCTTCCTTCCATGATATGCTAGCATCTTTTAGTTCGGCCCAGTACATCCTTAGAATGGAAGGTAGATAAGGTCCAAGCCAGTTCCAACGTCTTTCCATAACCACTGACGTGACAGGGCGCCGTCTTGTACGTTTCCTTACCTCTGAATTTCTCCCTTAGTCGTCTAATAAGTGCAAAACCAAAATAACAATTCGGAGAAATAGACACTCGAGTCTTTCGACCACTTGAGAAGTAATTTATATAAAAATGAATATTTTTCAATATTTGAAGTTATTGTGCGACATATTGCACTGAAATGGACACCGCTCATGTGAAATTTAGTTTAAAACTGTCGCGGCTCGGAGACTAGGAAAATACTTCTCATCCGATGGGGTCGTTTAGGAACCTCAGTGGTTTCCTTATTATCTTATCAATTTCAACAAAAAAATAGTCTAAGGGCTTGAAAATATCTCTCTGCATCATTCCTCATAGATTTTTTTTATAAAAATTCGTGTTTTTTTAATAAATAATCATATTTTAAGTTGCGCGTAAAAAAGACATTATCCAGCACACATACGAAATTGCAACTGACTAGTTTAGGCCAGCTTACTTACGAACGATCGCTTATCGCGTTATCGCGTATTTATATAATCTACAAAAGGTCCAAAAAACTATGATATAAGAAAACCTTAGTTATTAACATTGTATCACCCATATTAAAATAGATATTTTTCATATCAGCTTAAGCATAGGCCAATATGTTTTAGTTTTGAATATATCGACTATGGAAAGGAAAAAGGACGTAACCCACACTTATCAAATTTTACAGGAGGCGCTAAAAACGTGTTTGGATGATTTAGTGACCTATGCAAATTATGAATTATACCCAACCTTGGAGTGCACAAATACTTCTAAATTGGTGTTTAATTGACATAATCTAATATTAATTAAAGAAATTGTCTCGGAAAAACCTTTATTTCAGTGTTTTTTCTTGGTTTTAATTTTTTACAATGTCATCTTTTTCAAACATAAAAGCTAAATGTAGATACTAATTCGGCATTTTAAGCTTCTGTCCTTTTGATAGAATGTGTGTCGAGTTGTATACATTATGATTATCGAAAAAAAACTGTTTTGAAAATTGAGGGCTACGTCCTTTTTCCATTCGATATGAAAAAAATGAAAAAGGCACAAATTTCTAAAAAATGTATAGTTGAAGAAATTTTAACTCGTAACATGCCATCCTAAAAATCACGTTCCCTGCCATGATGGTATTTCAGTTTTACTGTTTATTGACAGTATTTGAACCAAAGTCGATGCAAAATTAGAATACACAGACGCTGTATATTCTCAGCAAAGTCTTAATTTCCAACACTCGATTATTAAATTAAATAGGGGGCTATCAACCATTTGAAAACTTCAATGTTACACAATAGCACAGAAAGATGTCTTAAAAGAGCTTGACCGCTTCGGTACTGCCTGCGGTACCTGCGGTACTGGTGGCCGCTACATACGAACGGCGTGAATACTTTAATGCCTCTGAAGACCACTAATGCAACTTGAAAATAATTAACTGTACATATATATCGACTTTGGAAAGGAAAAAGGATGTAACCCTCAATTTTCCAAAACAGCTTTTTTTCAACAATCACAATGTATACAACTTGACACACATTCTATCAAAAGGTTGGAAGCTGAAAATGCCGAATAAGTATCTAAATTTAGCTTTTATGTTTGAAAAAGATGACCTTGTAAAAAATTAAAACCAAGAAAAAACACTGAAATAAAGGTTTTTCCGAGACAATTTCTTTAATTAATATTAGGTGATGTCAAATTAACACCCGTTTAGAAGTATCCGTGCACTTGCAGGGTTTTGTATAATTCATAATTTGCATTTGTTACAAAATCATCAAAACACGTTTTTAGCGCCTCCTGTAAAATTTGATATGTGTGGGTTACGTCCTTTTTCCTTTCCAAAGTCGATATCATTTTATAAGTAAACTTTTAATATTCATAAATTCAGTCATATTTTTTAAAACTATTTAAAAAATATTAAAAATATGCGGTAGGTATGTGAGTGAATGTTTTTTAGCTTAAAACATCGCGGTACTTAAAAGGTTAATTATCATAAAAACTTTTGAGGTTAGCTTTTTGCTGATTATGTACATAGTAGTTTGGCTTATATGGCTATGGTTTTCAAAGATTCCACAAACTCCAGTGTATGATAAATTGACATTTTCCTATTTATTATTAATTGAACTACACGACTGAGTTGTGTAATAAGTGACATGTAATTCGTTTTTGAGATAGTAAATACTAGCGTGAAGAAAAGCACATTTACCTTTCTAAAAACAGAGCTAATTGATATAACAAATTTGAATTCATTTTTTTCCATCTAGCGTTTTCAGTAAAACATCTTAAATTACAAACAACAAATAAAAAGAAATCGAAAACACACAATGATATTGAATATCACGACAAGTCTTTTTAAATACAACACAGGTGAAACATTAGCTCTGTTCTCATGCTCAAACAAATAAGATTGATTCGATACAAAATTTAAATTAATTTTAATTATTCCACGTATTGTGTTACTAACTGTGACACGTGTTTCGCCTCTTTCAGAGGCATCTTCAGACTTACTATCGCAAAGTTTGCTTAAGTAATGAAGCAAGATTGATTCTAACATTTTAAAATTATGAAATTACAAAATGGAGTTTTGGGTTTTTTTCCTTTTGTAAAGAGCAAGGAGGGGGGTGTAGGATCGAAATAAACCAAACAAATAATGATACTAATGAGTTGCAATCAAACAGAATGGTATTTTTCCTTTTTAAGGGAAGCAAAGAGGGGATTATAAAATCGAAACAGAGAAAACAAATTTAATCATACAACTAATGACGTTAAACATTACAACCCAACGAACGCACCCCTGTCTCCCTCCGGTTGTGACCCCGAACCATTCGGTATTTGAGTCACCGATTCTCACACAAAATGCACTATTCTCATGTAGGGATTTGATAATGGCCACAATCTTTGGCGGAATCACCTCAATTTGCCGATCCGAGAATCGCGCAGACTTCTTGACAACCTTGTCCTGATTACGATAATCAGCGCGACGTTCTTCAAATTTTTCAGGGTCAGCTTCACTGTCCTTCAGTGCTTTTAGCCTGGCCCGCTCTTCAATTCTCCTCCACGTATTTTCGGACATCCATTTTGGTTGCCCCTCCCTTCGGAATCCGAGAACATCTTCGGCCGACGAAGCAAAAGCACGTACCAGTCCGCCTCGATGCGATTGGACCCAGATAAAGGTCGCAAGGAGACACGATATATTCCCTTCCTTACAGCAATCTCGAATTTGAGCTATGTGACTTAGTTTCAGGTGGATTTCGAGAATTTGTTCGTGGTCGCTATAAATGTCGGCACCTCGATATGTGCGAACATCGAGAAGTTCTTTTCTTTGTTTCGTGCTGTATAGAAGATGGTCAATCTGTCTTCGTGCGACCATCAGGAGAGGTCCATGTGTACTTATGGATGTCTAAGTTAACATACGTGTCGAAAAGTTCGTTCTTCATCATTCGACTTTCGAAAGGAAAAAGGAGGTAACTCACACATAGCCCACACATGGGAGGCACAAAAAACGTGTTTTGATGATTTTGGGCCATATGCAAAATATAAATATACACAACCTGGAAGTGCACGCAGACTTCTTAGCTGGTTTTGAATTGACATAATCAAATATTAAACTAGAAAAAACCTCTTTTTCAGTATTTTTTCTTGGTTTCAATTTTTACAAGCTCATCTTTTTTCAAACTAAAAAAGTGTTATGTCAGTTAAGAAACAAATTTGACATCTGCAGCTAACATCCTTTTGATAGAACGTGTATCAAGTTTGATACATTGTGATTCATGATGATTCAAGCGGTTTCTCACCAGTTTGCGACAGTTTGTGATCTTAAGGCCGATCGTTTTCTCGATTTGAAGTCACATTACTCACATTCAAAGAGTTTCTTTCAGGTATGCGATAGTATATAGGTTTTGAAATCTGATTTCCATGACAATTTACATCACATTGATCACAATCAAATGGTTTTACGCCAGTATGCGATACTTAACGATTTTTTTTTTTAATTTTCTTTCTGTGTGAATTAAAGATCACATTGTACATGTTCAAATGGTTTCTCAACAATATGCGCTAGTTTATGGGTTTTTAAATTTGATTTCCATGCTGATTTATAATCACATTTATCACATTCAAATGGTTTATCGATAATATGCACTGATTTATGGGTTTTTAAATTCCTTTTCCTTGCAGATTTATAGTCACATTGATCACACTCAAAAGGTTTCTCGCCAGTGTGCGATAGTTTATGGGTTTTTAAAGTAAATGTGCATGCGGATGTGTAGTCACATTGATCGCATTTAAATGGTTTCTCGCCAGTATGCAATTTTTTATGGATATTTAAACATGATTTCCTTGCAGATTTAAAATCGCATTGGTCACATGCAAATGGTTTCTCACCGGTATGAGAGAGATTATGGTTTAATAATTGTGCACTGTGTTGAGATTTATAATCACACAAAACACATTGAAATGGTTTCTCGCTAGAATGCCAGAGTAAATGGGTTTTTAAACATGATTTCCATGCAGATTTAAAATCACATTGAACACATTCAAACGGTTTCTCGCCAGTATGCGATAGTTTATGCGTTATCAAACATGATTTCCATAAAGATTTATAATCACATTTATCACAATCGAATGGTTTCTTACCGGTGTGCGCCAGTTTATGGATTTTAAAATATGACTTGTAAGCAGATTTGAAATCACATTGATCGCATTCGAATGGTTTCTCGTTAGTATGCGATAGTTTATGGATTTTTAAATTACACTTCGATGGAGATTTATAATTGCATTGATCACATTGGAATTGATTCTTGCCGGAGTGGGACGCATTTTCTGACCTTAACAAATCAGATTGCAAAGATGTGAGACCATTTAAGCCTTTTTTAAGAGGGTCCAATTGAAGACGAAGTCTCGCGTCTCCGGTACGCTTAATACCTATTGTGGATTTGCGATGAACATTCTTATGCAATGAAAGTGAATCAAACGATGCAAATAATTGCATACAAATACTGCAAACGAAGTTTCTCTTATAAAACACTTTCCTTTCTAGATTCACTACCACCACGATCGGCCGATGTCCTAAAACTTCATGTTTGACATCAATTTCGTCGATTTGAATGTCGTCGAACGATACTGGCGATGTCTTCGGTGAGTTATCCAAGAATGTTTCGGCAGCTGCAATCTGAAAAGTGAAAAAGAATTGTATTTTTCTATTATCTTGACTGAGTGGCCGACATTTATTTTCGGTGTCATGTACGAACCACACGGTTATTTTGTTATTATTGTCAATCAAATTCACCATACCTA
This sequence comes from Himalopsyche tibetana, assembly GCA_030503985.1. NCBI lineage: Eukaryota > Metazoa > Arthropoda > Insecta > Trichoptera > Rhyacophilidae > Himalopsyche > Himalopsyche tibetana. Next base: position 3,047,790 of record JAPJYX010000036.1, read on the forward strand.
ATAACAGACATTAATATTTTCAAAATTAAAGTTGAATCGTTTTAATTTTGTCACAAACGACCCGGGTATCACCTTTCACTATCTTCATGCGTTCAAATGCACGAATGAATTCGAACTGACTGTTGGTAAATGAATGTATCACTAAGTTGAAACCTTTGCTGGCGAAAAGGACAAGCCTAATAATGAATGTTTACAAATTTTAAAGGTGGGTAATTTTAAGAGCTATTTTATTTTCTTTGTCGTAAAAGATAATATCATTTTGGGTATAAGAGTGGGTTAATCCTTTTCGTTAGCAATGGCTTAAAGCTTAGTGATATATTTATTTCTCATAGGGTACACCAATTGAAGACACACGTTATTTTTTTAATTAATTTAATTCAAAATTATCAAAAAAACCCAAAAGCTCTGTTCTTTTGCGTACTTCCAACGTTTTGCCGACCGTTTTCTGATATAATGACCTTTATCACCTTGCTTGAATTTTCAAAGAAAAATTGTGAAGGTCAACTATGCTAACTTCCAGTGGCGGTTCCTGACCTGAAATCTTGGGTGGGCTAGAGAAAAGCATAGCATTGTATATTACTTACGAAATTTTGCATGCTTCCACTTCATCTTATACATTAATCTACAAGCAAATTAACAAATATTACGACACTACTGCAAGCATTAATTACTATATAATAAAATCAATGCTAATGTTAGTAAGAAATAATAAAATCATAACCTTAAATTTCTCTTTCAAAGTGAAATAACAAGTACAAAAAGCAATACAGAGCTGTCACTTTTATACAATACATCGATTTGGTATTTGTGTATGGCCCATGGGCTAAATCGTTTTAAGCCCCCAATGAATGACAGAAGCCAGTAAATTTCAAACACAGTTCTGTGCGTTTGATGACGTTTCCGTACATACAAATACAAACAAAATCGAAGCGTGCTAGATTGCGTTCCAGCGTAAAGAAATATTGTCTATGATTGCGGGCTGGAAAGCGTTAACCCGTAATATGTACGTAGTATGTACATAGGTGTTGCCAGACTGACCGCCACTGCTAACTTCATACTATCGTGTTACCTGATTTTTGATTTTGGATTCAAAACAAGTTGATTCCTCGCCATTTTCAGAAACTTTGAAGTTTACCGCACACTCTCTGAGAGCGACTTCCTCTTTGAAGACGGGCTGTCCGATATCGGTTTGAAATTCAGATTTGATAAAACAGGAAGCGTTCTGAAAAATAATGACCAATTTAAATCAACTACGATACGATTTTAATGGAATATTTTTGTCATACAAAAATATATATATCGCCTTTGGTCGAGTGGTCAACAAGGTTACGGTGGTCAAGTGTTTTCAAGAATTTCAGTTCGGACAGGTTTTAAAAATCGATTTAAAGATATATGTTTAAAAGAGTGGAAGTTGGTGATTTTTGTATTTACTTCGATTCTTACTCCATCTCATTAAAGATCTATCATTTTTTTCAAATAAGATACGTCCAAAAAGACATATGGTCGCACATAAGAACCGGACATGGATATTAAAAATGTATGTGACAATGTTATTTCACTTTTTATGAGCTTTGCAGTGAATGAAATAAACACTGTTGCAAGTAACCAACTGTCTTGAATAAATATAAAATATAATATCGGTCTGAAAAAGTCGCCATAATTTGTCAAATATTTCTCTTCTTACATAAATTGACGATTCATGGAACGAATCTGAAATACGGTGACAAAATTTCGTACCAATATTCCGTTATTCATCTAAATTTCCTTATTTTCACGATTTATTGTGTTGGTATAACCTCAATGTATCAATGTTCTCAAAAAAACAATGCGATTGTCAGGCAATTTTATTGAAGATCAATCAGAAAAAATCATATAACCAAACGTTTAAATCAAAAAAACTGAAATTTCGGTGCGTAAATTTGTCGCCATATTTCAAATTTGTTGTATTTGCTGTGTTGTTAGAAGGCTAGATGTGTTTTTCTCCACGCTAATATTTACTATCCAGAAAATTAATTACTTGCAGCTAAGAACAACGCAGTTATGTAGGTTTATTAATTACAAATTGGAAAATGTCAGCCTACTTGTTATAGAATTAGGTAAATAATTGCATTGATATTAACGGTGTTGATTGTAGAAAAAGAATTCTCATTGCTAGGCACATATGCCAAACTTCTATGGACAAAATCAGCGGAAAGCTAACCTCAAAAGTTTCCAGGACTTCGGGCTTCACAGTTAGTAATTCTGACCAAGCGTCATCTGGTGGATGACCTCGTTCATTATATTCTCGATCGACTGGTTCACTCTTTACTTCCATTTTTTTGCGACACACAACGTTCTTTCGCAATTTATTTGACAACGCTACAGTCTTATGGCCTTTGTTATAGACAATAATTGAGTGTGTTTTTATTGTTTATGGTATGTAAGATTTATGCCGAATTCGATCCAGAATTAAGTCTTACCTTTCCTTACTATTCACCTTAATCAATCAAAAATAATTGATAAACTGGAGAGGCATTCAATCATAAAATTAATGTACAAATTTATAATCTCATTTTAAATAAAGTATTTATATAATGCCTTTCCAACAAATATTAACAGTGAACAACCTTAAAAAGATTTTTTATGAGGCTCAACAAATCAAAATTGAATGCAAGATTTATGCCGAATTCGATCCAGAATTAATTCTTACATTTCCTTACTATTAACTTTTATCAATCAAAAATAATTGATTAACTGGAGAGGCATTAAATCCACGTTGGGAGGGCAATGGGTAACAGTTTTTATCTTGCATTCAAAATTATTCATAAATACCATAAGCAATAAAAACATATCACTCTATTGTCTATTGCAAAACTATTGGGTCCGTGAACGTATCAATTTTGCAATGATTTAATTGGTGTATTTGAATAAAATGGAAGTTATGAATGAGCCAGTCGACCTAGACTACAATGAAGAAGGTCATCCACCAGATGACGGTTGGTATCAAGTACCAATTGTGAAACCGGAAGCCCTGGATACTTTTGAGGTTAACTTTCAGTTGATTTTTGTTCATAGAAGTTACGAATACATGCCTTATAATGTTAATTCTTTTTCTGCACCGTTAATATAAATGCTAGTATCCTTTTTCTGAATTTCAAACTGAAAATGGACAGCCCGTCTACGAAAAGGAAGTCGCTCTGAGAGAGTGTGCAGTAAATTGCAATTTTTCAGAGAATTGCAAGGAATCTACTTCTTTTGCATTAGAACTCAAAAGTCAGGTAACATGATAAAACATCGTCAAGTTAACATATTCAAATGTCATTATTAAGTATTTTTTTTAATACAAATAATAAATCATCTGTAATTTGCTATGATTTTCATGAACCACAGTGTAGACGCCTTGATTAATTGCGTAGCTTGTGTTCAAACAAAATCGACTTTTATCTAATACGCAGGACGCATCTCACGACAATACATCTGAATAATATTATGTTATAGTTGTCAACTTGTTTGGCATGGTTAATAAACTGACTTGTTTATTTTAAACATCCACTTATAGATGTAATAAAAAATATCTTTCAAAAAAAAGAATAAAAAAAAATGACGACCTCGGCGGAGCATTTTTAAGAAGTTGATTTATTCATACAAACATTATCTGCTAGTAAAATACAGATAATCGCATTTGAATTATGAAATGCTCAATATGTTGTCTAATCAGTGGTTTTCTTTACATTGAATGTGATGGAACGGCGTTCCGGTGTCTATTTTATTGACATGTTTCAAATCAACGTTCGAATTAATATAATTTTCTTTGAAAACCATAGAGATTTTTAAATATTTTATTCAATCATGATCCTTCAAAAAAGTAATAACCTACAAGATAAGACCTAAGAAAACGGAAATCAATTTTAAAAAAATGGAGTTTCCGTCTCTTTTGATCTCAAAATCTTTACTTAAAATAAAATAGTTAATCATGCTTTTGCCAAAAAGATGGCATTAGGTGTAAGACCATGATGAAGAGTATATAAACATTTCTACATTTTAAATCAGAAACAACGAAAAACTTTCCAAACAACCTACGAAACTACTCAAACAAATTACTCTAGTCAACATCATTATACAAAAAAATATAATTTAATATTTTTTTCCAGATTCCGAATGTCCAAAAATCAGCTTCACAGACATCGTTTGACGACATTGAGATCGATGACAACAATATTAAAACCGAAATTTTGGGGCATCGACCAATCGTGGTGGTAATAAGTTTAGAAAAAAGAGGGTTTCATAAGAGGAACTTCGTATGCAATGTTTGTTTGCAAATATTTGCATCGTTTCGTTCACTCTCATTGCATAAAAATGTACATCACAAATCAATGAAAAATTTCGAAGATGATACTCAATGTGATATTCAATCTTCTGACCAAATTGTCTTTAGACGAAATAAAATAAAATATTTCGATAAACATAAACTATCGCATAAGAGCGAAAAACAATTCGAATGCAATCAATGTGATTATAAGTCTGAAACTCGCTTAAATGTCAATAGACATAAACTATTTCACACCGTCAGTAAACCATTTAAATGTGATTTATGCGTTTTTAAATGTGCCCATAAGTCAAATTTATATACCCATAAACTATCGCATACTGGCCTGAAACTATTCAAATGTGGTCTTTGCCATTATAAATCGGCAAATAAGTCGCACATGAACGTCCATAAAGTGTTGCACACTGGCGAGAAACCATTTGAATGTGAGCTGTGCGATTTTAGATCTGCACAAAAGTCTAATCTAAATACCCATAAACTATCGCATACTGGCGGGAAACTATTGCAGTGTGATCTTTGCAATTATAAATCTGCAACGCGTTCAATATTGCAAAGACATAAACTAGCGCATACAGGTGAAAAACCGTTCGAATGTAATATATGTGGTTTCAAATCTGCACAAAAGTCAAATCTAAAATCTCATAAGTTGTCGCATACTGGGGAGAAACCTTTCGAATGTGATCAGTGCGACCATAGGTCTGCAACGCGCTTAAATCTTAATAGACATAAACTATCACACACCGGCAATAAGCCGTTTAAATGTGATATTTGCGATTTTAAATGTGCAAATAAGTCGTATTTAAAAACCCATAAGCTTTTGCATACTGGCGAAAAACCGTTTGAATGCGATCAATGCCACTATAAATCTGCACGGAAGTCGGTTTTAAGCAAACATAAACTATCTCACACCGGAGAGAATCCGTTTAAATGTGAACAATGTGATCATGGGTCCGCAACGCGTTTAAGTTTCAATAGACACAAACTCACGCATGCCGGCGTTAAACTATTTGAATGTGATCAATGTGACTATATATCTGCACGACAGTCAGTTTTAAAGATCCATAGACTATCGCACAGCGGTGAGAAACCGTTTGAATGTGATCAATGCGATTTTAAATCTGCACAAAAGTCAAATTTAAGTACTCATAAACTATCACACACCGGCGATAAGCCATTCGTATGTGATTTCTGCTATTATAAATCGGCACATAAGGCACATTTGAATGAACATAAACGTGCGAGAAACCATTTGTATGTGAGCAATTTGATTTGAAAATAAGAAAACGGTCAGCCTTAAAATCACACAAACCATTCGCATTGTGATACAAAACCACTGATTATAAATCTGCACTCAGAATAAATATGTTTGTCCTTTTGTAACAAAATAAAAAATGTGTGTAAAAAGTTTGGTTATCCCTAAATATTTTTAAATGATTCAATTTGAACCTAATAAATTTATGCAGAATATCAAAAATTTTTTTTTTTTGATAAGTCACAGGTGAATGGAAGATGCAATATCTGACAGGTGTCTTTTGTGAGATCAACTTTCTACTTATCGCTAAAAGGTTGTTTATCTGAGCAAGTCTTCGAAGCATTCATATTGACCATTTACAAAAGACTAGCTGTAAGCCCGTTGACCTCAACAGGGGGGATTTTTGTTGCATTTTAGATATATTATTTAATAATTTTTAGAATATTTGAAATCTTTAAGTTTGCTAACAAATATATTTCGCAAAAGAAGAAATAGATCTCGGGACATATATCGATACCCCTGCACTATTTAATTGGAAATACTATAATTTTCAGAATAATTTAAATATTTAATTTTGCATTAAAATTGCAGTAAATTACTTAGTTTTTGGAATAATGTTTAAGTTTGCTAACAATCATTTTATTTTTAATTCAATTATTCAATTTTTGGAATAATGTTTAAGTTTGCTTACAAACATTCTTCGTAGTAGCAAAAATAGACCTCTATTTCAGAAATAATAAAAAAATTAAAATAATGTTTATTTTGCTCAAAATCATTTTATTTTTAATTAAATTTAATTTATTTTTTATGCTTAATTCAATCATTTAATTTTTAGAATAAAATTTAATTTAATTTAATTTTTTTTTTTTTATTTAATTTAATTTTTGATTTTAATTCCATTATTTAATTTTTGGAATAACGTTTAAGTTTGTTACCAACCATTTTTAGTAGTAGCAAAAATAGATCTCGCAAATTATATTTATACAAATATCTCCCTCTTCATAAATTAATGAACGATCGATAAAATAAATATGAAAAATTTCGAACCAATATTACCTGAAATTATCTGCGTACGAGATTCTCGTGGAAGACGATTTGGCCATTTTCTATATGGCATAAAATTGTTTACACAATACCGTATACTGTTTTATACTACTGAAAACTCGAATACTGTCCAAGTGGTGAATTTTGTGTGACGGTGATGCGCGCGCAACTTAAAATCTTACTCTCATCATTTTTGCGTAACGCGCCTAAAGAAGTATAACTTCAAAAAATAACAAATAAACAAAAAACAACGCCATGACAAAGAATCTATTTTTGCGGATTTGATGAGAGCACAATTATGAAAATTACCGATGAATTATGCGAAATAAATTTCAGTACAAAAACTTCACCATTTATTTAATACACATCGATTTATGTCTATGAAAAGATGAGCAAAATATTTATAATTATTGTCTATGGAGACACCATATTTTATAAAGCTTGTGCATTGATTTCTATTCTCTACGTCACAATTGCTTGGAAATGGATATCAAAATAGAACCAGCCGATGAATTACTGTCAATTGATTCATCTGAGAACGCTCAAAACAGCGATATGAAGCTTGAATGAAGATGACTTGATTGACATCAAGGTCGAGTCGCTCTTAAAGCGAGAAGGAATTGTTGACGAAGCAGATCATCGAGAGACTTATAAGGTAATCTTAAACACTATCAACTCACTCTGTTGCCTAAAAAAAAGTAATTGTACAATTGTCAAGTACATTGTCAAGTACATTGTCAAGTACATTGTTATAACGTGGTAAAAAGGTGCAACATTTATTTGAGGTTATGTCCGTTGATCTATCTATCTATATATATAAAAATGAATGTTTGTTTGTTTGTTACCTATGCGCTCCTATACTGCTCATCCGATTGCGATGAAATTTTGGCGAGTTGTTGTGCAAACGCCAGAATAGGTTTATGAATCGGTGGTGGGCAGCCAATGCGTTAATTTGTTTGTTTGTCGGGTATTCGTTCCTATACCGTTCATTCAATTGCGATACAATTTTAGTGAGTTGTTGTGCGGACGCCCGTGAATGTACATAAATCAGCGGAGGGCTACCAATACGTTAATTTGTTGGTTTTTTCCGTATTCGTTCCTATACCGTTCATCCGACTGCGATAAAACTTTGGTGAGTTGATAAATCAGCGGTGGGCTGCCAAAACGTTATTTTTTTTTTGTGTGCGTTCCTATACTGTTTATCTGATTACGATGAAGCTTTGATGAGTTGTTGTGCGTACGCCCACATAGGTTTTTTAATCAAAACAGACAGCGGTAGACTGCCAATACGTTAATTTGTCAGTTTGTCGTTTATGCGTTCCCGTTTCTATACCGTTTATCCGATTTCGATAAAACTTTGATGCGCTGTTGTGTGGAAGCCCGAAAAGTTTTCTGAATTAGCACATTCAGCAGGAGGCTGCCATCGCGCTTACATGAGGTTCGCTTTATATCAACTCAATTCTCGGTGTTCTAGGAAGCAGTGAGTTTTTCTGATGGAGTACTTAAATGAGAAATCGATTGCTTCTTAATACTTTTGCAATATGTGACAATATGCAATTTACTGTAAATTTCAGAAAATGTATTACTGTGTATACTGATGTTATCATAGATAATTTATAAGTCAGAAATTGCAGTTATGTACTCATTTGATCTACGAATATTGTGTTCTCTTATATTAACAAGGGACTCGCCGAACTTATTAAAATTACAAGAACCATAGGTGAAGCGAATTGATTCACAATGAATCATAAAAATCATCAGTGGCTAAGTGAACATGGTTTATCAGCAGCCAAAAACAACGATTTTAATGCCATCCACTTCAGGATTTAAAACAAAGTACCAGGCGGAGAGACTATTTTTAAGTCCATCGATTATGTAATGAATCATGGCGAAGTGTCAATCATCTTTACAAGTCATTTACATTTTAATCATTTTTACGTGTCTTTTTATGATATTTTCGATGTATGTTTCACAAGGAAGTCACCATGTCGTGGTATAAAGCGATATCCGAGGTGGTTTTCTAGAGAGATTATTGGGGACATTAAAATAAAGCATTTATATCATAAAGCTTGGAAGGCTTCTAAGAGTCCTCGAGACTATCATTTTTTTAGTAAATGTCGATCTAAGCTGAGACAAAATATTCGATTAGCCTACCGAACATATTTGAAAAGGATGAAAGATTGCATACTTGAAAACCCATTTTTTTTTTGGAATTATATCAAATCTATCAGAAACGATGGTGGATTCACTGAAACAATAAAGTGGCAGGTCTGGGGGTGGCAGAAGCATATGCTGGCCATTTCAGATCTTTATACTCAAATGATATACTACACCTTAATATTGAATCAATTTTGAAAAGTCGTACAAATAGTGCCCAATGCTTTGCAAATCGATGAATCAGATTTTTTTTTTTTACCAAAAAAACTTAAAATCAATCATCCAACTGAATTCTTAAATTCACTTGATCTGCCAGACATGTCGACAGACATTTTTACATTGAAAATTAGCGTATCTATCATTCTATTCGCCCTTTTGCAACTGTACTAAGCTTTCAGTAAACAAGATAATGAACGATATCATCTTAGCTACAATTTTAAATGGAAAATTTAAAGAAGACAATGTACTGTTGCCACGCATCCCAATAATTTCGACAGACATAATAAACATAATTAAAACACTTTCTTCCCTTGAGTGGCATTGCAACGCATACCGGATGCTCGCTTATATTTGCGGCTTCCTGAGACTCTCAGTGAAGAATCTCGTAATTGCTAAGTGGCATTGGTAAAACTTTAAAGTTTTGTTTTTATTGAAAATGCATCATAACACAAAAATCCACAAGCAATCTTAGTTAAAATGATTATTTTTTCAGGGCGCTTCCCATCGTATCAAAGCTGAATTTCAAACCGATATCGGACAGCCCATCTTCAAAGAGGAAATCGCTCCAAGAGAATGTAATCTGAACTGCAGAGATTCAGAACATAACGAAGAATCGACTTCTTTTGCATCCGATTTCAAAAATCAGGTAACATGATAAAACATCGTCAAGTTAACAAAGTTAAAATTCATAATTCAAATTATTTTTAAATGTTTTTACGTTATCGTATGTCTCGAACCGAAAAAAGGACCCATTCTCAAGTCTCCTTCGTACCAAAGCGTTGTGGGTACATTAATATTACAATTTTCACTCCCTTTATGTTTCTGGTAGCGAGGATGATGAAGCCCAACATTTTTAATGCCCTTTTGCTAGAAATCTAAATGCGATTATTAAATGTTAGTTTGCTCTCAACTTGTACGCCAATATCTTAAGCTGATTTATTTTTTTAAAATAAATTGAGCCATTTACTAGATAAAAAAAAATAGCACCCCCAACCCTCTTGCAAAGAATTAAAGTTGAAATCGATATTATTACATCTCCCCCAATCTACTTTATTATCTATATTAAACTGGAGATAGATAACATTTTTAATAACGTTTGCTATCATTTACGATAATAGGTTTCAGCAATGGCTCCAAGTTTGAAGTCTGCGGAACACTAAAACAAGTGCCAAACTGCCTTGATTAAAAAAGACCATACGATACGTATTGTTTTCTGTTCCTAAAATAACAACCAAAAAAAATTGAATCGTTCAAATTATGTACATTCTCACATATTTTGTCACTAAAGACCCGGGTTTCGCCATTCGGAATCTTCAGGCGTTCAAGTGCACGGATGAATTTGAACTGTTGCTTAGTAAATGAAAGTTTCGTGTTTCGAAATTTTGGAAATAAATAGAGCACAACTGCATAGTCTTCCGAATTAAAATGAAATATTAAACCTACCAGGATCTCCACTTCTATACCCTACATAATCATAAAATCATGTAATCATAAAAAAATAAATATAATTCTTAAAACTACTTACCACTCAAATCTGTTGGCATTGCCATGAGCTTATCCTTGTCGCCAGCAATTGATATGGACTCGGTGATGCATTTATTTCTTATTTAAACACGAAACTTTCATTGTGCACTTGAACGCCTGAAGATGCCGAAAGGCAAAACCCGGGTCTTTAGTGACAAAATCTGTGAAAACCTTCATAGTTTGAACGATTCAAATTGAATTCCACCAAGCACCTTAAGTCGAAATCTTAAACTACCAAACAGCTGAACAAAACAATAAACCATAACAAAAAAAAAATGTTTATATCTGTGTCATTAATTGTATCAGGGACCATATAAATTGAACGGGAAAACAAATACAATAGGGCAACGAATTTACTGTACAATTATATTATTTATGAACAGAAAGAATTTTTTTCTAGTGCTGTGTTTTAATTTTGGTTTCAGTTTCAAACTACCGGTGTATACTGTTCTCGAACTGAATTACCATCGATGAATCTGCCTTGGGATCAATCACAAGCAAAAGCTCATATACACGAACAAAAGTTAATAACGGAAATATTGCAGCAGAAAATGGTCGCCATTATTCAAGTAGAAAATGTTGTGTTTAATGAACAAAATTTCGTGTGTAGTATTTGTGATGATATATTCCCATCAACAAACAAACTGAAGCAGCACGCCATTAGGCATTCTGGTGGGGAGAAAAGGTTTGTAAGCTTTTCATTATTTAATAATAAATGGTGCCGTAGCTACAATGAAATGTCTTTTTTACCTTGAAGCTATGCCATAAAACTCGTATACCCTTTTTTATTTTGAAATGATGATTGCACTTTTATTATTAATACGTTATGAATATAATATGTAATCGATCGTTAAAGTAAATCACAAAAGGGAAAACTGGGGGGTGATATTTATCATTTTATTTTTGTTTTCATGTAAAAATTAAGTAAGAAGCTAAAAACGGATATCAAAATAGAATCAGAGCACGAATCACTGTCGTCCTTTTATCAGGATTCTATCGGAAGCGATATTCATCAAAATATTATGAATGACGTTTGTAATGAGGATCATTCAATTGTCATCAAACACGAGCCACTTGAAGTTCAACCTAAAATAATTGAACAAGAAAAACATTACCAGCCAAAAAAGGTATTTCTAACATCTGGCATAAATAGTGCATTGTCGGGGTTGTATTTTATAAAACAAGATATTTTATTTCAGACGAGTAAATAAAAAAATATTAATAATTTCCATATTTGCTTTCAACCATAACAGTCACTTTTGTCACATTATTGCAAGAATTTCGTTTCCTTTGGCTCAAACTCTTTTGAAATGACTTAAAAACCAGAAAAACTGAATAAAGAATTAATTTTTTTTTTTTGCCTTGCTTAATTATAACAAATAAGTAGTGAGACTGACGCGATATTTAATCTGCCCTTTCTTTTTTTGTTACAGCCAAATATAGAATTACATTCAAGAAAAAATACTTTCAAATGTAACCAATGCAGTTATAGAGCTGCTGGCGCTGGTCGCTTAAAAACACATAAAATGTCACACACTGGAGAAAAGCCTTTCAAATGTGACCAATGCAGTTATAGAACTGCTGTGTCTGGTAACTTAAAAACGCATAAAATGTCACACACTGGAGAAAAGCCTTTCAAATGTGACCAATGCAATTATAAGACTGTATATTTCAGTACATTTAAAACGCATAACATGTCGCACGCTGGTGAAAAGCCTTTCAAATGTGACCAATGCAGTTATAGAACTGCTGTGTCTGGTAATTTAAAAAGGCATAAAATGTCACACACCGGAGAAAAGCCTTTCAAATGTGACCAATGCAGCTACAGAACTGCTGACGCTGGCAGCTTAAAAACGCATAAAATGTCACACACTGGAGAAAAGCTTTTCAAATGTGACCAATGCAGTTATAGAACTGCTGTGTTTGCTAGCTTAAAAAGGCATAAAATGTCACACACTGGAGAAAAGCCTTTCAAATGTGACCAATGCACTTTTAGAACTGCTCTGTCTGGTAACTTCAATGTGCATAGAATGTCACACACTGGAGAAAAGCCTTTCAAATGTGACCAATGCAGTTATGAAACAACTCGGTCTGATCATTTAAAAACTCATAAAATGTCACACACTGGAGAAAAGCCTTTCAAATGTGACCAATGCAATCATGAAACAACTCGGTCTAGTGATTTAAAAACTCATAAAAAGTCACACACTGGAGAAAAGCCTTTCCAATGAGACCAATGCACTTTTAGAACATCTTTGTCTAGTAAATTATAAGCGCTTAAAACGTCACATGCTGGAGAAAAGCCTTTCAAATGTGACCAATGCAGTTATGAAACTGCTGTGCTAGTCACTAAAAAAAGCATCAAATGTCACACACTGGAGGATTTTTTTTCAAACGGGACTTGTTCAGTTAAAGACCTACTGTGACCAATTTTATTATACAACTACTCCGTCTGATGATTTAAAAACGCACGAAATGTCACACAAAACAATTCTTTAAAATGTTACCAATCCAATCAAAAAACTATTCAAAAAAATATAACAATGTGGTCAGAAAAGAAATGAAAGGTTTCACACGAAGAAGATTTTTTCATCAAAAAGTAGACTCACCTAACGTCTTGAATAAAGACATTGATCCGAACTGCCCAGCCGGTTTGGTATTTAGGCCAAGTTGTTGTTTTGCGGGGAGATTCGGTTTGCCATTAGTTGAATCTTATTAATTATCTTCTATTTTTTGTCACTTCCCCCCATTTTTTTTTTGAAATGTTATATTCTAATACTTGAATGAAGCGAACGCCTAATAAATGAACGACATACTAAAGACATATTTTTCCAATACACTGTTTTTAATGATTTTCCTCGATTTCCTCTCCCCCTCCTCCCCAGCCCCGATGTTGCCATTTTTTATTCCTACCTTTTCGATGACGTCATATACTGATATTTGATAAAACAAATTTGGTATCATTAAAAATCTCTGAAAATCCCATACAAAAAATCACCATCGTCAATCAAGGATTGAACCGTCGATCTCTGAATTACTAGCCGATCTCTCTATCAACTGAGCTAACTACATTATTAGCTATAGCGATAAAAATAGAGCAAATAAATTAAACATTTGAAAACGTAACGATATTTGCGATTGAAAGTGACTTCGGTTGTGTGTATTCAAGATTGAAAATGAAGGCGATGTTCGAATCTAGCCTCGAGCGCTATTTTTTGGGTTTATAACATTTTTTTTTTTTGAAAACTTTCTTTTTAAAACACAGCACATATTGATCGTATGAAAATAAATGCTTTCAAAATAAAAAAAATAAGTTTTTAAAATACTATTTGGAGAAAAAGTCAACATTTTGATAATTTTTGATAAAATGTTCAATTAATTTATACCATTTTGCATGTGAAAGTTGCATTCTTTCTTTGTACTTAAAAATTTGTTTAATAAAATAGAGGCCTATTTCTGAATTAGTTTATTTTATTTTATTTATTATTTCTGAAATAGAGGTCTATTTCCGCTACTACGAAGAATGATTGTTAGAAAACATAAACATTATTCCAAAAATTAAATAATTGAATTAAAATCAAAAATAAAAATTTTATTTTAAAAATTAAATCATTGAATTAAACATAAAAATTAAATTAAATTAAAAATAAAACGATTGTTAGCAAACTGCAGATTGTTTATCATTGTTAATCAAACTAGCAGACTGCTTATCATTATTATTATTATATTTATTATTTCTTAAATAGAGGTATATTTCTGCTACTACGAAAAATGGTTGTTAGCAAACTTAAACATTATTCCAAAAATTCGATAATTCACGAAATTTCTTCTACTATAAAAAATGGTTAAATAAGCGATGGTTGACACTGTAGGGTGATACAATAACCTCGAGCAGCATTGTTTTTTTTTTTTTGGGGGAAATGCTTATCTATTTTATATTATAAATTTATGATTTTCGCTTTTTTTGTTTTTTTTAGAATTTGTTTTTAAGATTTAGTCCCTCTTTTTTTTTTGATTTTACCCTCGAGAGGAGATCAAGCCTACAGTGTCAAAGATTATCAACATGCCGTATTTATATGAAGTGGAAATTTTTCTTTAAGTTCCAACATACAATAATAAAGGCAACAATAATAAACCAAATTTCAAGTTGAAAACGAAGTAAAAATTTACAAGGCGCTATGAATTCTAACTGATTCGAACCTCAAATCGTTATGGCGCAGCACATGTGCGCGAATGCATTTTGTTGCCGAATATTCAATACACATGGAATAAATGCATTTAAAAAACAAAACATGCAAGCAACTCGAATGGAAGTATTTCTGAATTTTAATAAAATAAAATTGAATTATAATATTGTAATCTGTCTGTAAAAATAAAATCTATATAATATTTAATCGCACTAGATATAAAAAATAAGTTGTACGGAAATTGTTGAAACTATATTTTCTGCATACATTGTAAATGTTTTACATACACTTCAATACTTTGTCCTGAATCTACCTACTAATTTTAATCACAATTTCTATAAAACACTTCAGAGAATATCTTAATAATATTAAAAAACATTCTGGACTTTTCAAATAGCGTTCAACTCCGCCTTTCGTCAGTCGTACCTACCCGGCTATTGATTATGACGAATAAGGTACACTTTTTTTATTAGTCTTCAGACCTTTGTTGAACTTAACATATGCAGCACGGTCGAGACATTACTTTGAGGGTGATTTTCGAACATGAAGCATTGATAATAATCGTGTTTGATTAAAGTTGATTTTATGTGCTCATTAAAGCATTTATAAAAAAATGAGGATAAAAATAAGACCTAGAATATATTTTAAATCATAAATACATTTTTAAATTTATTTTTTAGCTTTTAACTTAGGTTTTAACACCTCCGTGCCCATGGTATAGGCATAGCCGGTCGAGTCATTAAAGCATTCAATTTTTCTCTTAATATTGTTAATAATTATATATCATTTTAGGTATTCCTAGAAAAAATAGTTTTACATCCAAATAAAAATAAATAAATTCAAAAATATTACGTCTTTTGCACAAAATCTTTGAATTTTTATTGCTCTTAACGATGTATCGATCTTTGAATGCTGAAATGCGATAGACATATACGAATTGAAATATGCGAAAAGAAAGAAATCACAAATAGCTTTAAGAGGGAGACCTTCCAATATCCATTCAAGTCAAACAACGCCGACGATATTAAAATCCTTACAACTAAAAGATAAACTTTCGTGGGTAATTCAATAGAGCTTTTTTCATCCTCATGCTTATACAAGTGTCCAAAAGTCGAGTGTGCCCTTTTTGCTAACATGTGTACCAAAAAGCTCTAGCAAACTAAATAAAATAACATGCTATTATAGGCAGAAATTGTTGTTAGATCTTTTAGTGACTTAAGATGTAAACTGGATAATAAAACTTTATTGGTTTGCAGAAAAGTACAATTACGCCTTCAGTAAATAGTTGCCGACGTCTTCAAAGACAACATACTTTTAAACATTGCTAAGTAGGGGGCAATAAATCAAAATTTATATGACTATTTATTATATTATTATGCTTTGCGTCTTCATTTCCTTAACATATTTTTTCTTATGCTAATAAACTTACTGCAACGAGAAAAATATAAATCTTTTCAATAGAGTCCAACATATTGTGATTACATGAAAACGTGGTGAATAATTTGAATAGTTCGTTGCTTTTATTTAATTTAAATATATATGTATGTACCTATTTATAGTTAATCATCTTTTTAAACGGTGATATTGAATATAAAATATTCAGTTTAGATTTTAAGATGAGATTTTCAATGAACTGATATTTTATTTCACACTCATTAATAATTATTAGAATGTGTAAACATATTATCATATAAAGTCTATGAATTTTTATCTAATTGGTTGATTGTGACGCTAAATAAACGATGTAATACCCGAAAAAAAAGTCAATGAAACACAAGCATATCTAAAGAAATGAAGTCACTTTGGTTCATGTAATTTATTTACTAGGCATTCGCAATCGACAAAGAATTAACATAATACAAAACTTTTTAAAGTAGAATCTTAAATTAAAAAATAAATAAGGGAGGAGGTGAAATAGTTTCTTATTTGCATCAAAAAATATAAAAACATTTACCTAACAGTTAAATAACATTAATCACATTCGAATGGTTTCTCAACAGTGTGCGATAGTTTATGAGTTTTTAAATATTGAAACCGACTTGTTTCATATTTGCATAGGTCACATTTGAAAGGCTTTTCTCCAGTGTGTGACATTTTATGTTTTTTTAAATAACTAGACCGACTTGTTTTATAACTGCATTGGTCACATTTGAAAGGCTTTTCACCAGTGTGTGACATTTTATGTATTTTTAAGTGCCAAGACTGAATTGATCTGTAATTGCATTGGCCACATTTGAAAGGCTTTTCTTCAGAGTGTGACATTTTATGCCTTTTTAAATCACAAGACCGTTTGGTTTTATACCTGCATTGGTCACATTTGAAAGGCTTTTCTCCAGTGTGTGACATTTTATGTGTTTTTAAACAACTAGACCGAGTTGTTTTATAACTGCATTGGTCACATTTGAAAGGCTTTTCTCCGGTGTGTGACATTTTATGCGTTTTAAGGCTACGAGACTCAGCGGTTTTATAACTGCATTGGTCGCACTTAAAAGGTCTTTCTCCAGTGTGTGACATTATATGATTTTTTAAATAACTTGACCGAGTTGTTTTGTAATTGCATTGGCCACATTTGAAAGGCTTTTCTACAGAGAATGACATTTTATGCTTTTTTAAAACACAAGACCGAGTTGTTTTATACATGCATTGGTCACATTTGAAAGGCTTTTCTCCAGAGTGTGACATTTTATGTATTTTTAAGTGACTAGAACAAGTTGTTCTATAACTGCATTGGTCACATTTGAAAGGTTTTTCTCCAGTGTGTGACATTTTATGTGCTTTCAAGTTAACAAGCTGAGCAGTTTTATAACTGCATTGGTCGCATTTGAAAGGCTTTTCTCCAGTATGTGACATTTTATGCATTTTTAAACTACAAGACCGATTTGTACTATAACTGCATTGGTCACATTTGAAAGTCTTTTTTCGAGAATGAAGTTTAGTATTTGGCTGTAAAGAAAAAAGAGAGGGCAGATTAAAAATTGCATCAGTCTTCCTACTTCTTTATTATAATTAACCAGAGCAGAATAAAAAAAAATGTTTGTCGTCAAAGCGGCGTGAAAAATAAATTTTAAATTGTAAATAATGTAATTTTTAGAGTAATTGAAATTTTTAAATTTGCTAACAAACATATTTCGTAGAAGAAGAAATAGATTTCGGGACATATATCGACACCCCTGCACTATTTAATTGGAAATAATATAATTTTTAGAATAATTGAAATATTTAAGTTTGCTAACAAATATATTTCGAAGAAGAAGAAAAAGATCTTGGGACATATATCGACACCCCTGCTCTATTTTAATTGTAAAAAATATATTTTTTAGAATAATTGAAATGTTTAAGTTTGCTAACAAACATATTTAGTAGAAGAAGAAATAGATCTCGGGACATATATCGACACCACTGCACTATTTTTTTTTTTTAAAACCATGTCCGCTCCCAATGTGGAGCATATGGACTCCTAATGGAGTTTATCTCAACAGAAGTGTTTCTACGAGAACTGTTTGTTACTCAGTTGCTCAACCTCTCTTTTTCCAAAGAGAGTACGGATAGAAGGATAGGGCTAGGACAGGATTAGTGGTAAGCTAGTCGCTCTCGATACGCCCTGTTCATAGGATAGGATGAGTAAAAGAGGGGAATTCAAGAAATCACATACACCCATGCCTTTGAACAGAAATTCATAAATCGATTGAAAAATCAATTTATAAAAACTGTCCGTACCGGGATTTGAACCCGGACCCTCCGTAGCCGAAGCCAACAACGTTGACCACTCGACCACACAGGCGGCAATTAATTGGAAATAATATAATTTTTAGAATAATTGAAATATTCAAGTTGGCTAACAATTATATTTCGTAGAAGAAGAAATAGATCACGGGACATATATCGACACCCATGCAGTATTTCAATTGTAAATAATGTATTTTTTAGAATTATTGAAATGTTTCAGATTGCTAACAACTATTTTTCGTAGTAGCAGAAATTTAGTAAAATATTTTATTTTTGAAATAATGTTTAAGTTTGCTTACAACCATTTTTCGTGGTAGCCGAAATTTAGTAAATAATTTAATTTTTGGAATAATGTTAAAGTTTGCTAACAACCATTTTTCGTTGGAGCTGAAATTTTGTAAATTATTTAATATTTGGAATAATGTTCAAGTTTGCAAACAACCATTTTTCGTTGGAGCAGAAATTTCGTATATTATTTAATATTTGGAATAATGTTCAAGTTTGCTAACAACCATTTATTGTAGTATATATTGACATTTGCCCGTTTAATATCGCTTCCGTTTTCTTAATAATTACCATTCAAATATCACTAGCGCGCATTTCATAGATAGATTTCGCCACCAGTGGGTGATAATTTTTTTTTAGTAACAATACCTAAGGCCAGTGACCGCAGCGGCACTTCGTGCACGGGAACCAATCAGAGACGTTTTTAAAGTACCTACAAGAAAACAATTAGTAGGGCCGCACTTCTTTCAACCGATGTTTAAAACTTAAATTAACGAAAACAACTGAGGTCAATGACTGCATCATATCGCACTCACTTACTCGCACATCCCCATCCTTTACTGTTTTCAAATGAAATTCAAACGATAATTTTCGCGACAACCAATCAGGGACGTTTGAATGAACAGTGCAAGAAAGATATAGAAGACGGGACAATTCGGGAATCGAGTCACTTCATTTTTCTTAGCCATCTAGTAAGTACGTAATCTGGGGGGACGCTTTCTATCGATAATTCTCCGTTGCACTCGCAAATTATTTCACTGGTCGTATTTCGGTAGCTGTTCCCGACATTGGAGAAACTAATTTACTACCAGCTTGGTTCCGGAAGAAATTAATAAGCCACTAGACGAAGTCACAAAGCTGATCGCAATTATCAGCTCACCAGTAATTCCCGGAAGCAGCATTCGTCTTAAAGGTTTGAATACATAATTCGTTATTTTGCATAAACACATGACTCATTACGAACGTCTTCAAGCCCAGTGCTTTATGACGGGATCGGATGAAGTCTTAACGTAACTTCATGCATGGGCAATTTAAAAACCCACAGTTAGATTCTCGCGTATTTAAATTCCAGCGTTTTCAAATCCTTGCGCCGAACTGAGTATTTCGACACTCAGCCCCGGCTTCAAATCCTGTGTAAATTCTCCATCTGAGAATCAAGTTCGAGTCCTGTAGTAAAATCATCAAAGCAAGAGTATTGGTAGGCGAGTCGACGGAGGGAATACGAAGGAAGCGTCCTCCCCCACTGGTTTATCTGTAATTTTTTTTTTTCTCTTATTTTGTGTAGCGTATTAATTGAGGTATTGAGGGTAACAATTTTTTTTTATGTCGGTCATTGTACCTAGAGGAGTCTCTCTAGATGACCCAATGTTGTAAAATCTGTGTTACGGTCGATTCGAGAATATTCCGTGTTAACTTAAATTACAATTTCCACCCTGTCGTATGAAGACAGTATAAGACATTCAAGTCAGTAGATTAAAAATCGTGTTTCGCGACCACCGGAAACGAGATGCTCGAAGGTGACGATTCATAATTCCACATACGGGTCGATCAAATCATAAAAGTAATGCATTAACAGTAATTTCTTTCTATTAAGAAATTAATAACAAAAGATTAGAGATCAGATAAAACTATAAGTAACGAGTAATGCGTTACCGAGATAACCAAGTCACGTAATAATCAAAATAGCTCATTACATTTCTTAAGCGATCTGATTTATAATTAAATTCCTTTCCCGTAGCGACGTTACATATAAATCCTAAAATAAATAAATAAGCAATTATTGTGGTATGTTGGCTATAAGCATCTGCCTGAAATTGAATGTTTGCGTTACGAAAGGTGCGTAACAAAAGAAAAAAAAATATTCAAATTAAAAACTAACTAGCGATGTATCAAACATAAGAAATTCGTATGAAAATAACAGGTAGGAAACGGAATAAACTATTACGTCACAACCAACGGGTAACACAAATAAAGTCTAAACAATTACAAAGATATTTCGACGTATCGAACAAAAGAATCTTCCAGCCGCGCGTCACCTAATTAATAGTTATGTAATTCCGAAATTACTTTTGAACGTATTAAACTCGTTATGTTTTCTTAAACAGCCTAACTATGAATTCAAAATTTCGTTCAATAATACAACTCGGTAGTGGCACAAGTTAGGAATTTATTGTCGGAAGTTCTCTCTAATTATAACGTGTCACTGGATTAATAATTATGCCATTAGTTATTTTCAATCTTTCACATTCTCAATAATAAACGGCCTACGAATTAATGTTCATCTATACACCGCCTTTCACTTAATTAATAAAAATTTAATTCCAAATTACTTGCGGACGTAATAACACGTCATGTTTTTTTTTTTTAACAGTAACTATGGATTATAAATAATACAACTCAGTATTGGCACACGTCGAAAGTTTATTATCGGATGTTCTCACTAATTATCTGAATACGAGTTAATATTCATCTTACGGAGAACGCGTCACTGGATTAATGATTACGCCATTAATTATTTTCAATCTTTCGCATTCTTGATAATAAACGGACTACGAATTAATGTTTATCTACACACCGCACTCGACTTAATTAATAAAAATTTTATTCCAAATTACTTGCGAACGTAATAACACGTCATGTTTTTTTTTAACAGTAACTATGGATTATAAATAATACAACTCAGTATTGGCACACGTCGAAAGTTTATTATCGGATGTTCTCACTAATTATCTGAATACGAGTTAATATTCATCTTACGGAGAACGCGTCGCTGGATTAATGATTACGCCATTAATTATTTTCAATCTTTCGCATTCTTGATAATAAACGGACTACGAATTAATGTTTATCTACACACCGCACTCGACTTAATTAATAAAAATTTTATTCCAAATTACTTGCGAACGTAATAACACGTCATGTTTTTTTTTAACAGTCACTATGTATTATAAATAATGCGACTCAGTATTGGCACACGTCGGAAGTTTATTATTGGATGTTCTCTCTAATTATCTGAATGCGAGTTAATATTCATCTTACGGAGAACGCGTCACTGGATTAATGATTACGCCATTAATTATTTTCAATCTTTCGCATTCTCGATAATAAACGGCCTACGAATTAATGTTCATCTATACACCGCCTTTCACTTAATTAATAAAAATTTTATTCCAAATTACTTGCGAACGTAATAACACGTCATGTTTTTTTTTAACAGTAACTATGGATTATAAATAATACAACTCAGTATTGGCACACGTCGAAAGTTTATTATCGGATGTTCTCACTAATTATCTGAATACGAGTTAATATTCATCTTACGGAGAACGCGTCGCTGGATTAATGATTACGCCATTAATTATTTTCAATCTTTCACATTCTCAATAATAAACGGCCTACGAATTAATGTTCATCTATACACCGCCTTTCACTTAATTAATAAAAATTTAATTCCAAATTACTTGCGGACGTAATAACACGTCATGTTTTTTTTTAACAGTAACTATGGACTATAAATAATACAACTCAGTATTGGCACAAGTCGAAAGTTTATTATCGGATGTTCTCTCTAATTATCTGGATGCGAGTTAATATTCATCTTACGGAGAACGCGTCACTGGATTAATAATTACGCCATTAATTATTTTCAATCTTTCACATTCTCAATAATAAACGGCCTACGAATTAATGTTCATCTATACACCGCCTTTCACTTAATTAATAAAAATTTAATTCCAAATTACTTGCGGGCGTAATAACACGTAATTTTTTTTAACAGTCACTATGGATTATAAATAGTACAACTCAGTATTGGCACAAGTCAAAAGTTTATTATCGGATGTTCTCTCTAATTATCTGGATGCGAGTTAATATTCATCTTACGGATAACGAGACACTGGATTAATCATTACGCCATTAATTATTTTCAATCTTTTACATTCTCAGTAATAAATGGACTACGAATTAATGTTGATCTTCAAGTAGCGCGTCACTTAATGAATAATTATGCGATTCCGAATAATTTTTTTTTTGGTTTTATCCAATGGGGATTAGTCGCGGCTCTCAGCGGTATGTGATAGCAAAATAACTCGATCGACCGTAACTGAAGCCAAGTGTAAATGACAGACGGACGCCTCACGTCCACCTTATAGCATAGCAAGAATTATTTGAGGTGCGACAACACTACGCGAGTACTGGTCATTGGCAGGTACAATCAAGTATGTAAGTAAATGTTTATAAGAGGCTCGACCAAGTAGTGATCGAGAATAGCGGCTGCAGCGGACGGTAGCATAGAATGCCAAACGATGGTCGATCTGTTGGCACAAGGCGGGGCCCAAGTAGTGGGCTGAGTCCGCAGGAAAAGGGAGGCTACCTTGGAAGGTAGTCTCGGCACTGGTGGAGTCCAGGTGCCCGATTCTAGTAGAAGCTAGGGAGCTGTCGCTCCGTCACGTTGTAGACCGGGCTACGAGGATATTACAGTCAGAGGCCTCGGGGCCAGGCAGCGGTCGATATACCCTTAGTCGCGAGGGTAGGAGGTGGCTGATATCTTTGTACTAGAATAAGTTAGCATAGGCAGTAATAGGAGGGTTGTTTAGTTATCAAGGACGAAGGCGTAGCAACATCGACGCGAGTTACTGGAAGCTCGGTCGATACGCCCTCTTGTTGTCTGTGAGGCCCACGGGCTTTTGAAAGATAAAGTCGGCTGAGTGTGCGAGGTTCTGCACTCAGCCCTCCTACCGTTTCTCCCGTTCGGCGGAGAAAACGGACGCATGTTGATAACCAAACGTCTGGCCATGACGTGACTCGCGCTTGCTAGCGGTGTCGTTGAAAGGGCATGAGCATTAGGGCGAGTCGATGACGTAAGGCACACGTCATCAGCTCCTCATTGGGCTGCGCCTCCGTCCAGATAACAATATAAACGCGCTTAGGTATAGGATAGGCTTAGGATCTGCACTATGAGACGGGTCCGCGGAGGGGGAACGTTTAATGAGGAAAATTATTAACGTAAACGATTGCGTGAGTCCTCACCGCTGGAGGTGTTCCGGTGGCTGGACGCCGCTGGACGACTGGAGAAGTAAGAGGATTCCAATGGATCCCCGGTGATAGGAGTTCCATCACCGTCTCCTAGTCGAGGATCCCGGAGAACGCCGACCCCTACCATAAGTGCCGGTCAACCGTAGTAATTGAGTAAATATAGAACTAAGGACCATAGGGATAGGACAAGCAACGTGATCTGTGAAACATGTTGTAACTTGTGTAAAGCCGATCGCCGGCAGTCTCTCGCTTCGAAGTCTGGGAAGTTAAGTGTCTTCTATTTTTCTTGTTTATGTAATCCTTGCAGGCATGCCCTTAGGCTTCACCACTATATAGAAGAACTCCTGGGAAGGTGAGCACCGGCGGTCGGACTATTCATCCTATCGCCTTCCGAGGAAGTAATTTTACTTCTAACCATTGTAAATTTAGGGAGGGCGCACACTTAAGGGTCAGGTCAGACGCCCCGCCCTATTCGTCCATTGGTCTGCTAAGTATAAATAATTCTGTAAATAAGAATCTTAGTATAAAAAAAAAAAAAAAAAAAAAAAAAAATTAGATTTAAGAGTACGTAGGTAATTTTGGCATAATGTTCACCCAGAAATGGAACTCACCGCCCCCCCCCTGAAACCTTTGTATACTGATTGAAATAACTAGTAATATTATGTTTTGTCACTATTTAAATTATGTCCATATGACTCATTTGCCTTTGCGAGCTAGCCAACCAATGTTTTCTAAATTGACTATGTAACCTGTCTCCTAAATAAACTCATGTGTAAGGCTGTGCCCAAAAGGCACGAATTACTTTCATGACCGTGATCGAGGTGTTTTATTTGTTTGAATTGCTACCTATTTATAAAATTTGTTCCCAGCACTATCAGGTTATACAAATCTGGAAGATCGGGTGAAGGGAGTCTTTTCCCTCAGACTCTATCCAAAGAGGCCTGGTAATGTCAATATATTTTATTCAACTAATTTTCAAATACGCTAACAAATACATTTCGTAGAAGAGGACATCAGTACGCATACATTTGTGAAAAGCGAGTGAAAAGTGAAAAGTAAAAAGTGAAAAGCGAGTGATTATTTTATCGACTATTAACTAAAGACTAGCTGTAAGCCCGTTGCCCAGCAACGTGAGATTTTTGTGGCATTGTGTTTTGTTGCATTGTATTTTATTTTATTTTATTTTATTTTATTTTATGTTATTTTATTTTATTTTATTTTATTTTATTTTATTTTATTTTATTTTATTTTATTTTATTTTATTTTATTTTATTTTATTTTATTTTATTTTATTTTATTTTATTTTATTTTATTTTATTTTATGTTATTTTATTTTATTTTATTTAATGTTATTTTATTTTATTTTATTTTATTTTACTTTATTTTATTTTATTTTATTTTAATTTATTTTATTTTTATAGTAAGCAGAAATTTCGTAAATTATTTAATATTTGGAATAAAGTTTAAGTTTGCTAACAACCATTTTTCGTAGTACTATAAATTTCGTAAAATATTCAATTTTTGGAATAATGTTTAAGTTTGCTAACAACCATTTTTCGTAGTAGCATAAATTTCGTAAATTATTTAATATTTGGAATAATGTTTAAGTTTGCTAACAACCATTTTTCGTAGTAGCATAAATTTCGTAAAAAATTCAACTTTTGGAATAAAGTTTAAGTTTGCTAACAACCATTTTTCGTAGTAGCAGAAATTTCGTAAATTATTGAATTTTTGGAATAATGTTCAAGTTTGCTAACAACCATTTTTCGTAGTAGCATAAATTTCGTAAAAAATTCAATTTTTGGAATAATGTTTAAGTTTGCTAACAACCATTTTTCGTAGTAGCATAAATTTCGTAAATTATTTAATATTTGGAATAATGTTTAAGTTTGCTAACAACCATTTTTCGTAGTAGCATAAATTTCGTAAAAAATTCAACTTTTGGAATAAAGTTTAAGTTTGCTAACAACCATTTTTCGTAGTAGCAGAAATTTCGTAAATTATTTAATATTTGGAATAATGTTCAAGTTTGCTAACAACCATTTTCGTAGTAACAGAAATTTCGTAAATTATTGAATTTTTGGAATAATGTTCAAGTTTGCTAACAACCATTTTTCGTAGTAGCATAAATTTCGTAAAAAATTCAACTTTTGGAATAAAGTTTAAGTTTGCTAACAACCATTTTTCGTAGTAGCAGAAATTTCTTAAATTATTGAATTTTTGGAATAATGTTCAAGTTTGCTAACAACCATTTTTCGTAGGAGCAGAAATTTCGTAAATTATTTAATATTTGGAATAATGTTCAAGTTTGCTACAACCATTTTTCGTAGTAGCATAAATTTCGTAAAAAATTCAATTTTTGGAATTATGTTTAAGTTTGCTAACAACCATTTTTCGTAGTAGCATAAATTTCGTAAATTATTTAATATTTGGAATAATGTTTAAGTTTGCTAACAACCATTTTTCGTAGTAGCATAAATTTCGTAAAAAATTCAACTTTTGGAATAAAGTTTAAGTTTGCTAACAACCATTTTTCGTAGTAGCAGAAATTTCGTAAATTATTTAATATTTGGAATAATGTTCAAGTTTGCTAACAACCATTTTCGTAGTAACAGAAATTTCGTAAATTATTGAATTTTTGGAATAATGTTCAAGTTTGCTAACAACCATTTTTCGTAGTAGCATAAATTTCGTAAAAAATTCAACTTTTGGAATAAAGTTTAAGTTTGCTAACAACCATTTTTCGTAGTAGCAGAAATTTCTTAAATTATTGAATTTTTGGAATAATGTTCAAGTTTGCTAACAACCATTTTTCGTAGGAGCAGAAATTTCGTAAATTATTTAATATTTGGAATAATGTTCAAGTTTGCTACAACCATTTTCGTAGTAACAGAAATTTCGTAAATTATTGAATTTTTGGAATAATGTTCAAGTTTGCTAACAACCATTTTTCGTAGGAGCAGAAATTTCGTAAATTATTTAATATTTGGAATAATGTTCAAGTTTGCTAACAACCATTTTTCGTAGTTGCAGAAATTTCGTAAAATATTTAATTTTTGGAATAATGTTTAAGTTTGCTAACAACTATTTTTCGTAGTAGCATAAATTTCGTAAAATATTCAATTTTTGGAATAATGTTTAAGTTTGCTAACAACCATTTTTCGTAGTAGCATAAATTTCGTAAATTATTTAATATTTGGAATAATGTTTAAGTTTGCTAACAACCATTTTTCGTAGGAGCAGAAATTTCGTAAATTATTTAATATTTGGAATAATGTTCAAGTTTGCTAACAACCATTTTTCGTAGTAGCAGAAATTTCGTAAAATATTTAATTTTTGGAATAATGTTTAAGTTTGCCAACAACTATTTTTCGTAGTAGCATAAATTTCGTAAAATATTCAATTTTTGGAATAATGTTTAAGTTTGCTAACAACCATTTTTCGTAGTAGCATAAATTTCGTAAATTATTTAATATTTGGAATAATGTTCAAGTTTGCTAATTATGCTAAGTTTGTTAATATTAATTATTTAATATTAATTATTAATAATGCTAAGTTTGTTAATATTAATTATTTAATATTTGGAATAATGTTTAAGTTTGCTAACAACCATTTTTCGTAGTAGCATAAATTTCGTAAAAAATTCAACTTTTGGAATAAAGTTTAAGTTTGCTAACAACCATTTTTCGTAGTAGCAGAAATTTCGTAAATTATTGAATTTTTGGAATAATGTTCAAGTTTGCTAACAACCATTTTTCGTAGGAGCAGAAATTTCGTAAATTATTTAATATTTTGAATAATATTCAAGTTTGCTAACAACCATTTTTCGTAGTAGCAGAAATTTCGTAAATTATTGAATTTTTGGAATAATGTTCAAGTTTGCTAACAACCATTTTTCGTAGTAGCAGAAATTTCGTAAAATATTTAATTTTTGGAATAATGTTTAAGTTTGCTAACAACCATTTTTCGTAGTAGCATAAATTTCGTAAAATATTCAATTTTTGGAATAAAGTTTAAGTTTGCTAACAACCATTTTTCGTAGCAGCAGAAATTTCGTAAATTATTGAATTTTTGGAATAATGTTCAAGTTTGCTAACAACCATTTTTCGTAGGAGCAGAAATTTCGTAAATTATTTAATATTTGGAATAATGTTCAAGTTTGCTAACAACCATTTTTCGTAGTAGCAGAAATTTCGTAAAATATTTAATTTTTGGAATAATGTTTAAGTTTGCCAACAACTATTTTTCGTAGTAGCATAAATTTCGTAAAATATTCAATTTTTGGAATAATGTTTAAGTTTGCTAACAACCATTTTTCGTAGAAGCATAAATTTCGTAAATTATTTAATATTTGGAATAATGTTCAAGTTTGCTAATTATGCTAAGTTTGTAAATATTAATTATTTAATATTAATTATTAATAATGCTAAGTTTGTTAATATTAATTATTAAATATTTGGAATAATGTTTAAGTTTGCTAACAACTATTTTTCGTAGTAGCATAAATTTCGTAAAATATTCAATTTTTGGAATAATGTTTAAGTTTGCTAACAACCATTTTTCGTAGTAGCATAAATTTCGTAAATTATTTAATATTTGGAATAATGTTTAAGTTTGCTAACAACCATTTTTCGTAGTAGCATAAATTTCGTAAAAAATTCAACTTTTGGAATAAAGTTTAAGTTTGCTAACAACCATTTTTCGTAGTAGCAGAAATTTCGTAAATTATTGAATTTTTGGAATAATGTTCAAGTTTGCTAACAACCATTTTTCGTAGGAGCAGAAATTTCGTAAATTATTTAATATTTGGAATAATATTCAAGTTTGCTAACAACCATTTTTCGTAGTAGCAGAAATTTCGTAAATTATTGAATTTTTGGAATAATGTTCAAGTTTGCTAACAACCATTTTTCGTAGTAGCAGAAATTTCGTAAAATATTTAATTTTTGGAATAATGTTTAAGTTTGCTAACAACCATTTTTCGTAGTAGCATTAATTTCGTAAAATATTCAATTTTTGGAATCAAGTTTAAGTTTGCTAACAACCATTTTTCGTAGAAGCAGAAATTTCGTAAATTATTGAATTTTTGGAATAATGTTTAAGTTTACTAACAACCATTTTTCGTAGTAGCAGAAATTTCGAAAATTATTGAATTTTTGGAATAATGTTTAAGTTTGCTAACAACCATTTTTCGTAGTAGCAGAAAGTTCGTAAATTATTGAATTTTTGGAATAATGTTCAAGTTTGCTAACCATTTTTCGTAGAAGCAGAAATTTCGCAAATTATTGAATTTTTTGAATAATGTTTAAGTTTACTAACAACCATTTTTCGTAGTAGCAGAAATTTCGTAAATTATTGAATTTTTGGAATAAAGTTTAAGTTTGCTAGCAACCATTTTTCGTAGTAACCGAAATTTCGTAAATTATTAAATCTTGGGAATAATGTTCAAGTTTGCTAACAATCATTTTTCATAGTACCATACATCGACCTTGGCGCATATATCGACAGCCCTGCAGTTTTTAAATTGCAAATTATTGAATTTTTGGAATAATGTTCAAGTTTACTAACAAACACTTTTCGTAGATATATTTTATTCAACTATTTTTCAAATACGCTAACAAATACATTTCGTAAAAGAAGAAAAAGACCCGAGGACATCAGTACGCACACATTTGTGAAAAGTGAAAAGTAAAAAGTAAAAAGTAAAAAGTGAAAAGCGAGTGATTATTTTATCGGCTATTAATATATAGACTAGCTGTAAGCCCGTTGCCCAGCAACGTGAGATTTTTGTTGCAAAGTATTTAATTTAATTTAATTTTATATTATTTTATGTTATTTTATTTTATTTTATTTTATTTTAGTTTATTTTATTTTATTTTATTTTATTTTATTTTATTTTATTTTATTTTATTTTATTTTATTTTATTTTATTTTATTTTATTTTATTTTATTTTATTTTATTTTATTTTATTTTATTTAATTTTATTTTATTTTATTTTATTTTATTTTATTTTATTTTATTTAATTTTATTTAATTTTATTTAATTTTATTTAATTTAATTTTAATTTATTTTATTTTATTTTATTGTATTTTATTTTTATTTATTTTATTTTTATTAGAAATTTCGTAAATTATTTAATTTTTGGAATAATGTTTAAGTTTGCTAACAACCATTTTTCGTAGTAGCCGAAATTTCGTTTATATTTAATTTTTGGAATAATGTTCAAGTTTGCTAACAACCATTTTTCGTAGGAGCAGAAATTTCGTAAATTATTTAATATTTAGAATAATGTTCAAGTTTGCTAACAACCATTTTTCGTAGTAGCAGAAATTTCGTAAATTATTTAATTTTTGAAATAATGTTTAAGTTTGCTACCAACCATTTTTCGTAGTAGCCGAAATGTCTTAAATTATTTAATTTTTGAAATAATGTTCAAGTTTGCTAACAACCATTTTTCGTAGTAGCAGAAATTTCGTAAATTATTTAATTTTTGAAATAATGTTTAAGTTTGCTAACAACCATTTTTCGTAGGAGCAGAAATTTCGTAAATTATTTAATATTTGGAATAATGTTCAAGTTTGCTAACAACCATTTTTCGTAGGAGCAGAAATTTCGTAAATTATTTAATATTTGGAATAATGTTCAAGTTTGCTAACAACCATTTTTCGTAGGAGCAGAAATTTCGTAAATGATTTAATATTTGGAATAATGTTCAAGTTTGCTAACAACCATTTTTCGTAGGAGCAGAAATTTCGTAAATTATTTAATATTTGGAATAATGTCCAAGTTTGCTAACAATCATT
Source organism: Himalopsyche tibetana (assembly GCA_030503985.1). Classification (NCBI taxonomy): domain Eukaryota; kingdom Metazoa; phylum Arthropoda; class Insecta; order Trichoptera; family Rhyacophilidae; genus Himalopsyche; species Himalopsyche tibetana. The sequence goes on from JAPJYX010000036.1 coordinate 3,078,329, forward strand.
TTTCGTAGTAGCAGAAATATCGTAAATTATTATATTTTGGAATAATGTTTAAGTTTGCTAACAACTATTTTTCGTAGTAGCAGAAATTTCGTAAATTATTAAATCTTTGGAATAATGTTGAAGTTTGCTAACAACCATTTTTCGTAAATTATTAAATCTTTGGAATAATGTTCAAGTTTGCTAACAATCATTTTTCGTAGTACCATAAATCGACCTCGGCGCATATATCGACAGCCCTGCAAAGGTTTCAAGTGTGCAAACAAATATATTTCGTAGAAAAAGAAAAATATCTTGGAATCATTTTTTTTGAATTGGCCACACTAAGTATTTGACATATTCTATTTTTGAATTCTCAATACAAACAAACAATCAAAGTCAAGTTTGAAATAGTTCTTTTTTCGAATGCTTAATATATATAATCTAATTTTGTCGCACCTGAAAGTTTGCCCTTTACCTCAGCGGTAAGACGTTCCGTTCATATTGCAAAGTTCCACGTTTCGAATCCGACCCGCGGCAGAAATAAAATGTGAAATAAAGTTTAGCGTTTTTTCACATTTAAAACTATGTGCTTCTTCAGCGTAATGAAAAAATACTTCTAGTATGAATAAAAAAAATGTCGACAGTCGGGCTGGGGATGAGGAGGGGGAGGGGAAATCGGTGACAATCATATAGAAGATGTATGACACTGAACAAAATCTGTCAAATCAGCTCCTAGCCCTTTAATTATAGCTTTAAAAAATCGAATCAGTTCATTTGATTATTTAAAAAACTTCGTAGCCATGCAAATTTTGAAATAAAGTTCTCTCAATATTAATTACGATGCTTTAGTTCTAAGCCAGGAAATTTTAATTTTGAATATAAAAAGACGTCCATTCCAATTGGCCGAAAAATGTGATGTTCAAAATATGTTCAAAATAAATCGCTATCATTGGGCGAAGTGGACATCAGTACGCACACATTTGTGAAAAGTGAAAAGTGAAAAGTGAAAACTTATTTTATCGGCTATTAATATATAGACTAGCTGTAAGCCCGTTGCCCAGCAACGTGAGATTTTTGTTGCATAGTATTAAATTTAATTTAATTTTATGGTATTTTATTTTATTTTATTTTATTTTATGTTATTTTATTTTATGGTATTTTATTTTATTTTATTTTATTTTATTTTATTTTATTTTATTTTATTTTATTTTATTTTATTTTATTTTATTTTATTTTATTTTATTTTATTTTATTTTATTTTATGTTATTTTATTTTATTTTATTTTATTTTATTTTTATTTATTTTATTTTTATAGTTAGCAGAAATTTCGAAAATTATTGAATTTTTGGAATAATGTTTAAGTTTGCTAACAACCATTTTTCGTAGTAGCAGAAAGTTCGTAAATTATTGAATTTTTGGAATAATGTTCAAGTTTGCTAACCATTTTTCGTGGGAGCAGAAATTTCGTAAATTATTTAATTTTTGGAATAAAGTTTATGTTTGCTAACAACCATTTTTCGTAGTAGCCGAAATGTCTTAAATTATTTAATTTTTGGAATAATGTTTAAGTTTGCTAACAACGATTTTACGTAGTAGCAGAAATTTCGTAAATTATTCAATTTTTGGAATAAAGTTTAAGTTTGCTAACAACCATTTTTCGTATTGGCAGAAAGTTTGTAAATTATTGAATTTTTGGAATAATGTTCAAGTTTGCTAACAACCATTTTTCGCAGGAGCAGAAATTTCGTAAATTATTGAATATTTGGAATAATGTTCAAGTTTGCTAGCAACCATTTTTCATAGTGCCATAAATCGACCTCGGTGCACATATCGACAGCCCTGCAGTTTTTCAATTGTAAATTATTGAATTTTTGGAATAATATTTAAGTTTGCTAACAACCATTTTTCGTAGTAGCCGAAATGTCGTAAATTATTGAATTTTTGGAATAAAGTTTAAGTTTGCTAACAACTATTTTTCGTAGTGGCATAAATTTCGTAAAAAATTCAATTTTTGGAATAATGTTTAAGTTTGGTAACAACCATTTTTCGTAGTAGCAGAAATTTCGTAAATTATTGATTTTTTTGAATAATGTTTAAGTTTGCTAACAACCATTTTTCGTAGTAGCAGAAATATCGTAAATTATTGAATTTTTGGAATAAAGTTTAAGTTTGCTAACAACCATTTTTCGTAGTAGCCGAAATTTCGTAAATTATTCAATTTTTGGAATAAAGTTTATGTTTGCTAACAACCATTTTTCGTATTGGCAGAAAGTTTGTAAATTATTGAATTTTTGGAATAATGTTCAAGTTTGCTAACAACCATTTTTCGTAGGAGCAGAAATTTCGTAAATTATTGAATATTTGGAATAATGTTCAAGTTTGCTAACAACCATTTTTCGTAAGAGCAGAAATTTCGTAAATGATTTAATATTTGGAATAATGTTCAAGTTTGCTAACAACCATTTTTCGTAGGAGCAGAAATTTCGTAAATTATTTAATATTTGGAATAATGTTCAAGTTTGCTAACAACCATTTTTCGTAGGAGCAGAAATTGCGTAAATTATTTAATATTTGGAATAACGTTCAAGTTTGCTAACAACCATTTTTCGTAGTAGCAGAAATTTCGTAAATTATTATATTTTGGAATAATGTTTAAGTTTGCTAACAACCATTTTTCGTAGTAGCAGAAATTTCGTAAATTATTTAATTTTTGGAATAATGTTGAAGTTTCCTAACAATCATTTTTTGTAGTAGCAGAAATTTCGTAAATTTTCTGATTTTTGGAATAATGTTTAAGTTTACTAACAACCATTTTAAGTTTGCTAACAATCATTTTTCGTAGTAGCAGAAATTTTGTAAATTATTTAATATTTGGAATAACGTTCAAGTTTGCTAACAACCATTTTTCGTAGGAGCAGAAATTTCGTAAATTATTTTATATTTAGAATAATCTTCAAGTTTGCTAACAACCATTTTTCGTAGAAGCAGAAATTTCGTAAATTATTGCATTCTTAGAATAATGTTTATGTTTGCTAACAACCATTTTTCGTAGGAGCGGAAATTTCGTAAATTATTTAATATTTAGAATAATGTTCAAGTTTGCTAACAATCATTTTTCATAGTACCATAAATCGACCACGGCGCATATATCGACAGCCCTGCAGTTTTTAAATTGCAAATTATTGAATTTTTGGAATAATGTTCAAGTTTGCTAACAATCATTTTTCGTAGTATATATATTTTATTCAACTAATTTTCAAATACGCTAACAAATACATTTCGTAGAAGAAGAAAAAGACCCGAGGACATCAGTACGCACACATTTGTGAAAAGTAAAAAGTAAAAAGTAAAAAGTGAAAAGTGAAAAGCGAGTGATTATTTTATCGACTATTAATATTTAGATGATTGACAACTTCGTCACGATTCATTACATTATCGATGGACTAAAAAATTGTCTCTCCGCCTGGTACTTCGTTTTAAATCGTGAAATGGATGGCATTAACATCGTTTTTTTTGGCTTCTAATATAACATGTTCACTGAACCACTGATGATTTTTCTAATTCTGTGCGATATTTTTGGGAAAACTTTGTGCATCAATTCGCTTCACCTATGGTTCTTGTAATTTAAATGAGGTCGGCGAGTCCTTTGTTAATTATAAGAGAAAACAATATTATTAGATCGAATGAGTACATAACTGCAATTTCTGACTTATAGATTATCAATGATAACATCAATATACACAGTAATACATATTCTGAAACTGACATTGATAACTTAACAGTAAATTGCATATTGTTACATATTGCAAACGTATTAAGTAGCAATCTATATATTAATAGCCGATAATGTCCGTATGTTTGTATGTTTGTCTGTTTGTCTGAGTGAGTGAGTGTAAGATGTCCTCGATTTCCTCTCCCCCTCCTCCTGCCAAGCCGCGCTGTCACTTTTTATTCATACTTAAGACATATTTTTCCAATATACACTGTTACTTAAGATTTTCCTAGATTTCCTCTCCTCCTCCCCCTCTCCCTCACCAGCCACGATGTCGCCATTTTTTATTCTTACCTTTTCAATGACGTCATATATTATTATTTGATGAACCAAAATTTGGTGTCATTAAAAATCTCTAAAAATCCCATACAAAAAATCACCACCCTCAACCGAGATTTGAACCGTCGACCTTCGTATTACCAGCCGAGCTCTCTATCAACTGAGCTAACTAGGTAGTTGTTCATAGTGATAAAAATTGACCATATAAATTAAACATTTGAAAACGGAACGATATTAAATTTGCGATTGAAAGTGATTTGGTTGTTTGTAGGTATTCAAAATTTTAGGCGTAGATTCGAATCTTGCCTTGAGCAATTTTTTTTTTATAACATTATTTTTTTTTGAAAACTTTCTTTTTAAAACACAGTACATATTGACCGTATGAAAATAAATGCTATCAAAATAACAGAATTCGATTGACTAGCGAACTAAGTTTTTCAAAAATTCTATTTGGAGAACTATTTTGCATGTGAAAATTACGTTTTTTATTTGTTAGTTCACTTAAAAATTACTTAAAATAATAGAGGTCTATTTCTGAATAAGTTTATTTTATTTTATTTATTATTTCTGAAATAGAGGGGTAATTAAAAATTAAATGAAATTAAATAAAATAAAATAAAATAGGATAAAATAAAATAAAATAACATAACGTAAATTAAGATAAATTAAAATAAAATAAAATAAAATAAAATAAAATAAAATAAAATAAAATTATATACTATGCAACAAAAATCTCACGTTGCTGGGCAACGGGCTTACAGCTAGTCGATTTCTTATTCAAGTACTCCATCAGAAAAACTCACTGCTTCCGAGAACACCGAGAATTGAGTTGATATAAAGCGAGCCTCATGTCAGCGCAATGGCAGCCTCCTGCTGTCTGTGCTAATTCAGAAAACTTTTCGGGCTTCAGCACAACAACTCACCAAAGTATTATCGCAATCGAATGAACGGCATAGGAACAGGAACGCATAAAAGACAAATTAACAAATAAGCGCATTGGCAGCCCACCGCTGATTCATATACACTCACGGGCGTCCGCACAAAAACTCATCAAAGTTTTACCGCAGTCACGTGAACGGTATAAGAACGCATACAGAAAACAACACACAAATAAACGTATTGGCAGCCGAACGCTGATTTATATAAATTTTCGGACGTCCGCACAACAGCTCAACAAAGTTGTATTGCAATCGAATGAACGGTATAGGAACAGGAACGCATAAGGCACAAAATACCAAATTTACGTATCGGCAGCCCACCGCTGATTTATATACACTCAAGGGCGTCCTCACAACAACTTACCAGAGTTTTATTGAAATCGGATGAACGGTATAGGAGCAAACACGGTAAAAACGAACAAATTAACGTTATGGCAGCCCACCGTTTATTTATATACATTCACGGGCGTCTGTACAACTACTCATTAAAATTTTATTGCAATTAAATGAACGGTAAAGGAACGCATACCAGACAAACAAACAAATTAACGCTTTAACAGCCCACCGCTGATTCATAAACCTATTCTGGCGTCCGCACAACAACTCACCTAAATTTTATCGCAATCGGATGAGCGGTATAGGAGGCATAGGTAACAAACAAACAGACATTCATTTATATATATATATAGAAGATTATAATTGACGAACAGTGATTTTCTTTTATTTATTTAATGTTAACGAATCAGAACGAGTACTGAATAAAAAAAATGTTTAATTTTCAAATAATTACGATTGATATCACGTAATTTTAAAAGATAAGATAGTGTGAGGTGAAGGTTAATCACTGAATTGCATAAAAAGAGCCTCAAAATTGATAGCGAGAAATGACAAATTAAAAAGCACTGAACTATTATGAATGTTCTCATATATATGTTATTTGCACGCTTTAAAGTTTAAACCTCGAAATTTTGTTATTTACATTTGGCGACTTATTGATATTTTTTTAATCACTCGTCTTAAAATAATTCTCTTTATTTCATGAAATACAACCCTGACAATCCACTTTTCATGCCAAATGTTGGAAATACCTTTTTCGACTGGTGATGTTTTTCAAGTTCAATTATTTTAGGATGGACTTCAAGTGGCTCGTGTTTGATGTCAATTGAATGATCCTCATTGCAAATGTCATTCATATTATTTTGATGAGTATCGCTTCCGATAGAGTCCTGATAAGAGGATGACAGTAATTCGTGCTCTGGTTCTATTTTGATATCCGTTTTCAGCTTCTTACTTCATGTTTACATGAAAACAAAAATAAAATGATAAATATCATCCCCAGTTTTCCCTTTTGTGATTTACTCAAACAATCAAATACATATTATATTCATAACGTATCAATAATAAAAGTGCTTTATGGCATAGCTTCGATGTAAAAAAGACATTTCATTGTAGCTACGGCACCATTTATTATTGAATAATGGAAAGCTAACAAACCTTTTTCCCCCATCAGAATGTCTAATGGCGTGCTGCTTCAGTATGTTTGATGATGGAAATATATCATCACAAATACAACACACGAAATTTTGTTCATTAAACACAGCATTTTCTACTTTAATAATGGCGACCATTTTCTGCTGCAATGTTTCCGTTATTATGTTTTGTTCGTGTATATGAGCTTTTGCTTGTGATTGACCCCAATGCAGATTCATCGATGTTAATTCAGTGTGAGCCGTAGAGTTGACGCCGGTAGTTTGAAACTGAAACCAAAATTAAAACACAGCACAACAAATAAGTCAACAATTTTTTTTCGGTTCATAAATAATATAATTGTACAGTTAACTCGTTGCCCTAAAAAAAAACAATATTCTCAAATCAAATGAGTACATAACTGCAATTTCTGACTTACATAAATTATCTATGACAGCATCAGTATACACAGTAATACATTTTCGGCCATTCACATTGATGAGTTTACAGTAAATTGCATATTGGTACATATTGTAAATGTATTAAGTAAAAATCGATTGCTTATTCAAGTAGTCCATCAGAGTGATAAAAAACTCACTGCTTCCCAGAATACCGAGTATTGCTTTGATACAAAGCGAGCTCTTTGGCTCTGGAATAATTTATGACACAGATATTCAACATTAAAAAATTGAAAAGGGACTTGTCAGGCTATTTATTACACATAAGCATAATAAATGAAATTTGACGAAATGTTTATTTCACGGAGGAATATATATTTTTTTATTTTCACAATGAAGCTACTAGCTGACTTTAATTGCATACAGTTCTAAAGTACTAGGCGACTTTGTCTTACTGATATTCTATTTGTAAAAACATCAACGGACATAACCTCAAATAAATGTTGCACGTCTTAACCGCGTTATTACAATGTATTAATAAATGTGATTATTTTTAGACGACAGAGTGACTTGATAGTGTTTAATATTACCTTATAAGCCACTTGATGATCTGCTTCGTCAACAACTCCTTCTTCCTTCAAGAGCGACTCGACCTTGATGTCAATCGAGTCTTCCTCTTTCAAGATAGCATCGTCATTGTTTCGTCGACTATCACTGTTTTGAGCGTTCTCAGATGAATCAATTGGCAGTAATTCATCGGCTGGTTCTATCTTGATATTCATTTCCGAACAATTGTGATGCAGAGAATAAAAATCAATGCACAAGGCTTATAAAATATGGTGTTTCCATAGACAATAATTATAAATATTTTGCTCATCTTTTCCAAGACAAATGAATCGATGTATGTTAAATAAATGGTAAAGTTTTTTTACTGAAATTTATTTCGCATGATTCATCGGTGATCTTCATAACTGTGCTGTCATCAAATCCACAAAGAAGATTCCTAGTCATGGCGTTGTTTTTTGCTTCTTTGTTATTTTTTTTGTAGAAATAACCGTGTCCTACCAAAAAAATGTTACATATCAAATTAAAATAACATCTTATATAATGTTAAGCAAATATTCATATAAATAGTTTCAATATTTGAAAGTTTACTACTCAAAACATAACAAAATAAAATAATAATCGTATCTTGTCAATACATGACCGACAATATTTAAACTCATTCAGAAATTTTAACATTGCATAAAACGTTAAAAAAAACGTTATAAATAGACAAACTTTACGACATGCCGGAACATAATATATAAAATTGGACCTAAGGACCAAATGTGAAGAAGTATTCACGATGAAAACTTATGGCGGTCATGAACATTGGAAAAGCAAACTTCTTTTTTACCGTTAATCATCAATCAAAGTATGAAGTCGAAAATTAGAAAGACATTCGACTTTGAAAAGGAAATAGGACGTAAGCCTCAGTTTTTATAAAACAGTATTTTTCAATAATCACAACGTATACAATTTGACACACGTTCTATCAAAAGGATGAAGCTGAAAATACCGAATAAGTATCTAAATTTAAAATGTAAGTTTGAAATAGATGACCTTGTAAAAAGTAAAACCAATAAAAAAGACTGAAATAAAGGTTTAACCTAGACAATTTATTTAATTAATATTAGGTTATGTCAATTAAACACCAGTTAAGAAGTCTCCGTGCACTTCAAGGTTGTGTATAATTCATAATTTGCTTATGTCAAAAAATCATCAAAACATGTTTTTTGCGCCTCCTGTAAAATTCGATATGTGTGGGTTACGTTCTTTTTCCTTTCCACATGAATGTGGAAAGGAAAAAGAACGTAACCCACAAATTGAAATTTGTAGATATAATTTCAGTAAAGATGCAGATAGGCGTCGATAAGACAATAAGACAGAATTACATTTGTTAGGTGTAAGTACATATGGATAATAATAAATGTCGAGCGACTTATGTTTCCTATTGGCTGCACTGACACGACGGCCATTTTGAATTAAACGTCAAATAATATTCGACGCCCATCTGAGAATTTACCGAATTTCGATTGGTACACACTTCACACGGAACATAGAAATCGATAATGTGAAACCTAAGAATTTAAGATTTCGAAAACTACGTTAAAATACTTGAACCATCTAATCAGTGATAATACGAGGGCTTAAAAGTAAACAACGTTATCAACCAAAAGTGTTTGTTATTTTACATTATCAGCTACATAACAGTCAAGCGAAGCTAAGTGATTCTTTCTATTATCTGTAGTCAGTAGGGATTCTGTGTCGAGGCATCCCGGGACTTTTTTGGTTTTTCGCTGTCTTAAGTCCCGGGAATTTGTTGTCTAATGTCCCGGGAATTAAGACTGTGATTTAAAATGTGCTAATAAATTTTACATTTTAATTTTGAAAAAACAATTCTGGTTAAGAAACCCTCAAAAGGACTGATGTGTATTGAATGAAAGCAGGTATAAGAGGGTAGCTCCAAGAAAAACGAATGATTTTTATGATGGGTACAGACATGCAGATATAAAAAAAAACACTTAGCCACGTGTTCGCACAACTATTGTTATAGCATGAGATAACCGCACATAATTCTAAGAAATAATGGAACGCACAGCTATTTCAGGAAATAGTGCCATATATCATAGCGATTGTAAATGTTTTCAACAACGTTTGTTTGAAACGTTTGTTTGTTTAAAACAACGTTTGTTTGAAACAACGGTTCAGCTGAGGCTAAAAGATTCGTTGAAAAAATCGAAATGAATACACGAAGGATCAGTTTGTTTCTTGGCTTTGAGCAAGATCGTTTCCTTTTTTTGTATCCGGTCTCTGACGTGTGGCTAACAGAATGTACATTTCCAGTAAATTTCTCAAAAGCTGTTATTAATTTCACATATCTCGAATCAAATAAGTGGTATCGTTTTATTATATATTATTATTGTAGCCCATAATGGAAATAAATCAATCTGAAGTATGAAAAAATTACAAAAAAAAATAGTTTAATTGAAAGAAAACATTTTTAAAAATTAGGAGAAAGATATTTCCATTTATATTATTAGAAATTTGTTTAGAACGATTAATAATCGTATAAAAATATAACTGTTGCAAAAAGAAATTACAAAATATTAAAATTAAATGTTCATACCTGATGTTGTTTTATTTACAAATGTTTTTCACTACTGCACAAAGTTACCAATGTCTCAACAAGACAAAAAAAGGTATAAAAGCTCTATTGTGTTTTGTGAAGCAACAGTCATAATTTTACCCAATTCATTGATATTATTTCAATACATGTACCGTTATCATCCCTTTTTAGTACGTACATAAAAATATTTAATTTTATTAAATTTATATTTTTATTGAAGGGGAAATAAAAGTCCCAAGTCCCGGGATGTCCCGGGACTTTGACTTTATCACGTCTCGAGTCCCGGGACTTTGAAAAACCCGAGACTTCAGAATCCCTAGTAGTCAGTAAAAGTTAACGTTAGCTGCATACAATTACCATCAAAATTGAATATTTAAAGATTATATGAGGTAATGGCGTCCTTGTTGCATAATTTTTGATGAGCTGTGCGTTGTTAATAACAAAGCAAACCAATCCACATCGACAGCTGTCATTTTTGGAGTAAAACCATTCATTTATTGTCAAGAAACATACATATTAAAACTGTTTAATCATTTTGGTTTAGGGACATTTCAGTGCTATATTTTGAAAACGAAAACAATTAATATAAAATTTCGTTGGATTGTATCGGATAGAGCTGTTCGCCTTGTGGATGTGTCTTCGTGAGGTGTGGACATGGCTTTATCATTATGCTTGAAATACTCAATATAACTGTTAGTGTCATATTAAACGGAAAACAAATAGAGAGCAGCTATAAGTTAAATTATTTAGCGGTGCTGCGGGAGATAACAAAACAAAAAAAATACATTTCACTCTTAATTTATTTAAAATATTAAAACTATATTAAAGAACGTAAATTCAATAAAATCCTAATAACGGATCACAAATTTTAACTCGCATTTAATAATAATGATCATAAATACCATAAACAATAAAAACACGCCACTCTATTGTCTATTCCAAAAGCCCGACGATCATTGGCGTTCATGAATTTATCAATTGTTCAATGATTTTATGTAGTGTATTAAAAATATGGAAGTTAAGAATGAGCCAGTCGATCGAGAATACAATGAAGAATGTCATCCAGCAGATGACGGTTGGTATCACGTACCAATTGTGAAACCGGAAGCCCTGGAAACTTTTGAGGTAATCTTTCTGACGATTTTTGTCTATAGTAGTTTGGTATATATGCCTAATAATGGTCATTCTTTTCTACACCGTCAATACCAATGCAATTATGTATACAATTTTATAGAAAATGGCCAAATCTTTTTTACATGAATTCGGTACACCGATAGTTTACGCGAATTACGGGTTAATATTGTTACGATTTTTTTTAGATTGCTTCTTTAAATCGTTAATAAATATATGAAGAGAGAGCTATTTTTGTCAACATATGTTAATTATACTCTATTAGACTTATATTACATTTCGTAATCTGCGTAAATTATCGTTCCTGTCTCCCATGTTTGATATTATTTTGCATTATTTGTAATTAAGTTTCCTTGTTGTTCCCCTTTATACTTGCATCGTTATATGCGGCACATGGAACTCGTTAGTTACTCGAAAACTTATAAGTTGATTAGAAAGAGTAAATATATATTTTTTATATCTCAAAATACCTGTCAGACCCTGAGAGAAAAATTTTGTATTTGTATAATGGCATCAGTCAAACTTTTTATGTTTTGTTAATTTAAAATGCACCATAACACAAAAATCCCATACAGTCTTTTGATTGATTTTTTTTTAGGGCGCATTCCTTCGTATCAAATCTGAATATCAAACCGATATCGGACAGCCCATCTGCAGAAAGGAAGTCGCTCTTGGAGAGTGTGCGGTGAACAGCAAAGTTTCAGAGAATGGCGAAGAATCTACTTCTTTTGCATCCGAACTCAAATGTCAGGTAACATAATTAAATATCGTCAAGTTAACATAAAAGACTTTCATTATGAAAATAAACTTTCTTTTTATTTTGCCCTTTTGTAACACGCTGTGACACCCGTGGAAGCCATCTAGCTTCCGGTTGAGAAACCGTGGTCTACAACAATGTTAAATCCAAAATGTCATTATGTTTAAATATAAAACGCCTTAAAGCACCTTGATAACCGATACTCGATCAGTATGTGAAATAAATTATTTTACACAATAAAAATAATCTTCTAAACAAACTACCAAACTAATAAATTACTCAGGTTAACTAAAAGTCACAAAATTATAATCTTATCACATTAACTTACAACTTTTTTCAGATTCCAGCTGGTCATCACTCCGCTTCTTCATTGCGCCCATTATTCGATTACTCACAGAACACATCGCAAATATCGTTCCTCGACATTGAAATTGACGGTAAAAATGTCAAAAAAGAAGATTTAGGACATCGTCCAGTAGTGGTGGTAATAAATTTACAAAAGAAAGTGTTCCATGAGAGAAACTTCGTTTGCAGTATTTGCTTGCAACTATTTTCATCGCTCGATTCGCTTTCATTGCATCAAAATGATCAGCACATATCCATGTTAAGCCCAAATTCTAATTCAAGTCAATTTGATGATTGCGGTTTTGAATCTGCTGACAGCATTGTCTTAAAGCAACACAAATTTAAACATTCCAATAGAAAACTATTTAAATCTCAAAATTTAAATATGAACAAACTGTCGCAAATTGGCAAAAAATCTTTTGACCGTGGTCAATATAGTTTTAAATCTGCGTCACCGTCGATTTTTAGTAATGTGTCACTCACTGGCGAAAGACCATTCGAATGTGATCAATGTGATCTTAAATTTTTATGGAAGTCACATTTTGACATCCATAAGCTATCGCACACTGGCAAGAAACCATATGAATGTGAACAACATAATTTTAAGCCTGCACAAAAGTCAAATTTCAATACTCGTAAACCGTCGCACACTGGAAGAAAATCATTCGAATGTGATCAATGTGATTATAAATCAGCACGAAAGTCAAATTTGATTACCCATAAGCTATCGCATACTGGTGAAAAACCATTCGAATATGATCTATGTGATTACAGGTCTGCAACGCGTTCAAATGTAAATCAACATAAACTTTTGCATACTGGCGTGAAACCATTTGAATGCGACCAATGCGATTATAAATCTGCACAAAAGTCCACTATGAATACACATAAACTATTGCATACTGGAAAGAAACCATTTGAATGCGATCAATGTGATTATAAATCCGCACGTTTGTCAACTATAAATACCCATAAACTATCGCATACTGGAGAAAAACCGTTCGAATGTGATCGATGTGATTCAAAATTTTCACTTAAGTCAACATTAAATACGCATAAACTATCGCATACTGGCGAAAAACCATTCACGTGTGATCAATGTGATTATAGGTCCGCAACGCGTTCAAATGTTAATACACATAAACTATCGCATACTGGCGAGAGACCGTTTGAATGTGACCAATGCGATTACAAAACTGCACGGAAGTCTGCTTTAAATAGACACTCACTTCGGCATACTGGCGAAAAACCAAATAACACACACAAAAGTCAAATTTAAATACCCATCAACTATCGCTTACTGAAGAGTACCCATTTGAATTTATACAACGCCGCTTCAAATGTGTGTCGCGTTCAAGATTGAAAAGACAAAAGCTTTTGCATGCCGATGAGAAATGATTTGAATGTCATTTTAAATTGAGAAAACGGTCAGTCCTTAAGACACATAAGCTGTCGCATACTGGTTTGAAACCACTAGAATGATTATTAATCTGCTTGGCGATCAACCTTGAAGAAAAGTCTCTTTCAGAGTGGATTATGTCTCTACAAATCTGCTTTGAAACCAGCTTCAAAAGGTATTCGATATTGAAAAAGATTTTTTTTATATAAAATTATCCCGAAGGGGTTGAAAGACTCGAGCGCTTACCTATTGTGATTTCAGATTTGCCTTTACTTAAATCAAAACAATGTTGTATTTTTTTTAACTTGCTTTAGTGAATATTTAACAATTGTCTTATGAAAGATGATTTTTCTACCCGTCGTCAAAAGGTCAGTTTTTAAGCAAGTCTCAATAGCATTTCTATGTTCCATCAAAATGTGATATTCCTGATTCAAACAGTCAAAACCCCAGTATTGTACTGGGGGTAAAAAAGGCAGACAATCAAAACGATATAACGTATCCTGCCAACAGGCAGATGGAGAGTGACTGCTTTCTTATACTGTCCAGCCATTTAATATTATTGTCTTTATTTGCTGCTACTGAGAAAGCGTAAATGATCAGGGAATCTTTTTCCGAGTGACTAAATTTTTTTGGTCGAATACTGGAAGTGAGATGTTTTCACTTTGTCAAAATCACATAGATAAGAGAACGGACGAAAAAGCGACGATGAACCTGGCTGGATGGATTCCGCCGTCGTGAAAGTTCACTGAAGATCAACTACAGCAGTGCTTCCCATCCAAATATGTAGCTATGATCTCATTCAACACGCTTACATAGCGTCGGGTGTCGGCAGTATGTTTCCGCCTTAAAACTTGTCAGTTTATGTAAATAAAATGAAATGCATTAGTAAAATAAAATCTTGTATGTAATTAACAAAAGCTTAATTTTTAAATTTAAACATTTATGTAATATTATACATAAAAGTTTAGGAATCAAAACTTCGACTGAAGGTGCTTGGTGGAAGTTCAATATTAAATTTGAATCGTTCAAGCTATGTACTGTCACGCAGACGTTGTCACTAACGACCCGGGTTTCGCCTTTCGGCATTTTCAGGCGTTCAAGTGCACGTCACTTCAAGTTCATTGGTGCAATTGAACGCATTGCGGAAATTTAGCATGATGCAATGAAATTAGAAAAGGAATATGTAAGTTTATTCTATTATTTATTGCATATCAACTCGTAAAGTTTTTACTGCTGATTTTCACACATACATTCCAGAAACCAGAGTCGAAAGCAAGTCTAACTCACACATGATAATTGACCTAATGGCGCTCATACCTAACTAAAGTTCTCTATCAAATTCATTTATGAGAAGGCAATTTTAAAATTATTATCATGTAAGCTGAAATCATATAAACGTATATTCGGTAAATGGGATTTCAAGCAGAGTTATTAAAAATTACTTCAATATCATTCATTTAAAATTTATCTTTATTCTATAAAAAAAATATTTAATCCGATACTCCATCTCTTGATATAACATATGGAGATATAATATGGTTCAGTACCTATAGAATGCAAAAGATATTTTAAGATTTCGACTGAAGGTGCTTGGTGGAATTTCAATATTAAATTTGAATCGTTCAAACTATGTACATTCTCACAGATTTTGTCAGTTCAAGTTCATCCGTGCGCTTGAATGCCTGAAGATGCCGAAAGGCGAAACCCGGGTCGTTAGTGACAAAATCTGTGAGAATGTACATAGTTTGAACGATTCAAATTCAAAAGATATTGTTAAATATATTCATCTTCCATTTCAATAAGTATCTTGCCACGCCACGCTACTGAAGTTTTGCCAAAAGATGTTTATTACTTTCTTTGGTCTTGTTGTACAATTTTTTCCCATGTTTGGCAAAGCGTTAAGTTGCTTTTCTTACTGTCGAAATATCAAAATTCAAAATGGCCGTCGTGTCAGTGCAGCCAATAGGAAACATAAGTCACTCGACAATTGTTATGATACAATTTTACAACTACGAAATGTAATTCTGTCTTATTGCCCAAATAATATTTGACGACCATCCGTATTTTTACCAGAATTTCATCAAAATATTTCCAATTTTCGACTAATTCTTTGATAGATGATTTACGGTAAAGTAGTACAGTAACACCCCGCTTAGCGCGACCCCGTTAAGCGCGGTTTCACTATAACGCGAATTTCAAATTTCGCGCTCAAATGCCTTGCAGACTTACGCCCAGAGACTTAAAAGTGTACGTAAAGTTCCTTCCGCCAAACACTACGTCAATATTACAACCTATGGACCAGGAGCAATAGCAAACTTCAAAGCTTATTACCATCGCTGCACTTTTAGCCAACTAATTCATGAAACTGACGGGGAAGGAAGACAGTCTCTGCGAGAGTGGTGGAAGTCATACAACATTATGAAGTCTATTCACAACATAGAAGAGGCTTGGAAGGAAGTTAAAATGAGTTGTATGAATAGGGTGTGGCGTAATCTTTGGCCAGATGTAGTGGAAGCACCTAGAAGAATTGTCCAGATGCAGAGACAAGTGCTTGAAGACATTGCTGCAATGATTGAGGGGTCTGAACTTGAAGATGTCACGGTAGAAGATCTCGTAGAACTTGTAGCAACGCACGACAATCCTATCAGCAATGAAGATTTGATCGAGTTACAAAATAATCCTATCTACGATGAGGAAGAACAGGTAGACGAGAAAGTTTTATCTTCAGGGGAAATACAAAATGCACATTCAAAAATTTATTCAGGTTTGGACATATTGCAGAGTATAGACAATAATGATAACCGTGTGTCAAACAATTAAAAACAGTGTTGGGTGCTATGAACGTATTTTACAAGAACGTAAACAAAACGCAACCCAAAAGACAATAAATATATTTTTCCGTAAAAAATAAGAGTATGTATTGCATA
Organism: Himalopsyche tibetana; assembly: GCA_030503985.1. Classification (NCBI taxonomy): domain Eukaryota; kingdom Metazoa; phylum Arthropoda; class Insecta; order Trichoptera; family Rhyacophilidae; genus Himalopsyche; species Himalopsyche tibetana. The sequence continues at coordinate 3,094,894 of JAPJYX010000036.1, forward strand.
AAGTGTTCTTAAAATTAAAGTGATTGATTAAAATGATTTGTATTTTTTTGTATTAAATTTTGACTATGTTTAATCATAAACCTCGATATACGCGAAATTTAGTTAACGCGATTTTTTTCGGAACGTATCCCTCGCGTAAAGCGGGGTATTACTGTTGTCGGTTTTTCCAGTGTTAAGGTACAATTATATTTTGTGCAATATATTTTGTGCCGGCATGTTTTAATTTTGTCTTTCTAAAATAACATTTTATGCAATGCTTAAATTTCTGAATGCGTTTTAACATTGTCTTTCATGTATTAATGAGATACGGTTAACTCTTTTATTACGTTATATTTTGAGTAGTAAGCTTTCGAAGACATAAAGATAACCTATTTATCTTATTGGTATTCTACGTAGCAAATAAAATTGGCGATATATTATATGAGGTGCTATTTTCAGTTGACATGAAACACAAATGAATTTAGTAAAAAAATTGCAACACATTTCCTTTATTAGTTAGGACACGGTTATTTCCGCAAAAAAAAAACAACGCCATGACATGCGGATTTGATGACAGCACAATACACGCATAATTTTGAAAATCACTGATGAATTAAACGAAATAAATTTCAGTAGGAAAACATCACCGTTTATTTAACATACATTGATTCATTTGTCTATGAAAAGATGAGCAAAATATTTATAATTATTGTCTATGGAAACACCATATTTTATAAAGCTTGTGCTATTGATTTCTATTCTGTGCATCACAATTGCTTGGAAATGAATATCAAAATAGAACCAGACGATGAATTACTGTCAATTGATTCATCTGAGAACGCTCAAAACAGCGATAGTCGACAAAACAATGAAAATGCTATCTTGAATGAGGAAGACTCAATTGACATCAAGGTCGAGTCGCTCTTGAAGCAAGAAGGAGTTGTTGACGAAGCAGATCATCAAGAGACTTATAAGGTAATCTTTAACACTATCAAGTCACTATTTCGTCTAAAAATAATCACATTAATAAATTGTAATAACTTGGTTAACACGTGTTACATTTATTTGAGGTTATGTACGTTGATGTTTTTAAAAATAGAATATCAGTAAAACAAAGTCGCCTAGTACTTTGGTACTGTATGCAATAAAAGCAGTTCTTCAGCTAGTAGCTTCATTGTGAAAATAAAATATATAAATTACCCGAGAAATAAACATTTCGTCAAATTTCACTTCTTCTGCTTAAGTTTATTTGATGACCTTTAGCCTGACAAGTCCCTTTTAATTTTTTAATGCTGAATATCTGTATCGTAAATTATTCCAGGGACCATACAAATTAAACGGGAAAACAAATACAATAACTGTACAATTATATTGTTTATGAACCGAAATAAATTTGTTAACTTATTTGTTGTGCTGTGGTTTTTGGTTCAAGTTTCAAACTACTGGTGTATACTGTTCTCGAACTGAATTATCATCGATGAATCTGCCTTGGGATCACTCACAAGCAAAAACTCATATACACGAACAAAAAATAATTACGGAAATATTGCAGCAAAAAATGGTCGCCATTGTTGTAGTAGAAAATGCTGTGTTTAATGAACATAATTTCGTGTGTCGTATTTGCGATGATATATTCCCATCATCAAACATACTGAAGCAGCACGCCATTAGGCATTCCGATGGGGGAAAAAGGTTTGTAACATTTTCGTTATTCAATAACAAATGGTACCGTAGCTACAATGAAATGTCTACAATGAAGCTGTGCCATAAAACTCGTATACCCTATTATATTTTGAATTGATGATTGCACTTTTATTATTGATACGTTATGAATATAATATGTATTTGATCGTTTAAGTAAATCACAAAAGGGAAAACTGGGGGTTGATATTTATCATTTTATTTTTGTTTTCATGTAAAAAAGAAGTAAGAAGCTGAAAACGGATATCAAAATAGAACCAGAGCACGAATCACTGTCATCCTCTTATCAGGATTCTGTCGGAAGCGATACTCATCAAAATAATATGGATGACATTTGCAATGAAGATTATTCAATTGACATCAAACACGAGCCACTTGAAGTGCATCCTAAAATAATTGAACAAGAAAAACATCACCAGTCAAAAAGGGTATTTCTAACATCTGGCATAAATAGTGCATTGTCAGGGTTGTATTTTATAAAACAAAATATTATTATTATTATATTATTATTGCAAGAATTTCGTTTCCTTTGTCTCAAACTCTTTTAAAATTACTTGAAAACCAGAAAAACTGAATAAGTACTTAAAATTATAACAAACAATTAAATTATATTATTATGATGACAGACAATTCATTTTTTCTGCTCTCGTTAATTATAACAAATAAGTTGTGAGACCGATGCGATATTTAGTCTGCCCTTTCTTTTTTTGTTACAGGCAAATATAGAATTACATTCTAGAAAAAAGCCTTTCAAATGTGACCAATGCAATTATGAAACAACTCGGTCTAGTAGTATAAAAACTCATAAAATGACACACACTGGAGAAAAGCCTTTCAAATGTGACCAATGCACTTTTAGAACAGCTGTGTCTGGTAACTTAAAAACACATAAAATGTCACACACTGGAGAAAAGCCTTTCAAATGTGACCAATGCAATTATAAAACTGTCTATTCCAGTACATTTAAAACGCATAACATGTCACACGCTGGTGAAAAGCCATTCCAATGTGACCAATGCAGTTATAAAACTGTTTTGGCTAGTTACTTAAAAACGCACAAAATGTCACACACTGGAGAAAAGCCTTTCCAATGTGACCAATGCAGTTATAAAACTGTTTTGGCTAGTTACTTAAAAACGCACAAAATGTCACACACTGGAGAAAAGCCTTTCAAATGTGACCAATGCAGTTATAGAACTGCTGTGTTTGCTAACTTAAAAAGGCATAAAATGTCACACACTGGAGAAAAGCCTTTCGAATGTGACCAATGCAATTATGAAACAACTCGGTCTAGTAGTATAAAGACTCATAAAATGTCACACACTGGGAAAAGCCTTTCAAATGTGACCAATGCAGTTATAGAACTGCTGTGTCTGGTAACTTAAAAAAGCATAAAGTGTCACACACTGGAGAAAAGCCTTTCAAATGTGACCAATGCAGTTATGAAACAACTCGGTCCAGTAGTTTAATAACTTATAAAATATCACACACTGGAGAAAAGCCTTTTAAATGTGACCAATGCACTTTTAGAACAGCTGTGTCTGGTAACCTAAAAACACATAAAATGTCACACACTGGAGAAAAGCCTTTCAAATGTGACCAATGCAATTATGAAACAACTCGGTCTGGTAATTTAAAAACTCATTTAAATGTCACACACTGGAGAAAAGCCTTTTCAATGAGACCAATGCAGAACTACTGTGTCTGCTAGCTTAAAAAGGCATAAAATGTCACACTGGAGGAAATTTTTTCAAACGGGACTAATGCAATTATAGACCTACTGTGTTTCGTAGATAAAAAATCGACCAATATTATTATAAAACTACTCTGTTTGGTGATTTAAAAACGCAAGCAATGTCACACGAAACAATTCTTTGAAATGTTACCAATTCAATCAAAAAACCATTCAATCTGGTCAGCTTAGCCGTCATAAAAGGTTAGATTTTATCATCAAAATGTAGGCTCACCTCACGTGTCGGATTAAGACATTGATCCGAACTGCCCGGCTGGTTTGGTATTAAGTCCATGTTGTTGTTTTGCGGGGAGAGTCGGTTTGCCATTAGAGAATCTTATTAATTATGTTCTATTATTTGTCACTTCGCTTCGTTATTTTTTTTTGAAATGTTATATATTAATTCTTTGTTGATTGCGAATGCCTTTTAAATAAACAACATGAAACAAAGTGTCTTTATTTCTTAAGACACGGTTTCCCAATCTATGTTCCGCGGAACCAGAGTAGGTTTTCCGCGGGCCAAAGTTGATTTTTCACAAAAATTTGGAATGGTTTTATACGCTGCAACACATTTAAACATGTTCTTATTCCACTACCAGTCATTCCAAGATTGACCGTTGCCGATGAAATAAATGCTTGCCTCAAATCATCGACTCTGTGGCGCTATGTGAAGAAACTTCAGCTAACGACAAACATGCGAGTTGCATTTCTGAACAATCCATCTGCCGAAGATTTCTCCAATTAATTGCTGACTATCGATGGTAACTGCCGTGTTCCTGTTGACGAATCAAACGGATTGATTTCGTATTCGACGAATTTTCAACAACAAAATGTTCCCGAATATTGTTTTGCAAAATAAAATTCATGTTTCATCAAATAAAATAAACAAGCCGTGTTTGCAAATAAGTACGCTACATAACTAATAAAGAATTCATTTAAATACACCAAAATCCTTTAAACAATTTAAAAGAGAATTCAATACGTAAATTCAATTTTACAAAAACTGCATTGATTGATTGGTCATTTGATAAGATTTATACAAAAAAAATGTTTTTAAAAATAAGCTTTGCCAAATCGAACAATAATTATAATAAAGTACCATGAGCCAATACTGTCAATTAGTTGTTGTAAATAATTTATTGAGTCAAAGTTTAATTTAACTACGTATCCTGTTGAGAGATGTGAAAGTCCAGTGAATTTTGAAATACAAGAAAAACCGGGAATATGAACGGAAATTAAAAAAAAATTGGAAAAAAGATGGCTCAAATGATATTAGATGAGGAAAGGAAAAAGGACGTAACCCACAGTTTTTTCAAAACAGCTTTTTTTCGATAATCACAATGTATCAAAAGGATGCAAGTTGACCTTGTAAAAAGTTAAAACCAAGAAAAAAGACTGAAATAAAAGTTTTTCCTAGATAATTTCTCTAATTAATATTAGATTATGTCAATTAAACACCATTTAAGAAGTCTCCGTGCACTTCAAGGTTGTGTATAATTCAGAATTTACATATGGCTCAAAATAATCAAAACACGTTTTTTGCACCCCCTGTAAAATTTGATATGTGTGGGTTAGGTCCCTTTTTCCTTTCCACAGTCGATATAAAAACAATCAAAAGTCCTTTTCATCGAATGTCATAAAAACAAAACCTTTACCAAATATTATATTTGCATTGACTTGCATTTTTAAGCGAGTCACGTGCTGCAAATTACGGAAAGACTTCCTGCCTCTGCTTTCAGAGTACAGCATTCATACAATTCAAATTTGATACTAAAATTCCATCAAGCACCTTCAGTTAAAATTCTAAATAAAATGTGTTGTTGATTGTGAATCCATAATAAATAAATTATGTTTATCTGAGTGTACTAATTTCTTACCATTAGCACGTACCATATTAACTATTCATAATAATAGGTGTTGGTCTTTATTGCTGATTTCTTTTGCAGATATAACATCGTCGATTCAAAGTAAACATGTCTCTTTGTAAATTTTATTTCCCCAGGAACCTTTACGTTATTTGTCAAAGTTCTATACTTTGGAATGCATTTCACACTTCTTCTGCAACAACAGTAACTCGACACTTGGTCAGGCTATGGTCAATTTCACGTGGTATTATCCTAAAAAGTCATTATTCTCGCTTGGTTTTTAAATGAAAAACCAATGAAATTTGTTTTGTATTTGTTGTTAACCTTTGCTTACCGGTGATATGTATTTACTACAATTCGACTCAAATAACGTGATTTTCGATATGAAATATAATAGATACGGGGTTCAGAATTTATGTATTCCTCCGTAATATAGTTACGAATTACTTAAAAAATATATTTTGTATAATTATTCATCTGGAGAGAAGGAAAAGAATATTTTCTCGACAAATCGGGGATAAACACACCAATACATAAGCGTTATCCAGCACACTTCGTCTGTGTGCGCGTGTATGCGTACCTGTTTGACCTCGCCTGGTGCGAAAGGGACTATTTTCTCTCTCGTATTGTTTACGTCACTAGTTAGAGACTGCCGACCGATGATACTTCAGTAGCATATAAGTCGTTCGATGCAGTGGTTCTGCCGGCTATTTGCGATGCTTTTTCTCATGTTTTCAGGCACTTTTCAGCAATAATATTACAAAAAATGATAAATTTATACTTGAAATATCATTAATAAAATCAATATTCATTAATACTCGAATTTTTCCGATTTTTAAATCACTTTTTCATATGTTGTAGTAAATACATATCATCGGAGCTTAAGGGATTTTTTAGCATAGTAAGGAAAAGGTTAATAATGATAACGCATTGTAAAGACAAAAAGTATAATACATTCTTTCGAATAAAAAAATACTTTTAAAGACTCAAAAACCGACCTCTGAAAGATGGAAAAAAAATCGCTCCTGAGAAATAATAGACCATGTTTCCGATATTTCAAATGCCTTTCCGTCAAGGTCAAGATTTAAAAATTCTTCAAAAACGATTCTTGAAATAAAATAGAATAAAACAAATGAAAATTCGGTTTTTTTTTGTTTATTGTAACATAAATTTATAATGTTGAAAATTGAAATGCTGAAAATTAAATATATAAAAAGTTGAATTATTTTTATAAATTGGTTACTATGTAGAACACATCTTATTAACAGAGTTGACCCCTGAAATCATTATTTATAGACAGACATTCGACTCTTCCTATCTCTTCTGAACAATTATATATAAAAAAGTATCTCGTTCTTTACAAACAAACTTTTGGAGCCAATTTAATCACGAATTTGTTTCAAAATAAGACAATAACATGTCCACTGCTAATATGGTTGTTATTGTTAAGGCTGATCGCCGTGCATATCAAAAGGTTTCTCGACAGAAAGCGATAGTTTGTGTCTATTAAAGTATGTCTTCCTTGCAGATTTATAATCACATTGATCACATTCAAATGGGTTCTCGCCAGTATGTGATAATGTATGGGTTTTTAATAATGAACGCCTCGCTGATTTATAATCGCATATATCACATCTGAATGGTTTATCGCCAGTATGCGAAATCATATGGGTTTTTAAATATTTCTTTTGAGCAGCTTTATAATCGCATTGATCGCATTCAAACGGTTTAACGCCAGTATGCAAAAGCTTATGGGTTTTTAAATTTCTCTTATAAGCAGATTTAAAATTGCAAGTATCACATTCAAATGGTTTCTCGCTAGTATGCGATAAAATATGAGTATTTAAATTTGCACGTGTTACAGATTTATAATCACATTGATCACAATGGAACGGTTTCTTGCCGGTATGCGACAGTTTATGAGCTTTCAAATAGGACTTCAATGCAGATTTATAATCACATTGATCACAATGAAATGATTTCTCGACAGTATGCGAAAGCTTATGAGTCTTCAAAAGTGACTTCCATGCACATTTATAATCACATTGATCACAATGAAACGGTTTCTCGCCAGTATGCGATAGTTTATGGGAGTTTAAATGTGACTTCTGTGCAGATTTATAATCGCATTGATCACATTTAAATGGTTTCTCACTAGTATGAAATAGTTTATGGGTTTTTAAGTTTGAACTCCATGCAGATTTATAATCACATTGATCGCATTCAAAACGTTTTTTTCCAGCTAAAGATGCTTTGTCGATATTATCACATTTTTCTTTGTCAAATAGTTTTTCGTCGGAATAATTTAATTTTTGTTGTTGTAAGAAAATGCAGTAAGCAGATTCAAAATCACCATCATCACATTGCGAAGAAGTGAAACCATATTGGGAATGCAGACCATTTTTACGAAGGTCTAATTGAAGACGAAGACTTGCATCTCCGGTGTCTTTTATACTTAATATGGATTTGTGAAAAATGTTTTTATGCAATGAAAGTGAATCAAGCGATGCAAATAGTTTCATACAAATACTGCAAACAAAGTTTCTCTCATGAAACACTTTCTTTTGTAAATTAATTACCACCAAGATCGGTCGATGTCCTAAATATTCGTGTTTGAAATTCTTTTTACCAATTTTAATGTCGTCAATCGATACTGGAAATGTCTTCTCTGAATTATTCAAAAATGGACGCAGTGAAGAAGCTGAGTTTTGGGCAGCAGGAATCTGAAAAGTGTATTGAAATAAGTTTTGCTTTCTTCTATAGTTAACAACAGATATTGTTAAAATAGCAAATAGACTGCAAATAACATAAAAACTAGAAAAGATTCAAAACCTACCTGATTCAGTGTCAATTGACCCTTCGAACAATCAATTAATTTTGACGATTCAATTCGCAAAGGTTCGGCATCATGATTTTCTTCAAGTTGATCGCATTTGATTAAACTCTTATCTGGGTGTGATTGTATATGTGTTATTAAAGATGCATGCAATTTAGATTCAAATGCACATTCGTCACTCTTAAAAAGAATTACCCCGGAATGTCGATTACAATTCAAATCATTTTTACTAGGGTCAAAATGATGACGATGAGTCGCATCTTCAGTATTGTCCACGTGAATTGAATTTAAACGAAACGTAGATTGGTGGTGAACATTTTTATGCAGTGTAAGTGAATCGAACGATGCAAATAGATTCATACAAATACTGCAAACAAAGTTTCTCTCGTGAAACACTTTCTTTTGTAAATTTATTACCACCACAACTGGTCGATGTCCTAAAACTTCTTTTTTTACATCGTTTTCGTTTATTTCAATGTCTTCAGTCGATACTGGCGATGTCATCTGTGAATAATCTGATACTGGACGCAGAGAAGATGCTGATTTTTGGGCAACTGGAATCTAAAAAAGATTTGGTAAATGTTTAAAAACTTTCTTTGATTTTTTAGGTTGACATAAGTTTTACAGTTTAAAATAGTCCTATAATTTTCATAAGAAAATGTGGTCGGTGTGTAAAGATACACCAGCGTTATGATTTAAAATAAAATTTATCAAATTTGATAATAAAAAAAATCATATTAAAATGCTATACTATTTTCTTTCTTTGAAAATTGAATATTGTTTGAGTAAATTTGTTATTCTCGTGAGAGATCATTTTTCTTTATCACTGAGCTGACATCCTTATTTTTTGGTATAAATCCATTCCATTTTATGGAATCGATTTATATTATATAGAAAATGGCTTATGTTTCTCTTCAATTTCGACATGTTTAAATGCGAAAAATGCTTCATTTTTTTCTATTAGCAACGATGCTAAAAACAAGGTATTAGACTCTATAACAAGGGAAGTGAATCGATGTTATCTTTGAGTTTGTATTCGCTGAAATAAAATGAAATGACAACTGAAGGAAAAGGCATAGTAATAAAATAAGGTTGTGTTTATAAGAAGGTGTGCTGATTTTTTTTCACCACAATAACAATATTTTAACATTATATATAATAAATATTATATTTGTGTATCCCATTGAACCATTGACGTTTTTTTTATATCAAATGCGAAAATATTCTAAAAGGCGAAGAAGGTTAAAACAGTACAAATAAAAATAAAGCAATTAAGTATTCTTCATTGGACCTCCTGTGTGGTCGAGTGGTCAACGTTGTTGGCTTCGGCTACAGAGGGCCCGGGTTCAAATCCCGGTACGGACAGTTTTATAAATTGATTTTTCAATCGATTTTTGAATTTCTGTTAAAAGGCATGGATGTATGCGATGTCTTGAATTCCCCCCGCTCACCCATCCTATCCTACGGACGGGGCGTATCGAGAGCGATTAGCTTACCACTAATCCTGTCTTAGCCCTTTCCATCTATCCCTACTTTGGACAAAAGAGAGGTTGAGCAACTGAGTAACAAGCAGTTCTCGTAGAAACACTTCTGTTGAGATACACTACATTAGGTGTCCATATGATCCACATTGGGAGCGGACATAGTTTAAAATAAAGTTTAAACGGAAATCAAAGACTATATAACTATTTTATGTTTTTTAAAATTTGGCTGTTCTAGTGGGCCACTAGCGATCCAGTTTGGACCATTTTTTAGAGAATTGGTTTCGACGTTTGCGCATAAGAACAGAGCAAATGTCATACCCGTGTTGTATACAAGGTATTTTGAAAGACATTAAAACGGATTTTGTAATTTCGATAACATTATATTTGTCATTTGTAATTTAGGCCCGTGAACTCACGAAATAACAACGATGAATTGTCGTTGCGATTAATTTTCTCCATATTTATAGAACAGAAAAAAAAATATTTCAAAAATTAAAGAAAGATGTTCATTGTAAAAGGTGACTAGATCAGTGCTTTCCAACCGGGGGTTTGCAGGTTTTTCGCGTATTTTCAGTACAAATATTGATATGTGAACATTCTTTTTGATAAATTATAAACATGTAAAATTTAAAACACGACAGACTATTTGCATAAGATTGAGGAGGCCGCAGCATGATAAAGTTTGGAAAACACTTACGTAGATGTTCAATGATTAAAAGTGTCTCAAGATTAAGCCATGGTCATAAAACAAACGTAAAAAAATGTTTATAAACATGCGATTTTGGAATTGTAATCAACTTAATTATTTACTTTTAGGGTGTTCACTGTCAATACTTGGTGGAAAGGCGATTTTGTTTAAGTTATGAACACACCAACTACTTGGAAGCGAGAAAAACATAAAACTATCATTGAGCATATTCACTTTATTGATGTAGCATTTTATCACTTTGTCAAAAATTTCCCAAATTTTAATTATGTTTGTAATAACTTTCAATCGCCATTCTGAATTTATTAATCTGGGATGACTTTTTAATTATATGTTAGATGTGTTGAACATTTTAATTTTGTGTTAATTTAGAATCACTTTAATGTAATTGGCAATTTCTTTTCAATGCCAATTGTTGTGTATAACTTTTCAATTTTGTATAAATAGCATTGTTAAATTATATTTCTTATCAGTTGACAATGCTCGCAATGAGCGAAACCGGTCCTGACATATTAAATAAAGTGGAATGAAGTTCAAAGGATTATTGTGTTTTTAATAACTTAATTATTGTACGAAAATCTTAAACAAAAAGGGGCATTGCCACGTTTCGAATTCGTTTAACTTACTTCATACTATCTTGTTACCTGATTTTTGATTTCGGATTCAAAATAAGTAGATTCTTCGCTATTTTCTGAAATCTTGCAGTTTACGGCACACTCTCTAAGAGCGACTTCCTCTTTAAAGACGGGCTGTCCGATATCGGTTTGAAATTCAGATTTGATACAAAAGGAAGCATTCTGAAAAATATTGACCAATTTAAATCAACTACGATACGATTTTAACGGAATATTTTTGTCAAACAAAAATATATATATCGCCTTTGGTCGAGTGTTTGAATTTCAAGTCGGGCAGGAATCGATTTGAAGCTATCTGTTTAAAAGGGTGGAAGTTGGTGATCTTACTCCATCTCATTAAAGTTCTATTATTCTTTTCAAATAAGATACTTCGATAAAGACATATGGTCGCACATAAGAACCGGACATGGATATTCAAAATATATGTGACACTGTTATTACACTTTTAATAAGCTTTGCAGTGAATTAAATAAACAATGTTGCAAGCAACCAACTGTCTTGAGTAAATATTAAATATAATATCGGTCTGAAAGAACAATTTGAAAAATATTTCTCCCTTCATATATAAATTAACGATTCATGGAACAAATCTGAAATACGGCGACAAATTTAAGGTAGAAAGTGTGTTTTTCTTTACGCTAGTATTTACAATCCCGAAAATTAATTACGAGCTAATTTATTATAGGATTATATACATAATAGCATTAGTATAAACGGTGATGATTGTAGAAAAAGAATTCTCATTGCTAGGCACATATACCAAACTTCTATGGACAAAATCAGCGGAAAGCTAACCTCAAAAGTTTCCAGGACTTCGTGCTTCACAGTTAGTAATTCAGACCAAGCGTCATCTGGTGGATGACCTTCTTCTTTGTGTTCTCGATCAACTGGTTCACTCTTTACTTCCATTTTTTATTGCAATACACTGCGTTACTTTTTCGATTTATTTAACGACGCTAGTCTTTTGGTATAGACAATAATTGAATGTGTTTTTATTGTTTATGGTATGTGCGATTTATGCTGAAATCGATTCAAAATTAGGTCTTACCTTTCTTTACTATTCACCTTTATCTATCCAAAATAACTGATAAAGTGGAGACGTATTCAATCAAAGAATTTAGCCACTCAATGTACAAATTTATAATCTCAATTTAAATCAAATGTTTATATTATTCTTTTCTCCCAAATATTGACAATGCAAACCATTAAATAAAATTTAAGTAGGCTCAAATTTTTAAGCATTTTAAATATCATGTACGATTGATATTGGTTGTGATAAAACGAAACTGCTCCACATTTATAGATATAAAAAAATAATTGCACTCTATAATTATGACTAGAATTAATTAATACCTTCCTCCCAAGAATTGACAGTAAACATTCAAGTTTTATATTTCGTCTAGGTAAACAGAGGAACTAGGTAATAGTTTTAACTAGCATTTAATATTATTTATAAGTACCATAAGCAATAAAAAGACGTCACTCATTGTTGCTCATTGTCTATTTCAAATGCCGAAAACTATTGCGTCCTTGAATTCATCATTTTTTGAATGATTTAATGTAGTGTATTTCGATAAAATGGAAGTTAAGAAGAAGCCAGTCGATCGTGAATACAATGAAGAAGGTCATCCACCAGATGACGGTTGGTATCACGTACCAATTGTGAAACCGGAAGCCCTGGATACTTTTGAGGTTAACTTTCTGTCAGTTTTTATCAATATTAGTTTGGTGTGTATGCCGTGTGAATTCTTTTTCTGCAACGTCAATATTTGTCGTCAGATTTGTTCGTTGAATTATATATGAAGAGAGAACTATTCGACAACATATGGCGACTCTTGCAGACTGATATTACATTTCGTATTCCACGTGGATAAGGGTTTCTAATCTTTATGTTTTATAGTTTTGCATCTCGATACAATTTATTTTCCTTTATAACTGCATAGTTTAAGCGGGATATAGTCAATTTTCTTAGAAGAAAATGGCATATTTACCCAACACAATTTTTTTCTTTCAATATTTTTTTGTTCATTCGCTGCAAAGTTCATTAAAGTATAATAATAATGTCAAAAATATTGTTTTTTAATGTGAACTCTACGCCGTTTATGGACATATCTTTACATTCATTTATCTACGAGAAATACGTGTTAAACAGTTGCCAAACCTCTATTTTCCGAAAAAAAATATGAAAAGTATGATTGGAATACGTTAATTTGTTTGTTTGTTCCGTATTCGTTCCTATACCGTTCATCTGATTGCGATAAAGCTTTGGTGAGTTGTTTTGCGGACACCAGCAAAGGTTTTTGAATCAAAAAATACAACGATGGGCTGCCAATACTGTAATTTGCTAGTTTTTCCTTCATGTGTTGCTGTTTCTATACCGTTCATCCGATTGCAATAAAACTTTGATGATTTGTTGTGCAGACGCACTCAAAGTTTTCTTAATTAGGACAGCCAGCGGTAGGCTGCCAATGCGTTTACAAAGGGCTCGCTTTATATCAAAGCAATTCTCGGTATTCTAGAAAGCAGTGAGTTTTTTATCACTCTGATGGACTACTTAAATAAGCACTCGATTTTTACTTAATACATTTACAATATGTACCAATATGCAATTTACTGTAAACTCATCAATGTGAATGGCCGAAAATGTAATACTGTATACTGATGCTGTCATAGATAATATATGTAAGTCAGAAATTGCAGTTATGTACTCATTTGATTTGAAAATATTGTTTTCTCTTAAATTAACAAAGGTCTTGCGCGAACCCCTTTGAGCTTCCCAAAAAAATTCGCTTAATAAAGCGATCTGTATGCCACGGCTGTCAGTTTCATGGCAAATCATCGGTCGCGAAAAGTGAAATTTAGACCCATTGATTGGCTATTTTTAGGGTTCTCTGTTGCGCATTTTCTAAGAATTATCGCCTTTTCTGGTGACTCTTCTCAATTTAGCAAATGTGTGTACATATTTGATATAGCTTAGCGTCAGTTTGCGTGTCTTTGGTGTGAACATTTTTGGATGGTTGTCGAACAGCGCATTCAGCACTGAAATTGCATTTTAATCCAAAACACTGAGACACTAATCAAACTTGCAATATCAAAAAAAATCGGAATGGGTGAAAAACTTCAATCATGCCAACTCATAATATGAGACAAATGTACTATGGCGCACATAAAGGCATTGTAAGCACTACACTATGCACTAATAGATTTGAGAGGAAATAAATCATGGTCTTTGGTAGCCCACTATTTTATTGTTTGGTGATTTTTGACAAACTCCATCAAGTATACCACGTTCAACAGCTGTTGATGAATCAAATGCATGTCTTAAATCATCAGTTTTATGGCGACACGTTCAGAAATTGGCTTTCAAGGCCAGCATGCGTGTAGAACTACAATATGACACATCCGCTGAACGTTTCGCAAAATAATTGTTGGATATTGGGAATGGAAAATTGGAAATAGATGAATCCACACAATGTATTACATTGCCAACAAATTTCTGTAAAATTACAAAAACAATAAGAGAATTGATTCACAAAGTTTTCCCAAAAATATCGCAATAAATTCTTCTGAATTCTTAAATTCACTTGATTTGCCAGCCATGCCGTCACACGTTTTAACATTAAAATTTGGCGTACCTATCATTCTTCTCCGAAATATAAATCCACCCTTTTGCAACGGTACCAGACATTTAGTGAAAAAGATAATGCACAATATCATTGAAGTTAAACAAATTAACAGGAAAATCTCAATGATTCCAACAGATATGCCATTCGAATTTAAATGTTAGCAGTTTTCGGTGCGACTCGCACTTGCAATAACCACCAACAAAGCACAGGGACAATCGCTTTAATGGTGTGGACTAAATTTAGAAAATCTATGTTTCTCACATGGACAGCTGTATGTGGCCTGCTCAACCGTTGGAAAACCTTCAGATCTATTCGTATACGCACCAGACGGAAAAACACAAACACGTTCTTTCTTTGAGTGGAATTGCAACGCATGCAGGGTACTCGCTAGTTGGTGAATAAATGTTGATACGGTTTGATTGTGATCGAGTTTTTTATTTTTCTTTGTCTCAAGTTGTCAACTTAATTATAAAATCATGTCTAATAGCCAGGCAACACAACTCTGGAAGCTCGGGTTAAACGGAGCTTTCTCCCGATAACTCTAGTCACGGAGGTCTGGCAATGTCAATATGCAATTCATACTTAGAGCATATATATGCATACAGACAGATACTCTTGTGTTGAGTTTAAATTACTTTAATACTTATTTACAGACAAATGGCGCCGACGCACATGTACGTCCACACTCCTCTAAAGGTTAATAACGTTTGCTATCATTTACGATAATAGATTTCAGCAATGGCTCCAAGTTTGAACTCTGCGGAACACTAAAATAATTACCAAAAAGCATAACTAAACGGAAAAACAAATACAATAGGGCAACGAGTTTACTGTAGAATTATATTATTAATGAGCCGAAATAAATTTGTTGAAAAATATATTTGTATGTATTGCTGTGTTTTAATTTTGGTTTCAGTTTCAAACTACCGGCGTCAACTCTACGGCTCACACTGAATTATCATCGATGAATCTGCCTTGGGATCAATCTCAAGCAAAAGCTCATATACACGAACAAAAAATAATAACGGAAATATTGCAGCAGAAAATGGTCGCCATTATTCAAGTAGAAAATGCTTTGTTTAATGAACAAAATTTCGTGTGTTGTATTTGTGATGATATATTCCCATCATCAAACATACTGAAGCAGCACGCCATTAGGCATTATGATGGGGGGAAAAGGTTTGTAAGCTTTCCATTATTCAATTACAATTATAATGCCGGTTTTATTTTCCGAAATTCATCATTTTTAAATTCATTCAAAAAGCGTATAGACGCTACGGCTGTAAAACCATGCTTTATTTGCTTATTTTCTGTTCAATATATTAGGGAATTATAATGCCAGATGAATTGCTCATTATTTTAAAAGTGTCACAATACATCATCAAAAACCAGTAAGATTAAGTTTGTTAGATGTTTGAGCAGAAGATTTAACAATCATTCTCCAAAACAATTTAATCTTCGTTAATGCCGCTTCGAATCTTTTCAACATGGTAAAAGATGATATTTGATTTGTGTTCGGAAGAATAACTTTTCCCCAACTTTATAAACTCCCAAAAGGGAGTAATAAATATAATATGAGTTTATAAATATAATATGTATTTAATCGTTTAATTTAATCACAAAAAGGAAAACTAGGGGGTGATATTTATCATTTTATTTTTGTTTTCATGTAAAAATGAAGTAAGAAGCCGAAAACGGGTATCAAAATAGAACCAGAGCACGAATCACTGTCAGGATTCTATCAGGATTCTATCGGAAGCGATACTCATCAAAACACTATGAATGACATTTGCAATGAGGATCATTCAATTGACATCAAACACGAGCCACTTGAAGTCAACTGTAAAATAATTGAACAAGAAAAACATCACCAGTCGAAAAAGGTATTAGACGAGTTAATAAAAATATATTAATATGTCGCCAACTGTAAACAACAAAGTTTCGAGGTTTAAACACCCGTGTAATTGAATGCCCGAAGATGTCGAAAGGCGAAACCTGGGTCTTTAAGTTATAAAATTTGTTTGAATGTTCATTATTTGAACGATTCAAATTATATAATGAAATTCCACCAAGCACCTTCAGTAAAAATCTTAAATTAATCGTATTCATTTGTAAATTTAACAAACGATATTTTACGCAGTATTCTTTCTGATTGGTTATATTAAATTAAAAAAAAAATGGCGCTGTTAATCATATAAAAATATTCATTTGGAACAATGGTATTTTGAGCAACATATCTAAAAAAAATGTGAATCAAAACAGTGAATCAGATGTGATTGAAACTATTGTTTTGCTTTGCTTACAGTCACTATTGTCACATAATTGCTAAACTTTCGTTTCCTTTGTCTCAAACCCTTTTTTAATGACTATAAATCAAGAAAACCTGAATAAAGACTGTTAAAATTATAACATTATTCAGCGATGACAAACAATTCTTTTTTTCTGCCCTGGTTAATTATAACAAAAAAGTTGTGAGACCGATGCGATATTTAATCTGCCCTTTCTTTTTTTGTTACAGCCAAATATAAAATTACATTCTAGAAAAAAGACTTTCAAATGTGACCAATGCAGTTATAGAACTGCTGTGTCTGGTCACTTAAAAACGCACAAAATGTCACACACTGGAGAAAAGCCTTTCGAATGTGATCGACGTAATCATAAAACTGTCTCTTCCAGTACATTTAAAACGTATAACATGTTACACGCTGGTGAAAAACCTTTTAAATGTGACCAATGCAGCTATACAACAGATTTAGCTGGTAACTTAAAAAAGCATAAAATGTCACACACTGGAGAAAAGCCTTTCAAATGTGACCAATGCAGTTATAGAGCTGCTGTGTCTGGTCAATTAAAAACGCACAAAATGTCACACACTGGAGAAAAGCCTTTCAATTGTGATCAATGCAGTTATAGAACTGTTGTGGCTGGTAACTTTAAAAGGCATAAAATATTACACACTGGAGAAAAGTTTTTCAAATGTTATCAATGCAGTTATAGAGCTGCTGGGGCTGGAAACTTAAAAAGGCATAAAGTGTCACACACTGGAGAAAAACCTTTCAAATGTGACCAATGCAGTTACAGAACTGCTGTGTCTGGTCACTTAAAAAGGCATCAAATGTTACACACTGGAGAAAAGCCTTTCAAATGTGATCAATGCAGTTATAGAGCTGCTGTAATTGGTCACTTAAAAACGCATAAAATGTCACACACTGGAGAAAAGCCTTTCAAATGTGACCAATGCAGTTATAGAACTGCTGTAATTGGTCACTTAAAAACGCATAAAATGTCGCACACTGGAGAAAAGCCTTTCGAATGTGACCAATGCAGTTATAAAACTGTTGTGTCTAGTAACTTAAAAGGGCATAAAATGTTACACACTGGAGAAAAGCCTTTCAAATGTGATCAATGCAGTTATAAAACTGTTTTGTCTGGTAACTTAAAAGCGCATAAAATGTCACACACTGGAGATAAGCCTTTCTAATGTGACCAATGCAGTTAGCAAACTGTTTTGGCTGGTTTCTTAAAAACGCCTAAAGTGTCACACACTGTCATACATTTAAAACGCATAACATGTCGGACGCTGTTGAAAAGCCTTTTAAATGTGACCAATGCAGTTATAAAACAGATTTTGCTGTTAACTTAAAAAAACATAAAATTTCAGATGCTGGAGTAAAGCCTTTCAAATGAAACCGCTGAAAATCACTAGAAGGTTTTAAAATATACAACTGGCTTAAAGTTATTTTTTTATAACTCTCTCCATGTTTACAAACAAAATATTTCCTGTCAAAAAATGCCATTGATTTTAGGTTTAGTTTACTTATATTCAGTAATGAAAAGGTAAAAGATCATAAATACATTTATTTAAGACGGCACAAGCAAATTAAAACGGCGAAAAATCCAATATATGTACTTAAAACTGTAAATTTTCTCCGACAAAGAGAATTCGATAGGTACACAGATGCAAGGATGGCAAATTGAAATACCAGCTGTGTACAACAAAAACCCAAATGTTGTTATATTTAAGCATAGAACAATAAAACAAATCTGAAAAAACGTATTAGAAATTCAGCAATAAAAAAAACAGAACATTTAGCTTGTATAAACAATATGTGCACTCTTCACATAAGCGTTGGAAACACTCCGATACAACTTTTGAATTTCAACCAGAATACTTATTATAACTAACTATTGCTACAATTTAAATAATTATAATTATCTACCTATATTAAGTATAGTTACTCAAACTTGAAAAATGACCAGCCTTGTTCAAATTATCATGAAAAGTCATATTAAACATAACTGAAACACAAATTTGTGCAAATAAAAAAAATATAGGTAAGACGGAAAGAAATGACATTTTTTTGTTATTGTGACAAAACATTTATTTTTTAAAAAAATTATACAATACTAGCTGTAAGCCCGTTGCCCAGCAACGGGAGATTTTTGCTGCATTGTGTTTGATTTTATTTAGTTTAATTTATTTTAATTCATTTTATTTTATTTTATTTAATTTAATTTTAATTTAATTTATTTTAATTTATTTTTATTTATTTTATTTAATTTATTTTATTTTAATTTATTTCCGTTTATTTTATTTTAATTTATTTCAGTTTATTTTATTTTATTTTAATTTATTTTATTTTATTTTATTTTATTTCATTTTATTTTATTTTATTTTAATTGAATTTATTTTATTTTATTTAATTTAATTTTATTTTATTTAATTTTATTTTATTTCAATTTATTTTATTTTATTTTATTTTATTTTATTTAGTTTTATTTTATTTTATTTTATTTTATTTTATTTTAATTTATTTCAATTTATTTTATTTTATTTTATTTTATTTTAATTTATTTCAGTTTATTTTATTTTATATTATTTTATTTTAACTTATTTTATTTTATTTTATTTTATTTCATTTTATTTCATTTTATTTTATTTTATTTTAATTTATTTTATTTTATTTTATTTCAATTTATTTTATTTTATTTTATTTTAATTTAATTTATTTTATTTTATTTTATTTTATTTTATTTTAATTTATTTCAATTTATTTTATTTTATTTTATTTTAATTTATTTTATTTTATTTTATTTTAATTTATTTTATTTTATTTTATTTTATTTTATTTTATTTTATTTCATTTCATTATCTATTAATTTGAAAATGTACGCAAACAAAATAGATTTCGTAGAAGAAGAAGATCATCAGTACGCACACATTTGTGAAAAGTGAAAAGCGAGTGATTATTTATCGACTTTTAATATATAAATTTAGTATGAAGTGGAGACTGGAAGGTGTGAAATGGACGCTCACTTCAAACAGACACTCACCCACTCAGACATACGGACCTTATCGGCTATTAATATTTAGACTAGCTGTAAGCCCGTTGCCCAGCAACGTGAGATTTTTGTTGCATAGTATTAATTTTAATTTTATTTTATGGTATTTTATTTTATTTTATTTCATTTAATTTTTATTTATTTTATTTTATTTTTATAGTTAGCAGAAATTTCGTAAATTATTTATTTTTTGGAATAATGTTTATGTTTGCTAACAACCATTTTTCGTAGTAGCAGAAATTTCGTAAAATATTTAATTTTTGTAGTAATGTTTAAGTTTGCTAACAACCATTTTTCGTAGAAGCATAAATTTCGTAAATTATTTAATATTTAGAATAATGTTCAAGTTTGCTAACAACCATTTTTCGTAGGAGTAGAAATTTTGTAAAATATTTAATATTTGAAATAATGTTTAAGTTTGCTAACAACCATTTTTCGTAGTAGCCGAAATTTCGTAAATTATTTAATATTTAGAATAATGTTCATGTTTGCTAACAACCATTTTTCGTAGGAGTAGAAATTTCGTAAAATATTTAATATTGGAAATAATGTTTAAGTTTGCTAACAACCATTTTTCGTAGTAGCCGAAATATCGTAAATTATTGAATTTTCGGAATAAAGTTCAAGTTTGCTAACAACCATTTTTCGTAGGAGCAGAAATTTAGTAAATTATTTAATATTTAGAATAATGTTCAAGTTTGCTAACAACCATTTTTCGTAGTAGCAGAAATTTCGTGAATCATTGAATTTTTGGAATAAAATTTAAGTTTGCTAACAACCATTTTTCGTAGTAGCCGAAATATCGTAAATTATAAAATTTTTGGAAAAAGTTTAAGTTTGCTAACAACCATTTGTCGTAGTAGCCGAAATATCGTAAATTATTGAATTTTTGGAATAAAGTTCAAGTTTGCAAACAACCATTTTTCGTAGGAGCAGAAATTTAGTAAATTATTTAATATTTGGAATAATGTTCAAGTTTGCTAACAACCATTTTTCGTAGTAGCAGAAATTTCGTAATTTATTGAATTTTTAGAATAATGTTCAAGTTTGCTAACAACCATTTTTCGTAGGAGCAGAAATTTGGAAATAATTTAATATTTGGAATAATGTTCAAGTTTGCTAACAACCATTTTTCGTAGGAGTAGAAATTTTGTAAAATATTTAATATTTGAAATAATGTTTAAGTTTGCTAACAACCATTTTTCGTAGTAGCCGAAATATCGTAAGTCACCAGAGTTTTACGAAAAGGGTATCAAAAAGTTGCCTCTTTTATGGAGGAAGATAATAAACAACGAGTTAAATTATTTAACAGAATAATCTATATATTAATAGCCGATAATGTCCGTTTGTCTGTTAGTCTGAGTGGGTGTTTGTAAGATGTCCTCGATTTCTCCTCCCCCTCCTCCTGCCAAGCCGCGCTGTCTCCATTTGTTTATTCAAACTATGGTCGCGATTTCACCTTTTCGATGACGTCAAGAAAGACGGTCTCCTTCCCCCCACCCCTGCCCGCATCGCCATTCATTCATTTTGTCCGCGATTTCCCCTCCCCCTGCCTCTCCCCTTCCTCAACCCCAGACCCACTGTCCCATTTTTTAATTCATACTAAAGACGTATTTTTCCAATACACTATTATTCGATGAAAAATTGAATTCTCATACAAATAATAAAAAAGCACACAGCGCTGGGATTCGAAACGGGGTCTTTAGATTATGAGTTGAAGACCTTACCTCTAGGGTAAACGGGGATCTGTTTTCGTGATGAAATAGCATTATATATATTGTATTGCGTTCGAATTTTGAAACTTTTGTTTTTTATTTGAAACACAGCATATCTATTCTATATATTTATAGCCGATAAAATAATCACTTTTTACTTTTCACTTTTCACAAATGTGTGCGTACTGATGTTCTCGGGTCTTTTTCTTCTTTTACGAAATGTATTTGTAAGCGTATTTGAAAATTAGTTGAATAAAATATATATACTACGAAAAATGATTGTTAGCAAACTTCAACATTATTCCAAAAATTCAATAATTTGCAATTTAAAAACTGCAGGGCTGTCGATATATGCGCCGAGGTCGATTTATGGTACTATGAAAAATGATTAATAGCAAACTTGAACATTATTCCCAAGATTTAATAATTTACTAAATTTCTGCTACTACGAAAAATGGTTGTTAGCAAACTTGAACATTATTCCAAAAATTCAATAATTTACGAAATTTCTGCTACAACAAAAAATGGTTGTTAGCAAACTTGAACATTATTCCAAATATTAAATAATTTACGAAATTTCTGCTTCTACGAAAAATGGTTGTTAGCAAACATAAACATTATTCTAAATATTAAATAATTTACGAAATTTCGGCTACTACGAAAAATGGTTGTTAGCAAACTTAAACATTATTTCAAATATTAAATATTTTACAAAATTTCTACTCCTACGAAAAATGGTTGTTAGCAAACTTGAACATTATTCCAAATATTAAATAATTTACGAAATTTCTGCTCCTACGAAAAATGGTTGTTAGCAAACTTGAACATTATTCCAAAAATTCAATAATTTACGAAATTTCTGCTACTTTTTCAACCATTTTTCGTAGGAGCAGAAATTTCGTAAATAATTTAATATTTGGAATAATGTTCAAGTTTGCTAACAACCATTTTTCGTAGGAGTAGAAATTTTGTAAAATATTTAATATTTGAAATAATGTTTAAGTTTGCTAACAACCATTTTTCGTAGTAGCCGAAATATCGTAAATTGTTAAATTTTTGGAATAAAGTTTAAGTTTGCAAACAACCATTTTTCGTAGGAGCAGAAATTTCGTGAATTATTGAATTTTTGGAATAAAGTTTAAGTTTGCTAACAACCATTTGTCGTAGTAGCCGAAATATCGTAAATTATTGAATTTTTGGAATAAAGTTCAAGTTTGCTAACAACCATTTTTCGTAGAAGCAGAAATTTCGTAAATTATTTAATATTTGGAATAATGTTCAAGTTTGCTAACAACCATTTTTCGTAGGAGTGAAAATTTCGTAAAATATTTAATATTTGAAATAATGTTTAAGTTTGCTAACAACCATTTTTCGTAGTAGCCGAAATATCGTAAATTATTGAATTTTTGGAATAAAGTTTAAGTTTGCTAACAACCATTTTTCGTAATAGCCGAAATATCGTAAATTATTGAATTTTCGGAATAAAGTTCAAGTTTGCTTACAACCATTTTTCGTAGAAGCAGAAATTTAGTAAATTATTGAATTTTCGGAATAAAGTTCAAGTTTGCTTACAACCATTTTTCGTAGTAGCAGAAATTTCGTGAATTATTGAATTTTTGGAATAAAGTTTAAGTTTGCTAACAACCATTTGTCGTAGAAGCCGAAATATCGTAAATTATTGAATTTTTGGAATAAAGTTCAAGTTTGCTAACAACCATTTTTCGTAGGAGCAGAAATTTAGTAAATTATTTAATATTTGGAATAATGTTCAAGTTTGCTAACAACCATTTTTCGTAGTAGCAGAAATTTCGTAATTTATTGAATTTTTAGAATAATGTTCAAGTTTGCTAACAACCATTTTTCGTAGGAGCAGAAATTTGGAAATAATTTAATATTTGGAATAATGTTCAAGTTTGCTAACAACCATTTTTCGTAGGAGTAGAAATTTTGTAAAATATTTAATATTTGAAATAATGTTTAAGTTTGCTAACAACCATTTTTCGTAGTAGCCGAAATATCGTAAGTCACCAGAGTTTTACGAAAAGGGTATCAAAAAGTTGCCTCTTTTATGGAGGAAGATAATAAACAACGAGTTAAATTATTTAACAGAATAATCTATATATTAATAGCCGATAATGTCCGTTTGTCTGTTAGTCTGAGTGGGTGTTTGTAAGATGTCCTCGATTTCTCCTCCCCCTCCTCCTGCCAAGCCGCGCTGTCTCCATTTGTTTATTCAAACTATGGTCGCGATTTCACCTTTTCGATGACGTCAAGAAAGACGGTCTCCTTCCCCCCACCCCTGCCCGCATCGCCATTCATTCATTTTGTCCGCGATTTCCCCTCCCCCTGCCTCTCCCCTTCCTCAACCCCAGACCCACTGTCCCATTTTTTAATTCATACTAAAGACGTATTTTTCCAATACACTATTATTCGATGAAAAATTGAATTCTCATACAAATAATAAAAAAGCACACAGCGCTGGGATTCGAAACGGGGTCTTTAGATTATGAGTTGAAGACCTTACCTCTAGGGTAAACGGGGATCTGTTTTCGTGATGAAATAGCATTATATATATTGTATTGCGTTCGAATTTTGAAACTTTTGTTTTTTATTTGAAACACAGCATATCTATTCTATATATTTATAGCCGATAAAATAATCACTTTTTACTTTTCACTTTTCACAAATGTGTGCGTACTGATGTTCTCGGGTCTTTTTCTTCTTTTACGAAATGTATTTGTAAGCGTATTTGAAAATTAGTTGAATAAAATATATATACTACGAAAAATGATTGTTAGCAAACTTCAACATTATTCCAAAAATTCAATAATTTGCAATTTAAAAACTGCAGGGCTGTCGATATATGCGCCGAGGTCGATTTATGGTACTATGAAAAATGATTAATAGCAAACTTGAACATTATTCCCAAGATTTAATAATTTACTAAATTTCTGCTACTACGAAAAATGGTTGTTAGCAAACTTGAACATTATTCCAAAAATTCAATAATTTACGAAATTTCTGCTACAACAAAAAATGGTTGTTAGCAAACTTGAACATTATTCCAAATATTAAATAATTTACGAAATTTCTGCTTCTACGAAAAATGGTTGTTAGCAAACATAAACATTATTCTAAATATTAAATAATTTACGAAATTTCGGCTACTACGAAAAATGGTTGTTAGCAAACTTAAACATTATTTCAAATATTAAATATTTTACAAAATTTCTACTCCTACGAAAAATGGTTGTTAGCAAACTTGAACATTATTCCAAATATTAAATAATTTACGAAATTTCTGCTCCTACGAAAAATGGTTGTTAGCAAACTTGAACATTATTCCAAAAATTCAATAATTTACGAAATTTCTGCTACTTTTTCAACCATTTTTCGTAGGAGCAGAAATTTCGTAAATAATTTAATATTTGGAATAATGTTCAAGTTTGCTAACAACCATTTTTCGTAGGAGTAGAAATTTTGTAAAATATTTAATATTTGAAATAATGTTTAAGTTTGCTAACAACCATTTTTCGTAGTAGCCGAAATATCGTAAATTGTTAAATTTTTGGAATAAAGTTTAAGTTTGCAAACAACCATTTTTCGTAGGAGCAGAAATTTCGTGAATTATTGAATTTTTGGAATAAAGTTTAAGTTTGCTAACAACCATTTGTCGTAGTAGCCGAAATATCGTAAATTATTGAATTTTTGGAATAAAGTTCAAGTTTGCTAACAACCATTTTTCGTAGAAGCAGAAATTTCGTAAATTATTTAATATTTGGAATAATGTTCAAGTTTGCTAACAACCATTTTTCGTAGGAGTGAAAATTTCGTAAAATATTTAATATTTGAAATAATGTTTAAGTTTGCTAACAACCATTTTTCGTAGTAGCCGAAATATCGTAAATTATTGAATTTTTGGAATAAAGTTTAAGTTTGCTAACAACCATTTTTCGTAATAGCCGAAATATCGTAAATTATTGAATTTTCGGAATAAAGTTCAAGTTTGCTTACAACCATTTTTCGTAGAAGCAGAAATTTAGTAAATTATTGAATTTTCGGAATAAAGTTCAAGTTTGCTTACAACCATTTTTCGTAGTAGCAGAAATTTCGTGAATTATTGAATTTTTGGAATAAAGTTTAAGTTTGCTAACAACCATTTGTCGTAGAAGCCGAAATATCGTAAATTATTGAATTTTTGGAATAAAGTTCAAGTTTGCTAACAACCATTTTTCGTAGGAGCAGAAATTTAGTAAATTATTTAATATTTGGAATAATGTTCAAGTTTGCTAACAACCATTTTTCGTAGTAGCAGAAATTTCGTAAATTATTGAATTTTTGGAATAATGTTCAAGTTTGCTAACAACCATTTTTCGTAGGAGCAGAAATTTCGTAAATTATTTAATATTTGGAATAATGTTCAAGTTTGCTAACAACCATTTTTCGTAGGAGTAGGAATTTCGTAAAATATTTAATATTTGAAATAATGTTTAAGTTTGCTAACAACCATTTTTCGTAGGAGCAGAAATTTCGTAAATTATTGAATTTTTGGAATAAAGTTGAAGTTTGCTTACAACCATTTTTCGTAGAAGCATAAATTTCATTAATTATTTATAATTTGGAATAATGTTCAAGTTTGCTAACAACCATTTTTCGTAGTAGCAGAAATTTCGTAAATTATTGAATTTTTGGAATAATGTTCAAGTTTGCTAACAACCATTTTTCGTAGAAGCAGAAATTTCGTAAATTATTTAATATTTGGAATAATGTTCAAGTTTGCTAACAACAATTTTTCGTAGAAGCCGAAATATCGTAAATTATTGAATTTTCGGAATAAAGTTCAAGTTTGCTAACAACCATTTTTCGTAGGAGCAGAAATTTAGTAAATTATTTAATATTTGGAATAATGTTCAAGTTTGCTAACAACCATTTTTCGTAGTAGCAGAAATTTCGTGAATTATTGAATTTTTGGAATAAAGTTTAAGTTTGCTAACAACCATTTTTCGTAGTAGCCGAAATATCGTAAATTATTAAATTTTTGGAATAATGTTCAAGTTTGCTAACAACCATTTTTCGTAGGAGCAGAAATTTCGTAAATTATTTAATATTTGGAATAATGTTCAAGTTTGCTAACAACCATTTTTCGTAGGAGCAGAAATTTCGTAAATTATTTAATTTTTGGAATAATGTTCAAGTTTGCTAACAACCATTTTTCGTAGAAGCAGAAATTTCGTAAATTATTTAATATTTGGAATAATGTTCAAGTTTGCTAACAACCATTTTTCGTAGAAGCCGAAATATCGTAAATTATTGAATTTTCGGAATAAAGTTCAAGTTTGCTAACAACCATTTTTCGTAGGAGCAGAAATTTAGTAAATTATTTAATATTTGGAATAATGTTCAAGTTTGCTAACAACCATTTTTCGTAGTAGCAGAAATTTCGTGAATTATTGAATTTTTGGAATAAAGTTTAAGTTTGCTAACAACCATTTTTCGTAGTAGCCGAAATATCGTAAATTATTAAATTTTTGGAATAATGTTCAAGTTTGCTAACAACCATTTTTCGTAGGAGCAGAAATTTCGTAAATTATTTAATATTTGGAATAATGTTCAAGTTTGCTAACAACCATTTTTCGTAGGAGCAGAAATTTCGTAAATTATTTAATATTTGGAATAATGTTCAAGTTTGCAAACAACCATTTTTCGTAGGAGTAGAAATTTTGGAAAATATTTAATATTTGAAATAATGTTTAAGTTTGCTAACAACCATTTTTCGTAGTAGCCGAAATTTCGTTAATTATTTAATACTAGCTGTTAGCCCGTTGCCCAGCAACGTGAGATTTTTGTTGCAAAGTATTTAATTTTATTTTATTTTATGGTATTTTATTTTATGTTATTTTATTTTATTTTATTTTATTTTATTTTATTCTATTCTATTTTATTTTATTTTATTTTATTTTATTTTATTTTATTTTATTTTATTTTATTTTATTTTATTTTATTTTATTTTATTTTAATTTATTTTTTTTTATTTTATTTTATTTTATTTTACTTTATTTTATTTTATTTTATTGTATTTTATTTTATTTTTATTTATTTT
The DNA here is from genome assembly GCA_030503985.1 of Himalopsyche tibetana. Lineage (NCBI taxonomy): Eukaryota > Metazoa > Arthropoda > Insecta > Trichoptera > Rhyacophilidae > Himalopsyche > Himalopsyche tibetana. The sequence continues at coordinate 3,122,616 of JAPJYX010000036.1, forward strand.
ATTTTTATAGCAGAAAGTTTGCTAACAACCATTTTTCGTAGGAGCAGAAATTTCGTAAATTATTTAATATTTGGAATAATGTTCAAGTTTGCTAACAACCATTTTTCGTAGTAGCCGAAATTTCGTAAATTATTTAATTTTTGGAATAATGTTCAAGTTTGCTAACAACCATTTTTCGTAGTAGCAGAAATTTCATAAATTATTGAATTTTTGGAATAAAGTTTAAGTTTGCTATCAACCATTTTTCGTAGTAGCAGAAATTTCGTAAATTATTGAATTTTTGGAATAATGTTCAAGTTTGCTAACAACCATTTTTCGTAGGAGCAGAAATTTCGTAAATGATTTAATATTTGGAATAATGTTCAAGTTTGCTAACAACCATTTTTCGTAGGAGCAGAAATTTCATAAATTATTGAATTTTTGGAATAAAGTTTATGTTTGCTATCAACCATTTTTCGTAGTAGCAGAAATTTCGTAAATTATTGAATTTTTGGAATAATGTTCAAATTTGCTAACAACCATTTTTCGTAGAAGCAGAAATTTCGTAAATTATTTAATATTTGGAATAATGTTCAAGTTTGCTAACAACCATTTTTCGTAGGAGTAGAAATTTTGTAAAATATTTAATATTTGAAATAATGTTTAAGTTTGCTTACAACCATTTTTCGTAGTAGCCGAAATTTCGTAAATTATTTAATATTTAGAATAATGTTCATGTTTGCTAACAACCATTTTTCGTAGGAGTAGAAATTTCGTAAAATATTTAATATTTGAAATAATGTTTAAGTTTGCTAACAACCATTTTTCGTAGTAGCCGAAATATCGTAAATTATTGAATTTTTGGAATAAAGTTTAAGTTTGCTAACAACCATTTTTCGTAATAGCCGAAATATCGTAAATTATTGAATTTTCGGAATAAAGTTCAAGTTTGCTAACAACCATTTTTCGTAGGAGCAGAAATTTAGTAAATTATTTAATATTTGGAATAATGTTCAAGTTTGCTAACAACCATTTTTCGTAGTAGCCGAAATTTCGTAAATTATTTAATATTTGAAATAATGTTTGAGTTTGCTAACAACCATTTTTCGTAGTAGCCGAAATTTCGTAAATTATTTAATATTTAGAATAATGTTCATGTTTGCTAACAACCATTTTTCGTAGGAGTAGAAATTTCGTAAAATATTTAATATTTGAAATAATGTTTAAGTTTGCTAACAACCATTTTTCGTAGTAGCCGAAATTTCGTAAATTATTTAATATTTAGAATAATGTTCATGTTTGCTAACAAACATTTTTCGTAGGAGTAGAAATTTCGTAAAATATTTAATATTTGAAATAATGTTTAAGTTTGCTAACAACCATTTTTCGTAGTAGCCGAAATATCGTAAATTATTGAATTTTTTTAATAAAGTTTAAGTTTGCTAACAACCATTTTTCGTAATAGCCGAAATATCGTAAATTATTGAATTTTCGGAATAAAGTTCAAGTTTGCTAACAACCATTTTTCGTAGGAGCAGAAATTTAGTAAATTATTTAATATTTGGAATAATGTTCAAGTTTGTTAACAACCATTTTTCGCAGTAGCAGAAATTTCGTGAATTATTGAATTTTTGGAATAAAGTTTAAGTTTGCTAACAACCATTTTTCGTAGAAGCAGAAATTTCGTAAATTATTTAATATTTGGAATAATGTTCAAGTTTGCTAACAACCATTTTTCGTAGGAGTGAAAATTTCGTAAAATATTTAATATTTGAAATAATGTTTAAGTTTGCTAACAACCATTTTTCGTAGTAGCCGAAATATCGTAAATTATTGAATTTTTGGAATAAAGTTTAAGTTTGCTAACAACCATTTTTCGTAATAGCCGAAATATCGTAAATTATTGAATTTTCGGAATAAAGTTCAAGTTTGCTTACAACCATTTTTCGTAGAAGCAGAAATTTAGTAAATTATTGAATTTTCGGAATAAAGTTCAAGTTTGCTTACAACCATTTTTCGTAGTAGCAGAAATTTCGTGAATTATTGAATTTTTGGAATAAAGTTTAAGTTTGCTAACAACCATTTGTCGTAGAAGCCGAAATATCGTAAATTATTGAATTTTTGGAATAAAGTTCAAGTTTGCTAACAACCATTTTTCGTAGGAGCAGAAATTTAGTAAATTATTTAATATTTGGAATAATGTTCAAGTTTGCTAACAACCATTTTTCGTAGTAGCAGAAATTTCGTAAATTATTGAATTTTTGGAATAATGTTCAAGTTTGCTAACAACCATTTTTCGTAGGAGCAGAAATTTCGTAAATTATTTAATATTTGGAATAATGTTCAAGTTTGCTAACAACCATTTTTCGTAGGAGTAGGAATTTCGTAAAATATTTAATATTTGAAATAATGTTTAAGTTTGCTAACAACCATTTTTCGTAGGAGCAGAAATTTCGTAAATTATTGAATTTTTGGAATAAAGTTGAAGTTTGCTTACAACCATTTTTCGTAGAAGCATAAATTTCATTAATTATTTAATATTTGGAATAATGTTCAAGTTTGCTAACAACCATTTTTCGTAGTAGCAGAAATTTCGTAAATTATTGAATTTTTGGAATAATGTTCAAGTTTGCTAACAACCATTTTTCGTAGAAGCAGAAATTTCGTAAATTATTTAATATTTGGAATAATGTTCAAGTTTGCTAACAACAATTTTTCGTAGAAGCCGAAATATCGTAAATTATTGAATTTTCGGAATAAAGTTCAAGTTTGCTAACAACCATTTTTCGTAGGAGCAGAAATTTAGTAAATTATTTAATATTTGGAATAATGTTCAAGTTTGCTAACAACCATTTTTCGTAGTAGCAGAAATTTCGTGAATTATTGAATTTTTGGAATAAAGTTTAAGTTTGCTAACAACCATTTTTCGTAGTAGCCGAAATATCGTAAATTATTAAATTTTTGGAATAATGTTCAAGTTTGCTAACAACCATTTTTCGTAGGAGCAGAAATTTCGTAAATTATTTAATATTTGGAATAATGTTCAAGTTTGCTAACAACCATTTTTCGTAGGAGCAGAAATTTCGTAAATTATTTAATTTTTGGAATAATGTTCAAGTTTGCTAACAACCATTTTTCGTAGAAGCAGAAATTTCGTAAATTATTTAATATTTGGAATAATGTTCAAGTTTGCTAACAACCATTTTTCGTAGAAGCCGAAATATCGTAAATTATTGAATTTTCGGAATAAAGTTCAAGTTTGCTAACAACCATTTTTCGTAGGAGCAGAAATTTAGTAAATTATTTAATATTTGGAATAATGTTCAAGTTTGCTAACAACCATTTTTCGTAGTAGCAGAAATTTCGTGAATTATTGAATTTTTGGAATAAAGTTTAAGTTTGCTAACAACCATTTTTCGTAGTAGCCGAAATATCGTAAATTATTAAATTTTTGGAATAATGTTCAAGTTTGCTAACAACCATTTTTCGTAGGAGCAGAAATTTCGTAAATTATTTAATATTTGGAATAATGTTCAAGTTTGCTAACAACCATTTTTCGTAGGAGCAGAAATTTCGTAAATTATTTAATATTTGGAATAATGTTCAAGTTTGCAAACAACCATTTTTCGTAGGAGTAGAAATTTTGGAAAATATTTAATATTTGAAATAATGTTTAAGTTTGCTAACAACCATTTTTCGTAGTAGCCGAAATTTCGTTAATTATTTAATACTAGCTGTTAGCCCGTTGCCCAGCAACGTGAGATTTTTGTTGCAAAGTATTTAATTTTATTTTATTTTATGGTATTTTATTTTATGTTATTTTATTTTATTTTATTTTATTTTATTCTATTCTATTTTATTTTATTTTATTTTATTTTATTTTATTTTATTTTATTTTATTTTATTTTATTTTATTTTATTTTATTTTAATTTATTTTTTTTTATTTTATTTTATTTTATTTTATTTTACTTTATTTTATTTTATTTTATTGTATTTTATTTTATTTTTATTTATTTTATTTTTATAGCAGAAAGTTTGCTAACAACCATTTTTCGTAGGAGCAGAAATTTCGTAAATTATTTAATATTTGGAATAATGTTCAAGTTTGCTAACAACCATTTTTCGTAGTAGCCGAAATTTCGTAAATTATTTAATTTTTGGAATAATGTTCAAGTTTGCTAACAACCATTTTTCGTAGTAGCAGAAATTTCATAAATTATTGAATTTTTGGAATAAAGTTTAAGTTTGCTATCAACCATTTTTCGTAGTAGCAGAAATTTCGTAAATTATTGAATTTTTGGAATAATGTTCAAGTTTGCTAACAACCATTTTTCGTAGGAGCAGAAATTTCTTAAATGATTTAATATTTGGAATAATGTTCAAGTTTGCTAACAACCATTTTTCGTAGGAGCAGAAATTTCATAAATTATTGAATTTTTGGAATAAAGTTTATGTTTGCTATCAACCATTTTTCGTAGTAGCAGAAATTTCGTAAATTATTGAATTTTTGGAATAATGTTCAAATTTGCTAACAACCATTTTTCGTAGAAGCAGAAATTTCGTAAATTATTTAATATTTGGAATAATGTTCAAGTTTGCTAACAACCATTTTTCGTAGGAGTAGAAATTTTGTAAAATATTTAATATTTGAAATAATGTTTAAGTTTGCTTACAACCATTTTTCGTAGTAGCCGAAATTTCGTAAATTATTTAATATTTAGAATAATGTTCATGTTTGCTAACAACCATTTTTCGTAGGAGTAGAAATTTCGTAAAATATTTAATATTTGAAATAATGTTTAAGTTTGCTAACAACCATTTTTCGTAGTAGCCGAAATATCGTAAATTATTGAATTTTTGGAATAAAGTTTAAGTTTGCTAACAACCATTTTTCGTAATAGCCGAAATATCGTAAATTATTGAATTTTCGGAATAAAGTTCAAGTTTGCTAACAACCATTTTTCGTAGGAGCAGAAATTTAGTAAATTATTTAATATTTGGAATAATGTTCAAGTTTGCTAACAACCATTTTTCGTAGTAGCCGAAATTTCGTAAATTATTTAATATTTGAAATAATGTTTGAGTTTGCTAACAACCATTTTTCGTAGTAGCCGAAATTTCGTAAATTATTTAATATTTAGAATAATGTTCATGTTTGCTAACAACCATTTTTCGTAGGAGTAGAAATTTCGTAAAATATTTAATATTTGAAATAATGTTTAAGTTTGCTAACAACCATTTTTCGTAGTAGCCGAAATTTCGTAAATTATTTAATATTTAGAATAATGTTCATGTTTGCTAACAAACATTTTTCGTAGGAGTAGAAATTTCGTAAAATATTTAATATTTGAAATAATGTTTAAGTTTGCTAACAACCATTTTTCGTAGTAGCCGAAATATCGTAAATTATTTAATTTTTTTAATAAAGTTTAAGTTTGCTAACAACCATTTTTCGTAATAGCCGAAATATCGTAAATTATTGAATTTTCGGAATAAAGTTCAAGTTTGCTAACAACCATTTTTCGTAGGAGCAGAAATTTAGTAAATTATTTAATATTTGGAATAATGTTCAAGTTTGTTAACAACCATTTTTCGCAGTAGCAGAAATTTCGTGAATTATTGAATTTTTGGAATAAAGTTTAAGTTTGCTAACAACCATTTTTCGTAGAAGCATAAATTTCGTAAAATATTCAATTTTTGGAATAATGTTTAAGTTTGCTAACAATCATTTTTCGTAGTAGCAAAAATTTCGTAACCTGTCAAATCAGCTCCTAGCCCTATAATTATAGCTTCAAAAAATTGAATCAGTTCATTTGATTATTTAAAAAACTTCATAGCCATGCAAATTTTGAAATAAAGTTCTCTCAATATTATTACAATGCTTTAGTTCTAAGCCAGGAAATTTGAATTTTGAATATAAAAAAGACGTCTATTCCAATTGGACGAACGAAATATGCGATTCAAAACAAAACGTTAGCATTCGCCAAAAAATGTGCTATTCAATATAAAGCGCTATCATTGGGCGAAGTGGACGTCAGTACGCACACATTTGTGAAAAGTGAAAACTTATTTTATCGGCTATTAATATGAAGATTTAGAATAATGTTCATGTTTGCTAACAACCATTTTTCGTAGAAGCAGAAATTTCGTAAATTATTTAATATTTGGAATAATGTTCAAGTTTGCTTTTAATCATTTTTCATAGTACCATAAATCGACCTCGGCGCATATATCGACAGCCCTGCAGTTTTTAAATTGCAAATTATTGAATTTTTGGAATAATGTTCAAGTTTGTTAACAACCATTTTTCGTAGGAGCAGAAATTTCGTAAATTATTTAAAATTTGGAATAATGTTCAAGTTTGCTAACAACCATTTTTCGTAGGAGTAGAAATTTTGTAAAATATTTAATATTTTAAATAATGTTTAAGTTTGCTAACAACCATTTTTCGTAGTAGCCGAAATTTCGTAAATTATTTAATATTTGGAATAATGTTCAAGTTTGCTAACAACCATTTTTTGTTGTAGCAGAAATTTCGTAAATTATTGAATTTTTGGAATAATGTTCAAGTTTGCTAACAACCATTTTTCGTAGTAGCAGAAATTTAGTAAATTATTAAATCTTGGGAATAATGTTCAAGTTTGCTATTAATCATTTTTCATAGTACCATAAATCGACCTCGGCGCATATATCGACAGCCCTGCAGTTTTTAAATTGCAAATTATTGAATTTTTGGAATAATGTTGAAGTTTGCTAACAATCATTTTTCGTAGTATATATATTTTATTCAACTAATTTTCAAATACGCTAAAAAATACATTTCGTAAAAGAAGAAAAAGACCCGAGAACATCAGTACGCACACATTTGTGAAAAGTGAGTGAAAAGTGAAAAGTAAAAAGTGATTATTTTATCGGCTATTAATATATAGAATAGATATGCTGTGTTTCAAATAAAAAACAAAAGTTTCAAAATTCGAACGCAATACAATATATATAATGCTATTTCATCACGAAAACAGATCCCCGTTTACCCTAGAGGTAAGGTCTTCAACTCATAATCTAAAGACCCCGTTTCGAATCCCAGCGCTGTGTGCTTTTTTTGTATTTGTATTTGAATTCAATTTTTCATCGAATAATAGTGTATTGGAAAAATACGTCTTTAGTATGAATTAAAAAATGGGACAGTGGGTCTGGGGTTGAGGAAGGGGAGAGGCAGGGGGAGGGGAAATCGCGGACAAAATGAATGAATGGCGATGCGGGCAGGGGTGGGGGGAAGGAGACCGTCTTTCTTGACGTCATCGAAAAGGTGAAATCGCGACCATAGTTTGAATAAACAAATGGAGACAGCGCGGCTTGGCAGGAGGAGGGGGAGGGGAAATCGAGGACATCTTACAAACACCCACTCAGACTAACAGACAAACGGACATTATCGGCTATTAATATATAGACTAGCTGTAAGCCCGTTGCCCAGCAACGTGAGATTTTTGTTGCATTATAGAAAAGTCAGAAATTTACTGGCATGAACAATTGAATGCATATTAATTATTATATATGTCTATAATCTAATAACACGTGATTAATAAACTTTGTTTTTAATTTTTCCCTAGGGTACTCAACGTTGTACCCACCACCACCCGCTACGGCTTCACACTCTTTTATAGGGTGTATTCCGTAGCTTAACAACGTTAGTCGTGTTCAAAATTTTTCCAGAAATGTCCCGAGAAGAAATTCCTCAAGACTTGGTTGCATGCACTACAGTGTGCAGAAATTAAAAGTTAATAAATAATCAAGTGCAGTTGAAAATATTAGATTTTATCTATTTAACTCAACTATTTATCCAAAAATTCTTTAAATGCCCTATAATTTGCCTTAGGCTTAGATGTAACCAAGTCGGCATGACCGACGGGGCCGACAGATCCGACAGACAGCCGTATCGTCTTGAGCAATTATTTCCATTCGTTATTTAAGTCTGGACATTCCCAGAGGATGCGATCAGCATCCTGAATCATATATCCGCATTTACATTTAGGACTATTTACTAACCGGCCAAGCCGGAAGAGCTCGGCAGCGAAGTAACCGTGGCCAGTTATGAATCAGCTGGTTCAGAGACTTAGGTGTCAGGACTTTGGTTATCTCCATTCACCATTTAACACTGAGAAAGAATTTAAAGTTTGCCTCCCCTTAGAAGATAGATAGAAGATATGATAACATTTTCCTTAAAACACATTCTTTCTCACCTGCTGTGATCATACAATCGACTGTATTTGTAAATAACTTTCAGACCTCACTCCCGAGCAAGCTACGTACAATTGAGCATGAGCGAACACCGCTATAAGATAAAGTAACCTTTAACAGAAATTGTTTTTTTTTGCACTGTCAAAAATCAAAAATATACAGGCGTTAACATACTTATTGAATGAACCAAAAGTAATAAAGTGAATTAATTCTCCAAACGAAACATGTTTTAAGAATATTTATAGTGGTAATTTTAAAATAAAGAGATGAATATTCAGAACCAGTTAAACATGCTTCAACTGGTCTTGACAAATAAATGTGGAAATAAGTAGTAAGTGTGTTTTGCTTAAATAGAATGCCTTCCCACCAAGTATTAACAGTGAACACTCATTAATTTATATAAATTTAAACAAAACAGAAATTGAAACCCAATTTAACGTATCTACAACTGATCGTGTCGATTTGAGTGTCGTTATACCGCTTCAATAAAGTACATTTCGTACACACTTTAATGGTTTGATTTCCTGCTATTGTATAATACATTTAAAGTGAATTTGAATCATTTCTTCAAATGCAACGCGTTTTTAAGGATACATATGAGAATTTGTGAGTAAAAAATAATATTCAGAATTATAAATATTATTGTTCATCATAATCAGGCGTTAACAATCAAACGCATACTTATCGAATGAACCAAAAGGTTAATGGTTAATGGTAAATAAACCAATGGTCTTGAAAAACAAATGTGGAAATCAGTACTATGGAAAATTCCGTATTGCTTTAATATAATGCCTTTCCACCAAGTATTGACTTTATTAATTTATATAAATTCAAACAAAACAGAAATTGAAACCCAATTTAACGTATCTACAACTGATCGTGTCGATTTGAGTGTCGTTATACCGCTTCAATAAAGTACATTTCGTACACACTTTAAGGTTTTTATTTTTAGAAATCAATCTCAAAAATACCATTCCAAAGAAATGCAAGACTTAGTAATGTACTTTTTAAATGTGCACTTTTCTCAAAACGAAATTCAAGTTTCATTATTTAGCCATTTTGGAATAAGCCGCGTTTGCAAGTAATACTCTCAAAAATAAATAATAATATTGTTATTCAAAATACGCTAATTCAAATTATTTTTTAGAAAGAATTGACAATATTGAAAATGGAGATGAAACTTAATTTGAAAACGTAAAGCCATACTATAAAATTTCTCTAAAGACAATATTTTGCGTCATCACCCCACATTCTCTCTTGCCCTGTCGCAGTCCCTCAATCACTTGTATTTTCAAAGAATTTTCAGACCTCACCCTCGAGCACGCAACATATAACTGACCATGAGTAAACACCGGTTGCGGAAGAAGAAGACCCACTCTATCAAACGTTTGACCCTGCGACTTATTCACCGTCATCCCATAAGCTAACTTAACCGGAAACTGACGCCTACAAAGATTAAAGGGAACAGTCACATCCGACGACGTATCCAACGTTACTCTAGGCAAAAAATGAACAGTCCCCTTCCTGTCACCCGTGATCACTTCAACTTGCAAAACATTTTCATTAAAATTTCTCACAATCATCCTGGTTCCATTACACAAACCGTTCGCTATGGACATATTTCGCAATAACATGACTATAGCTCCGATCTTTAAATTTAAAGCGTGAGGCGGAAGACCCGGAGGATCGAAACTATTCAAAAATTCAACGGGAAAATTTACTTGAACCTCAGGATCGCTATTGCCGTCATCATTTTTAGCACAATCTACACTGTAAAATGTTCTCAAGGAACCTTCTAATATATCCAAAACTTTCTCATTAATTTTGTGGGAATCTATATTTTTCGGACAGAGAATAGCTCTACCACCAAATGTAATCGAATCTGCTATTGAATGGGATTCACCATAAATTTCTTTGACTATATCCTGACAAATCGTACCAGGGGGAAGCAACACCGAAGACTCGACACAGCCTCGTGGACTCGGAAGAATTCCACTACCTAATTCAAGTAACCAATTAGAAAATTCACAATCTGCATTTGCAACACGCATATTAATATTAAGTGAGACCGTTTTAAACAATTTCCAGAGTTTACTCTTTTTTATCGAAGATGCTATAATTTTACCACGCGAAGCTCTACGACATACTGGCAAAACTTGTCGAAAATCCCCACCCAAAACAACCACTTTACCACCGAAAGGCAGTCCGTTACCCATTACATCCTTAATGGCATTTTCAATCATTTCAAATGCTACCAAAAGCGCCATAGGTGCTTCATCCCATATGATTAAATCTGCATTTTTGATAGCTATTTTATTACTTTTTGAAACTCGACACGTCGTTGAACTATTTAAGTTTAAAGGCAAATTAAAGGAAGTGTGACATGTCCTACCCCCAGGAAGTAAAGTTGCAGCTATCCCCGTCCAAGCAACACTCAAAACATTCATTCCCCTCGAGCGCGCTGAATAAATTAAAGTTCTATACAAAAATGTCTTACCGGCGCCACCTGGCCCGTCGACAAAGAAGCATCTGATAACATCTGAACCTGAAACTGCGGAAAGGGCTACGAAAATGGAATCAAACACTTCTCGCTGTTGCGTATTTAAGGATGACTGCATTTTCACGCCCAAACTCTCGTCAGACACAATATCTGCTCGCCCGGTATCTGAATTGAACGTTCGATCAGGTTCCGTCAGACCTTGCTCGGTGCAAGAAGAACCTTCAATTGAAAGCGCACCTTCAATTTCGAGAAGTGCAAGATTAATCGCTAAATCTAAACTACGCGAGCTATTCAAAAAATCTTCTGACATTGCAGATTTAAAAGAATTCCAGAGGTGCAGCGGATTTGATGGGTTTCAATGAATTAAAATTATTACAAAAAGACTGCGCAGTGCTTTCGGCATCATAAAAGCCGCCCCTTCTTCTAAACACTTGTACCATTCATTAATATCGTCCGTTAACCCTAATTCGCGCGCTGCACTACAGAACGTCGGAAGCGTTACCCCATTCACTGTACGGAGATGTTCATACGATGTCGCCCCAGAAACTTTTAACAGCAGCAATCTCAGGTGATAAAGTTCCCTGTTACGCGGAGAAGTCGAAGCTAATCGACCGATTACTTTATGACCGCCTCGCTTTCTTTTTTGCCAACTTTTGTTTTTAAAAATAAAAAAATTTGGTATCTCTTGATAAACATGAGAGTGAGCCGAACGGTCTACCGCATTCAAATTGAACCAAGCAGTCAAATGCGTATTACGCGTTAATCTAAGGGCCTCTTCTTCATTGCCCTGCTGAAAATAAACTTGTTCACCACCCGGCAAATGAACACCGAGTAAAAATATTGTATGAGATTGGTCATGAATCGGATTTTCAAAGAGACGCCAAGCGGCTTCCGGAGCACTGATAAATCGACAATCTAAAAATTGTTTTATTTCGTCATGAACTATTGTATCGGTATCACTGACATCTTAAATATTCTGTCTAATTTCTATTGCGCGGGCACAATCATTTCCTTTCGCCAAATATTTATGTATGTATTTTACGGCTATTACTGACGAACATACCTCTACGTTGATATGGGCATTGAATTTTCTAGTTAAATATGGGCTATACGGAACTACAAAACTATTGTCCACTTTAAATTTCCGGACAGTGTGATTTTCTAAGGTATTATTCCGACGTCTATATTCAGGGTATCCACTGACGTCCGGATCGGTTTCGTCCCTGAAAGCTTTTGGAAATCGTTTGGAACATTTTCCCTCAACCATACAAACCGAAGCAGGGTTTTCAAAACCACACGGGCCGTGAATGTTATGTTTTAAAACTAAGTTGTAGAAATCCCGGTCTCCATCTCTATCTGGCAACTCGGCGCTAACTATACTATCAATCTCAGAGCTGGAATGGAATTTGTCTGATTCACAAAATGTGAAAAGACCATGCAGATGTGGCAAACCTCTCTTTTGTTCTTCTATCACATAAACATACGCTATCACTTTACCAAATATCTCTCTATTAATCATATCATTGACGAACTCACCGACCTTGACTTGAAACACTCGCGCAACTAAATCCGGTCTATCAGAGGCATTTTGCCATTCTTCCAATTCATTCTGTATCTCTTTCCAATTAGGATTGCAGGTGAACGTAATGAAAAGATCTGGTCGACCAAACTTTCTAACAACAGCCATCGAATCTTGGTACATTTTGCTCATGTACCGAGGTCCGCCTATAAAAGAAGAGGGCAATATAACTACATTTCCTGCACGAATACTACTGTCAAAATTAGCATTTCTATTATTTAAATGATCCAGCAAACCCTGATAGCATTCAACGCGTAATTCTTTTTGGTGAAACCGCAAAAAGTTAAGACGCCCCGATTCGCAGCGAACATATGCGTTAACGATGTACTGTTGGAAAAGTTTTCCGGAATAATGAACGGGGTTAAAAACAGCACGGCGGACTGCAATTTTATGCGAATAAAACTGAAGAGAAGTTATAGTATTACGAACCCTGGTTGCATATTCTGAATGATGTTGAAGACCTGTCGTCCATCCAGACTCGCCTGAAGGAAACAACAAAGGAAAAACCATTGAATCTAAATGAGGAGACAAAAGATTAACACGTTGAAGTCCATCGGACCCATTCGGGTAGACGGCAATATCAACGTCACCCGGTAAATTCCCCTCGTGATCAGCAACGTATACCATTCCGACATCGTTTGTGGATGTGGGAGCATTATACGTTCTGGAATCATCATAAGAAGAGCGCGAAAACAATAAAACAACAACGCGCTCGGGACCACCACTCTCCCTGACGCGTCGTTCTTCACTTTCAACAGCAACTCGAAGACTCCGGAAACTACTCGCATAAGGACTAACACAACGTATCACTCTATCAATAACTGACATTATTTCCCGATAACAATTTTTATTCGCTGGATGATTCATGCGCAGTTGAACGGCTTCATCGGCATCATACACATACAACTGAGCATACGACGCTACTCGGTCGTCGTCAGCTTTCTGCTTAGTCGAGGTAAGATGATATATTTCACCTGAAATTTTTAAACAAAATGGACCTCTGCCTGGAATATTTACAATATTGGCGCCAAAAGAAGCGAAGGCACTGGCATTATTATATTGACGAATAAAATCTCTGAAATTTTTGGCGTCGGCTGAACTACCTAATAAAAGATTTTTAAGCTCTACTGGATATTCTGGCTGCTGATTTAAAAAAACTTTTCCGCTATGGCAACAACTATGCTTTAATCGAAGATTTTCAGCAGAAAAATGTACTGCTCTACAATGGTCAACAGTACATTGAATATTTAAATGACCTAAAAAGTGGATAGGTGGTGAAGTGGCATTCGGTGTTCCTCCAATTGCACATTTGTACGTAGCACGATTTACAACCACTCTGCCTGTCGAAGATTCTAGCACTCTTTCCGTTGATGTTATTGGTCTATCATTCGTCACCTGCTCGTTAATGTCAATTACACATTCATGCTCAGCTCGCCTGTGACGGTTATATTCACTCATATTTAATCTTACGATATCGCGTTCTTCTTCACACAGATTCGCTCTACTTTCACGCTTTGCTTCTGCCGCTCTCAATCTAGAACATTCAAGTTCTTGTTCACTCTGATTCGCTCTACTTTCACGCTGTGCTGCTGCCGCTTTCAGTCTAGAACATTGAAGTTCTTGTTCACTCTGATTCGCTCTACTTTCACGCTGTGCTTCTGCCGCTTTCAGTCTAGAACATTGAAGTTCTAGTTCACTCTGATTCGCTCTACTTTCACGCTGTGCTTCTGCCGCTTTCAGTCTAGAACATTGAAATTCTTGTTCACTCTGATTCGCTCTTATTTCACGCTTAGCTTCTGCCGCTTTCAGTCTAGAACATTGAAGTTCTTGTTCACTCTGATTCGCTCTTCTTTCACGCTGTGCTTCTGCCGCTTTCAGTCTCGAGCATTGAAGTTCTTCTTCACACAGATTCGCTCTACTTTCACGCTTTGCTTCTGCCGCTCTCAATCTAGAACATTCAAGTTCTTGTTCACTCTGATTCGCTCTACTTTCACGCTGTGCTTCTGCCGCTTTCAGTCTAGAACATTGAAGTTCTTGTTCACTCTGATTCGCTCTTCTTTCACGCTGTGCTTCTGCTGCTTTCAGTCTAGAACATTGAAGTTCTTGTTCACTCTGATTCGCTCTTCTTTCACGCTGTGCTTCTGCTGCTTTCAGTCTAGAACATTGAAGTTCTTGTTCACTCTGATTCGCTCTTCTTTCACGCTTTGCTTCTACTGCTTTCAGTCTAGAACATTGAAGTTCTTGTTCACTCTGATTCGCTCTTCGTTCTCGCACTGTTTCTCTAACTTTCACTTTTTTTTCTGCCGTCAATGCAGCTCGCCATGCACGCTTACGCGCATTCTCTTTCACTCTTTTAACTTCACTCTGTTCATGAGTAAGGGGTTCTCTATGCGGGCGCTTTCGCTCAACGTTCTTTATTTCATCACGCATTTGTTGAGACACATTACCACTTTCAGCCGTCACTTCCACTACATTTACAACCGTAACATTCTCTACATTTTCATTAAAAAGCTCATCTCGCCAACGGTCTGATCTATTGCTGGGACCTTCTTCATTCGTCATTTTTTCATCACGCATTTGTAGAGAAACATTACCACTTTCGGCCGTAACTTCTACTACATTTTCAACCGTAACATTCTCTACATTTTCATTAAAAAGCTCATCTCGCCAACGGTCTGATCTATTGCTGGGACCTTCTTCATTCGTCATTTTTTCATCACGCATTTGTAGAGAAACATTACTACTTTCAGCCGTCACTTCCAATACATTTTCAACCGTAAAATTCTCTACATTTTCATTAAAAAGCTCATCTCGCCAACGGTCTGATCTATTGCTGGGACCTTCTTCATTCGTCATTTTTTTATCACTTAATAAAATATTCTTTGGCAGTTAATCGATAAACAATAGTTAAAATATTTACTGACAAACGTCATGTAAGAGTAAATGATAGTATATCGTCTAACCGCGTCTATTGTCTATGCCCAACATTTTAACTGTCAGTTTGTTTTCCTTTGAAAAATTCTGCGTTTTGATTTTTAAATTAGTTGCCAGTACTCATATATATTTTCTATCTTTTACAAATCAATGACAATAAAAATAAAATATTTTTTTGCTTTATATTTAATCGATTTTACCAACTCAAAGTTTTGTATCATAAATATTTAAGCTATACGATTACTTTGCTCCGGTCCTCCTCCGATCACCAAAATGATCAGGAGTTTATGCCAAATTTATTGTTTGACGTTTTTAATATGACGTAATATTCTAAAATGTTGATAATTATGAATATAAACAAAAACTTGTATTTGCATGCAATTTGTTTAGATCATAAACACTTAAAAAATTCTTTCTCCTAAAAAAGTACACTGCACGAAAAATATATGCAGTATTAATTATGTTGGAATTTTTAGAATAATTCAACTGTTTATGCATGTGAAGTATGCGTATTTTGGATTTTTTGGAATAATTCAAATGTGTGCTATATATAATGTTATTTTATCGTATTTGACAGCTGTTTGTTTACCCAAGTGGTAAAGCTCTCAACTCATAATTCAAGGACCATGTTTCGAATCCAGACCAAGGCAAGGCGCTTTTTTTGTATGAGAATTCAATTTTTCAGCGATTTGATATGTTCCATCAAATAATAGTATATAATGACGTCATCGAAAAGGTAGGAATAAAAAATGGCGACATCGAGGCTGGTGAGGGGGAGGGGGAGGGGGAGAGGAAATCGAGGAAAATCATAAGTAACAGTGTATATTGGAAAAATATGTCTTAAGTATGAATAAAAAGTGACAGCGCGGCTTGGCAGGAGGAGGGGGAGGGGCAGGGGGAGGGGAAATCGAGGACATCTTACACTCACTCACTCAGACTAACAGACAAACAAACAAACAGACATTATCGGCTATTAATATATAGATTATTCTGTTAAATAATTTAACTCGTTGTTTATTATCTTCCTCCATAAAAGAGGCAACTTTTTGATACCCTTTTCGTAAAACTCTGGTGACTTACTGGCAAAATACGAATCTAGGTGATTTTTCACCTGGTCAGCGTTTGTAATTTTTTTGTCACGAAGTGAATGCTCCATCGACTTAAAGAGATGATAATCCGAAGGTGCTATGTCCGGTGAATATGGAGGATGTGGCAGAAGTTCTAAATCAAGTTCCCTTATTTTTTGCTGAGTAATTTTTGCCGCATGAGGTCTCGCATTGTCATGTTGTAAAATTCGCCTATTGTTATTGATCAAAAAAGATCGTTTTTTAAATAACTCTGCTTTTAATCGTTCTAGTTGGGTACAATATAGCTCTGCCATAACTGTTTGACCAGATTTCAACAATTCAAAATGTATTATCCCCGAAACATCCCACCAAAGACACAACATTTTTTTTTTAACGTCAATGTTGGCCTGGGAGTAGGCACAGGTACTTGATTTGGTGATAGCCATTGTTTTTTTCTCCTGGTTTTACTGTAAATGACCCATTTCTCGTCCCTGGTAATTATCCTTCTGTGAAATGGATCCGTTTCGTGCCTGGACAATAGGGAAGCACAGATGGTCACGCGTTGCTCCAATGCCGTTTGAGATAGATCATGTGATACCCAAATTCTTTGCCTGTGTTTTTTTTCCAACCTTTTCAGATGATCTTTCGCAGTTGGACAGCCAAGGTCGTGTGAAAATTCCTTCACTGTTTTACGAGGATCAGCTTCCACCAATGATTTTAGGACGTCATCATCGATTTTGAGGGGTCTTCCTGTTTTTGGTTTGTTCTTTAACTCCCTATCACCACTTTTGAACTTTTGAAACCATCTAAAGCACTTTCGAAGTTTCAAGACGTCACCGTAAATGTCACAAATGGTCTGCGTAACTTCATTTGGTTTTATTCCTTTATCGAATAAAAACAGCATAAAATAGCGCAAATGTGTTTCTCCAATCTAAGGCTTCTCCATTCTTCTATAACGGCAAAAAAATATAAAATATTTTGAAATTAGTACACACAGAGCTTCAAAATGATACCAAAACCAACGTGCTAGCTCAACGGCAAACGTTGGCAAACTGATTTTAAGGTGACGCGCCAGAATAAATGTCACTTCTTTCCGTCTTACCTAATTTCGAATAAAAATTTTACGAAACATATCACACATATGAGTCGATTTTAAAAGAAAAACTCAAAATCTACAGTTTTTTTAAAGACATTGCTAGAAATTTTATGCAGCCGATGCACGAAAACAGTTGGTGCGAAAACTTGCTAACTTTAAACAAGTTCAAATAAAAACTGTTAAGTGATTAAAATATCGGATTGTCAAAATGACACTAAGAAGAAATTTAGGTGAATTTACTTGCTATTAAAACTTTGTTCATTGCTGAGTGTTTCGCAATCTTGCATGTCGGTTTTTCAGTCCTTTGGAGGTTTAACATGAGGAATGTCTTTCCAGTTCCACCGGGCGCATCAAGGAAAAATAAGCCACCACTTCCATCATCAATTTCTTTCATTAACGTATCGTACACTTTCTTCTGTTGAGAGTTCAATAGTGGTACATTCGTTTAAGCTGATTAGTTCAATGCATCTCGATCATATTCACGTTTACGTTCCAATTCTCGATTAAAAACGTCGTTCATTCTTCGATCTGGCGTTGGCTACCAAACTTGACTAAAAAACTTGACTAGCAAACTGCCAGACATAGTAAGTTTTATTAAAAAAAAAATTAGTCGAAACAATTTTTGCCAACGACTCCACTCAATCTCTTATATGAATATGCTTTATTTTTATAGCACAAATGACATGTTTTACGTTTTGTTTACAATCTTAACGAACTTAAAAAAACATTTTTATTTTTGGAAGAAATGATTTATTTAATAAAACAATCTCAATTTTATCAGCACTTTTTTAGTTATTCAATAAAGCATTTATATTTATAAAGATCGATTATCTACAACTTTTACATACAAAAAAAAATCACTACAGCATCTGAAGCGACCATAGTTAAAAAAATTAAAATCGATATGCTCTCCCTTTTCAGTAGAACACCTTAACACTAAACTCCCCATTTACACGGTAGATACGTTCAACGCGATACCGAGTAAATAAAACGTGTAAACAAAGATACTAAAATAAAAAAAATTGTGGTAAAAAAATTTCCTTGCATTAAAATACATTCAGGATATCAAAAAATAAAATTCATTATTACTTTCGATGGTTTCGGCGGTTACTTTGTGGAAGTTCATTTTAGTATAAAATTTATAAAATCAATGTTTTTTTAAATTTTATATTAAATTCATTAACGCTTATTTTATTTTAATTTTATTAAAAAATAGTTCAAAAAAAATCAAAGGTAACAAAAATCATTTACCATCACTATGAGACGATAGACGAGACCGTTAACGCACATTTTGTACGACATCGCTTTGATCTCTTGAGATATCCAGAACCTGTGTAATATTTCTGTCCAATTTTTAAATGAATCGATTTTTTTCTCTTTTTTTGCACCGTGTTATTTTGTAATCGTATAAAAAGGGATTTTTTTCTTCTTCTTGTTTGGCCATGATCGCTCCCTATGTGGAGCATATGGCCGCCACGCAGCACCTCCGTGTTTCCCTGTCTCCCGCCAATAGCTTTGCTTCCTCCCATGACATGCCAGCATCCCTCAGTTCCGCCGAATACATCCTATGGATAGCACCCGACGATAGGGAGTTCAGTGAATTTAAATCGTGAGCCAAATTTGTGTATTTTATTCAAATCAATGAAATAATACTATTAAAAACTTTATGCGTCATAATTCATCGAGCTTACCTTCTTGCTGAGTGAAATTATTGTCGCGTTGAAATGAAATTTATGATTTCGATACCCACCGATCAATGGATTTATCATCTTGATATTGAAGTGATATCTATCGTCTTCTTTCCAAAACATCAGCGGGTATAGCAATGCATCATATGAGCAGTGTGTTTCGTATATTCGTTGCAGTTGTACAGTGTCGCGAAGCCTTAGCACAATATCGTTTAAATAATATTTCACATTGATCGCGCCACACCATAAGCCAATCAAAATACACTGTTTCTACCATTATACATGAATCTAGGGATAGACCATAAAGAGATATATAGAATTTCACACCCGAATGATTAATCGGAACGAAAACTGAGTGAAAATTGATAAAAACTCAAAAAAAGCCATTAGAAATTGCGGGGCACGTCAGCTAGCTAACAAATGTCAAATGCGAATGCAACAAACGCTACCTATTGGATTGATTGGAAACAGCATGTTCATGTTCGTGACGGCGTTGGATTTGCAAAGTTCAAAAAAAACTAAATTTATAGAGAAATTTATTTTATTCATTTTTTCTTTGCCGTGATATTTTTCCAATGTGCTTATTCTGCTATTCTAGGCGGAGACGAATTTAATAAAGCAAAGATCATTAAAATCCCCGCTGCCATTCTCGAGATATGCGAGGTGTAAATAACCCCACTTTGTTTTATATAGATAGAGATTAAGCAAAATTTCTATTTCATATTAATTCAGCATGTAGATAATGCTACGCTCAAGACTGCCTCGTTATAACCTTAGTTTGACCAAAAGTCGACACTTAAAACCTTGCAGTACTCAGCTCAGTAATATTTATTAATCCGACCTTTTTTTGGTTGCATTTCGAATTGACATTAATGATTCCCTGTGATAGCAGAAAAAAAACTGTCAGAATAACGATCAAAAGGAGAAATGTTTACATGAAATTAACGATGCAATACCCGAAAAATAAGTCGGATCAGTGAAAGAAGAAAGGAATTAAGTCACTTGGGTTCATGCAGTTTATTGATTAGACATTTGCAATCCAGAAGAATTAACACTATACAAAATTATTTAAAGAAGAATGTAAAATTTCAAAATATATAAAGAGGTGAAGTGACAGATAAAGAGAAAAAAAAAAAAAAAAACAGCTTTCTCCGATGATGAAATGGATAAATGATGAAATAAATGCGTTGCAGACTTCATAACACATCATTTCACTTATTCAAACGTTCTTCAAACCTTCACACATTCAAATTCTCCAGTGTGTGACATTTAATGCAATTTGAAATCACTAGACCGAGTTGTTCTATAACTGATTTGGTCACATTTGAAAGGCTTTTCTCCAGTGTGTGACATTTAATGAGTTTTTAAATCACGAGACCGAGTTCTTATAACTGCATTGGTCACATTTAAAAGGCTATTCTCCAGTGTGTGACATTTTATGAGTTTTTAAATTACTAGACCAAGTTGTTTTATAACTGCATTGGTCACATTTGAACGGCTTTTCTCCAGTGTGTGACACTTTATGCTTTTTTAAATCATTAGACCTAGCAGTTTTATAACTGCATTGGTCACATTTGAAAGGCTTTTCTCCAGTGTGTGTCATTTTATGCGTTTTAAAGTGACTAGACACAGCAGTTTTATAACTGCATTGGTCACATATGAAAGGCTTTACTCCAGTGTGTGACATTTTATGAGTTTTAAAATTACTAGACGAAGCAGTTTTATAACTGCATCGGTCACATTTGAAAGGCTTTTGTCCAGTGTGTGACATTTTATGCGTTTTTATATCGCCTGACCGAGTTGTTCTATAGCTGCATTGGTCACATTTGAAAGGTTTCTGTCCGGTGTGTGACATTTTATGAGTTTTTAAATAACTAGACCAAGTTGTTTTATAACTGCATTGGTCACATTTGAACGGCTTTTCTCCAGTGTGTGACACTTTATGCTTTTTTAAATCATTAGACCTAGCAGTTTTATAACTGCATTGGTCACATTTGAAAGGCTTTTCTCCAGTGTGTGACACTTTATGCTTTTTTAAATCACTAGACCTAGCAGTTTTATAACTGCATTGGTCACATTTGAAAGGCTTTTCTCCAGTGTGTGACATTTTATGAGTTTTTAAATTAAAAGACGCAGCAGTTTTATAACTGCATCGGTCACATTTGAAAGGCTTTTGTCCAGTGTGTGACATTTTATGTGTTTTTATGTAACCAGACTGAGCAGTTTTAAAACTGCATTGGTCACACTTGAAAGGCTTTTGTCCAGTGTGTGACATTTTATGCGTTTTTAAATTGTCTGACCGAGTTGTTCTATAACTGCATTGGTCACATTTAAAAGGCTTTTCTCCAGTGTGTGACATTTTATGCCTTTTAAAGTGACTAGACGCAGCAAATTTAAAGCTGCATTGGTCACATTTGAAAGGCTTTTCTCCAGTGTGCGACATTTTATGCGTTTTAAAGTGAATAGACACAGCGGTTTTATAACTGCATTGGTCACATTTGAAAGGATTGTCTCCAATGTGTGACATTTTATTTGTTTTTAATGAACTGGAATAGACAGTTTTATAATTGCATTGGTCACATTTAAGGGTAGTTTTTCGAGAATATAGTTTGATGTTTGGCTGTAACAAAAAAGAGAGGGCAGATTCAAAATAACATCGGTCTCACTTCTTATTGTTATTTTTAACCAAAGCAGAAGTGGTTTGAATAATGTTATAATTATTTTTATTTTGTACACGTCCGACCCGGGTTTCGCCTCTAGGCATCTTCCGGTGCTAATCAGTGCGCGAATGCACTCGAACAGTTCAAAACGAAAATGTTTTGGAAATGTACAAAATAAAAATAATTCTGAATTGACGTTCAATTTCCATCTCCGGGGCAGGCCACAGGCAAGGTGGGGGTTGGGGATTGGGGGCGGTGCAACAGACTCGATTTCAATATTGATGAATGCAATCTTTTATCCTTTACAAGAGGGTCACGAGTGTTAATTTTCCGTTATTCAATGAATGGCCAAATTCTCTCGCGAATTTCATCCGTCAATGATCTTGGCGTACAATTTGAGAGCAAACTAACATTCAATAATCACATTAAGATTGCTTGCAAAAAAGCATTACGAATGTTGGGCTTTATCATCTGTACCACCACAGCCTTTTCGGGAGTTACAATTCTAATATTAATGTACAACGCTTTGGTTCGAGGCAGACTTGAGAGTGGGTCAATTGTTTGGGCCCCAAGATGCTCGAAATATACCCTTATGGTGGAGAAGATTCAGAATAAATTTTGAAGACTTCTCTATATGAGGGTGTATGGATATTATCCATGGCTTTATCCAACTGACTTTCTCTTAGGCATGCTAAACTTCAATAGCTTGAACGCTCGAAGAGAAATTTACCTGGCCATATATTTATTTCGACTTATACGAGGCCAAAATGAGAATTCCACCATTCTTGAGAATGTGAATTTAAATGTTCATGATTATTTTTTGAGAAATTGTGGACATGAATTGTTTGTTCTCCCAAGGTGTAGAACCAGCCTGCCAATGGGGATGCCACTGAGTAGAGCTTTAACGGTGTTCAACAATATTGCTTTGGATGTCGACGTATTCCACGTAGACGTGAGTGAGTTCCGACGAATATTATTTTTTATGTATTAAAGTAGAGAACGTCGGAGTTTACTCAGTTGACTTCCTTGCCATTTTTTTTACTGCTTTTAATATAAGATTATATTGTTTTTTTTCTCCATTGTAAAAGTTTTAAATTTATAATTTGTCAACCGTGTGCAATGTTTATTAAATAAATCAAGCACCTTCAGTCGAAATTTTGAATTATAAACTGTCTTTATTAAGTTTTTCTAGTTTTTAGACGAGTTTGAGACAAAGGAAACGAAAGTTTAGCAATAATGACAGCAATGTCTGTAATTAAAACAATATTTAAAATCCCATCTGATTCAATGCTTTCTATAAACTTTTTTATAATAGATATGTTGCTCAAAGCACCATTGTCACAAATGAACATTTTTATATGATTATTATACTTGATGTTAACGAATGTGAACGAATCAGATGTGATTTTAAATAACGAATGTGAACGAACACTGAATAAAAAATCAAATGATTAACTTAAGATTTTACGACGTTTTAAAAAGATAAGGATAGCGAGGCATATGAGGTGAAGGTATATCACTGAATAATATTGAAAGGGCCTCGAAATCGAAATTAAAAAGCACTGAACTATTATTGTTCTTCCATGTTATTTGCACGCAGTTCGAAGCTAGAAATTTTGTTATTTACAGTTGGCGCGACTTATTTATATTTTTTTAATTACATAAACATCTTAATTTTATAAAATACAACCCTGACAATCCACTTTTCATGTCAGATGTTAGAAATACCTTTTTCGACCGGTGATGTTTTTCTTGTTCAATTATTTTAGGGTGTACTTCAAGTGGCTCGTGTTTGATGTCAATTGAATGATCCTCATTGCAAATGCCATTCATATTATTTTGATGAGTATCGCTTCCGATAGAATCCTGATAAGAGGATGACAGTGATTCGTGTTCTGGTTCTATTTTGATATCCGTTTTGTGCTTCTTACTTCATTTTTACATGAAAACAAAAATAAAATGATAAATATCACCCCCCAATTTTCCCTTTTGTGATTTACCTAAACGACCAAATACATATTATATTTATAAGCTTCCAAAAGTTAAAAAAAAAGAAATTCTTTTGAACACGAATCAAATATCATGTTTCATCATGTTGAAAAGATGTGATACAGCATTAACGTAGATTAAATTGTTTTGGAGAATGATTGTCAAGTATTCTGTTAAAACATCTAACAAACATAATCTTACTGGTTTTCGATGTATTATGACGCTGTCTTTTTATACATTAAATGTGAAACTTTTTAAAATAATAAGCCATTCATTTGGTATAATAATTCACTCTCTGCGAAAGAATATATTGAACATAAAATAAGCAAATGTCAGCGGAGTAAAGCACGGCTATAGAAACTTTTTGAATGAATTAAAAAATATTGAATTTCAGAATATAAAACTTTAAACATGCCGGTTCAAAAATCATTTTGAATGCGTTCTTCACCAACACGAGTCAGTCTTTGAAATATATAATATAAGAAAAGTGCAATAATAGATTCAAAATAAAATAGGGTTTTCTCTAGTATACGAGCTTCATGGCATAGCTTTAAAGTAAAAAAGAGATTTCATTGTAGCTGCGGCACCATTTGTAATTGAATAATGAAAAGCTAACAAACCTTTTCCGCCCATCAGAATGCCTTATGGCGTGCTGCTTCAGTATATTTGATGATGGGAATATATCATCGCAAATACTGCACACGAAATTTTGTTCATTAAACACAGCATTTTCTACTATAATAATGGTGACCATTTTCTGCTGCAATATTTCCGTAATTATTTTTTGTTCGTCTATATAAGTTTTTGCTTGTGATTGATCCCATTGCAGATTCATCGATGATAATTCAGTTCGAGAACAGTATACACCGGTAGTTTGAAACTGAAATTAAAAATAAAACACAGCAGTAGAAATAAGTCAACAAATTTATTTCAGTTCATTAACAATGTAATTCTACAGTAAATTCGCTGCCCTATTTTATTTTTCCGTTCAATAAATATGGTCCCTGGTACAATTTATGACACAGATACTTAAAATTAAAATAAATAAGGGAGGTTTCAGGTGTAAGGTCATCAAATAAACATAAACAGAAATACAATTTGACAACAATAAAATGATTGAAAATATTTTTTGCAAACCTTCATAGATTTGTGACGATTGTCGAGTGCTTCGAATTTGATGTCGATCGAATGTTCCTCATTACAGATGTCGTCTATACTACTTGTAAAATGATCGCTTTCATAAGGATTATCGGGTGTTTTTGCTGACACTGAGTCGTCTTCCAGTTCCATTTTGACATTAGTTCGAAGTTTAACTCTAAGTAGTCGCATGAAAACAAAGAATAAATGAGCACGATGAATAAACATGACCGTTTCTACATATGAATTTGTTATTGATTGAATTGCTGTTAACTTGGTAGACATTTATAAATAAAATAACGGTGAAAAATAACTTGAGTTTTTAATTTCCATTTTATATTTGATGTAAAAATTATGTTTTTAAACCAAATATAAAATGACAGCAATGATATCATATCACAGAAACGCTTTTGAGCTTTTTGCTTAATTTTACTCACCTGCTTTCTTCATCCATTTTTAATTTAGCATGGCTAGTAGCATGCTCCTTCAGTAAGTGTGATGACGGGAATATATAAAAGCAAACACTGCAAACAAAGTTTCGCTTGTGGAAAACACCGTTTTTAAGATTTATTACTACGTTTATTTCCTGCGGTAAAAAATCTTTTTTATGCACTTGGTTTATGTCAGACAACGGAGATGCATCAGTTTGAGTCGAATTTATCGCTAGGGGTTCAATGAGATCTTCAGAGGTCGTTTGAAACTGAAAAAAAAATCCGCCATTAAGAACCTACAAAAATGATTAAACCTAAAAGATATATTCACTTTGCCCAGAACATTCCAATAACCAAAGACCAAGAAAGATGACAATTGTTAAGTTCAAGTCCAGTAACATCCAAGTCGTGGCCCAATTAAAGGTTTCGTGTAGCTTTTTCGAGGTTTCTAACTGCATTTTTAATATAGGCAGTGCTGGCCGACTGAGCAAAACAAATTGAACGTGGCGCAGCCTTTTTTAAGCCCTTTGTCTATGTCTCTCTTCTGAGCCTTATTGTGGAGAAGGCTGTAATTTGATCAAAAGACAATAAATCGGAAATATGGAGTTCAGTGGCCATTCATTAATTTATTTCAGTTGAACATTGAGTTGCAATCGCTTAGAAATTGAAGTTTACTGCAGAAGAAAAAGCTCTTATAACCAGTTGATCTGGAAATATTTATGATTTTTGAACGAAATGTATATTTCTCGGGTAATATATATATGTATTTATTTTCACAAAGAACTGCTTTAATTGCATATTACAGAACTTAGTGATTTTATCTTACTAATATTCTGTTTTATAAAATATCAACGGACATAACCTCAAATAAATGTTGCACGTGGTAACCACGTTGTTACAATGTATTTACATGATTTTTTTTAGACGTCAGAGTGACTTGATAGTGTTTAAGATTACCTTATAATTCTCTCGATGATCTGCTTCGTCAACAATTCCTTCATGCTTCAAGAGCGACTCGACCTTGATGTCAATCGAGTATTCCTCATTCAAGAAAGCATTTTCATTGTTATGCCGACTATCGCTGTTGTGAGCGTTATCAGATGAATCAATTGACAGTAATTCATCGTCTGGTTCTATTTTGATATCCATTTCCTAACAATTGTGATGTAGAGAATATAAATTAATGCACAAGCTTTCTAAAATATGGTGTTTCCATAGACAATAACTATATATATTTTGCTCATGTTTTCATAGACAAATGAATCGATGGATGTCATGGCGTTGTTTTTTTGCATCTTTTTTTGTGGAAGTAACCGTGTCCTACTAAAAAAAGTATTGCATTTTTTTACTAAATTCATTAGTTTGACATTTCAACTGAAAATAACACCTTGTACAGTATATAGCAACTATTATTTGCAACGTAGAATACAAATTAGATAAATAGGTCATATTTATATTTTCAGTCTTTGAAAGATTACTACTCTAACATGAATCGTATCTCTTAAAAGGAAAAAAACCCAAAACTCCATTTTGTAGGCGAAACACGTGTCACAGTTGGTAACACAATACGTGGAATAATCAAAGTTAATTTAAATTTTCTATTAAAATGAACTTCTACAAAGTTACCGCCGAAACCATCGAAACTCTTTGATAGATGATTAACGGTAAAGTAGTAGGTAGTTTGTTTTTCCAGTGTTCATGACCAGCGTAGGTTTTCATTATGAATACTTCTTCACATTTGGTCCAGAGTTCCAATTCTATTTTGTGCAATATATTATGTTCTAAAGAAGAATGGAGAAAAATAGCAAATGGTTTTCAAAACAAATGGCAATTCATCAACTGTGGAGGGTCTTTGGATGGCAAGCATATACGAATTGTGCCGCCACCACATGCGGGAGCAACTTACTACAACTATAAGAATTTTTACAGTATCGTTTTAATGGCATTAGTGGGTCCTAACTATGAATTTATATACATCGACGTAGGAAAAAATGGAAGATTATCCGATGAAGGTGTGTTAGAGTACACAGATTTTCATCGACAATTAAAATCTAGACAGCTTAATTTACCTGAAAATGAAGAAACTACTAAGAATTTCAATTTTGTATTTCTTGGCGATGAAGCTTTCGGCTTAGATGAAAAATTTCTTAAGCCTTATGCGCATAGAGATCTGGATCAGGTTAAACGAGTGTTCAACTACAGGTTGTCACATGCTCGAAATGTAGTTGAAAATACGTTTGGAATAATCGCATCCAGATTCATAACACTACATACAGCTATAAATATGAAGAAACCTGAAAATATTTGTCACGTGATAATGGCGATATGTGCTTTGCATAATTACTTACGTGTATCTAGTGATTCGTATATAACTCCATCTACTATTGATACAGAAGACATACATTCAAGTATAGTGCAAAGAGGTGATTGGCATACAACCTCAAGTGAGTTGCTTAATTTACAACGATGCAGTAACACATATGCTACATGTGAAGCAAAACAAAACAGAGAAAACTACAAAAATTATTTTATAAGTGAAGGCAGGGTAGAATGGCAGGATTTAATGATAGCAAATGGGAGAGCATAAGTGTACTCAACAAATGTGAAAGAATTATTGAATCTGTAATAATTAATAAAAAACAATAAAGAAAATACTTACATAGCTATGTTCTAATTCTTGTTCCACTCTTTGCGTTATCAACTGCTCCTCTTCACGATTTTCATTCTCTCCTATGGCACCCTGCATCCCAAAATCATTTATATTCGACATGCTGTCGGTTGGGATCTCATGATCTTTTGTGAACGAGAGTAATTCAAAATACCATAAGGATGGTGCGTATATCTCTTCAGTTCCTCGCCCACTACGTCTTTTTAATTCTTTCCTATATGATCCTCGAAGGCTTTGTATCTTTTTTGCCACAAAATCCCTATTGGCATCACTGATCTCTTTTGCTTTGCAAAACTGTATCATTTGAATATAGGCCTGATCACGAAGATTTCGATTCCTGTAATCTAAGCTTTTAATCTTCCATAAGCATGGATGCGATTTATACACTGCAATGAATTTTCGACCATGTGCGGACATCCATGTTTACTAATTGTAAATGACAGATAAATAATTCGGTTATATGAAAACAAACAGTATTTTTGCGTAAATATGGGAAAGATAAATGCACAATCTGAAAAACACGCGAATTTTAAAGGACATTAAAGTTCTCTCTTCATTAAAAAATATGAATGTATATTTAAAAAATATTAGAAACGGTTTATTCTTTCATTCGCGCCTATAAATGCATAAGTATGTTTCATACGGGTATTTCAGGTGCATGGAACGAATGTAGCATACCTAAGAGAAATTATATTTTTGTGTATTAATGCACCAAGGTTTGACCTGCAGATTTCTTTCAGACATTTAAGAACATTTGAAAGCGTCGAACTGCAGTTTCGTCTATTTTAAATATGCTAATAGAACAACGAAATTTAAATAAAATTGATATGTTAGGTAAACATCTAATTCTGATTATATGTATGCTCTTAAATAATTTACTTTTAATCTGAAATATCTATTCTACAAAAAGTAACATCGTCTGAAATTGCTTCCCCTGCGGTTTTATTTTTCATGTGGAACCTTGTATACCCAAGGCGACGAAATAGAGCATAGACTGAGAGGCGATATCTATGGCTCACCTGCACGACGGAGCGGCAGTTTCAGGCAGTGTACAGACCCTTATCGGCGTGTACACGACGGCGTGCCATTTTGGCGTGCCGTACTTACTGGACGCCGACCTCTCAATTTTGATATCAATTCACATGACACGATATCCGGCACACTCTGACATACGTCATCGTATCCTGGACGCCGGCATCCCAGTGTGTGGCCCCTATTGGCTGCACTGACACGACGGCCATTTTGAATTAAACGTCAAATAATATTTGACGTCCATCTGAGCATTTACCGAAATTTCGATTGGCACACACTTCACACGGAACATAGAAATCGATAATGTGAAACCCAGAGATAAGTGAAACATATGTATTTAAGATTTCGAAAACTACGTTAAAATACTTGAACCATCTAATCAGTGATAATACGAGGGCTTTAAAGTAAACAACGTTATCAACCAAAAGTGTTTGTTGTTTCTCATTCTCGGCTACATAGCAGTCAAGCGAAGCTAATTGAATCTTTTTTAGTATCTGTAGTCAGCAAAAGTTAACGTTAGCTGCATACAATTGCCATCAAAATTGAATATCAAAAGATTGTATTAGTTAATGGCGTTCTTGTCGCATGATTTTTGATGCGCCGTGCGTTGTTAATAACAAAGAAAACCAATCTACATCGACAGCTGTCATTTTTGAAGTCAAACCATTCATTTATTGTCAAGAAATATACATGTTAAAAACTGATTCATCAATTTTATGTTTAGGGACATTTCAGTGCTATATTTTGAAAACGAAAACAATTAATATAAGTTTCCGTTGGATTGTATCGGATAGAGCTGTTCGCCTTGTAGATGCGTGTTCGTGAGGTGTGGGCATGGCTTTATCAATAAGCTTGAAATACTTTATATAACTGTTAGTGTCATATTAAACGGATAACAAATAGAGAGCAGCTATTAGTTAAATTATTTAGCGGTGCTGCGGGAGATAACAAAACAAAAATGGATATTTCACTCTTAATTTATTTACAATATTCAAGGTATAATATATAAATTAAATTCAATAAAACTCTCATAACGGGTCACAGATTTTAACTCCCATTCATAATAATGACCATAAATACCATAAACAATAAAAACACGCCACTCTATTGTCTATTCCAAAAGCCCTACGATCATTGGCGTTCATGAATTTATCAATTGTTCAATGATTTCATCTAGTGTATTAAAAATATGGAAGTTAAGATTGAGCCAGTTGATGAAGAATACAATGAAGAAGGTCATCCACCAGACGACGGTTGGTATCACGTACCAATTGTGCAACCGGAAGCCCTGGAAACTTTTGAGGTTATCTTTCTGTCAATTTTTTTTTCCATATTAGTTTGGTTTATATGCCTAATAATGTTCGTTATTTTCTACACCGTCATTACCAATGCAATTATGTATACAATTTTATACCATATAGAAAATGGTCAAATCGTCTTCCACGAGAATCTCGTTCGCAGATAATTTCATATTGGTTCGAAATTGCTTAGATTTGTTTTATCGATCGTTCATTAATTTATGAAGAGGGAGATATTTTTGTTAACATATGGCAATATACTCTTTAATACTGATATTACATTTCGTATTCCCTTTGAATAATCGTTTCCTGTCTCCCATGTTTGATATAATTCAGTTTGCTTGTTATTTCCTCTTATTTACAAGCGGTATACAGCACACAGTTATTGGTTGATTATAAAAAGCATATTGTTAAAGTCCTTTTTATTATTATTATAAGCTTTTTTTTAATTTACTCTGTTAGTCGCCAAGGCGTGACCAGCAGGGTCGGGATTAATAAAAATATTTTTAAAAATAAGCTTTTATTTAAAGTACACTTAATATCTATTCCCTCAAAATTATTCCCTCGTCTGAGCAACATCCTGACCACATGACACTCTTCAGCACAGTAAGTCGGATCGTTGACTCTCCAGAGAATTGGGAAACAAACCATCTCTCACATTCTACTATCGCTAGTAGTCGACGGTATATAAGAGTTATTAATTTCGGAATAATTGTCTCATATGACTAAAAGTAAAAGCGCGCGACGAAAATATTTATCTAAAACTTTATGCACAATATAAAATCAAATAAATTTAAGCCGAGCGAAAATATGTATCTCAAACTTAATGAACAATATAATATTAAATAAATTTAAGCTGGACGAAAATTAATCTACAACTGATTGTACAGTATAATGTAAAATAAATTTAATGTAGGTGAAAATGTTTATCTTAAACATAAAATACAATTTATATCAAATAAATTTATGTAGACCGAAAATATTATATAAACCTTAGTGTACAATATAATACCCAATAAGTTGAATCCGGACGAAAATGTGTTTCTCAAACTTATTGTACAATATTATATCATATAAATTTAGAGCAAGCGAAAATATTTATCTGAAAATTAATGTATAATATAACATCAAATAAATTTTAACCAGGCAAAAATATATAACTTAAACCTAATTTACAATATAAAATTTGAAAAAACTGAGATTATTCCACGTATTGTGCTAAAAACTGTGACACGTGTTGCGCCTCTTTCAGGGGCATCCTAAGACAGTATTACTTTCACAAAGCTTGTTTAAGTACGTTACAGTAAGTTTTAGTAAGTTACAATATTAATTAAATATTTTCGTCGCGCGCTTTTACTTTTAGTCATATGAGACAATTATTCCGAAATTAATAACTCTAATCTACCGTCGACTTAGTAGCGATAGTAGAATGTGAGAGATGGTTTGTTTCCCAATTCTCTGGAGAGTCAACGATCCGACTTTCTGTGGTGAAGATTGTCATGTGGTCAGGATGTTGCTCAGACGAGAGAATAATTTTGAGGGAATAGATATCGGAATTATTAACTTCAAATCAATCAAACTTTTTATGTTTTGTTAAATTGAAAATGCATCATGACGAAAAAATTCCATACAATCTCAGGATTGATTTAAATTGTAACCTTTCTTTCAGGGCGCTCCCATTCTTATCAAATCTGAATTTCAACCCGATATCGGACAGCCCACCTCAAACGAAGAAGTCGCTCTCAGAGTCCGCGGGATAAAATGCGAAGTTTCAGAAAATGGCGAGGAATCTACTTATTTTGCTTCCGAAGTCAAAAATCAGGTAACATAATTAAATATCGACAAGATTTTCATTATTAACCCTCCAAGGGCGAGCGTAACCATTACAATATAAATAAATATTTTCACCGCGCGCTTTTACTTTTAGTCATATGAGACAATTATTCCGAAATTAATAACTCTTATATACCGTCGACTACTAGCGATAGTAGAATGTGAGAGATGGTTTGTTTCCCAATTCTCTGGAAAGTCAACGATTCGACTTACTGTGTTGAAGAGTGTCATGTGGTCAGCATTAGGGCATCCAATCCCGGGATCCCGTTCAATTTTCTGATCCCGAAATTCCGAGATTGAGATGGCCGCGATCCCGGGATTTCGGTATTGAAAAATTTTGAGGAAATTCTGTAAATTTACACAGAAGTGGCAAATTCAAGATTTCAAATTCCTCGGTGAGCTAAAAAAAAAAAAGTTTCTGTGAAATTCCGGGGAAAAGTATACCAAATTGAGGATTTTAAATTCCTCGGTGAGAAAATTTCAATCCCTGGATCCGGGATTCAAAATAAATCAATCCCGAAATCCCGGGATTGGAAAAAGGCTCCGGGACTGGATACCCTAGTCAGGATGATGCTCAGACGAGGAAATAGATATCGGAATTATTTTTACCTTTTTAGTACTCTTAAATCAAAGCTTATTTTTAAAAATATTTTTATTATATTTTTTTATATCCCATGATAACTCACGGACTCAGAGAAAAATGTCGTATTTAGATAATGGCATCAGTCAAACATTTTATGTTTTGTTAAATTGAAAATGCATCATGACGAAAAAATTCCATACAATCTCAGGACTGATTTAAATTGTAACCTTTCTTTTAGGGCGCTTCCTTACTTATCAAATCTGAATTCCAACCCGATATCGGACAGCCCACCTCAAAAGAAGAAGTCGCTCTCAGAGTCCGCGGGATAAAATGCGAAGTTTCAGAAAATGGCAAGGAATCTACTTATTTTGCTTCCAAAGTCAAAAATCAGGTAACATTATTAAATATCGACAAGATTTTCATTATTAACCCTCCAAGGACGAGCGTGACCATTACGATATAAATAAATATTTTCGCCGCGCGCTTTTACTTTTAGTCATATGAGACAATTATTCCGAAATTAATAACTCTAATCTACCGTCGACTACTAGCGATAGTAGAATGTGAGAGATGGTTTGTTTCCCAATTCTCTGGAGAGTCAACGATCCGACTTACTGTGCTGAAGAGTGTCATGTGGTCAGGCATAGCAGTCTTAAGTTCCAAGCAGTGTCGTAAAAAACACAGCAAAAAAGACCGGGCCGTTAAATCCCAGCCGCTCCTAAGAAATTTTATGGCGGCTATACGTAGATCAATTCTAAACTCCAATTTATGAGCTTATTTTTCGTTGAATATAACATGTATGTTTGAAACATTTCTTGTACAGATATTCTGTGATTCTTTGGTGTTATTAATTTACAATTTACGATACATCGGAAGGGTCATATATGCAAATTAAGTAATGATTGTAAGAAATATAGCGAATGGCAAGAAATGCGATGTGTGGTAAAACAAATAAAATTTAACTTCCCACTATTAATTATCACAGTTATATAAAATATTGATTATAAATAACATAAAACAACAGTAACAAGCGGAATCCATATTATATTATATACGATTTTGACGCCTATTGTGATATTATGAAATAAATGCTGCGTCTTATCATATAATAATGGCAATATACCAAGTAAATGATGATTTAATCAATAATAATATTTAAAAAATAATGAAGTGAAATGTGCTACCCTAGTTTGACTTACTGATTTTTGATTACTGATGTGACTTGAGAAATCCTATGGAAAGATTAAGTAACGAACCAGTGTGCGCAAATAAATTTTGAGATTAATTATTAATTGATTAAAATCCCAATAACTACTTTGATTTTTTTAATGAACTATCCAACCTCATATTCTGTGTTGAAATATTGTAAAAAAAATAATTTTAATAAAATGATTTGCCTTTGTTTGCTTTTGTTCTCCGAGATTTTTCTTCAAAAATCTTAGAAAATGTGATTTTTTTCTTATTTTAAAAAATATGTAATTGAAAAGATTTATAATAACAATATAAATATGTATTTTCTACAATATATCAGAAACAAATGGCTTCATAATGATGTGATATTACTTTGAAAATTATGACGCCGGCCCGCTTATCTGAAAAAAGTACCTGTTTTCAGCTCCATTGCATGGCTTTCACTATAGGGGGCTTTGGGTCAGAATGTTGCTCAGACGAGGGAATAGATATCGGAATTATTTTTACCTTTTGAGTACACTTAAATAAAAGATTATTTTTAAAAATATTTTTATTATATTTATTTATATCATATGATAACTCACGGACTCTCAAAGAAAAATGTCGTATTTGCATAATGGCATCAGTCAAACTTTTTATGTTTTGTTAAATTGAAAATGCATCATGATGAAAAAATCCCATACAATCTCAGGATTGATTTAAATTGTAACCTTTCTTTCAGGGCGCTTCCTTACTTATCAAATCTGAATTCCAACCCGATATCGGACAGCCCACCTCAAAAGAAGAAGTCGCTCTCAGAGTCTGCAGGATAAAATGCGAAGTTTCAGAAAATGGCGAGGAATCTACTAATTGTGCTTCCGAAGTCAAAAATCAGGTAACACAATTAAATATCGACAAGATTTTCATCATTAACCCTCCAAGGACGAGCGTGACCAATACAATATAAATAAATATTTTCGCCGCGCGCTTTTACTTTTAGTCATATGGGACAATTATTCCGAAATTAATAACTCAAATCTACCGTCGACTACTAGCGATAGTTGAATGTGAGAGATGGTTAGTTTCCCAACTCTCTGGAGAGTCAACGATCCGACTGACTGTGCTGAAGAGTGTCATGTGGTCAGGATGTTGCTCAGACGAGGGAATAATTTTGAGGGAATTGATATCAAAATTATTTTTACCTTTTTAGTACACTTAAACAAAAGTCAAATCAATCAAACTTTTTATGTTTTGTTAAATTGAAAATGCATCATGACAAAAAAATCCCATACAATCTCAGGATTGATTTAAATTGTAACCAGTGGCGGTTCCTGACCTGAAATCTTGGGTGGGCTAGAGAAAAGCATAGCATTGTATACTATTTACGAAATTTTGCATGCTTCCACTTCATCTTATACATTAATCTACAAGCAAATTAACAAATACTACGACACTACTGCAAAGCATAAATTACTATATAATAAAATCAATGCTAATGTAAGTAAGAAATAATAAAATAATAACCTTAAATTTGTCTTTCAAAGTGAAATAACAAGTACAAAAAGCAATACAGAGCTGTCACTTTTATACAATACATCGATTTGGTATTTGTGTATTAGTATTTGCGTATGGGCCATGGACTAAATCGTTTTTGGCCCCCAATGAATGACAGAAGCCAGTAAATTTGAAATACAGTCCTGTGAGTTTGATGACGTTTCCGTACATACAAATACAAACAAAATCGAATCGTGCTAGATTGCGTTCCAGTGTAAAGAAATATTGTCTATGGTTGCGGGCTGGACAGCGTTAACCCCTGACCAATAACATGTATATAGGTGTTGCCAGACTGACGTCACGTTGAATGTTCTCTATGAATTATTTATAGGGTTATTGTTTTTTTTATGCCGTCTCAGCTTAAAATTGTAATACAAAACAATCGAGAATATTATTGTAGGTAGACATGGCATTGTCTTATATTGACAGAGGAAAATTTAAACAAAGATATTATATTCCTTTGGGGAAGGTTAGTGACGCTTAAAAATGTATTTATTTTGTTCAGCGGCCGAATTGCTGTTCATTTTTATTCAGCCATCTAAAGTTTTGGGTGAAAAATGCATGTCGGGCTCAGCCCATCTAGCCCAGTACCTAGAACCGCCACTGATTGTAACCTTTCTTTCAGGGCGCTTCCTTACTTATCAAATCTGAATTCCAACCCGATATCGGACAGCCCACCTCAAAAGAAGATATCGCTCTCAGAGTCCGCGGGATAAAATGCGAAGTTGCAGAAAATGGCGAGGAATCTACTTATTTTGCTTCTGAAGTCAAAAGTCAGGTAACATAATTAAATATCGACAAGATTTTTATTACTTACCCTCCAAGGACGAGCGTGACTAATACAATATAAATAAATATTTTCGCCGCGCGCTTTTACTTTTAGTCATATGGGACAATTATTCCGAAATTAATAACTCAAATCTACCGTCGACTACTAGCGATAGTTGAATGTGAGAGATGGTTTGTTTCCCAATTCTCTGGAGAGTCAACGATCCGACTGACTGTGCTGAAGAGTGTCATGTGGTCAGGATGTTGCTCAGACGAGGGAATAGATATCGGAATTATTTTTACCTTTTTAGTACACTTAAACAAAAGCTTAAATTAAAATCAGTCAAACTTTTTATGTTTTGTTAAATTGAAAATGCATCATGACGAAAAAATCCCATACAATCTCAGGATTGATTTAAATATTAACCTTTCTTTCAGGGCGCTTCCATTCTTATCAAATCTGAATTTCAACCCGATATCGGACAGCTCACCTCAAAAGAAGAAGTCGCTCTCAGAGTCCGCGGGATAAAATGCGAAGTTTCAGAAAATGGCGAGGAATCTACTTATTTTGCTTCCGAAGGCAAAAATCAGGTAACATAATTAAATATCGACAAGATTTTCATTATTAACCTTCCAAGGACGAGCGTGACCTTGTACACAGTCACAGTAAACACCGTTGTCTATTGATCTCACTTTTCATCTTTTTTCTACCTGGATTTCGTTGCTTTCACTCAAATTTGGTTAAGAAGGGTACACACTTCAGTTAGTCATCAGTCGCGGGGACAAAAGCGGCCACCAAAAGCACATGCGATTTTTTAAATTTCCGTTTTTTTAATGGTTTTTTTGATCAAATTATTTACAGTCCTTTTACTACTATATTTGTATTGAAATTATGTTGATCTAAAGAGGTAAAATTGTAAATATTTTTTTAAATTTCACGTTAAGCTATATTTCAATCCCGAATGTTTGCGTGCCCGTACGGTCACGCTCGTCCTTACTACTGTTCTTACACAATATTACACAATAATAAAAGGATGAGCATGATCATATAATCATGCGGAGTATCCATACAACGACTTTGCCTTTTTTTTTCAAATTTTTGTTAGGGATAAAAGTTATCCGTGACTTCAATATGGCTTAAAAAATATTTGTTTTATCGAAAAGAAGCTCTCGTCTCTGGAGGGTTAAAATGAACTTTTTTTTATTTTGCCCTTTTGGAACACGCTGTGGCCCCCATTGAAGCCACTAAGCTTCCGGTTGAGAAACTGTGGTCTACAACAATGTTACATTCAAAATATCTTTGCGTTTAAACGTTAGCTGGCCTAAAGCACTTTTAAAGCCGACATTTTATATCCTATATCAGTATGGGGAATAAATATTAATACTTAATCGTAAAAATATTTAAATGATAAACTTTCACAAAAACACGAAATTACTTTCAAATCACATTTAATTTCAACTTTTTTCAGATTCCAGCTGCTCAAAACATTGCTTATGCATTGCGTCCAATATTGGATCACTCACAGAACACATCGCAACTATCATTCCAGGACATTAAAATCGAGGATCGCAATGTCAAAGAAGAAGATTTAGGACATCGTCCAGTAGTGGTGGAAATAAAATTACAAAAGGAAGTGTTTCATGAGAGAAACTTCGTTTGCAGTATTTGTATGCAACTATTTTCATCGCTTGATTCCCTTTCATTGCATCGAAATGATCAGCACACAACCATTTTAAGCCAAAATTCTAATTTAAATCAATTTGATGATTGCAGTCTTGAATCTGCATCATCGTCGCATACTGACAAGAAACCGTATGAGTGTGAGCAATGTGATTTCAAGTCTGCACAAAAGTCAAATTTAAATGCCCATAAGCTATCGCATACTGGCATAAAACGACATGAGTGTAATAAATGTCATTTTAAAACTGAACGAAAGTCAACTTTAGATGCACATAAACGTTTGCATGACGGGAAGAAACCATTTAAATGTGATAAATGTCACTTTAGATCTGCACAAAGGTCCACTTTAAATACACATAAAGTTTTGCATACTGGAAAGAAACCATTTGAGTGTGATCAATGTGATTATAAATCTGCACAAAAGTCAAATTTAAATACGCATAAACTAGTGCATACTGGAAAGAAACCATTTGAATGTGACAAATGTGATTCCAAATATTCACAAAAGTCAACATTAAATATCCATAAACTTACGCATACTGGCGAAAAACCATTCGAATGTGATCAATGTGATTTTAGGTCTGCAACGCGTTCAAATGTAAATAAACATAAACTATTGCATACAGGCGTGAAACCATTTGAATGTGATCAATGCGAATTTAAATCTGCACGAAAGTTTGTTTTAAATAGACACAAACTAAAGCATACTGGCAAAAGCCATTTGTAGGTGATAAATGCGAAAGTGATTAAATCTGTATTGCGTTCAACATTGTAAAGACAAAAGCCTTTGCATACTGGCGAGAAATGATTTGAATGTCATTTAAAACCAACAGAATGGTAATAAATCTGATTGGCGATCAGCCTTGGAAAAAAATCTATAACAGCGGTCCCTATTAGAGTACATTATGTATACAAATCTGCTTTAAACCAGCTTTAACAGTAATTTAATATTGAAAATATATATATGTATATAAAATTATCCTGAAGGGGTTTAAAGACTCAGATTTCAGATTTGCACTTACTCAAATCAAAATAATGTTGTATTTTTTTTAACTTACTTGCGTGAATATTTAACATCATATGTTATATGCTCCACATAAGGAGCGAATATGGTCAAAGAAGAAAGTGTTGAGACAAATTTGTAAGTCAAATCATTTTTTATACAATTTCAAATGGTTCTAAAAATGGTTGGTGTGGACGACTAGATTAAATATTTCACACTGGCAGTTAAACGGTTAAATCACAGATATATATATATATATATATATCGACTGTGGAAAGGAAAAAAGACGTAACCTACAGTTTTTTCAAAACAGTTTTTTTTCGATAATCACAATGTATCCAACATGATACACGTTCTATCAAAAGGATGCAATCTGCAAATGCCGAATTAGTCGATAAAATCTATATATTAATAGCCGATAAGGTATGTTTGGACGTCCATTTCACACCTTCCATTTCTCCACTTTTTTATTCATACTAAATTTATATATTAAAAGTCGATAAAATAATCACTCGCTTTTCACTTTTCACAAATGTGTGCGTACTGATGATGTCCTCGAGACATCTTCTTCTTCTACGAAATGTATTTTGTTTGCGTACATTTTCAAATTAATAGATAATGAAATGAAATAAAATATAATTCAATAATTTGCAATTTAAAAACTGCAGGGCTGTCGATATATGCGCCGTGGTCGATTTATGGTACTATGAAAAATGATTGTTAGCAAACTTGAACATTATTCTAAATATTAAATAATTTACGAAATTTATGCTACTACGAAAAATGGTTGTTAGCAAACTTGAACATTATTCCAAATATTAAATAATTTACGAAATTTCGGCTACTACGAAAAATGATTGTTAGCAAACTTTAGCATTATTTCAAATATTAAATATTTTACGAAATTTCTACTCCTACGAAAAATGGTTGTTAGCAAACTTGAACATTATTCCAAAAATTAAAAATAAACGAAATTTATGCTACTACGAAAAATTGGTTGTTAGCAAACTTAAACTTTATTCCAAAAGTTGAATAATTTACGAAATTTATGCTACTACGAAAAATGGTTGTTAGCAAACTTAAACTTTATTCCAAAAGTTCAATAATTTACGAAATTTATGCTACTACGAAAAATGGTTGTTAGCAAACTTAAACATTATTCCAAATATTAAATAATTTACGAGATTTATGCTACTACGAAAAATGGTTGTTAGTAAACTTAAACATTATTCCAAAAATTCAATAATTTACGAAATTTCTGCTTCTACGAAAAATGGTTGTTAGCAAACTTAAACTTTATTCCAAAAATTGAATATTTTACGAAATTTATGCTACTACGAAAAATGGTTGTTAGCAAACTTAAACACTATTCCAAATATTAAATAATTTACGAAATTTATGCTTCTACGAAAAATGGTTGTTAGCAAACTTAAACATTATTCCAAATATTAAATAATTTACGAAATTTATGCTACTACGAAAAATGGTTGTTAGTAAACTTAAACATTATTCCAAAAATTCAATAATTTACGAAATTTATGCTACTACGAAAAATGGTTGTTAGCAAACTTGAACATTATTCCAAATATTAAATAATTTACGAAATTTCTGCTCCTACGAAAAATGGTTGTTAGCAAACTTAAACATTATTCCAAATATTAAATAATTTACGAAATTTATGCTACTACGAAAAATGGTTGTTAGTAAACTTAAACATTATTCCAAAAATTCAATAATTTACGAAATTTCTGCTTCTACGAAAAATGGTTGTTAGCAAACTTAAACTTTATTCCAAAAATTGAATATTTTACGAAATTTATGCTACTACGAAAAATGGTTGTTAGCAAACTTAAACACTATTCCAAATATTAAATAATTTACGAAATTTATGCTACTACGAAAAATGGTTGTTAGCAAACTTAAACATTATTCCAAAAATTGAATATTTTACGAAATTTATGCTACTACGAAAAATGGTTGTTAACAAACTTAAACTTTATTCCAAAAATTGAATATTTTACGAAATTTATGCTACTACGAAAAATGGTTGTTAGCAAA
Source organism: Himalopsyche tibetana (assembly GCA_030503985.1). Lineage (NCBI taxonomy): Eukaryota > Metazoa > Arthropoda > Insecta > Trichoptera > Rhyacophilidae > Himalopsyche > Himalopsyche tibetana. The sequence continues at coordinate 3,163,560 of JAPJYX010000036.1, forward strand.
CTTGAACATTATTCCAAATATTAAATAATTTACGAAATTTCTGCTCCTACGAAAAATGGTTGTAAGCAAACTTGAACATTATTCCAAAAATTCAATAATTTACGAAATTTCTGCTACTACGAAAAATGGTTGTTAGCAAACTTAAACTTTATTCCAAAAAGTCAATAATTTACGAAATTTCTGCTACTACGAAAAATGGTTGTTAGCAAACTTAAACTTTATTCCAAAAGTTGAATTTTTTACGAAATTTATGCTACTACGAAAAATGGTTGTAAGCAAACTTAAAAATTATCCCAAAAATTAATTATTTTACGAAATTTATGCTACTACGAAAAATGGTTGTTAGCAAACTTAAACTTTATTCCAAATATTAAATAATTTCTGCTTACTATAAAAATAAAATAAATTAAAATAAAATAAAATAACATAAAATAAAATAACATAAAATAAAATAATATAAAATAAAATAAAATAAAATAAAATAAAATAACATAAAATAAAATAAAATAGAATAAAATAAAATTAAATAAAATAAAATAAAATAAAATAAAATAAAATAAAATAAAATAAAATAAAATAAAATAAAATAAAATAAAATAAAATAACACAACATAACATAACATAAAATAAAATAAAATAAAATAAAATAAAATAAAGTAAAATAAAATAAAATACAATGCAACAAAACACAATGCAACAAAAATCTCACGTTGCTGGGCAACGGGCTTACAGCTAGTTAGCTTTTAATTTTGAAAAAGATGAACTTGTAAATAATTAAAACCTAGAAAAAAGACTGAAATAAAGGTTTTTCCTAGACAATTTATTAGTCTAGGAAATCTAGTACAATTCATAATTTGCATATGGCTGAAAATTATCAAAACATGTTTTTTGCGCCTCCCGTACAATTTTATATGTGTGGGTTACGTCCTTTTTCCTTTCCACAGTCGATATATTTATGCAACAATAAACAAAAAGAATCTTCAAAGCAGCATTAAAGTTTTGGTCAATATTTAACAATTATCTTCTGAAAGATGATTTTTCTTCCAGTCAAAGTCACATGAGATAAACTCGAGGAGAATTCATTTCACAATCGCCAATGTCTTAAATCTCAAATTAAAATTGAAACAATCCAATTTGATACTGACCTTACCGGGAATCGAACCCAGACCCACCTGATCAGTAGAGCAATTTCTAACCAACTAGCCAACAGCGGGCGTCAATTGTTTTCAGATTTAGGGAATCTTGGCTTGAAAAATGGTGGGAAGAGATGATCTACAGCATTGTTCCCTAACCTTTTTACACCTGCGGACCGGTAAAAAAGGGAAAAAATCGTAGACCACTAATGCAGAGCCGCATTATTGATGTCTAGAAAGATTTCATACTTATAAATATTACTTGTATAGGTGTTTTAGTGCACTTTTTAAATTAATATGTGTAATTAATTAACACTTTTACCCACAATTAGTTGGGTATATAATTTATAGAATTATCGAGATGAGATAAATTAAACTGATATTTATTATTAATTCTATCACGTTAAATTTATTAATTATGTCGTGTTTGTAAGTGTTTTGAAACATATAAATATGTTGAACGATTTTTTCACTCAATATTATGTGACTGTATTTATTTGATAGAGGTGTGTACAAACTAGGGTATCCAATCCCGGAGCCTTTTTCCAATCTCTGGATTTCGGGATTGATTTATTTTGAATCCCGGGATTCCGGGATTGAGATTTTCTCACCGAGGAATTTAAAATTCTCAATTTTGTATACTTTTTCCCGGAATCTCACAGAAACTCTTTTTTTACGGAATTTCCTCAAAATTTCTCAATCCCGGAATTTCGGGATCAGAAAATATAACAGGATCCCAGGATTGGGTGCCCTAGTACAAACTCACTGATAGTACCAATATATATATATTTTTCTTTTTTCAATCGGTGTCATACATTCCGTTACGTAAATCAATTTACATATAATCCGCCGAATTTTAGGTTTTTTGTAATAATTTTAAATATGTTTGTCAAAAAGTTTTATTTTCTTTGCAAGTTTCCAAATACATATAATGTATCAAAAATGTTCATTATATTTTTTTATATAATACATTGTTTTACTTAGATAACGTATTTACGCGTGTGATTGATTATTTCCTTATCCCTTCCAACAACCGCTCACCACCCGACAACGTTTATTAGTTGCGTGACGTTGACTGTATGGCTGTCTCGTCTACTAGCTGTTACACAGAACTTTGATTCTTGCTCCTTTCGACAATTTTGCACGATTTGTATAAGTTTTTCAGGTTTTATTCACAAATTATGACACCAAACAAGTACTATACACTATTTAAAACCATATGGCATTTTTTGAAATTGTCATTTTGCTTTAGAAATGCGTTTATTTGAAAAATTCTAGACGGTCACAGAACGTTACTGCATGGTCTGCGAAGGGATTTTTTAGCACGGTAAAGGAAGGGTTAAGCAGTTATAAAGCAAATGTCAACTTTCTGCTATGCAGGCTTGAAACTATTACTATTTCCATTAAAAAGTATATGCCATAGCGTAAAAAACTGTGAAATTTTAAGATGCGCGCGCATCAACGTCACACAATTCACACGTTGATTTTGTACGTAAACAAAATCTGATATCTATCAGATACAATGTATTGCAACGTGTATAATATTATTGGCTCACGATTTTGTTTTCTTTCGCCGTTTATTCCCGCCAAGCGAAATTACGAACAGTATTCAGTAGTATAAAACAGTATACGGAAACTGATCTGAAAAACATTGTGACAAAACGAATTTACACATTACGGTTTTATACAAGCTGCAATGATAGTGAGATCGAGAGTACAAAACCGTATACGTAACGGCTGTAACAAACGGCGTTGATTATGAAATTATTTATATCGTACTGTTATATACAATCGATAGATTTCGCAAACAGAATATTATTTGAAAATTGAACTGAATATCAAACATGGCGTAGATATCGACTGTGGAAAGGAAAAAGGACGTAACCCACACATATCAAATTTTACACGAGGCGCTAAAAACGTGTTTTTATGATTTTGTAACATAATGCAAATTGAAGTGCTCGGATACTTCTAAACTGGTGTTTAATTGACATAATCTAATATTAATTAAAGAAATTGTCTCGGAAAAACCTTTATTTCAATGTTTTTTCTTGGTTTTATTTTTTTACAAGGTCATACTTTTCAAACCTAAAAGCTAAATTTAGATACTAATTTTCTTTTAATAGACTTCTTTTTTGGCATTAGTTTCGTCGATGTCCTTTTTGAATACTCATATAATGGAAGCAGTGAAGAAATTGAGTAATGGGCAGCTGAACTCTGAAAAAAACGTTGTAAGTACATATTATAATAATATTATAATTTTTCTGTGCCTTGGGGACATATGTTACTTTTTAGTTTCGTAGGTTGTTTGTATAGCAATTTTTTGGTGATTGGTGATAATGAAACACCATTTTTTTAAGTGAATAAATGTTAAATCAAACTAATATTCCCCAATTTCTAGCAGCAGCTTGATTTTACGCACATAAAACGTATCGTATTTGCTGGAAAAAACTGATTCAAATTTGGTTGGCGAGTAAAAACTTGTGCAAGATAGTGTGTTTATCAAAATTTTGATAATAAAGTATTTATATTGATCGATTTTTGCACTCTCTGTTTTGGTAAATCGGTCGATTTATCCCGTTAATGACAATTCCATTCAGAATTGATCGTGGTATTGTACGTGAGAAGCTCATTCATATTACAATTAGCAATTATAAAAGCAAAAATCCTTAATGTATTAAGGTCAAGAATGGAAATGATGAAAAGTGTTTCAGGATAAAGCCGTTGTCAAAACACTAACAAGTAAAGATGTTACCACGTGATTTTGGAATTGTGATTTACCCCTAAATGTTATAGCATTGTATACATAATTGCATCGGTGTTAACAGTCCAGAAAAATAATTAAAATTAGGTATACATATATACCAAACTACTATGGACAAAAATCGACAGAAAGTTAACCTCAAAAGTTTCCAGGGCTTCTGGTTTCACAGTCAGTAAGCCAGACCAAGCGTCATCTGGTAGATGACCTATTTCATTGTATTCTATATCGACTGGTTCATTCTTAACTTTCATTTCTTACAATAAACTGGGTTAAATTATTGAATAATTTAATCAAAGCAATTGAGCATTTATCAAAGACAATAATATGATGTGTTTTTATTGTTTATGATATGTTCGATTGTTAATATTAAATCTATCTCAAACTTTTTACCTACCTATTCTATTTACCTTAGATAACTAAGTGAAATGTAATAATTCATAATAACTTATAATGTAGAGAGGCATATTATTGAAATATTAAGTCGGAAATTAATAACCTAGTTTAGAATCCAGTGCTTTTTTGTCATTTTGTCTACTCTGTCTAGCGATTGTCGGGAGCATACTGATTGACTTGTCAAAGTGACCGTTAATTGAAGTGGGGTAAGCTTTTGGCCACAAAACGAAGACATTGATTTTGATTTAATGCCGCTATGTGAACGTATGTATTTACAATGAGTATTCAAAAATGATTCTTTCCGTAAATTGAAAATGAAAACGGCCAAAAACAACAAAAATAAAACTTCAAGTAAAAAAAATACACTTTTACCTATTTTACTTATTTAACAATGATAACATAGTAGAGAATAATTCAACTGTTGACAACAACATGACAGTAAGGTCGTGCACAACGGCTTTAAGGCAGTAAGCAGTCGAAAATTTGTAGGCAATTATAGATCAGAAATACACGGCACTTTGCAAAATGTTCAAGTGGCCCGACATTATGATGCCTAATAAAGATGGCAATATTACCGACTAATTTTTAAAATGGGTACAAGTGCTTAACTACATGCCACTTAATTAATTACAAACCGTTCAACTTAACGCAGTTGTGTAGAGAAATTAATAACAAAAATGAAAATTACATTTAAAATGTCATTGTTGAATTTGAATCGTTCAAACTATGTACTTTCTCACAGATTTTGTCACTAACGACCCGGGTTTCGCCTTTCGGCATCTTCAGGCATTCAAGTGCACGGATGAACTTGAACTGACGCTTAGCAAATGACTTCAATTTGGTCTGGAAATATCTGTTATTTAATTTCCTCTATAATTGCATTGATAGTTTTATAAATCGGCAGAAAGATAACCTCAAAAGTTTCACGGGTTTCTGGTTGCACAGATGGTCCGTCAAACCAAGATTCGTCTGGTGGCTTATTTTCTTTATTGTGTTCTTGATCAACTGGTTCAATCTTTACATCCATTTTTTCAAAATACACTGCACTAAATCTAAAATTCAATAGTAATAGAATGCCAATAAACTAGAGTTTTTGACATAGGCAATAGTCTGATGTATTTTTATTGTCTATGTTACATAAGCATGATTATAAACGAATTATCATTTGTTTCCCACCGATTTGATTTATAAAACATAAACAACATATACATGTTCTATATAAGTCATATTATTTAATACTTTAAATTTAAATAAAGCAATTTGAAAAGAATGGCTTCTAAATTTGTTTGCACATCAAGCATTTTAATTTATTAATATGTCATTGGTTTTTAAACATTTGATATTTTTTATACTATTAATGGTATTGTGAACAAAGTTTGCCACTCACACACAGCTGAGCTGCAGTAACCCTTAGCTAACTAAGTAAAAATGTAATTTCATATGAAGCCCTAAAATTTAAAGTTAGCCAAGTGGTATTATATAAACAAAATTAAATGGATGCAATTTAATATTCAACATGTCTTAACTAACGACAAACTTGTCTTTTTTTTGAATATATATATAGTTACAAAAAAAAATCAGAACGAATGTACATGTATATTTAGTCACCTTGAAATAAACAAAACTTTTAATTAATTGCAGCGGCATATAAAACAAAAAACAAATAAAGGACAGCTATTAAAAATAACATTTTCTAATAATAAAAGGTTTAAACAGGAAATTTAATAAAAAAAAACCCTCATAACCGGTAACAAATTAAAGCTCGCATTTTTTATAAATAATCATAAATATCATAAACAATAAAAATACGTCACTCTATTGTCGATTGCAACAGCCCGCAGACTATTTGTTCAATAATTTCATCCAGTGTAATAATTTAATTTCAAAAAAATGGAAGTTAAAAAAGAGCCAGTCGATCGTGAATACAATGAAGAAGGTCATCCACCAGATGACGGTTGGTATCACGTACCAATTGTGCAAGCGGAAGCTCTGGAAACTTTTGAGGTTATCTTTCTGTCGATTTTTGTCCATAGAAGTTTCGTATATATGCCTAATAATGTCAATTCTTTTTCTGCTCCGTTAATATAAACACGAGTATCCATATTTCTTTTATCATATAGGAAATGGCCACATTGTCGTTTACGCAAATTACGTAATATTAGTACGAAAATGTGTAGCCATATTTCATATTTGTTCTGTGAATCGTTCGTTTATATATGAAGAAAGAACTATTTGACAACACACGGCGGCTCTTTCAGACCGATATTTGAATGATATTTCGCTTGAATAATCGTTTCTTGTCTTCCATGTTTTATAATTTTGCACTATTTGTAGTTTCCTCGTTCTTTACGCTTATAAATGAACAAGATTGTTATCCTATATTAACACATCGCTTATTTGTGTGGCTTCATGAGACTCTCAGTGAAAAATCTCGTATTCGCTTAATGGCTTTGGTAAAACTTACATGTTTTATTTGTATTGAAAATGCATCATAACACAACAATCCGAAAACAATCTTAGTTAAATTGATTATTTTTTCAGGGCACTTCCCTTCGTTTTAAATCTGAATTTCAAACCGATATCGGACAGCCCATCTTCAAAGAGGAATTCACTCCAAGAGAGTGTAAGGTAAACTGCAGAGATTCAGAAAATAACAAGGAATCGACTTCTTCTGCATTCGATATAAAAAATCAGGTAACATGATAAAACATCGTCAAGTAAACAGAGTTAAAAGTCATAATTAAAATATTTTTTTAATGTTTTTACGTGATCGTATGTCTCGAACCTCTTTAAGCCCAAAAAAATTGACCCACTATCAAGTCTGCTTGGTTCCAAAGCGTTGTAAGTACATCAATATTTCAATTTTCACTTCCTTAAATGTTTCTGGCAGTACGGCCGATATAGCCCAAAGTTATTAATGATTTTTGCTAGTAATCTTAATGTGATTATTAAATGTTAGTTTGCTCTCAAATTGTACGCCAAGATCTTAAAACTGATTAATTTTTGCAAGGAAATTTAGCCATTAATTAGCATTAAGACACCCGTGAACCTCTTTTAAAAGATTTCATGTATCAATATTAAAAACGAATTTGCTACATCTCCCTAAATCCACTGTATTAACTATATTAAACTGGAAAAGGGGACAACCTTCTTAAAAAAGTTAACAAGAATATAATGATTATTTTTTAACTTATAAATGTGGACAACAAAAATGACTTGAATCAGTTTTTTTGCGAGCTAGATCAAAAGATTTATAAACCTTACATCAGTCTATTGCCTTAAAAATATAATATCTAAACATTTAATTACACCTTTAAGATTCCTGCATAATATTAGTGGAAATAAACTACATACATCCAATTTTGAATTGTTTGAATTTTGTACTTTTCCATGAGTTTTGTCGCCAACGACCCGGGTTTCGCCTTTCGGCATCTTCGGGCATTCCAAGTGCACGAATGTACTTGAACTGACGCGTAGTAAACAGTTTGTATCGTCTATAAACAAAAATATAAGTAGATCACTAAGTGAAAAGGTTATTAAAATGTAAATTAGCGAAAATTGAATGTATACAATTTTCAATGGATTAAGTGGGTTTGTTATAATTATGGGGATTTTTTGAAAATATTAATGACCAGATAATAACATAGGAATGTTTAAAATAAATCTAGGGTTTTATCCGACCTATTATTAATGAGTTGATTTGTTTTTAAGCCTTTGAATTAATATTTAATGATAGCAAGTGCTTGAATTAATAATAAAATGACAATTATTTAAAAGGGGTACAACAATGGAGAATTCGGTAGATAATATTGCTCGTTTAAAATTGGCAAACTGTTGAGCTGAGCTCGATTAATCTCTAAGATTTCTTGGACATACATCCACTCTTCTCGATTAAATTGATTTTTCAATACTGCCCGAGCTGAAATTCGAATACATGACCGTAGCCGAAGACAACATCCTTGACCATTTGACCACGAAACATTTTTTATGTATTACAGAAGAATCCCCTTACAGTCTTCATATAATTGATTTTCAGGGTGCTTCCTTTCATACCAAATCTGAATTTCAAACAGATATCGGACAGCCCGCCTTCAAAGAGGATGTCGCTCTTAAATTCTGGGAGGTAAACTTTAGAGTTTCAGAAAATGACATGGAATCTTCTTCCGTTGCACCCGAACTCAACAATCAGGTAACATGATAAAAATCATTAAAAAAACATTTGAAGGATATTGCACTAAGAATATGTTTTTGTTTATCTTCCACCGGACAATACCTTAATCAATTCCGGTAATAGCAAGTAAAATTTCATCATCTGGATGAGTTGAACGATTCATTTAAAGATCAAATCAAAGAGTTGATCAATATTAACATCCAGTGTTCTTCCAAGATTTTGCGAGCTCAAACAATTGTCATACAAGTTTGATTATTCGTCGGAAGCCTTTGTAGCTTAGATGGGATGTATGACTTCATCCACTTGATTCTCTAGACAAGAGGTGGGGAACCCGCGGCCTTTTGACCAATTTGGTGTGGTCTTTTGACCAATTCTGGAAAAACGAGGTTTGGAGATATTTAGGGAAAAAGTAGGGTAAGGGATTGAAAATTAATCAATCTCGTCAATGTTTACTGCGGCCTTATGTCGAATCAAAAAAAATGAATGCGGCCTTTAGAGAAGAAAAGGTTCCCTACCTATGCTCTAGACTAGGGAATCCAATCCTGTAATCCCGTTCAATTTTCTGATCCCGAAATCACGGGATTGAGATGGCCGGGATTCCGGGATTGAGAAATTTTGAGGAAATTCCTAAAATTTACACGAAATTGGCAAATTCAAGATTTCAAATTCCTCGGCGAGCTAAAAAAAAAAAACGAGTTTCCGTGAGATTCCGGGAAAAAGTATAGCGAATTGAGGATTTCAAATTCCTCGGTGAGAATATCTCAATCCCGGGATTCAAAATAAATCAATCCCGAAATCTCGGGATTGGAAAATGGCTCCGGGATTGGATACCCTACTCTAGACCGACAATATTCGAATTTTTAGTTACTCTTTTTAAACCATGTCCGCTCCCAATGTGGAGCATATGGACTCCTAATGGAGTTTATCTCAACAGAAGTGTTTCTACGAGAACTGCTTGTTACTCAGTTGCTCAACCTCTCTTTTTCCAAATAAAATAGTTTTATAAATTGATTTTTCAATCGATTTATGAATTTCTGTTCAAAGGCATGGATGTATGTGATGTCTTGAATTCCCCCCTCTCACCTATCCTATCCTATGAACAGGGCATATCAAGAGCGATTAGTTTACCACTAATCCTGTCTTAGCCCTATCCTTCTATCCCTACTCTCTTTGGAAAAAGAGAGGTTGAGCAACTAGTTACTCTAGTCTATATATTAATAGCCGATAATGTCCGTCTGAGTGTAAGGACGTCCTCGACCTTCCAGTCTCCACTTTTTTAAATAAAATAAAATCTATAATAATCACTTTTTACTTTTCACTTTTCACAAATGTGTGCGTACTGATGTCATCGGGTCTTTTTCTTCTTTTACGAAATTTATTTGTTAGCGTATTTGAAAATTATTTGAATAAAATATATATACTACGAAAAATGATTGTTAGCAAACTTGAACATTATTCCAAAAATTCAATAATTTGCAATTTAAAAACTGCAGGGCTGTCGATATATGCGCCGAGGTCGATTTATGGTACTATGAAAAATGATTGTTAGCAAACTTGAACATTATTCCAAAGATTTAATAATTTACGAAATTTCTGCTACTACGAAAAATGGTTGTTAGCAAACTTCAACATTATTCCAAAAATTAAATAATTTACGAAATTTCTGCTACTACGAAAAATGGTTGTTAGCAAACTTGAACATTATTCCAAATATTAAATAATTTACAATTAAAAAACTGCAGGGCTGTCGATATATGCGCAAAATTAAATAATTTACGAAATTTCTGCTCCTACGAAAAATGGTTGTTAGCAAACTTGGACATTATTCCAAATATTAAATAATTTACGAAATTTCTGCTCCAACGAAAAATGGTTGTTAGCAAACTTGAACATTATTCCAAAAATTCAATAATTTACGAAATTTCTGCTACTACGAAAAATGGTTGTTAGCAAACTTCAACATTATTCCAAAAATTCAATAATTTACGAAATTTCTGCTACTACGAAAAATGGTTGTTAGCAAACTTGGACATTATTCCAAAAATTCAATAATTTACGAAATTTCTGCTACTACGAAAAATGGTTGTTAAACTTTATTCCAAAAATTGAATATTTTACGAAATTTATGCTACTACGAAAAATGGTTGTTAGCAAACTTAAACATTATTCCAAATATTGAATAATTTACGAAATTTATGCTACTACGAAAAATGGTTGTTAGCAAACTTAAACATTATTCTAAAAATTAAATATTTTACGAAATTTCTGCTACTACGAAAAATGGTTGTAAGCAAACTTAAACTTTATTCCAAAAATTCAATAATTTACGAAATTTCGGCTACTACGAAAAATGGTTGTTAGCAAACTTAAACTTTATACCAAAAATTGAATATTTTACGAAATTTATGCTAATACGAAAAATGGTTGTTAGCAAACTTAAAAATTATTCCAAAAATTAAATATTTTACGAAATTTCTGCTCCTACGAAAAATGGTTGTTAGCAAACTTGAACATTATTCCAAAAATTCAATAATTTACGAAATTCCTGCTACTACGAAAAATGGTTGTTAGCAAACTTGAACATTATTCCAAAAATTCAATAATTTACGAAATTTCTGCTCCTACGAAAAATGGTTGTTAGCAAACTTGAACATTATTCCAAAAATTCAATAATTTACGAAATTTCTGCTACTACGAAAAATGGTTGTTAGCAAACTTAAACTTTATTCCAAAAATTGAATATTTTACGAAATTTAAGCTACTACGAAAAATGGTTGTTAGCAAACTTGAACATTATTCCAAATATTAAATAATTTACGAAATTTCTGCTCCTACGAAAAATGGTTGTTAGCAAACTTGAACATTATTCCAAAAATTCAATAATTTACGAAATTTCTGCTACTACGAAAAATGGTTGTTAGCAAACTTAAACTTTATTCCAAAAATTCAATAATTTACGAAATTTCGGCTACTACGAAAAATGGTTGTTAGCAAACTTAAACTTTATTCCAAAAATTGAATATTTTACGAAATTTATGCTACTACGAAAAATGGTTGTTAGCAAACTTAAAAATTATTCCAAAAATTAAATATTTTACGAAATTTATGCTACTACGAAAAATGGTTGTTAGCAAACTTTAAAAATTATTCCAAAAATTAAATATTTTACGAAATTTCTGCTCCTACGAAAAATGGTTGTTAGCAAACTTGAACTTTATTCCAAAAATTCAATTATTTACGAAATTTCGGCTACTACGAAAAATGGTTGTTAGCAAACTTAAACTTTATACCAAAAATTGAATATTTTACGAAATTTATGCTACTACGAAAAATGGTTGTTAGCAAACTTAAAAATTATTCCAAAAATTAAATATTTTACGAAATTTCTGCTCCTACGAAAAATGGTTGTTAGCAAACTTGAACATTATTCCAAAAATTCAATAATTTACGAAATTTCTGCTACTACGAAAAATGGTTGTTAGCAAACTTAAACTTTATTCCAAAAATTCAATAATTTACGAAATTTCGGCTACTACGAAAAATGGTTGTTAGCAAACTTAAACTTTATTCCAAAAATTGAATATTTTACGAAATTTATGCTACTACGAAAAATGGTTGTTAGCAAACTTGAACATTATTCCAAATATTAAATAATTTACGAAATTTCTGCTCCTACGAAAAATGGTTGTTAGCAAACTTCAAAATTATTCCAAAAATTAAATATTTTACGTAATTTATGCTACTACGAAAAATGGTTGTTAGCAAACTTAAACTTTATTCCAAAAATTGAATATTTTACGAAATTTATGCTACTACGAAAAATGGTTGTTAGCAAACTTAAAAATTATTCCAAAAATTAAATATTTTACGAAATTTCTGCTACTACGAAAAATGGTTGTTAGCAAACTTTTTTTTTATTCCAAAAATTCAATAATTCACGAAATTTCTGCTCCTACGAAAAATGGTTAGCAAACTTGAACATTATTCTAAAAATTAAGTAATTTCCGAAGTTTCTGCTACTACGAAAAATTGTTGTTAGCAAACTTAAACATTATTCCAAATATTAAATAATTTACGAAATTTCTGCTCCTACGAAAAATGGTTGTTAGCAAACTTGAACATTATTCCAAAAATTCAATAATTTACGAAATTTCTGCTACTACGAAAAATGGTTGTTAGCAAACTTAAACTTTATTCCAAAAAATCAATAATTTACGAAATTTCTGCTACTACGAAAAATAGTTGTCAGCAAACTTGAACATTATTCTAAAAATTAAGTAATTTCCGAAGTTTCTGCTACTACGAAAAATTGTTGTTAGCAAACTTAAACATTATTCCAAATATTAAATAATTTACGAAATTTCTGCTAACTATAAAAATAAAATAAATTAAAATAAAATAAAATAAAATAAAATAAAATAAAATAAAATAAAATAAAATAAAATAAAATAAAATAAAATAAAATAAAATAAAATAAAATAAAATAAAATAAAATAAAATAAAATAACATAAAATAAAATAAAATTAAATTAAATTAAATTAAATACCATAAAATAAAATAACATAAAATTAAATTAAATTAAATACCATAAAATAAAATAACATAAAATTAAATTAAATTAAATACTATGCAACAAAAATCTCACGTTGCTGGGCAACGGGCTTACAGCTAGTCTCTATTAAATCTCAAAACAGCGAAACCTTAACTTACGAGGACGTCAAAAATGACATGTATCAGTTTTTTGCCAGCAAAGACCAGAAGTGTTACCAGGGTTAAACCATGCTACTGTCATAAAGATAGCCAATGTGATAGACAAAATATAAAACATATTATTCAATCAAACATGACGATGTCAATCAATACACTATACAATTAAGTAATGTCAACTTAAGAATACAAAAAAATATAATTTTACAATTTTTTTTCAGATTCTATCTGCCGATAAATCAGCTTCTCCACTGCGTCCACTATATGAGTGTTTAAATAAAACATCCCCAGTATCGTTCGGCAAAATCGACATCGACGAAATGAATGTCAAAAACGAAGTCTTAGGACATCGGCCGATCGTTGTGGTAGTAAATTTAGAAAAGAAGGTTTTTCACGAGAGAAACTTCGTTTGCAGTATTTGTACGCGACTATTTCCATCGTTGAGTTCACTTTTATTGCACAAAAATGTTCATCACAAGTCTGTATCAATGATGGGAGCCGCAACTCAACGTGATGAATTCGATTTTGAGTGTGCTAATCGCGTTGTCATAAAGACACGAAAATTTAAATACTCAGACGGAAAGCTATTTGAAAATAAAAATTGGGACTCTAAGAATGTTTACAACCAAAAACTGTCGCAAACCGACAAAGAAAAAATGGATGATCTCAAATCTGCATTGACGTCGAACTTAATTCCACATTATAGGTCGCACACGGACGAGAGACTATTTAAATATGGTCTGTTCGGTCTTCAATCGACACATAAAAAAAGAACTAAATCTCATAAAAGATTTGAATGTAATATATGTGATTTTAAATGTGCACATAGGGGTTATGTAAAAGCCCATAGGCTACTGCATACTGGCGAGAAACCATTTAAATGTGATTTATGTGATTACAAATGTACACTAAAGATTTATTTAAAAAACCACATGCTGACGCATACCAATGAGAAACCATTTGAATGTGATCAATGCGATTATAAAACTGGTCTTAAGTCATCTTTAACGTCACATAAATTAACGCACAATTGCGAGAAACGAATTGAATGTGATCAATGCGGCTCCAAATTTTCAAGGCGTCAATATTTGAAAAAACATCAACTTAAAAAACATTCTATGTGATTTTAAATCTGCACTTAAGACATAAATTGTCCCACACTGCTGATCAGCGATTTGAACGTGAGCAATTTGATTATATGTCTAGAATTCAGTCAGTCTTAAATCACGTTTACTCTCGCACACAATTATACTCCGTATTGCCTTGAAAATAAATTCTATAATAGCGAAATTTTTAATACAAAATGTCGCTCAAAGTCTGGATCTCTCCGGCTAAAATGTGTTGTTTTTGCATTAAAATCAACAGTTTATGAGAATAATACGGTCAACTAAATAATGTATGAAATATTTTTAATATTTGACTTTCCATTGAATGTTTTTTTTTAAACCATATCCGCTCCCAATGTGGAGCATATGGACTCCTAATAAAGTTTATCTCAACAGAAGTGTTTCTACGAAAACTGCTTGTTACTCAGTTGCTCAACCTCTCTTTTTCCAAAGAGAGTAGGGATAGAAGGATAGGGCTAAGACAGGATAAGTGGTAAGCTAATCGCTCTCGATACGCCCCGTTCAAGGATAGGATGGGTGAGAGGGGGGAATTCAAGACATCACATACATCCATTCCTTTGAACAAATATTCATAAATCGATTGAAAAATCAATTTATAAAACTGTCCGTACCGGGATTTGAACCCGGGCCCTCCGTAGCCGAAGCCAACAACGTTGACCATTCGACCACACAGGCGGTAAAGGCATGAGACTCTTTTATGTTTAATGATAGTTTAATCAAATTTTCGTTTATTTTTAATGTTATAAATTTATCCAAAAATAAAGAAAAAATCTCAAGAATTTTTTTATTAATACCAAAACCCAAGCATGAAGTTCTGTAAATTTTTGTAATTTCTTGAATTCTCGGGATTGTCGATGTCAAAATAGGACCTAACAAAAAAAGTCCCACACTGGTAATTTTGGGAAATCTCCAAGCTTCTGGGCCTTAGAAATTGTTTCCGGCCAAAAATTCCCTAGTCAATGTTTACTGCGGCTATGAAGTCGAATCAGAAAAATGAATGCGGTCTTTGGAAAAGAAAAGGTTCAACACCCTTGCCCTGACCGAAAGACATTTGAAATTTGCACTGAGTGACCTATCACATTGCTTAATTCTCTATGGTCAGTTTTTTTTTATTATTTGTTAAGAGGTTAGATTTTTAAAAGGTACAATCTTTTGTCGAAAACTAGAATTTTCCAAGTTGAAAGTGAATCCATAGCAGAATGGGGTAATCGACGTCAGTTTGCACAAAGTTGTAATTACTGATACAGTTTTTACAAACCAAATTGGACGTTTAACAATTCAAATTGGACATTTTACAAAAAAACATTTGGATAATTTATTAATTAGCTGAGGGGCTACCAACCCCGTGCCCGCGGTACATATTCTGTACATAGGTACAATAATATTTCATTAAAATGAACGTAAATAACACTTTTAGGGTGTTCACTGTCAATACTTGGTGGAAAGGCATTATATTAATAAAAACAATAATCCTTTTATGAATCTGGGATGACTTTTTAATTATATGTTAGATGTGTTGAACATTTTAATTTTGTGTTATTTTAGAATCACTTTAATGTAATTGGCAATTTCTTTTTAATGCCAACTGTTGAGTATAACTTTTCAATTTTGTATAAATAGCATTGTTAAATTGTATTTCTTATCAGTTGACAATGCTCTCAATGAGCGAAACCGGTCCTGACATATTAAATAAAGTGGAATGAAGTACAAAGGATTATTGTTTTTATGAACGTAAATAAACCTAATTCAGGGGCTACTAACCTTTTTGGACCCTAGAGTGCGTTCTAAAGTTAGGGTGGCGGGCGCCACATTTTTTCAAGGTTATTTATAACCCAGGAATTTAACGATTTGCTCAACTTTTTTTTTGCTCTTCCATGAATTTTTAAATTTAACGATTTGCAAAAAAATAGTAGGCGGGCGCAGGCACGGGATTGGTAACCTCTGACCTAATTAGTAAATTATCTAATCGCTTAAAAATTCTTTTTTTTGGTAAATGTCCAATTTGAATTGTAAAACATCCAATTTGGTTTGTAAAAAGTACAGTCAGATTTTGCAAATCCAACATCATTGCTTAATATAATAGATTTATAATATAACTTACAACTTTTCAAAAACTAAACCAAGGAAAACAAAATTTTGAATGTTTTTTTTTTTTTTTTCATCTTTAACTAAACCACAGCAGGCGTTTGTTGAATGATTGACAATGCTGAGGTCCATGTAAGTCCAGGTTTGATCATGTAAGGCTGGTGAATTTATACCAGGACTTATGGCTTATGAATTAATGAACAAACAAGATTGAATTGGGCCTTCAATAGGTGAAGTGAGCCAATTAACTTTTTTCTTGGTCTTTTAAGTACAATCACGTATTTTATTGGGATTTTGGTGGACTGCATATTTTTATTTTACAATATTGCATGTGCATTAACTGAAATAAATACAAACACATCTATAAATATGTTTAATTATCAATATTATACATTTGTTGGGTCCTGTGGCGTAGCGTTTAGGGTAGTTTGCTTCCGTGCTGGATCTCACGGGTTTAAATCCCAGTGCGAACAGCATTTTTCGATAGATTTTTGTCCAAAGACATGTCTAAAAAATCCCTATTACCTTTTCAGATCCTTCAGTAACCTCAGAGATCGATTGATTAACATCTAGTCCTTTTCGAGTTTGTTTTATTTTTAAGTTTTTGAAAACAGCTCTTAATGCCAGTGCGAAAATAGTTTTCAATTGAAAGATCATTCGATGAGAAATTATTGTAAGTCACTCGAGATCAACTCATGGTAAATTGACATCACAAACACCTATGTCTTAGGTCTCAAATTTAAAGTTGAAAAATCTAAATTTGACATTGACCATTTCGGGAATCGAACCCAGACCCGCCTGGTCAGTAGAGCAAGCTCTAACCAACTACAGTTTTATTATTCGACCCCTTCTACTCTTTTTGAAAAAGAGAGGTGTGGCTCAAAATAAACTTCTGTCTAGATATCAACGTTGAGAGGCCATATGCTCCACATTGTGGGCGGACATATACTTCATTGTGAGTATTATCAAATATGTAGACCAGGGGTGGGAAACCTTTTCTTATCTAAAGACCGCATTCATTTTTCTGATTCGATATGAAGGCCGCAGTAAATATTGGCAAGGAAATTTTCGGCAGGAATGCCATTTTTTTAAGGCCCTGAAATTTGCAGATTTCCCAAAATCTAGTGTGGGACCTTTCGTTTTAGGTCATTCAAGGATTTTGACGTCGAAAATTACAAAAATTTACAGAATTAGACAATTGGCCAGCAGGCCGCACCAGTTCCCCACGCCTGGTTTAGACTAGCGCACCTCGGAATTGACAATTAATAATTTTTCATCGGTTAGTTTCGCCCATTTTCACTGTCGTATCTTTTTCATCTTCTGCAATTTTATTTTTGTTGGCTTTCTTGGCGTGAACTTTCATATGCCTTCGCAGGTTGATTGTCCTCCGAAATCTCATGGTACACAAATGACAAGGAAAAGGTGCTTCGTTGTTATGTATCATTGAGTGCACTTTCAAGTGGTCCAACTGTATGAACGCAGCTGTACAAGTGAGACACTTATACGCCCTTTCATTGCCGTGGCTCATCTTGTGTCTCTTTAGATTACTCGGGTTTTTAAACCCCACACCACAAATCTCACATTTGTATGGATAAACATTTGAATGTGTCAACTTATGGGACTTTAAATGGCAAGCCTGTCTGAAATCTGAATTACACACATCACATTTAAACGGTTTCAAATTACTGTGCGTGAATTTGTGCCTCTTCAGAGAATTGCGAGCCTTGCATTTAAAAGGACACAAGTCGCACGCGAATAAATTTTCATCGGGCAATACTAAGTCTTCTTTTTTATCTATAAGGCTAACAAACTGATGATTGGATTTCAGTTTATGGTCAGTTAACAGCTTTAAAGACCTAAATATCAAAAAACAAACAGGGCATACGAAATTCCGCCCGAAAAAGTCAATTCTATACAATTTGATGCGGACAATTTTGTGCAAGTCAAACACACAAGAGATATTTTCTCCGTTGTAAAATTGAGGGAATCCTTTTTTCACGTCGGCCACACTGTTGAATTCGATTTTAATTTCACTAGATGAATTATTATTGTAAATAATTGGGACGATTTCTTCTTTGATCTTGGTATTCTGAAAGAAGACGAAATACATTATACATGATCATACAATTTTGATCAAAATTAATGATCATATCAATTTTAATATAGAATATACAGAGTTTATACCAGGGGTGGGGAACATTTTCATTTCTAAAGGCAGCATTCATTTTTCTGATTCGACATAAGGCCGCAGTAAACATTGACTAGGGAATCTTTGGCCGGAAACAGGAATTTACGGTCAGAATATGTCAGGAATTTACGAATTTACATACATTTACAGAATTACAGATTTGGCCAGAGAGCCGCACCAGAGTAGCCAAAAGGCCACAGGTTCCCCACGCTTGGCTTATACTATTGATCTGTATTAATTTTATTTCAAGACCAATTTTATGTGTTCAACCAAACTTATCAAATTATTTTAATCCATCTTCGCTCCCAATGTCGAGCATATGGCCTTTTAAGCAAGGTATCACAACAGTTTTTTGTTACGAGAACTGTTTGTTATTCAAGTACTATTTTTTTTTAAGATGGATGAAAAAATCTGTTCATACGGGGACTTACACCCGTCATTGACCACAAAAAAATGACACATTAAATAGATTAAAAGTCACTTTTTTCAGTATGATATTTTTTTCTTAAATGCACTCAATAAGAGCGATTAGTTGACTACCAGTTCTGTTCATGCTATATTCCTATAAAGCTTTATTTCGATTATCACAATGTATCAAACTTGATACACGTTCTACCAAAAGGGTGTAAGCTGCAGATACCGAATTAGTATTTAAATTTAGCTTTTAAGTTTGAAAAAATATTGGCTTGTGAAAATTGAAACCAAGAAGAAAGACTGAAAAAAAAGATTTTTCCTTGACAATTTCTTTAATTAATATTAGATTATGTCAATTAAACACCAGTTTAGAAGTCTCTTTGCACTTTAAGGTTGTGTATATTTCATAATTTGCATATGGCCCAAAATCATTAAATCACGTTTTCTGTGCCTCCTGAAAAGTTTGCTATGTGTGGGTTAAGTCCTTTTTCTTTTCCACAGTCGATATATAGAAGAACGAAGTCATAAAATTGTGTTTTACCTGTGTATTGAAATCATCAATTACATTATTTTCATTTGAATGTTCTCCTAATTTAAAACATTCATTTTTTTTAATATCAAGTTGATTGTCATATAGCATCTCATTGTAATGGTTTGGTTTTGGAATTATTTCAACTTTAATTTCCGCCTCACTTTTGATTTTGATCTAAAAAAAAGAAATGTAGTTATTAGCCATAAACAGCGGGTTACAGTCGAGTGGTTAAGTCGCTGTCTTTGATTTCGGTTCTCACAGATTTATCGACTTATGTTCGAAGGCAAGCGTGTTTGAGGTAGTATCTAAAAACTCCCACCCAACCTTCCAATACTGAAACAACAAGCCGTTGCAACAGTGATTAGTTAATCACTAGTCATGTCCTGGCTACTACCCTTCTATACTTTGCCATTTTTTTAAATTGATGGAGTCGGTTGTTGTATTCAGGGGTACAAATCCCAGGTATTTTTTTTAATAATTAATTAAAACAAAAATATATTTTATTTCTATTTTTTCAAACCATATTAGCTCCCAATAAGGAGCATCTGATCTTTTTCATTAAATTTATCTCAACAAGTGTTCTCTTGAGAGAACTGCTTGTTAGCCAATTAGTCAAACATTATTACATAGATTAGTCAATTTTTCTCTTTACTTTATCAATATCCGCTCTAAAAGTGGAGCATATTGCTTTTTTATAGAGGTATCTCAACAGAATTTTTTCTCTACGAGAACTGTTTGTTACTCATTCGCTCAACCCGAACATTTTTTTTTAAACAGAGTAGTAGATATAGAATGATAGAGCTAAGACAGGACTAGTGACAAATTCATCGCTCCCGTTATGTCTTTTTTCGAATAAGTGGTGGGGATGAATTCAAACAACATCGACAACTATACATTCGAACAGAAATATATAAAACGATTAAAAAAAATACCCATACTGGGTATTGAAACCGTGAATTACGCATGCAAAACTTACGGCATTGTACCACTAGACTGTTTACTTATAATAATAAACAATATTTAGCTTATAGCAATCCAAAATCGCTTGGCACGTTATCATTAACAGATGGAATTGGCGTGACCCGGTTTCATATTAAAAGTCAATCAAATCAAACCAAACACGGACAGAATTTTAGTAAATATGCGTTATAACATGCCGCAAATACATAATTTACGCGAAACAAGAATGTAATATGAGTTTGAAAATCTATGTAAAATATGGCGACTAGGGTATCCAATCCCGGCGCCTTTTTCCAATTTCGGGATTGTTCCCCTTTTTTTCGGGACCCCAGGATTGAGGTTTCGGGATCCCGGGATTGTTATTTTCTTACCGAGAAATTTGAAATCCTCAATTCGTTATACTTTTTCCCAGATTCTCACAAAACCTCGTTTTTTTTTTTAGCTCACCGAGGAATTTGAAATCTCCGATTTGGTATACTTTTCCCCAGAATCTCGCAAAACCTCTTTTTTTTTTTTTAGCTCACCGATTTACCAATTTCGTCTAAATTATCGGGTTTTCCTCAAAATTTCTCAATCCCGAAATCCCGGGATCGCGACCATCTCAATCCTGGAATTTCGGGATCAGAAAATTGAACGGGATCCCGGGATTGGACGCCCTAATGGCGACGAATTCGGTTTTTTATTAATTTTATAATTAAATAACACAATAATGTATATTAACAATTCAATTTTCTATCGAATTGTATGGTTTTTCGTGTTTTTTTTTTGTATATCTTAAAGGAAGAAATGGATTGGCAAGTTGTGAAACAAATCCACTGTTTTTTGATTACAACAAAATGAATTAATCTAAAAACAAATGCACCGATGCTAATGATGTGATAATAGCTATAAAAATATACACAATAACACAATTAACGTATATTAATTAATATATTACACATACACGGTCAAGAGTGCTCTCATCTTTTATTTTTGTACAACTGTCAACTGAACAGTCAACAATATGTCCATACGATTTGTTTACGTTATCCTCGTTAAGCGATGTACTTAGAGGTGGAATTTCTATCTCATAATAATTGTCTTCTGGTTCTTTTTTAATATCCATTCTGTTTTAATTATCTACATGTTACAAAAGATTATATTTTTGTCTGTATGGTATATTTTCGACCAGAGACAATCGAGTGTTAAAAATAGTGTTGCTAGAGTAATAGTTCAAAGATAATAATATTATTATTTAAAAAATAGGTAGGTAGAAATTCAACAATTATGCTATTCATTAATTTGATTAAAAAACATTTATTTTCACTGAGGGATGCTGGCATGTCATGGGAGGAAGCAAAGCTATTGGCGGGAGACAGGGAAACATTGAGGTGTCCACATAGGAAGCGAACATGGCCAAAGAAGAAGAAGAATTCATTCAAACATGTTTCCTTAATATAATTTTCTTGACCGCTTTATAGAGAATCTTCCCTCTCTTTTAAATCCTTCTATAGTGTTTTTTATTGCGCCCGTCAGTCCCTCGTATAGCGTTCACTCCTAGTATAGAGTCGTTTTCAACAAAATACAAAATTGCAATAGCCAATTATATTATAGTATTATACATAAATATTCACTTATTATGGTCCACATCGTTATCTTACTTTGAAAAGGTTCTAACTGACATTCTGGCATAAAATGTTGCATTTGTCACAATCTAATAAAGAAGTTAGCCGGATAGAAGAGTTCTATCTACACACTTTCTTTCATACGGTAATTTTACAAGCTTCTAAGAAACAATAGGACTTTTTACAATCGATTTATAAACAGCATTCGTCTTACAGTCTTACAATTCAGTATATTGTTATAAAAATTAAATCTTTTGAACGAAGTTGCGACAACGTTCAGCTTAGACAATCGATCGGTAGGTGGCAATTGTCAAACGCATACAACAGACCGAGTGTAGAAAGTTCAACTGGACGTTACACCTTTTCAAACTCAATTATTGTTGTCAGTTCAGAGCAAAATGGTTCTAATTACAGTTTTAAGCACTGATTATCTCCAGATATATAGGGTTTAAATTAAATAAATTTTGCTTAAAATTAGTAAAAAAATTATGTACATACTTGCTCATCATTGAAAGTGCATTTTTTCTTTTCAATTTCAAAATATTATGAGTCAAATATTCAAACGCTCGTATCTCAAAACATGGTATTATGAATATCGACTGTGGAAAGGAAAAAGGACGTAACCCTCAATTTTCCAAAACTGGGTTTTTTCAGCTTGACACACATTCTATCAAAAGGATGGAAGCTGAAAATACCGAATTAGTATCTAAATTAAGCTTTTAAGTTTGACAAGGATGACCTTGTAAAAATTAAAACTATGAAAAAAGACTGAAATAAAGGTTTTTCCGAGACAATTTCTTTAATTAATATTAGGTTATGTCAATTAAACACCAGTTTAGAATTCTCCGTGCACTTCAAGAATTTGTTTAATTCGTAATTTGCATATGTCACAAAATCCTCAAAACAAGTTTTTAGCGCCTCCTGTAAAATTTGATATGTGTGGGTTACGTCCTTTTTCCTTTCCACAGTCGATATGTAAAAAAGAAAAAATATATAATATATTGATTTCATGCCGAAAAATACCCACCGTACCACTGCATCGTGAGGATTGGCTTGAGGAAATGAAGTCAGTATAGGTGGGATATTAAATAAATTAATATTTATAATTTCGTTTTTATTATATACACACAAATAAAAAGCACAACACTTCAGATCTGCGGCACAGTGGTCAGAATGGTAGACTTACACGACGGATATCACGCGCTCGATTCCCAAATCTATTACAAATGTCCCTCACATCTTAAAATGACAGGAAGAACGAGAGGGGTTAATCAATCACTGGTACTTTAATTCTAACGCTACAGTGAAGATAAGCCTCGGCCTTCTCAATTGATCTTCTCCATTCAGTCGCTGACCTCCAGCCCTCCTGTGACACCCCATCCATCCAGGAAATTTGCAGTGGTCTTCCCACAGGAGTATCAAATGTGAGATGTTTTGTAGATTTACTGTCGGCCCAGCGTATTCGGTGAGCTTTATAAATTCATCAAATAAGCAGATTGACTTTTTGAATAATATTTCCTGGGGTACTAAGCCTGTACCCATCGCCGACCGCTATGACTTCCCACTCTTCTTGGAGAGTGTATGCAACAACAATATTTACCACTTTTGTGGTGTTAACAATCAATTCTCGGTGGAGACGTTTATGAAACAATGAAAATAATGTGAACACTAGATCAGTCCTCAAGGTTTCATCTCCAGCGGATAACTTTTATGAGGGGCAATTTTAAAGTACCAAACTTCTTCCAACCTATCCATCACTATCCCGGTATCGCGGATAAAGTCCTCGCCAAGCCTCGTCTCGTTGTCGACGCCCTTCACATACAAGAACGGAGTCTCCATTCGCTTGCCTTGAATTTTGACACTGACAACGGTAGACAGGACACTCTGGACGTCGCTCTCTCCGCCGCAGACAGACGCCGTCGCCGGCAACTCGTTGAATTTACAATCAGTTTTCACCAAAACCTCAAACATCTTCTCGCTCAAGAAATTGCCCTTGGCCAGCGGATCAAGCATCGCCGTAATATTCATCGAATCATTCATAACGATCTGTATATAAAGATTCAACTGACTCCGATCGATCGGCGAATCTTTCGTTTTGTTCATTCCCGCGGTTACCCTCAGAGATTTCTTCGTAGGGTTCGACAAAAGTGTACCGCCCTTTTTTATTCCCTTTTTTGGCACTACGCTTTTCTGAATCGGCTTTTTAGTGATTCCGGGAAGCGGCAAACTCGCAGGCAGGGGGGCAACTAATCTCGGCTTAGTTTCAGAACCGGAATTCACCGCCGGCTGAACGTTCAGCGAAGATTCCATCGTCGTCTTACTTACAAAATCTTCGAATGTCGAGTAACTCGTTTCGATTCTAGTTTTGGTATTTGTATCGGCCATTTGTATATCTTTCGTCGCAACGGAATCGTTTCTTTTATTCAAATTCTTGGTACGTTTGGAATGGGCGCGAGCCAATCTATCGAGTTTTATCTGAACTTTTTTAAAAGGAATACAACGCAGACACGATTCAGTTAAAAACGTTTTGCCGTCATGTCTATCTATGGTCTTCTTATCGCAATCTTTACACTTTGTCTTGACGGCGGCCACCTTATTCTTTGTTGCGCCTTTCTCTTTCTTTTTACTGTTACTTTTCTCAACGAGAACCTGCGAGTCTGCGCTCATTCGAATGCACAGTTTGCAATTTCTCGACGTCTGCGTTGATTCATCGCGTAGCACGCAACAAGCCAAACATCGCACATCAGTATCGATTTTTCCACCTTTCAACAGCTTTACGCTGAGAGAGTATTCCTCTCGAAGAGCGACCAAGCTGTCGCCGAGTTTCTTACAATATTGACAAGGCATTTTTGTTTTATTCGTTCGGCGAAAGTTTCTCTTACGGCAAGTAATGCATTCTTTCATAGGCGAGCTATCCAACTGGGCCTGGAGTTCTAACTGTTTTTGTCTCATAACCTTGCACTGACAGCATTTATCAATGTTTACAAAATTTCTAGAGGCGTGGTTTGTTTCTTTATTGTTACTTTTAATCACTGTACCTGTGAGTTTTAAATTATCGTCAAACGAACGTATACTATACAACAAATCCTGCTTAGTCACTAATCGACTGCGCGGTACGGCCTCGCGTACGTCGTCATCCAAAAGCGCGTATATCATGTCGATCTTCATAAACATCTTGACCGCGTACGGCAATTCGGAAAACAACATTAAAACGCGGTCGACAAACGAACTGTGACTTTCATCATTCTCGCGCACGCATTTTACAATACACCTGTAAACGTTGTCGGCCGATCGCTTGGTCTCGTAGACGGATCGCAGCGCCATAACAGCTTGAGGCCATGACATCACTGTAGGCTTGTAGCCTTCCCACCAAACGGCGGCGTCGTCCTGCAACAGTATGTGGAAATCGCGCAGGGCTTCAGGGTGTCTGATAAGGTTGGCAACTCTATGCTTCTCAACGCATTCAATGAAGCCGTCGACAGAGCTGACAGGCGAGCCGTCGAATCTTGCCGGACATTCCAAAAACACATTTACAGAATCGCTTCCGTCTGCTACATCGCCGTTCACGTTGCTCTCCACAACGTTACTCTCCACGACATCACTCTCCACGGCGTTGCTTTCAAAGACCTCAGTATGCACGACATCGCACTCCACGGTGCTTATCCAAATTTCTGAATCAACTTCTACCGTTGCAGAGTTCCCTTTGTCAGAGATATTCAGACTCTCGTCAGTCTCTTCCTTTTTATCACCGATCACGCTTTCAATGATGACTTCTTCGAAATCATCCATCTGCTCCGACTCGGCATCTTGAAGATGAGCCTTGTCCGAGGTCAGAGCGTAGTCGTGTTCGTTGATGAACATGCCGGCGTCAATCTGAAAATTGAAGTATTATAAGTATGAACATCGAATACTGCTACTGAATTTGAATGTATTTTTTTTGTAATCCATGTCCGACACCAATGCGTAGCATATCGACCCACAATCGGCGAAAGACCTTAAGCGACACGACAAGGTAAATTACGTTACAAACTAATAAATGATTCAAATTCGTCGGATTCTACGGGGCAAACAGCAATTTCTGTTCGAAGGCAAGGGTGTTTGTGATGTCTTAAAAATTCCTTCCCACCATTTCGATCCTTTAATAATTGGGTGTAGGGAGAGTGATTAGCTAACTACTAGTTCTGTCTTAGCTTCATCATTCTATCCTTACTAATCTCTTTGAATAAGAGAGGTTGAGCGACTGACTAACAAACAGTCCTCGTAAACAAAATCTTTTAAGATCAATCCATTAGGTCATATGCTCCACATTGGGAGCGGACAAGCGTGTTTTGCACTACGAGAACTGTTTGATACTTAGTCGCACTCAACCTCTCTCTTTCAAAGAGAATAGTAGGAATAGAAGGACAAGGCTAGGACAGGACTAGTGGTTAACCAATCGCCTTCGCATTTAATTATCGGAAACGGTGAGAGGGACATCACAAACACGCAATGCCTTCGACCCAACAGAAATCGATGAATCAAATGAAAAAATACCGTTCGTACTGGGGCCCGAACCCGTGAGGTCCGGCACTGAAGCCCACAACGCTAACCGCTGCGCCATATGACTCGTCGTCTGTAAAATTTCTGTAAAATTTATAATCTGTCGGTAACGACTTTCTGCCTATTTTTCTATGAGAATCATCTATGCTTTCAAACAGAAACCTGTGAATCTTCAAATCAATTTCAGGCATACTTTCCTGAAGGGTTAAACCATAGGTTCCCAACCTTTTTCGGGTGGCGACCCCTTATCATAAGAGCCACGCGACTAGGGGAACCCAGGATCGGGAACTCCTTTTTTTTTTTTAGCTCACCGAGGAATATTAGATTGTCTCCGAAACTCATTGATCAAATCCGAAATCGAAAAAAGTTTTACGCCCCCCCCCGTTGCGACCCCCAGGTTGGGAACCCGTCAAGTTAAAAGTTAAATCAACGATAATCTTCACCATTTTGTGCATCTTCACGTAGGGGACAGACTGTGTGTGCAGGGCGCTCCACTTCCAGCTGTCTGCGATCTCTTGGACCGTGGCGAACACGTCCGAGGGTTCCTCGGTTTTGACCACGATGGGCGCGGGCAGGCCGTTTAAGTGCAACGCGCTATCGTCCGGCTCTGCGAGGCCGCGATCCGGCAGAATGTAATCCTTCCCCAGTCGGATGTTTCTGGTGATGCGCCGCTTGTCGCGCTTTCTTTTGCGCTTGCTGATCGCCGCATGCTCGTCTCTTTGTTTAATTTTTAAACTGTTAGATCTTTTTCTAACACTTTGCCTACTTGCTTTTGTACTTTGTTTAGTATGATTGTAGTTTTCACTTTCTATAGAGGGTGTCGGATCGGCCATCATATTCTCAGTGTACTGTAAAAGGAAATATATATTTATTAAGTATTGAACAATGTATATCATTTTTTTCAATCGTGCTTCCTTCCATAGTTGGAGCATAAGGATTTTAAACCTCTAAGCGGTCACGCCCTAGTATATTCGAGTATTGATTGTCGTCAAAACATCACTTCAATCATAAAAAACAATGAATTTTTTCACTCTTTTGATGCGATAGATTGGTTCCGCGATATATCTAATTAAAAAAATGAATGTTTGTTCGTACTCTATAGGCTGCCAAACCGCTCATCCGATTGCAATAAAACTTTGACAATTTTTTTTGCTTCCACTTGCGCGAAAGTTATACGCAAATTAAAATTAGCTTACAGTAAGTCTTATATATAAAAATCAATGTTTGTATGTGTACCGTTCGTGCGATTCAACTGTCAACCGTCGATCGACGATCAAACAGCATTCAGACTGTTTGTTTGTATTAGAATTTTAAAATATTTCAAATCTGTCAAATTGTGTGGTCTACATTTTGACATTCCGTTCAAACGTGTTCCGTGCGTTTGTTTTTTCGTATTTTATGCGTTGCCGCACCGCTCATCCGATTGCAATAAAACTTTGACAAACTTTTTGCTTGCACTTGCACGAAGGTTACAGGCATATTAAAATTAACCTACAGTAGGTCTCATATATAAAAATCAATGTTTGTATGTGTGGCAAGATTATAGGCGCAGTGCAATTAAACTACAGTAGGTGGCGCGAGTGTCGTCGTACCGTAGACAATCGGCAGCACGTCTTATTGAATTTTTTTCGCAGTGAAAATAGCCAGAGTTTCTTCAACTTTGTCACCGTTTACTGGTTCTTTGTCAATAATCAAAGCTCTCCAGCGTGAATTTAAAGTGAGTGTGCTTAACTTAGCGATGAATTTAAGCAGTCTAAATTATATTTTTTTTTCCAAATGTCGGTTGGAGCGTATGGCCTTCCAATGGATGGCGTCTTTACAGAAGTTTTTCTACGAGAGCTGCTTATAACGCAGTCAATCAACCTCTCTCGTTTACAAAGAGTGGGGATGGAAGGTTGGGGCTAGGACAGGACTAGTGGTTAACCGCCCACTACTTTGCGTTCCACTGCCCATAGCATTTTTTTCAACCAATTTATTGATTTCTGTTCAAACCCAACGAAAGTGTCTCAACAGTATTGACAGTGAACACCCTAAAAGTGATCGACGGAAGTTTTTCTACGAGAACTTCTTGTTACGCACTCGACCGACTTGTCTTATTTTCAAAGAGAGTAGGGTTTAAAAGGATGGAACTAGGACAGGACTAGTGAGAAGTTAGCGAATCGCAGTGGCAGTGAATTTTAAGACGTAGTCAAACACGCCTTCGGAGAAAAATCGACGAATAAATTGAAAAAAATGGTGCTCGTACTCGGACTTGGACCCATGGGATCCGTCACGGTAGCCAAAGGCGAACATTGTTGCTCAATCGGAACAATCAATCTTCCGTCGGCGTGACCATAAGCCTGCAATAATCCTCGCCAAAATACTAAATTTATAGTCACCGATTCTCGATTGTCCAGAGTGTGGTCGTGGGCGTTTTCTTCTTTGACGCGGCCGTTCAGCTCGAGATATTGCGATAGAAATTTAGGCATTCTTTCGTCAGTATCGGACGACATATCCTCGTCTCGCTTGGCCGACGATGATTCACCACCGATCACTCCTTCGGCACCATCGAGTCTGCGATAAAAAAAAAAACAATATCATTTCCGCTGCAAGGATGGGTACAATGAACAGTTCATTAGTCAGACAAATCAATTATTAAAAAAGACAACGGAAATATTGGCAAAAATGCCATTACAATTTTTATATTTTTTTTATCCATGTCCGCTCCCAATGTGGAGTATTAAGGTATTACTCCAATTTTACTAAGTTTACTCGATACAAACAAAAGTTGTGTTTGAGGGTGTGCAGTGCACACCTAGCACAACTCTTATCAATACCAGCAGTACTGTAATACGAGAACTGACTGTTGTGTGGTAAAAATCAGGGCTATGGAGTCGTTAAGAATACAATGACTCCGAGTCTGATTTTCAAATTATCTTTTCAGAAGGGTCTTGGAGCAGCGGTTAGCGTTGTCGGCTTCTATGCTGGACCTCACGGGTTCAGGACCCAGTACACAGTAAGGTTGTTTGTGACGTCCCACTCTTTCTGATCTTTTAATAACTGAGTGTAGCGAGAGCGTTTAGTTAACTACTAGCTCTAGGTTCATCATTCTAACCCTACTAATCTCTTTGAACATGCGACAGAGTAACAAACAGTTCTCGTAGAAACAAAATCTGTTGAGATACGTCCATTAGAAGGCCAGATTCTCCACATTGGAGGCGGACATGGATAAAAAGAGAACCATGCGTTTGGAAGCACCAACTTACCCAGTTGTTCTTAACGGATCACCGAACAGCGACGGTATCGCAGCGGCCTTGAGTCTCTGAATCGTCTGCGGTTTGATCGCGGCACTTCCGTCAGGCAAAAATAGCTCCTGAGTCTCGATAAAGTCGTCGGGTTGGAAGTGCAGGACGCAGACCACCGACGAACCGCTCAGCTTCCAATCCTTCCTCCAAATCACCTTCAGCCATTTTAAAATCAGTTTCCTCTTCGTCGGGAAACGAAACACGGGTATCGGCGGGGCGTCTTTGCGAGACGGCGCATTCGAATCACACCCAAAAACACAGCAAGGCTTGGGCAGCTGAAAATTTCAATGAAACAATGTAACATTATGTACAGCATTCTCGATATCGGTTCGAAGGCATGGGTTTCCATACTTCGATAACTCGACATAGCGAGAGCGATTAGTTAACCTTCCTAAAGATCCTTCTATCCCTAATACTCTTTTCGGAAAGAGAGGTTGAGCGAATGACTCGCACACAATTCTCGAAGAAAACTTCTATCGAGATACTTCTATATCGATGCCATATGTTCCACATTGGGAGCGGACATGAATAAAAATAAATTTAAAAAATAGGCCATCATTCAAGGAAGCTCTTTGAATAGGAAGATGTTTGATAGTAGACCGTTGATAGCCTTAACCAAAGCATATAGATCCTCGTCTAAATTGCAAGTCCTTCAAGAAATTCACCGCGTCTTATGAAGAGAGAATTGAATCCGACAGATGAAAACTTTTATTTTCAACTTTACTGCATTATTTTAATGATCATTCTTAACACTGAACTGCACGCAACCAAGTCATGAAGACTATCTTCCGGAGA
The DNA here is from genome assembly GCA_030503985.1 of Himalopsyche tibetana. Classification (NCBI taxonomy): domain Eukaryota; kingdom Metazoa; phylum Arthropoda; class Insecta; order Trichoptera; family Rhyacophilidae; genus Himalopsyche; species Himalopsyche tibetana. The sequence goes on from JAPJYX010000036.1 coordinate 3,194,257, forward strand.
CATCCCTGCAAAACTTATCGCACGAATAACGTTGTTGTGCTACGGAATACCGCCTGTGAGAAGAGTGTGAAGCCGTAGCGGGTAGTGGTGGTGGGTACATCGTTGAGTACCCTGGGGAATTTTAAAAAAAAAATATGCGAAATATCTGTCTGGGACACACACCTGTACTCGATTAAAACCAAATGCCACGTGTTCAACGCTTGCCGGTACTGCTTTACGGTTGCGAATCATGGCACCTGACGAAGACGCAGGAAAAACCGTATACTGAGCTTCGAGAACAGATGCTTGCGTCGGAAAATGGGGGCGAGGTGGTTTGATTTTGTGAGGAATTTAGCGATAAGGGAGCGTACAAGACAGCGTCCCGTCACGTCAGCGGTCATGGAGAGACGTTGGAACTGGCTGGGTCACGTGCTGCGGATGCCTCCGGAAAGCCTCAATCCTGCCTGCCTCTTCTTTCGATTGGTGGGATTCCGGCGCCCCAGGCGACAGTCGGGTACTATCCGTAGGATGTAATCGGCGGAACTGAGGGATGCTAGCATGTCATGGGAGGAAGCGAAGTAATTGGCGGGAGACAGGAAAACATGGAATAAAAGGACAAGGCTGGGAGAGGACTTGTGGTTAGCTAATCGCTCTCGCTACGCCCAGTTATTCAAGAATCGGAAAGGGTGGTAGGAAACTTTTAGACATCACAAACACCCTTGCCTTCAAACAGAAATCGATCAAAAAAATGCTGTTCGTACTGGGACACGAACCCGTAAAGTCCCGCACGGAAGCCCACAGCGCTAACCGCTGCCCTATAGGACTCGGGTCCTATGTAGCGCCAATAAAATGCTGGTCTTCGAGTAATTAATTGAATATTAAACATGACTTGCTTAGCATGTCAAATGGGCTTTGAGGGTCAAAGAATTGTGCAATGGAATACCCACCAGTAATTCGTCGTGCGCCATCTTTTCTTTCATCCTCGTATCCCTCGCATGGTTTTCGGGTGTGTCATCGAATACAGACGGCACCGCGCCCTCTGCAAGTTCCAGTGCATCGAAATCATCGCCGTCTTGAATTGATAGTATTAGGTCAGCAGTGAAATGTTTCTCGCAGATTTTGGCATCGTCCAAGCTCGACCGGTCTATGCAGGGTATGGCCAGGAGCCATTTCTCTCGAATATCTTTGCCGCGGGGAAAGCTGAACAAGGTCACCGGAGAGTCGTTCGTGTCAGGGTTGCCCGCCGGGCATCCCGGTACCCAGCAAGGAGGCGGCATCTGAAAATAGTATCATTTCAGTCAGTCAGGGGCCTAGTGATGGACGCCTGCTTTGAGACACTTTCCGAACATCAAATGGTGAATGGATATATAACCTAACTCTCGTATCCAAATCACTGGATAACCCAAATCAATACTGGACATGAGCTCGGCCAGTTAGTAGATAGATCAGCGCTTCCTATACTGGTGGCCGCAGAATATATTTTTTGTTCAGGGGACCTCGAATCATTCGTTTCATATTTTGGTAGCTGTTGCATGAAAAAGTTTGAAAAGCACTGCTCTATTAAACAGGGAGTGTTGTTTAATGCACAAGAAGTGGGATGAGCTGCACGAATCGATACAACCTTCCATTGGAACGATCGGCCACATGGTGGCTAAAAGGCAAATTATCAGACTTTTAAGAAATTTGCGGCGTCATACGGAGAGCGAGTAGACCTCAATTCGTAAAAGCTATTCTTTATATTGAGGGATCGATTTTCTGCACACTTAAGTGCACGCCAGCAAGTCTTTGAGAAATTGCTCCTAAGACACTCGCATTCAATAAAATAAAATAAAGTGTAAACGCACCTAACAGTTGTTAAAACAGGTTTAAAAGAATTCAATTGGACGTCATTTTTTAATATTTACGTATTTACTTCTACAGTTTTTATATTTATTAGTCGACAGCTGTTTCGGCCTCCGCCATCATCAGAACTGTGTTTAAGCGTACATTTTGCTCAACTATATATACTGGATCCGAAGAGATACACAATACATATTGTTATTCACTCTAACATCCCAATTCATATTACAATTATTGTTTAAGTGATTCAATTATAACGACTGTGGAAATGAAAAAGGACGTAACCCACACATATCAAATTTTACAAGAGGCGCTATAAACGTGTTTTGATGATTTTGGGCCATATGCAAATTATGAATTAAACACAACTTTGAAGTGCACGGAGACTTCTAAGCTGGTGTTTAATTGACATAATCTAATATTAATTAAAGAAATTGTCTCGGAAAAACCTTTATTTCAGTCTTTTTTCTTGGTCTTAATTTTTTACAAGGTCATCTTTTTCGAACATAAAAGCTAAATTGAGATACTAATTCGCCATTTGCAGCTTGCATCCTTTTGATAGAATGTGTATCAAATTTGATACATTGTGATTATCGAAAAAAAGTTGTACAAACTGTGGGTTACGTCCTTTTTACTTTCCAAAGTCGATAACATTATGCTTGCGTTGTTCACTATAGTTTTTTTGGCTCTACTGAAAAGATTAATTTTTGGAAACAATACGTTTTGCATTATAACCTCACAATTAAAAATAACAATTGAAGAGTGACTTGCGTTTTTTTTATATTGGCAGCACTGACACGACAGCCATATTGGATTAATCGTCAAATAATATACGACAATATGGTATTCTTTACCCAAGAATATATTTGTAATTTTGAGGTTATGTCAGAATTCAATTGTTTGTTTCCATTTTTAAAAACTGACAGAACAACAAATGAACGATGTATTTAAAATATAAAATAACGAACTAACCTTCAAATGTATATGACATCACCATTTGACAAGATTATATATCAAATCTTTCAGTTTGTACATGTTTTACTAAGTTTATTTATACATTAACGAGGTAAATATGACAAAATTTCATCCTTTAAAAGCAATGATCACAACACTTAGATATATCCAATGTCAAAGAAACGTTGCAATTTTCAATACTGAGTAACTTTCATTGCCTTCTATAAGCGTCAGCTGTCTTATTTAATGGAATACAAATGTTTTAAACAATTGCTGTTGAAATAAATTCCTATATTATAATATTTTTTAAGTTAATCAATTGATAATATTTACGTATTTGTTCGCTGAACGTACGGCGTATTTCCTTTTATCACTGCGTTTCAATATGGCGGTGTTCATAAAATTGGTATTGCCAATTGCCGCTGACACAATGACTGAAAAAAATAAATATATTTTTGATTATATGTGTGTGTTGATGAAAAATATATTTGTGTGTTGTAACGCACAGCAGAACGTTGCAGTTGCGCACGATGTACAATATACGATGTATGACAGATACATATATTTTTTACTATTAACAATGTTTTTAAAAACATATTTAAGTGGATTATTGTTTTTGTATTGGATTGATCTTTTGTAAACAAAAAGTTTTCAAAGGTCTTGCTAAATAAAAACCATTTTATTCAGTGCTTTTTTCTCGTGTAACACGATCGAACGGCGTTCCGGCACATTTTTTCTCTGAATTTTTTAGAAAGAAATAAAGACGATTGATTTTTTTTTAAATCACTATTAAGAAGTAAGTAACAGTGAAAAAAATTGAGCTGCATAATATAAATAATCAAAAATAAATAAATCTTTCAATCTGTTGAAAAGTGAAACAAATCTACAAGAGATATGTTCAAATTTTTCATTCCACAAACGCAGATATCCAGGTTAAGTTCGAAGGTGTCTGTGATATATTTATTCTCTCCCAAGCTTCCAATCCAAAAATTGACAGTCCAAAGCGAGAGAAATTAGTAATTCACTAGTCCCGTCCCGTCTTAAAAAAAAGAAGTTTGAGCAACTGATTGTCATCCAGTTCTTGTAAAGAAAGTTATGTTGAGGTACCTTCATTGTGAAGCCATAAGCTCCAAGTGAGTTCCAGGACCTATAATTCTTGCTTTCAGGCATTTACAGTGAGGTGGAAACTGTTGCAGGTTCCGAACACCAGAACCCAGTTCCTTTTTTAGTAGTTTACCATTTCTTGTAATTATCAGTGGGCCAAGGTGAAAGAAATTAGAAGCAGTCCTAATGCTACTATAATTTGTTTAAAGGCATGGATGGGTGTTTGTAATGTCTAAAAATTCCCTCCCAGAACTTTCTCGCCCAGAAAGCTTCTTCTTCTGGCTACAGAGCCAGAAAGCTTAGTTAACAACTAGTCTAGTGACTCTTAAAAATTTGAAAAGGCTACCAGCATTCAATTCAACACAACCTCATTAATTTCAACGTCGTATGCTCATTCTCGCCATCTTTCTGTTCAACATATCCAACCTAACCTAAGGTGTTATGTCGTTTATACTTTACCTGCTTGCTATTGTATTTATTTACAAGATTCCACACATTAACTGTGATATAATACAATAATGAGCAAATTGAATAAAGCCATAGACAATGTTTGACAAATATAGAGAAATCTCTTGTTGCCATCTTACCGTCACTAATTTACAATTCTACAATTCTAGTAAACAAAACTATATATCATGATAAGTGTTTCCAACAGGGCTGTGGAGAAGTGTAAAAAAGAGACAATTTTGACTCCAGCTTTAAAATAATCATCGACTCCGACTCAAGGAAATTTTTTAATAATTTCATTTAAACTTATATATATTATGCATACCATCAGATTATTTTAAGTCAGCCAAGCATGAAATATCAGCACTTTAGACTATTTTGTTTGAACACTTATTTTTTACGACTCCGACTACGGTCAAATTACCGCAACTCCGACTCCACAGCCCTGGTTTCCAATCCCGGCATTCTGGATCCCGTCAATTCTGAGATCCCAAAATAAATAAGAAAATAAAATACATTTTTTTCTATAAAACTCCATACTTTGTCTATTCGTGAATTAACTTATATTAAATAATTGTTGTCTATGGAAATATCTTTTTTGCACGATGTTTTCAATCAATTGTGTCAAATAAGTTCGAAATGGATATAAAAATAGAACCAGACGATACATTGCTGTCGTCAAATGCACAAGAGGTCGCCTTACATTGCCATCGTCTTCACAATATTACAAAAGACGATGAACATTTAATTGACATCAAAAACGAAAAACTCGTGAATCATGAAAAGCCTGCTGACAAAGAAGACCACGCCGATTCTAAAAAGGTATATACTTTATGTTTATTCGTATGATTGTATATCTTGGCATATAAATATGATCTACAACAGTATTGTTATGTTTATAACAATGCAATCATTTGAAAAGCGTTTTTGCAAAAACGAAAATAACAAAATTACCTAAGTTGGACTTAAAACAACCGATAATCTATGCAAATTACGAAAGTTAGTCTTCCTTTGTTTCTTATTTACTATTTCGACTTTGGAAATAAATAAGGACGTTGCCTTCACATGGAAAATCTTACAGGAGGCGCAAAAAACGTGTTTTGATTTGCAAATTATGAATTATACACAACCTTGAAGTCCACGGCGACTTTTAAACTGGTGTCTAATTGACATAATCTAATATTAATTAAAGAAATTGTAAGGGAAAAACCTTTTTTTCAGTCTTCATTCTTTTATTACCGTGTAGTATTGTAAACGGACAGTAGTAAGGACGAGCGTGACCGTACGGGCACGCAAAATATTAATATATTCAATACAAATAGATGTTTTGATAAAAACTGTTTTAAAAAAACGGAAATTCTACAAATCGCATGTGCTTTTGGTGGCCGTGTCTGTCCCCGCGGCTGATGATTAACTGAAGTCTGCACTCTTCTTAACCAAATATGAGTGAAAGCAACGATATTCAGGTAGAAAAGGGATGAATTATTGAATCAATAGACAACGGTGTTTACTGTGACCATATGGTCACGCTTGTTCTTGGAGGGTTAAAGAGTCATAATTTTTTTAAATATTTTCTAACATATTTACAAATAATTCTGCAGCAGGACTTCATTGCGGAGTTAATCAATGTTAAACTGGAAAAAGAAGACGACTTTACCCAGCAAAGCAGCGAAAATCAAGTCACTGTACACGTCGATCCCTTGACAATTGAAAAGTTTGGATTCGGCGAGAGTTCGAATGTTCAATTGATACCAGACCAGGTAACTGCCGGCCATCATAAATCATTCATTTAATTTATATTAATTTAGTATTACTTTCATTGTGTACACTTCCACAAAAATCTTGGTATGACACGACCCGGGTTTCGCCTCTCGGCGTCTTCCGGTACTAATCAGTGCGCGAATGCACTCAAACATTTACATTACATTCAAAGATGACAACCAGTTTTGCTCATCGCAAAAAATATGAATAATCACTGATAGTTTGTTGACTTATTAGAACTTCATTATAATAGTTAAAATAGCTTTGTATTTAGTTCTACAGTTATTATATTTATTTTTTGATAGCTATTTCGGCTGTCGCTATCGTCAGAACTATGATTAAACTTACATTTTTCTCAGCTTTATATATACAATCACTCATAAATAAGTTTCTGTCAGGTAAATAGCGAAGTAGTTAGCATGGTTGTCTTCCGTGCTAGATGCCCTGGGTTCGAGTCCCAATTCGAAATGCATTTTTTTCAATATCTGTTGAAGGCAATTGTGTTAGTGATCTGTGTATGTTATAATCTAAAAATTACCTCCCACCCTACCGATTTTTAATAACTTAGCGTAGCGATGGTGATAAGCTTATCAAAAGTCCTGTCCTAGCCTTACTTCTCTTTTTGAAAAGAAGAAAGGTTGCGCCACTGAACAACACACAGATGAGAAGTTTTACGGGCACGAAATCATGCTTCTGACAGAAAAATGGCTTTGAAAGTATTGGTCTAAAATTGAGAATTATATATAAATCGATAAAACAAACTCAAAATAACTCACAAAACACAGGAAATAATAGTCTGGTACCTTTTTTTTAGATTCCAGCTGCCCAAAATTTTGCGTCCTTTCTTTGTCCGTTATCGATTTATTCAAAGAAGACATCGCCAGTATCGTTCGACGACAATGAAATCGACGAAAACAATTTTAAAAGGGAAATTTTAGGACATCAACCGATTGTGGTGGTAATAAGTCTCCAAAAGATTGTGTTTCACGAGAGAAACTTCGTTTGCAATATTTGTATGCAATTATTTTCATCGTTTGTTTTACTTTCATTGCATAAAAATGTTCACCATGAGCTATCGAAGCCATTTAAATGTGATCTTTGCGATTATGAATCTACACAAAAGTCGCATTTAAAAATTCATAAACTGTCGCATTCTGGCGATAAACCATTTAAATGTGATCTTTGCGATTATGAATCTACACAAAAGTCAAATTTAAAAACACATAAACTTACGCATACTGGCGAGAAACCGTTTCAATGTGATCAATGTGATTATAAATCAACATTGAAGTCGTCTTTAAAAGCTCATAAACTTTCGCATTCTGGAAAGAAACCATTTGAATGCGATCTTTGTAATTATAAATCTGCATGGCGATCAAGCTTTCAAGCTCATAAACTATTGCATACTGGTGAGAAACCGTTTGAATGTGATCATTGTGATTATAAATCTTCAACGCGTGTTAACTTGAATAGACATTTATTCTCACACACAGGCGAAAAACCATTTAAGTGTGATCAATGCGATTATAAATGTGTACGAAAGTCACAATTGAATTCCCATAAGCTATCGCATACATCCGAGAAACCATTTCAATGTGATAACTGTGATTACAGATCTAAATCAAAGTCTCAATTAAAAACACATAAATTCTCGCATAGTGGTGAAAAACCGTTTGAATGTGATCATTGCGATTATAAATCTGCATCGAAGACTCATTTGAACTCACACAAACGATTGCATACTGCGGTAAAACCATTCAATTGTGATATATGTGATTATAAATCTGCATGGCGATCATGCTTCGAAACACATAAACTATTGCATACTGGTGAGAAACCATTTGAATGTGACCATTGTGATTATAAATCTGCAACGCTTGTAAATTTGAATAGACATTTATTCTCACATACAGGCAAAAAACCATTCAATTGTGATAAATGCGACTATAAATCCGCACGCCAATCAAGTTTGAAAGACCATAAACTATCGCATACTGACGAGAAACCATTCAAATGTGATCATTGTGATTATAGATGTGCAGTAAAGTATTATTTAAAAAGTCACGAACTTTCGCATATAGGAAATAAAAAATTTGAATGTGATCAATGCGAGTATAAATGTGTACGGAAGTCACAATTAAACTCTCATAAACTATCGCACACTGCTGAAAAACCATTTGAATGTGATCGTTGTGACTACAGATCTGCATTGCGTTCAAATTTTAATCGACATAAACTTAAACATACTGGTTAGAAACCATTTAAATGTGATCACATAAACTCTCCCATAGAGCCTAAAAGCCATAGAAACCACTTGACTGGTAAATGTGATTACAAATGCAATATTTCGCTGTTTTTATTTTGAGCTTCGATGTTTATTTTCAATATTTTTGTCATATTGAGTAATATAAACATCTGCGTTACAAGTTCGACTCTTGGAAAACGCGTTGTGTTAGGCGGACCGTAATAAATCAGCTTTATCCACACCATACAACATGATTCGATTTATTTAACTCATGATTCACATGATGTATTTAACATGACTAGCTGTAAGCCCGTTGCCCAGCAACGTGAGATTTTTGATGCATTGTGTTTAATTTTATTTAATTTTAATTTATTTTATTTTATTTAAAAAAGTGGAGACTGGAAGGTGTAAAATCTGTGGGACATCCTTCGGACATTATCGACTATTAATATATAGATTCAATGATTTAACTTATTTTTTCCATACTTAGAAAATTCACATTTTTTTAGTTTTGTATGGTTTAATTTTTTCAAGTTTTGTTTAATTTTAATCAATTTAATTCTTTAACTTTAATGTATAATAATATAAAAATGTGTTAAATTTTTAATAAATCTTTCGTTAATTATTAACAATCTTTTATTTTCCTAATGCTTTTTATTCTACCCACATAGACTAACTTGTTTAAACTTAACTTGTTTATTTAGGTGGTTGAAAGTTTGCTTTATATTGTTTTTCCATAACTGCCATGCATTGGTACAGGATGGTTAAGATATTTTGCCACCACACACTACTAGTAGCAAGAGACCTCTCATGTCCTAGCACTAGCACAAGACGCCCTTAGCATAATAATTTGCTTTTTAAAAGACATAAAAAGAAATTAAAAAAATATATATTATCAAAGTGAAACTTTGTTACCTTACTTCGAAAAGGTTCTAACTGACATTTGGTCGGAAAATTTTGTATTTGCAACAATCTAATATTTATATTCAATAACTATGTCATACATTTGTTAATAAACAAGTAAGCAGGATTCAAGAGTTTTATCTACACATTTTCTTTCATACAGTAATTTTACAAGCTCCTAAGGTGACAATAGGACTTTATAAGCAATATTTGTCTTACAGTATGACAATTTGGTATATAATTATAAAACTTAAATCTTTTGATCAAAGTTGCGACAACATTCAGCTGAGACAATCGATCGGTAAGTGGCAACTGTCAAACGTATACAACGAACTGAGTGCAGAAAGTTCAACTGGACGTTACAACCTTTTCAAATTAAATTATCGTTATTAGTTCAGAGCAAAAAGGTTCTAATTACAACAGATTAAAAATAACAAAGTATTTTAGTTCTACAGTTTTTAATATTTTTTTTCGTTGATAGCTATTTTGGCTTGCGCCATCGTCAGAACTAGCCGAACGAGCCGAAATAGCTATCAACGAATAAAATTATTAAAAACTGTAGACCTAAAATACTTTGTTATTTTTAATCTGTTATAAATGGAGTTCTACCAAGTAAATGCCAAATCAATTAATAAGTTCTAATTACAGTTTTAATAACCGATTGTCTCCAGATATATTGGGTTTAAATTAAATAAATTTCGCTTAAAACTAGTCATTAAAAGTGCATTTTTTCTTTTCAATTTAAAAATATGATCAGTCAAATATTCAAACGCTTATAACTCAAAACATGGTTAAATGCAAATAGAACCTTTTCAGAGTAAGGTAACGACTTTTAAAAGCGCTGTAGGGCGAATCGGCCTGGATCAGACGAAAAGTGAAACGCTTTCCTGTTTCCGACTTCAACCGATAGTTGAAAGAAAAGAGAGGGAGGATCATTTTTACTATCTCTGTCATTTCGTCATAGCACCTCTACACGCATGCGCAATTCATGAGTTGGCTTGATCGAGACGAGAATTGAAACGGTCCAACCGACAATTGATAAGAAAGGGAGAGGGAATTACTTAAACTCTCTCTGTCGCATACGTTTGAAACACGCATGCGCTGCGATTGTGGTCATATCGACTGTGGAAAGGAAAAAGGACTTAACCCTCAATTTTCCAAAACAGCTTTTTTTCGATAATCACAATGTATACAACTTGACACACATTCTATCAAAAGGATGGAAGCTGAAAGTCCTGAATTAGTATCTAAATTAAGCTTTTAGGTTTGAAAAAGATTACCTTGTAAAAAATTAAAACTGATAGAAAACAGAGTAATAAAGGTTTTTCCGGGACAATTTCTTTCATTAATATTTGATTATGTCAATTAAACACTAGCTTAGAATTATCCGTGCACTTAAAGGTTGTGAATAATTCATAATATGCTTATGTCACTAAATTATCAAAACACGTTTTTAGCGCCTCCTGTACAATTTGATATGTGTGGGTTACGTCCTTTTTCTTTTCCACAGTCGATATGTTGGTTAGGATACCAGAAAACGTTATTGCGTATAATTAATATTAGACTTGCTGTAAGCCAGTTGCCCAGCAACGTGAGATTTTTGTTGCATTTTAAAGTAGTCAGAAAATTTACTGGCGTGAAAAATAAATTACAAACCTATTTATTGAATAAGCCAGAAATATCGGGGCATATATCGACAGCCCTGCCCTGCAGTATTTAATTTGTAAATTATTCAATTTTTGGAATAATGTTTAAATTTGCTAACAATCATTTTTTGAAGTAGCATAAATCGACCTCGTCAATAATTTAATTTATAGAATTATGTTTAAGTTTGCTAACAACCACATTTCGTAGTAGCAGAAATTTCGTAAATTATTTAATATTTGGAATAATGTTTAAGTTTGCTAACAATCATTTTTCATAGTACCATAAATCGACCTCGGCGCATATATCGACAGCCCTGCAGTTTTTTAATTGTAGTTTCCACAGTCGATATTCATAACAATCAACTGTTGAATCATTTATTTCAAGTGAAGTGATTTCACTAATCAAAAACAAGATAAATAATAAATTTATTGTCTATGGTCAAACTATATTTTGACATGTTTTGATTATTTCTTCAATAGTACCTCGGAATGGATATCAAGATAGAACCAGACGATGAATTATTGTCATCAAATGACAGAGCCGGGATCAACAGTGTGAATTTTAATATAGAAGGTCATTCAACTGGCGATGGGTTTGGTGTACGTGTGAAGCAGGAAGTATTTGACGATGACAATGACAAAAGGGAAGAAAAGGTAAGTTGATATGTCATTTATAGGTACAGTATATTAGCGAGGTACTTGTGTGTTAGCGAGGACCTATAATTGCATATAGTTCGTCACTAAGCAGCAGTATTGATTTACAGTGTCGCCCAGTTGGTAAGAGCTTGTTCTACCAATCACCTAGGTATGGGTTCAATAGCCACTAAGATTACAGTGAATTTGAGAATTAAGACTGGGTGTTTGTGATGTCAATTCACATTGTTTCCTCTCCACACATCCTTCTGATCCTTTAATAACTGGGTGTAGCGATAGTGATTAGTTAACCACTAATCCTGTTCTAGCCTTATTCTTCTTTCCTTACTACTCACTCTGAAAAAAGTGAGGTTGAGCGACTGAGCAACAAACAGTTCTCGTAGAAAAAAATGGGGTGTGGCTGTGTCATGGACACGGCCGTGTGTCGACAAATCTATCGACTATAGATAAAACATTAGTGTAATATTGTGACTGTGACTATAATTAGGTGTTAAAAAAAAAACAAAAATATATAATGTCGGGCTTAACGCGTCAAAAAGCCAAATCGAATTACAGAAATCGTATACGGTTGGAAAGGACTTCTCAAGAGCAATCGAATGGTACCATTAAAACACCATATGACCGAGTCAAGCAGTGCCGGCATTGTTAAAATGGGGCGTTATATCACCTATTACGAGACGTATTCACGTACAACACACGGCCGTGTTCATGACTCAGCCACACCCCATTTTTTTCGATATGAAAGCGTTTTCTTACATATTTATAAATAATTCTGCATTCATTGCGGAGTTAATCAATGTTAAACTGGAAAAAGAAGACGACTTTACCCAGCAAAGCAGCGAAAATCAAGTCACTGTACACGTCGATCCTTTGAAAATTGAAAAGTTTGGATTCGGCGAGAGTTCGAATGTTCAATTGATACCAGACAAGGTAACTGCCAGCCATCAAAAATCATTCATTTAATTTATATTAATTCAATATTTCTTTGTGTACACTTCCAGAAAAATCTTGGTAGAACACGACCCGGGTTTCGCCTCTCGGCGTCTTCCGGTACTAATCAGTGCACTCAAACATTTACATTACATTAAAAGATGACAACCAGTTTTGCTCATCGCAAAATCTATGAATAATCACTGATAATTTGTTGACTTGGTAGAACTTCATTATAATAGAGTAAAAATAGCTTTGTATTTAGTTCTACAGTTTTTATATTTATTTTGTTGATAGCTATTTCGGCTGTCGCCATCGTCAGAACTATGATTGAACTTACATTTTTCTCAGCTTTATATATACAATCAATGATAAATAAGTTTAGCATAGTTGTCTTCCGTGCTAGATGCCCTGGGTTCGAATCCCAATTCGAAATGCATTTTTTTGATATCTGTTAGAAGACAATTGTGTTAGTGATCTATTTGAATTGTTTGAATTTTGTACTTTTACATCCGTGCACTTAAAATGCCTGACGATGCTGAAAGGCGAAACCCGGGTCGTTAGCGACAAAACTCATGGAAGAGTACAAAATTCAAACAATTCAATTTTGATATTGAAATTCCATCAAGCACCCTCAGTCGAAATACTTAATTAGTGATCTATGTATGATATTATCTAAAAAATTACCTCCCACCCTACCGATTTTTAATAACTTAGCGTAGCGATGGTGATTAGTTTATCACAAGTCCTGTCCTAGCCTTACTACTCTCTTTGAAAAGAAGAAAGGTTGCGCCACTGAACAACACACAGATGAGAAGTTTTATGAGCACGAAATCATGCTTCTGACAGAAAAATGGCTTTGATAGTATTGGTCCAAAATTGAGAATTATACATTATTCGATAAAACAAACTCAAAATTATTAACAAAACACAGGAAATTATAGTCTGGTACCTTTTTTTTTAGATTCCAGCTGCCCAAAATTTTGCGTCCTTTCTTTGTCCGTTGTCGATTTATTCAAAGAAGACATCGCCAGTGTCGTTCGACGACGTTGAAATCGACGAAAACAATGTAAAAAGTGAAATTTTAGGACATCAACCCATCGTGGTGGTAATAAGCCTCCAAAAGATTGTGTTTCACGAGAGAAACTTCGTTTGCAATATTTGTATGCAACTATTTCCATCGTTTGTTTTACTTTCATTGCATAAAAATGTCCACCATGGAATATTGAAGCCATTTAAATGTGATCAATGTGAATATAAATCAGCACAAAAGTCGCATTTAAAAATCCATAAACTATTGCATTCTGGCTATAAACCATTCAAATGTGAATTATGCGATTATAAATCTGCACAAAAGTCAAATTTAAAAACACATCAACTTTCGCATACTGGCGAGAAACCGTTTGTTTGTGATCAATGTGATTATAAATCAACATTGAAGTCGTATTTGAAAGCTCATAAAATATGGCATTCTGGAGAGAAACCATTTGAATGTGATCAATGTGAGTATAAATGTGTTCGGAAGTCACAATTGAACTCTCATAAACTATCGCACACTACTGAGAAACCATTCCAATGTGATCGTTGTGATTATAGATCTGCATTGCGTTCAAATTTTAAACGACATAAACTTACACATACTGGCCGGAAACCATTTAAATGTGATCACATAAACTCTCCCATAAAACCTTGAAGCCATAGAAACCACTTGACTGATAAATGTTATTATAAATGCAATATGTCGCTATTTTTATTTTTAGTTTCGATATTTATTTTCAATATTTTTATCATATTGAGTAATATCAACATCTGCGTTAAAAGATCGACTTTTTGAAAACGCGTTGTGCTAGGCGGACCGTAATAAATCAGCTTTATTCACACCATACAACATATTTCAATGGGGATAAAGATTTATTTCTATACCTAGAAAATTCACAATTTTTTTGTAATTTTATGTTTTAAATTTTTCAAGTTTTGTCTAATTTTTATCGTTTTAATTCTTTTACTTTAATGTATAATAATATAAAAATGTGAAAAATTGTCAATAAATCTTTAATTAATTATTAACAATCTTTTATTTTCCTAATGCTTTTTATTTTACCCACATAGACTAATTAGTTTTAGAGATATATATATTTTTTTTTACCATGTCCGCTCCCAATGTAGAGCATATGGTCTCTTAATGGAGATATCTGAACAGTTTTTTTTCTACGATACCTATTTGTTAATCAGTCACTCAAGCTCACTTTTTCTCAAAGTGAGTAGTAGAGAAAGAAAAATAAGGCAAGAATAAGACTAAAGGTTGACTAATCGCTATTCCTACATCCAGTTATTAAAGGATCAGAAGGATGGGAGGAGAGGAAACAATGTGAATTGACACCACAAACACCCAGTCTTCGATCGCAACTTTGAATTGAATAACTCAAATTCACTGTGATCTTACCTGGAATCGAACCCAGACCTGCGTGATTGGTAGAGCAAGCTCTAACCAACTAGGCCACAGCAGGCTATATTCTTTTTCTTTGGCCATGTTCGCTCCCTATGTGGAGCATATAGCCGCCACGCGGCACCTCCATGTTTCCCTGTCTCCCGCCAATAGCTTTGCTTCCTCCCATGACATGCCAGCATCCCTCAGTTCCGCCGAGTACATCCTATGGATAGTACCCGACGGACGTCCAGGATGCCGGAATCCCACCGGTCTAAAGAAGAGGCAGGCATGATTGAGGCTTTCCGGAGGCATCCGCAGCACGTGTTCGCAGCCAGTTCCAACGTCTCTCCATAACCACTGACGTCACGGGACGCTGTCTTGTACGCTCCCTTATCTCTGAGTTCCTCACAAAATCAAACCACCTCACCCCCATTATCCGACGCAAGCATCTGTTTTCGAAGCTCAGTATACGGTTTTTCTGAGTCTTCGTCAGGTGCCATGATTCGCAGGCTATATTACTTACTAACAAATAATTCAAATGTGATATTTTTAATTACGCATATATTTCAGTTATACGTTAAAATAGTTACATTGGTCATAAACAATAACATCCAGTGAGAGACTATTTAAAGGAAATAATTTAAGTGTAGGAGAAATCAATACATTCATGAAGTTATTTGATTTTTTTTCCAACAGAAAGGTCACAAAAATAAGACTGGCTTAGTACCAAGTGTTAACCTGACATCAAATACATTCTCGTAATTTAGAGAGATTGGACTATGATTATTTTATTTATTTATTTAATCAATTTAGAAAATATGCTATATATTGTGCTTCTTTAACTGCCATGCGTTGGTACAGGATGGTTAAGCAATTTTAACACCTTGCACCACTAATATCAAGAGACCTCCCAAGTCCCAACATTTGCACATAATAATTTGTTTTTAATAAGCCATAATAAGAAATTAAAAACAAATTATATTATTGAAGTGAAACTTTTAAAAACGCTGTAGGGCAAATCGGTCGGATCAGACGAAAAGTGAAACGCTTTCCTGTTTCCGACTTCAACCGACAGTTGGAAGAATCATTTCAACTATCTCTGTCATTTCGTCATAGCACCTTTAGACGCATGCGCAATTCATGAGTTGGCTTGATCGAGACGAGAATTGAAACGGTTCCCCTTTTCCGACTCCAACCGACAATTGATACGAAAAAGAGAGAGTCACTTCTACTCTCTCTGTCGCATACGTTATAGACAGTTCACACGCATGCGCTGCGATTGTGGTCATAATCGACTTTGGAAAGGAAAAAGGACTTAACCCACAGTTTTTTCAAAACAGGTTTTTTTCGACAATCACAATGTATCAAACTTGATACACGTTCTATCAAAAGAATGCAAGCTGCAAATTCCGAATTAGTATCTAAATTAAGCTTTTAATTTTGAAAAAGATGACCATGTAAAAAATTAAAACCAAGAAAAAAGATGGAAATAAAGGTTTTTCCTAGACGATTTCTTTAATTAATATTAGATTATGTCAATTAAACACCAGTTTAGAAGTCACCGTGCACTTCAGGGTTGTGTATAATTCGTAATTTGCATATGTTACAAAATCATCAAAACACGTTTTTAGCACCTCCTGTAAAATATGATATGTGTGGGTTACGTCCTTTATCCTTTCCACAGTCGATATGTTGATTAGAAAACCAGAAAACGTTATTGCGTATTATTAATATTACATTATTTAAATTTGTCATTGTGCGAAATTGAAATGGAGAAAAAGACAAGTACAAAAAGAATGCGAGCCTATACAGAACGAAAAAAGCCTCCAAAAAAAGCGCCTAAAACTTCTTTAGAAAGAAATAGACAGTATCGAGCCAGGCAGAAGGCCTTTAAGGAACACAGTGGACAACATAACCTTGAAAGTACCCTTAATATAACGGATGCATTGAAACCATCGTTAAGTGAAGACACAGTTAGTGTTTTATTCCTAACTCTGAAAAAATAAAATGATAAACAAAAGAGCAATTCTTTTAGAACAAAAGAAGTTTCACTTCAAACGCGTAAAAGTGTCACGCATTTTGTTTTGGCTACTTTGACAGTAATAATCAAAATATTATTTACAACCATTCAAAATCGTATCGACTTGGAAAGGGAAAAGGACGTTACCCACAGGTTTATAATCACGATGTATCAAACATGATACACGCTATATCAAAAGGATGCAAGCTTTATTAGATTATGTCAATTAAACACCAGTTTAGAAGTATTGCACTTCAAGGTTGTGTATATTTCATAATTTGAATATGTCACAAAATCATCAAAACACGTTTATAGCGCCTCCTGTAAAATTTTATAAGTGTGAGTTACGTCCTTTTCCCTTTCCAAATTCTTAACAATCAACTGTTGAATCATTTATTTCAAGTGGAGCGATTTCTCTTATCAAAAACAAGATAAATAATAAATTTATTGTCTATGGTCAAACTATATTTTGACATGCTTTGATTATTTCTTCAATAGTACCTCGGAATGGATATCAAAATAGCACCAGACGATGAATTATTGTCATCAAATGACAAAGCTGGGATCGACAGCGTGAATTTTAATATAGAAGGTCATTCAACTGGCGATGGGTTTGGTGCACGTGTGAAGCAGGAAGTAGATGACGATGACGATGACAAAAGGGAAAAAAACGTAAGTTGATATGTCATTTATAGGTACAGTATATTAGCAAGGTACTTGTGTATTAGGGAGGACCTATAATTGCATATAGTTCGTCACTAAGCAGCAGTATTGATTTAAGGTGTCGCCTGCTGTGGCCCAGTTGGAGTTGGTAAGAGCTTGCCCTACCAATCACGCAGGTCTGGGTTCGATAGCCACTAAGTTCACAGTGAATTTGAGAATTAAGTCTGGGTGTTTGTGATGTCAATTCACATTGTTTCCTCTCCGCACATCCTTCTGATCTTTTAATAACTGGGTGTAGCGATAGTGATTAGTTAACCACTAATCCTGTTCTAGCCTCATCTTTCTTTCCTTTACTACTCACTTTGAAAAAAGTGAAGTTGAGCGACTGAGTAACAAACAGTTATCGTTGAAAAAAATTCTGTTGAGATACCTCCATTAGGAAGCCATATGCTTCAAATTGGGAGCGGACATTTATATACAAAAATACATTTCAGTTTTCTAGATCAGCGTTTCTCAACCGGGCTGAACGTGAAATGAACGATAACATGTCAAAACACTAAAATGTACAGACTCTGAAAAATATCAGGCGAATGAGTTAACGATAAAATAACATTAAAATTTGTCGTTGTTTGATTGCAATTAATTTTAAACTTTTTTGTAGGTTGATTCACAGAAAATTAGCCAAGACAACAAAGACAGTTGGGAAAAATACAAAAAAGAATTCCACGATCAGGTGCCTTCCATAAAAGTAGAAAAGATTGATTTGGGCGATTGTTTCTATGCCGAATGGAAACCAGATAAGGTTATTGTTCTACTTATATAATAATTAGTCAAAAAAGTAAATATTATTACAGGCGGACCTCCACTTTCGCACACAACTGGTTCCTGAAAATTGTGCGAATGTTGAATGTTCGAAAGTAAAGGGATGTAAAAATATGTTTTTTTAATTAATTTGTCAATAGTTAATTGTATATATCTCTCACTTTCAATGTTCTAGAATTTTCTGCTTGATAAGCTAAATTTCTACCAAGAAGCAATGTCAATCAATTTTTAGTAAGTTTGTGCCCGGGGCAACTGATTTTTTCTTTGATAAAAATGCATTAACCAGCCTCATCTACATTGAATATTTGACATGGGGTATATTCTCCATCTTTAATAATTTTGGATAATGAGGAAATAAAGTCTTTTCCAGAATCTCTATCAGCATCAGCCAATTCTCCAATGGATTGAACATTATTTAAATAATAATAATTCTTCGTTTTAAATTTTGCAAACCAGCCATTACTTGCCGAAACAAAACATTTTTGCATTATCACAAAAAAATCTAAAAGGAACGATTTTATAGAATATAATAGAATGTTCGAAAGTAGAGGTCCGCCTGTACATTTGTACTAATTCTAACTTTTATTTCGCCCATCTTGCTCGATTAAATTGTCAACCTTTTCCAATCTTCACCATTTCTAGCTTAATAATTAAAAACTGGATTCACTTTATTTTTTGTTTGTTTTATGTATTATATTTCTATAGTGTTTCTCAAAAGACTGTTATAATATTAAGCAAGAAGACGATATCGGATTCCAAAACTTTAAAACCAATGCTATCGAAGATGGGCCTCTTATTAAAGGGAAACAGCTTGATGCAGGATGTTCATATGTTGAACAGACACCATATCAGGTAATCAAATCGATATTCTTAAGTTTTGACTGAGTTAAATGCTAAAACAATGATAAAATGGTCAAAACCGCTGACTTCAGTTACTTTGTTCAAGAATTTTCAATTGTATTTATGAATTTATTTTTAAGGGCGTAGATGTCTGTGTTTTTCGATATTGTCTTGTCGCCCTCAGTCTCTCAACCTTTAGGAGCACATTTTTTCAGTGGCCCCCCTTTTTTATCCATTCGCGCTTTCAATGTGGAGTATATGGTCTCTTAACGGACTCGTGGTTAACTAATTCATTTTGCTACACCCCGTAGTTCAACCGATTGAAAAACGCGTAAATAAATCATTAATATATCCAAAAGATACCGCGTGTTTTTGAGAAAAACAATTTTGCCTAATATGCACTCGAATTCGATATTTTTAAAAACCTATATTGACTCAGTATAGATAGCACTACACATATTCATCGAATTATTGCTTATATTCTATTAGAATGCCAAGTATTTGATTTGCATATGTTCCGGACATCGGTGTCCGCTTGGTATTCAAGTGGTTAAGGATTGAAAGAGTGGGAAGAACATTTTTGACATCACAAACACCCATGCATCAATAAATCGATTGAAAAATACTGTTTGTATTGGGACTCTAACCCGTGAGAATTGGCACGGAAGTACACTACGCTTACCGCTGCGCTATAGGATCCGACAAACAAAAAAAACAGCGGTCCGTGGACCACTGGTGGTCCGCAGAGAAGTCCGGCATTATTTCATGAATTTGGTGCATTTTTAGACGCATTTAATATGTAATGGTAAACGCAAAAGTCCAGCTAGTGGTCCGCTGGATTAAAACTTTGAATTTAGTGATCCGTGAGGCCAAAAAGTGCCCAGAGATGTGCCGAAGTGAAATTCCTTAAAACTTTCTTGCATGTAAGGCATTCTCAAGGATTTTGTGTTTTGCAGTATTTTCGAAATCGGGGACGAATTGATACATTCCTTTATTTATATTAGCAATTCGTCTTCTGCCAGTAAGGAACCTTTTTTAAACTCGATTGCTTAAAAAAATTAAATGAATAATTAAAAAGTTTCTATACATATATTACTTTCTCACATAATGGGTAACTGTGCCCCCCAAAAAGCCTGCTGTGGTTCTCTTAAACTATCATTTTATCTGTGGCCCGCAAAGGAGCCACGTGGACCCCGGTTAAGAAACGACGGTTGAAAAACACTCTTTATATGCCTAATTATATGCAGTTTCTTGCAATTGCCTATCCATTTGTAAATTATAACTAATTCCTTCACCAAGCTTATGTTGGTTACTTCATATTGTTTGTCAAATAATTTCGTATTAATAAAAACAATAATCATATAATAATTACATTAATAAAGTGAATATGCTTAATGATATGAATATGACAATGCTCGCAATGAGCGAAACCGGTCCTGACATATTAAATAAAGTGGAATGAAGTACAAAGGATTATTGTTTTTATTAATATAATGCCTTTCCACCAAGTATTGACAGTGAACACCCTAAAAGTGAAATAATTTCGTGTTTTTATATTTGTTTTAGTTTCAAAATGCCTCCAAAAACTATCCAAGAACAAATAAACCACCATCGAAAAGCTCGACTCATGGTCGAATAATTCCGATGAAAAAACGATCGATTGTTAAAACAGAAACTTTACAACGTGAAGTTGCCGCTGTGATAAACCTAGAAAACAGTGCGTTCCATAAGCAAAATTTTGTTTGCAGCTCATGTTTTAATATATTTCCATCGTCACATTTACTAAATCGACATGTGACCCGTCATGAAAAATCTAAATTCAACAAAGAAAAGAGGTTTGTTAAATCTATAAGTTAACAACGAAATACATTCAAATATGATTAGTAAACATTGCTCTAGTACATAGGTTCCCAACCTTTTTCGGGTGGCGACCCCTTTTCATAAAATCTATGTGACTCGCGACCCCCCATACAATCCAAAAGTCATTTATGTCATGTAATTTTCAACATTTAATTGGTTTCTTACTTTTGTTTTTAAATAAAAAAGCGTTAAAAATCCACTTTCGCAGAGATATGTAGAAACAAATGGAACTTTGGATGGATTTTTTTAGTTGACTGTATAAGTTGGCGACCCCCCAAAAACCCCTTCGCGACCCCCAGGTTGGGAACCTATGCTCTAGTATAATTCAAATATACGCCATTAAATTGAATAATATCACCGGTTGATTTGCATCTTTCTTATGAGCATAGACAACATAATTAAACCTTTAATTTCATAGGTTGTTGGTGAATAACAGCGATCAAAAATCTTTTATCTGCTAAAAGCATTCAATGAATATTATTTAGACTTAATTATTAATATTATCTGTGTTCCACTTGCTTATTTAATCATTGGTCTCACTATTTTTAGGGGACTAATTATAATATTAGAATAATATACATCTTGGGCTGTTTATTAATAATATTTCCATACTTAAAAGTTATAAATTTACATTCAGTGTATAAATAGACAGTATTATAATATCGCAGACTTAAATTATTAAGTTTATTTGATATTTTGACCTTAAACTATAGTCATTCACTAATGAAATTTTAAAGCGAAAAATCTGTCTTATTACAGTGTATAATCTGTTTAACCGTGAGCAGAAATAATTTTTGTATTTATTTCCAAAGTCATGACTGTCTGTGATCTCGTAAATCCACCCAATCCAAAAAAAATGGGGTGTGACTGTGTCATGGACACGGCCGTGTGTTGTATGTGAATACGTCTCGTAATAGGTGATATTACGCTTGCTTGGCTCGGTCATATGGTTTTTTAATGGTACCATTCGATTGCTCTTGAGAAGCCTTTTCAAACCGTATTCGATCTTTGTATTTCTACTTGGCTTTTTGGCGCGTTACGCCCGACATTATATATATATATATTTTTTTAACACCTAATTACATAGTCACAGTCACAATATTACACTAATGTTTTATTTATAATCGATAGATTTTGTTGAGAGTTATCGATTAAAACTTAAACGAACATCGTTACTTCTTTGAGTCAAAAGTTATAGTAAATAGAAATCCCGATACGCAGCAAAATTACCTCAAAATGGTGGCGCTTCCTCCTCCGCCCCGCGCGATGTATCACAGTCCTTACATAGCCTAATAAATTCTTTGATTTTTCAACTTTCCAGTGGTGCAATTAAATTTTGGATAGCGATGATAGATATGAAGCTGCAACACCAAACTGTATCCCCCGGTTTTGTTAAAATTCGTTTTTTTGAATTGCCTCCCTATATAAGCAATTTTAAAAACGTACTCACGTCAAAAATGAAGCTGACAGCTTGTATTTATATATTTTTTTTTGTTTTTTACATGTAACAATTAAGTGGGAAGTTTGGAATGGATATCAAAATAGAACTGGAGCATGAATTACTGCCATCAGAAAACACATATGATGTCGATAGTCACCAAAACAATATGAGTAACATCTGGAATGAGGATCATTCGATTGACATTAAAAACGAAGTACTTGCAGACCACGAAAAAGTCGTTGATAATGAAAATCATCACGATTCTGGAAAGGTTAACTTAGTCAATAATTTTTCGTAGAATTGCAATTTTGGAACCGTAAATGATTTTTTTTATTTATGACAAATTAAGTGTTTTTATTGAATATTTTTTAATGAAGTTCATAGATTCTTCGCCTATTAATATAACTATCACTAATGAACTTAACACATTATAGTCGGGAAACGTTAAAATACGTTTATCGCGTACTGTCGGTTTTGTTGGTATATTGACTCATAATATATTATGCCCTTAATGTTAGTTCACATATAGATTTTTTTTAAAAGGCGGCACATGTTTCTCGAATATTTAGGGCATCAGATTTCACACTTCCAGTGATTGTAAATTTCTAGGAATGAGGATTTTATACTATAATTATTTATATAATTGTATTGTATGGATTAATGTTATTTTTTATACAGAATATTTTGAATATTTCATATTGATAACAAGTGGAGTGCTATCTACTAAATTAATAACGGGTTTTTATATTTTGCTTAGAAAAGTAGTGAAATTATGATGTATTTAAAATGTTTTTATTTTATTTTTAATGATCAAATGTCACAGATGATTTATTTGAAAATTTTATCGCAAAATATTGTTTGGCTATAAGTGTTAATAATATGTTACTATTTCTGCAGGTTGCTCATCCCACTCAAACCCACAAGCTGATAGAGATGCAAGTTAATTCAATAGCTGATATTGTTCTACCGAAGACTGCTTTAAAAAAGACACCTTCATCTTGTAATTCTTTTAATTTTGTCCGTCTTGTCGATTACAGTGATAGCGAAAGTGATAATCAAGAAACCTCTGAACTTTATAATAAAAACATTTCTACTGTTGCATCATCAAGCCTAATTGAACAAAAAAACTTCGGTGGTAAATCGTGGATTGACTCAGCATCAAATTCAAAAGTTGGTGAAATATATGATCCACATTTATTGGTTGGTTCTGGATTAGCAGAACCAAAATTACCCCCGAAGAGATCTCGAAAGCGAGCAGAGAAATGTACTGGGCAGCACAAAACCGTCAAACCAAATCCTTGTCTAAACAAAAAGTGTGGAAACAATTGTGCCCTTCATTTCAGCGAAGAAGATCGCGTCAACATACATGCGTTTTACTGGGGCATGGCTAGTAGGCAACGACAGCGAAACTGGTTTCTGTCAAGCATAGTTAAACAGCCAATCAAACGGAAGAGGACTCACCATAAAAGCAGGAGAAATCAATCATATAAATATTATATTAATTGGTACAACAAAAGAACACAAGTCTGTCAACAATTTTTGATGAAAACTCTTGACATCGGGCAAATGACCATCAGGCATACATACGTCAATTATTTAGAAAATAATGGTTCGAAACCCGATAGGAGAGAAAAGCCCAAAAAAACTGACTAATCTTAAACATATAGTGTATTCAAGTTAATAAAACAAAGTACAAATCTTCCTGCAGATTTTCGAAATGTACATAAAATTTGTACTGAATTTAGATTCTTTGCATGAATTCGGTGATGTTGTGAGTCTAAATATTTGAATTAAGGTTCTTTACGTTACATTTAAAAGGTTCTAACTGACATTTTGGTTGTAAAATGTTGTATTTGCCACAATCTAACATATATATTAATCTCAGAGTCATACGTTTTTAAATAAAGAAGTTAGTAGAACTCAAAAGTTCTATCTGCACACTTTCTTTCATATAGTAATTTTACAAGCTTCTAAGAAACAGATTTTTTTATAATTGATTTATAAAACACATTTGTCTATATTATTACAAAACTTAAATCTTTTGAACCAAGTTGCGACAAGATTCTGCTTAGACCAGGCGTAGGGATCCTGCGGCTTTTTGGCTACTCAAGTGCGGCCTTCTGGCCAATTCTGTAAATTCGTAAATTCCTGACATATTTTGACCATAAATTCCTGTTTCCGTTCAAATATTCCTTAGTCCAAGGTTTCCCAAACTATGTTCCGTGGAGCCAGAGTAGGTGTTCCGAAAAAAAATGGTTTTATACGCTGCAACACAGTTTTAAAAATATCTTAAAAAATCAGCTAAGTGTTCCGTTATATTTTCCGGACTTGCGAAGTGTTCCATTCCAGAAATTGTTTGGGAAACCCTGCTCTAGTCAATGTTTACTGCGGCCTTATTTCGAATCAGAAAAATGAATGCGGCCTTTAGAGAAGAAAAAGTTCCCCACCCCTGGCCTAGACAATCGATCGGCAGGTGGCAACTGTCAAACGCATACAACAGACCTAATGTATAAAGTTCAACTGGACGTTACAACCTTTTTCAAACTCAATTACTGTTGTCAGTTCAGAGCAAAGAGGTTCTGATTACAGTTTTAAGCACTGATTAGCTCCAGATTTATAGGGTTTAGCAATTACGCGCTGACTTGAAATATTCGCCTCAAATCCCCTAATTGCACTGTCGCATTCAATTCTCGTTGCTAGGAGACGGTCGCGTGTGCGGCGCATACAGTCAAATGAGGGCAAGCATCTGTGTATTCAACACGTATAGCCGGTGACTGTCTATGTGTTGGATTTTGGCGCGCTTTGCATTTTATCATTTAGTTACTAAATATTTCGTCCATATTTTTTTTTTTGCAAAACTAAGGGAGATCTTAGTTTTGCATTTTTTGAGGGAAAACTGAACCCCTTATTTTGCATGAGATTCACTCTCCCAATTGCAATACCCCGAATTACACTGTCTCGAATTAAGTGTTAATGGTGGTTTTACTGTAAATTAATAAATCACTGGATCAAACTTTCGATAGAGTAGGTCTTCTCTAACAATTCATGTTTAATTGTATGTAACTTGCTCGTAAATTAGGTTTAAAAATTTAAAGAATTGCGACAGGGGAAGAAAGAATATTAACTTATGAATGAAAACATAGTTTTTAAGTAAATCTTACAATAATTAAATACAATAACCAGAATCAGCGTATTTTAAATAAACAATATATGATCACTTATAAATAAGAATCTATATATTAATAGTCGATAATGTCCGAAGGATGTCCCACAGATTTCACACCTTCCAGTTTCCACTTTTTTAAATAAAATAATATAAAATAAAGTATAATGAAATAAAATAAAACTTAACACAATGCAACAAAAATCTCACGTTGCTGGGCAACGGGCTCACAGCTAGTTTTATTTATTTGTTGAGTGAATAAAATAAAGCTAAATATTGTTTTGATTCATTGCATTTTTTTTTACTTTTGATAACAATTAATTCATTTATTGTTTAAAAAATTAAAGTGCAGACCATGACATTACAGCTGACGCCAATTAACCGTGCACTTGACAAATATATAGAGACACAATATTTAAAAAAAACTACATTATACATTAAAATTATGAAATAAAATAGTTAAACTTCACAAATACTGTCACTTAAAATGTATATTTCTCTAGGCAATGAGTTGATCAATCGAACGGCCCTTGAAACTGGTGATTCATACCTAAGTGAGGAATAATTTAATTAATGAGTTAGCCAATTATCTATGTACGAAATACCGAATATCTTTTTGTCTATAGTAATGCTACTTCCAACGTAGTCTATGGTTTTTTAACGTTCATTTCCTATCAAACACTAAGTTAAGCCAACGTAAATGTTTAAATGGAGATTAAAAAAAAACAGATAATTGCATTATCATCATCAAATATGACAGACAACGCATATGAGTTCGGTCTTCAGCAGAATATTAAAACTGACATTTTGAAAGAGGAATATTCCATCGACATCAAATACGAGACTCCGGCGGATCAAGACGAAATAATTGACAATCAAGATCACAGCAAGTATCAAAATGTAATATTAAACACAATTAATTATTCGTTCAATCATATTGATACTATATAGTGCTTTTAAATTGTTTTGTAGTATACAATTTATCGTACCGACATTTTTTGATGATTAATTTTTATTGTTACGATTATTATAGAAATTAATTGAAATGTTGAATCGTTTGAGTCGAAAGTTATTTAAATTCAATGTTAAATATTCAGAATTTAAGAGGCGGTAAGGGGACACAAAATAAAGTTAAAACTATCGACCTATCTGTCATTTTCCTCCCAAATAAATGCCGGTCAAACAAAGCGTTCATTTTGGTATGAAGGAATATAATTTATTATGCGAAATACGACATGTTTATATAAAGATGTCGCCATGACTATTTAATAACAGAAGCAAGCTTAGTTTCATCAATTGCATGTTTTCTTAATTGTTTTAGTCTAAGACTGCCGAAACCAGTTGTCCATTTACAAGTGAACCACCATCGGCGATGTCTTATCAGGATCATTTACTTCCGGCGCCTTATATAAACAAACAATACATCAAAACAGAATGTTTACAGCGTGAAGTTGTCGCTGTAATAAATATAGAAAGTGTTGTGTTCCATGAGCGGAATTTCGTTTGTGGCATCTGTTTCGAAATATTTCCATCGTCACATTCACTCGATCAACATGTGACTCTTCATGAAACATCGAAACTCGATGAGAATAAGAGGTTTGTCACATCATCAATAAACTACGAAAGATATTTAAATTTATGAACATTTCAGCTTGAAATTTGCGCCAATATGCTATTGAATTCATATTAAACTTATGAACTTAAAGAAAATCGTTTTGAATGTAAAATTTAAATCAGTGAATGCATCTTTTTTATGAACATATACAAACAACTGACATTTGGAAGTTTATGGGTTGTCGCATACTTGAATAAACGGGTTTGAGACCAGCAGTAAATATTAAATTTGAATCGTTCAAACTATGTACATTCTCACAGATTTTGTCACTAACGACCCGGGTTTCGCCTTTCGGCATCTTCAGGCAATAAATGCATCTGAACAGATTTGAGTAGTAAGTAGTTTCAAGAATTATATTATTTGTTTGTCGGCAAAGGTTTTATGATTATATGATTATATAGAGTATAGAAGTGGAGATGCCGGAAAGTTTAATATTTCATTTAAAATCGGAAGACTTTGTTCATCTTTGTTCATCCGTGCACTTGAATGCCTGAAGATGCCGAAAGGTGAAACCCGCGTCGTTAGTGACAAAATCTGTGAGAATGTACATAGTTTGAACGATTCAAATTTAATATTGAAATTCCACCAAGCACCTTCAGTCGAAATCTTAAAGTATAGCAGTGAATATGTTTAAAGTTAATTTTTGTCCTACTATCTACAATAAAATATCAAATTAAATGATTGCTGCCATAGTACTACACCACTGTCAGAATTATTCAATAAAATCATCATTTCAATGATGGTAAATTGATGCATTTTTTTGTTTGTTTTCATGTAACAATTAAGAGACTGGATGGTTATTAAAATGGAACCAGAAGATGAATCAGATAACTCATATGATAGCGATAATCTCCAAAATAATTCGAATGACATCTGGAATAATGATCATTCAATTGACATCAAATACGAGCCACTCGTAAATCACAAAAACACAACTGACGTTGAAATTCACCACGAATCTAAAATGGTAATATAAATCATAGTTTATTCGAAACAAAACAGTTATAAACAACGTTTTCGTACATGTTTTTATATAAATATAATCATAAAACCTTTTCCGGCAAACAAAAATAAAAATAATTCTTAAAACTACCCACCATTCAAATCTGTGGGCATTCCAATGGGCTAATTTTTCTCAGCAATGGCTTAAAGCTCAATGATACATTTATTTCTTATAAAAACACGAAACATTCATTTACTAAGCGTCAGTTCAAGTTCATCCGTGCAATTGAACGCCTTAACCGAAAGGCGAAACGCGGGTCGTTATTGACAAAATTTGTGTGGACGATTCAAATTTTATATTTGAGTATTTTGCACTTTAAATTTCTCAGTAGTAGCTTGGTACAATCAAAGTATGATTTTAACTGATTGGCTTGAAAAAAGTGAAGTTTAAACGGAGTATGAAGTGTGTGTCGGGTGGTTAGCGTCGTGGGCTTCCGTGCCAGAACTCACGGGTTTGATTCCCAGTAAGAACAGTATTTATTTAATCAATTTCTAGTTGAAGGTTTAGTTGTTAGTGGTTTATAAAAACTCTCTCTCCCACCGTTTTCTATCCTTTAATAACTGGGCGGAGCGTGAGCGATGAGTTAACCGCTTGCCCTAGTTTTATCGTTCTCTCTCTACGAATCTCTTTGAAAGAAGAGAGGTTGATCGACTGAGTAACAAACAGTTATCGTTGAAAAATAATACCTTGACATACCTCCATTTGAAGGCCTTGTCGAGCACATAAGGAACGGAGTGGATTAAATGGTTTGACTATTTTCTTTAATTTTCAGATTCCAGATTCTTCCGAGCCTCGTCTGTTGAATTCTTCGATTCCTGGATCGCCATTATTCTTTAGTATTGATATCGAAGAACTTGATGTCAAAAAAGAAGTTTTAAATCATCGCCCAGTTTTAGTTACCATCAAAGTAGAAAAGAGGGTGTTTTATAAAAGGAATTTCGTTTGCAGGCTTTGTTCTCTTATTTTCGCATCGTTTTCGTCACTTGAGGTGCATCAAAATGTACACAAAAAACCGAAAGTCAATTTTCGTGTAAATAAAAACACCAAGAGCTCTATGAACGTGACTCTCCGGCGTCAATTCGACGATTGTAACAATCGCTTCGAATGCGGACATTGCAGTTTTAAATCTAAATCAAAAGCTAGACTTATAAGGCACGTTAAGATCCACTCCGGTAAAACACCATTTAAGTGTGATGAATGTGAATTAACATTTGTTCGAAAATACAGATTAAATCGGCATAAAATGACTCATTCTGGCGAAAAACCGTTAAAATGCGAAAAATGTGATTTTAAAACTGCTCATTCGTCAAGCTTGAAAAACCATAAACTTAAACATAGTGGTGTGATACCTTTTGAATGTGACAAATGTGATTATAAAAGTGTCTCTCAATCTTCCTTAAATACCCATAAAAAATCACACGCTAGTGAAAAACCTTTTAAATGCCATCAATGTGAGTACAGGTGTTTACAAAAATCTTATTTAAAATATCATAACAGAATACATTCTGGTGAAAAACCGTTCGAATGTGATCAATGTGATTACAGGTCTGCATGTGGGTCGTCATTAAAAAAACATAAACGGTTGCACAGTGGTGAGAAACCATTTGAATGCGATGTTTGTGGAAAAAAATATCCATCACGTACATCTTTAATCCGACATTTGCCATCGCACTCGAGCGAAAAGCCATTCAAATGCGACCAATGTCAGTTCAAATCCAATCGAAGATTCGTCCTCAAACAACACAAATTTATGCACAGCGGTGAAAAACCTTTTAAATGTAATCAATGTGATTTCTCAAGTTTTCAACAAAGTCATCTCAAACAGCACATGTATGTGCATACTGGTGAAAAACCATTCAAATGTGATAAATGTGATTTCTCATCTGCTCAACAGTGTTATCTCAAACAGCACACGTATGTGCATACTGGTGAAAAACCTTTCAAATGTGATAAATGTGATTATAAAGGTGCATGCCAGAGATATTTAAAATTGCATATTCAAAATTTGCACGTTAATAACAGTTTAAACAAAAAGAGTGTTTAGTTACTGAGGGATTTTTATGTCTTTCCTAATGTATTAGTTTTGAAGGATTAATTTTATTTTATTCTTAATTTTAATTCAATTATTTAATTTTTGGAATAATTTTTAAGTTTGCTAACTTGTGGTGCTGGAGTGGTGGATGGTGAGGGGCAGAGGGAGGGGAAATCGGACACCGGACGGACGAACGTACAGACCTTATCGACTATTAATATATAGATAATAAAAAATAATTTTAATTTTGCTAACAATCATTTTATTTTTAATTTTATTTTATTTAATTTAAAATCAAAATATTCTCCAAATAGAATTTTTGAAAACTTATTTCGCTAGTCAATCGGATTTTGTTATTTCGATAGCATTTTTTTTCATACGATCAAGATGTACTGCGTTTTAAAAAGAAAGTTTTCAAAAAAAAAATGTTATAAACCTAAAAAAAAACGCTCAAGGTTAGATTCGAACCACCTACCTACAGATTATCAACCAAGCGCTCTCCCTTTAGGGTACAGAGGAATTTAGGAAATTGTGTAAAATAAAACATATGCATGCTGTTTTTCAAATAAAAAACGAACGGTTCCAATTTCAAACGAAATTTAATACATACTATCTATTTCTATCGACTCTGATTATAATGGCATTAGCTCAGTTGGCAAAGAGCTCGGCTAGTAGTTCAAAGTAATGTGTTCGAGCCTGTAAAACCTGTCGAAAAATATGTCTTTAGGATGAATAAAAAAATGGCGACAGCGGGGCTCGGGAAGAGTAGGGGAAATCGGGGACAATCATATAGACGGACGGACATTATCGACTATTAATATATAGATAGCTATATATTAAAGTCTTTCTGACCAATTGGTGGTTTAATTTCATTTGGTTTGATCTTTGGACAATTCTTGTCCCTTTTGTAAAATATTTGACAAGAAATGTTCACATAATATGTCTGTAATATTATTTAAAATTTAAATGATATGATTGCTTAATTCTTGATGTTGACAATGACATACTTAAAAATAATAAAGTTGTATCAACAAAACGATTTTTGACCTTCTATTTAAAAAATATATTTATTATATTTGCTAAAACTCTTAAGATCGGGGGGGGGGTGGACATTTTCTTCTCTTGAGGCCGCATTCATTTTTCTGAATCGACATAAGGCCGCAGAAAACATTGACTGGGGAATCTTTGTCCGGAAACAAGAATTTACGGTCAGAATATGTCAGGAATAATAGGGCCGCAGGTTTCCCATGCCTGCAATAAGATTCTTTTATTAATCATCTGTTTAAGACAGTTTATTTTAACACTGAAGAAATCGACTCCAGGCATGCTAAGCACCGCGCCCCGGCAGTATATTTTCTGCGGCCATTATTCGTTTTGAAAAGCAACAAACTTCAGAATGATCAAGATCGACTAAACAAAAAGATCTTAATTAAAAATTTGGCCCATTGAAGGTGAAGTGAGCTAATTCGTATTTTAGAAGAAAAAAAGTAGTATATATAGTGATGATAGATATGAAGCTGCAACACCAAACTGTATCCCCCGATTTTGTTATCATTCGTTTTTTTGAATTGCCTTCCTATAGAAGCAATTTTAAAAATGTATTCACGTCAAAAATAAATAAAGCTGACAGCTTGTATTTGTAATTTTTTGTTGTTTTTTACATGTAACAATTAAGTGGGAAGTTTGGAATGGATATCAAAATAGAACTGGAGCATGAATTACTGCCATCAGAAAACACATATGATGTCGATAGTCACCAAAACAATATGAGTAACATCTGGAATGAGGATCATTCGATTGACATCAAAAACGAAGCACTTGCAGACCACGAAAAAGTCGTTGATAATGAAAATCATCACGATTCTAGAAAGGTTAACTTAATCAATAATTTTTCGTAGAATTGCAATTTTGGAACCGTCACTGATTTTTTTATTTATGACAAATTAAGTGTTTTTATTAAATATTTTTTAATGAAGGTCATAGCTTCTTTGCCCATTAATATAACTATCACTAATGTACTTAACACATTATAGTCGGGAAACGTAAAAATACGTTTATCGCGTACTGTCGGTTTTGTTGGTATATTGACTCATAATTTAATGGTTTCTTCAAAATAGCTGCCGTGGCAAGTGACCCTTTTTGACATAAAGTAATAATAAGGCGACACATGTTTCTTGAATATTTAGAGCATCAGATTTCACACTTCCAGTGGTTGTAAATTTCTAGGAATGAGGATTTTATACTATAATTATTTTTATAATTGTATGGTAGGGATTAATGTTATTTTTTATACAGAATATTTTGAATATTTCATATTGATAACAAGTGGAGTGCTATCTACTAAATTTATTACAGGTTTTTATATTCAGCTTAGAAAAGTTGTGAAATTATGATGTATTTAAAATGTTTTTATTTTATTTTTAATGATCAAATGTCACATATGATTTCTTTGAAAATTTCAAAGTGCTTCAGAGGTTTAATCAGAGACATGACCACTTGTTCCGACATGAAATATTGACAAAAATCGCTGGCATATGATGCCCTTTCCTTTATAGATAATCAGTGGCGGTTCTAGGTACTGTGCTAGGTGGGCTAAGCCCGACCTGCATTTTTCACCCAAAACTTTAGATGGCTGAATAAAAATGAGCAGCAATTCGGCCGCTGAACAAAATAAATACATTTATAAGCGTAACTAACCTTTCCCAAATGAATATAATATCTTTGTTTAAATTTTCCTCTGTCAATATAAAACAATGCCATGGCTACCTACAATAATATTCTCGATTGTTTTGTATTAGAATTTTAAGCTGAGCCGGCATAAAAAAAACAATAACCCTAAAAATAATTCATAGAGAACATAAAATGTGACGTCAGTCTGACAACACCTATGTATTAAAGGTTCAGGGGCTAAAGCTTTCCAGCCCGCAATCATAGACAATATTTCTTTACACTGGAACGCAATCTAGCACGGTTCGATTTTGTTTGTATTTGTATGTACGGAAACGTCATCAAACTCACAGGACTGTGTTTCAAATTTACTGGCTTCTGTCATTCATTGGGGGCTAAACACGATTTAGTCCAAGGCCCATACACAAATACCAATATCTTTGTATTTAATGAAAGTGACAGGTATCGAATCTCAGTGTCAGTTCTGTATTGCTTTTTTTACTTGTTATTTCACTTTGAAAGAGACAAATTTAAGGTTATTATTTTATTATTTCTTACTTACATTAGCATTGATTTTATGATTTAGTAATTAATTCTTTGCAGTAGTGTCGTAGTATTTGTTAATTTGCTTGTAGATTAATGTATAAGATGAAGTGGAAGCATGCAAAATTTCGTAAATAGTATACAATGCTATGCTTTTTTTTAGCCCACCAAAGATTTCAGGAACCGCCACTGTAGATAATGCTTTTCCATGTATAGCCAGTCTTTGACTCACACAGTGCATATATTTTTATACCAAATCTGGCTCTTTCAGATAGAATGCACTGCTTCCAACCAACATTTCCTTTATATCAGAATAAACTCTCGTCTATTGTTACATCCCTGACCAACGAATATAGTTTTGAAAGTTTTTGTTCTAATTTTTCATCGATCGGCCAATTTTTGTTCAATTTCGGGCTGGGGTGAGTTTCAAGATCAGCGTAGCGTTTTCCGAAAAATTCAATTTTTTTTTATTGCATTATAGCGTTTTAAGGTCATTCGTCGACTTATGATATTCTTGTTCTGGCATTTTTACTATACCCTGTAGTGCGTACAGCATCAAAAATATTATTAATTAGATCAGAAATTTAGAATGTAAAAATACACAATCACTTTTTTACACTACTAATTCACAGTTCAAATGAAGTAAAACACAAAAAAAGACACGAGCAATTTGAAAACGATCCAATCGCGGAAGTGATCGAGGAATGATTAGCAAAATAAATAATAAAACATTGAAACCGTCTCCTCTTTCCACCCTGAAATTGTTCCAGCAGGTAGCAGTGATGGTATAGTCCAAGGTTTATGACTTGGCTCTGGCGGGGCGAGTAAAACCATTGAAAAATATGGGACCATAAAAAATGTGCCAATTTCAGTGTAAAACCTGCTTAGAAGCCCTGGTTTTTTTGTTTCAATGTCAGAAATCGTGAAATTGTATATGAAACACGTATTTGCGTGAACGCCAAAAATCGAACAACGATTTTAAAATGTTTATATGGGCGCGCTTCGGTTACCACACGCATTTGCGTGAGCGTCAAAATTGGAATACTTTTTTTTTACACGTATTCGTGTGAACGCCGAGGAAGTGGTTAGTGAGCCTAAATGATCGAACAATTTTAAAAAAATCAAAATATTTACCTCAATTTTCAAGGTCTATTAAAAATCTTTAATTTTTTGTTTGCTTGACAATCTCATTTTCTAGCATTTTCAACTGAAAAGAAATATAATTAAACAAAAGGTGTAAATAACAATTGACAATGAAAAGATATTACCTATTACATTATAAATGATTCAAAAATAACACAAAATTAAAATGTTTAACACATCTAACATATAATTAAAAATTATACTTTACCTATATTTAGGGTTTTTTTTACCCTGTAACGCGGTGGCACGGCGTTCCGGCACATTTTTTTCTCGAAATTTTAATAAATTTTCTTAATTTTTTTTTTTTATTATTTTAAAACTTTCGCTTTCTTTTTTTTGGAAGCCATTGACTGTTAATCACTTTTGAGTATAAAGGGTATCATAGGACCCATAAATTAATGTCATGCAAATGATTATCAGGTATGTACTTTCTTGGAAATGGCTTGATGTACATTATATTCATTTGAAATTTCTAAAAATATGTATGTTTTATTCTATTTTCTATGCATTATATGAAAAGTCGCCTTTAATTATATCAAAATGATATTCTGATATATCGACTGTGGAAAGGAAAAAGGACTTAACCCACAGTTTCTTCAAAACAGGTTTTTTTCGTGTGTCAAACTTGGTACACGTTCTATCAAAAGGATGCAAGCTGCAAATGCTGAATTAGTATCTAAATTTAGCTTTTAAGTTTTAAAAAATGACCTTGTAAAAAAATAAAACAAGAAAAAAGACTGAAATAAAAGTTTAACCTTGACAATTTCTTTAATTAATATTAGATTATGCCAATTAAACACCAGTTTAGAAGTATCCGTGCACTTTAAGGTTGTGTATAATTCATAATTTGCATATGTCACAAAATCATCAAAACACGTTTTTAGCGCCTCCTGTAAAATTTCATATGTGTGGGTCACGTCCTTTTTCCTTTCCACAGTCGATAAAATAAATAATTTACCTTCTTAGAAAATGCTCGAAAAAAGTGCGTTCCGGCACCATTTTTTTTTTTAAAAAAAGCACTGCCTATATTCATATAATTGCCTATGATAAAATAATGAGCGATTCTTAAAGGATTTTTTGTCTATGGTTTTGTGTACTGTCGTTTGGCGTGTATATCTTAAGACTAAGTCATACTAACCTCGAAATGGATATCAAAACAGAACCAGACGATGAACTTTTACCATTAGATTTATCAGAAAATGCCCATCGCTGTGAAAATCGAGGAAATACTTTGATTGGAGAACCTTTGGATGACATCAAAAACGAACATCACAAGGTAATCTTAAACGCCATATGGCATACTATGAGCTTTTCTACATCGTACTCTTTTTCAATGCGAAAATAAAGTGGCTGCCGCTATCAGTCATGAAGTTATATAAAAAAATCGTCAATTTATCTTACATATTATCATTATTTTAAGAATTTTGTTAATTTACTTGAAATAAGACTATTAAGGGTGAGTGTAGCGGTAAACAGCGACACCTGTCATTAGGATAAATTATTCAATTGTTAATTTTCAAATGCCGCCTGCGTGGTCGAGTAGTCAACGTCGTTGGCTACCGCTACGGAGGTCACGGGTTAAAATCCCAGTACGGAAAGTTTTATAAATTGATTTTTTAATCGATTTATGAATTTTTGTTCAAAGGCATTGATGTATATGATGTCTTGAATTCCCCCCTCCCACCCATCCTATCCTATGAATGGAGTGTATCGAGAGCGATTAGCTAACCACTAGTCCTGTCTTAGAGTTCTTTTTGATAATGTCTTAACTATAATATAACAGTTTAACTATAATTTAACTACTAACAGAGATAAAAGAAAAAGTAGGCGGTAGGTCATAAAAAGCTGACAACCTCAGATTTACACGAAATTTGTAAAAGTATAAAATAATAGAGAGCCGCCGCCTGTGTGGTCGAGTGGTCAACGTTGTTGGCTTCGGCTACGGAGGGCCCGGGTTCAAATCCCGGTACGGACAGGTTTTTATAAATTGATTTTTCAATCGGTTTATGAATTTCTGTTCAAAGGCATGGGTGTATGTGATGTCTTGATTTCCCTTCTCTCGCCCATCCTATCCTACGAACGGGGCGTATCGAGAGCGATTAGCTTACCACTAATCCTGTCCTAGCCCATATCCTTCTATCCCTACTCTCTTTGGAAAAAGAGAGGTTGAGCAACTGAGTAACAAGCAGTTCTCGTAGAAACACTTCTGTTGAGATAAACTCCATTAGGAGTCCATATGCTTCACATTGGGAGCGGACATGGTTTAAAAAATGATAATTAAATTTAGTTTAATACTTAGTGATTGAAAATAGACTTGAAATTTTCCACTTTTCGTTGCTTTTAATTGTTCTAATTTTTTAAATTCCCATAGTGCGTCTCCGAAGACAACAAGAATATAAAGCAAGAAGAAGATGTCGAGTGGCGTAACTACAAATGCAGCTTTGCTGAAGATGGGCGTCCTTTTAAAGTGGAACAGTTCGATACTGGCGAGCGTTCATATGCCGAACAGAAACCAGAGCAGGTAATAAAATTGACAAAGACATCGTTAAGTTGTCTTTTATATTCCTTGGTTTTTTAAAGAAATATTGTATCTAGTCGTGCGGTCAACGCTGGAAGCTCCGGCTTCATTTAATTTAAAGCTTGAATTTTTGTCTCAAACTTCTTATGCTTTTAACTGAATGCAGTCAAAGCAATTGGCTAACCACACGTTCTCTTCTAGAAGTTGACTTTTATTTATTTTTTGAATATTTACAATTAAGATTTCGACTTTAAGTGCTTGGTGGAATTTCAATATTAAGCTCGAATCGTTCAAACTATGTACATTCTCACAGATTTTGTCACTAACGACCCGGGTTTCGCCTTTCGGCATCTTCAGGCATTCAAGTTCATTCGGGTCGTTAGTGACAAAATCTGTGAGAATTTACATTGTTTGAACGTTTCGAATATTTACAAATTCAAAGCACACATTTAATTTGAATACAGGTTGTTTAAAATAACGTTATAAATATTTATTTTTTTTCAGTTTCGTACTATGGAAATCGAGATACCACCACCTAAAAAATGTGACAGCTCATTACCACCTTATTTACCTGATCTCCAATTATCACTTCATCTTCAAGAACATGCGAAACAAGAAATATTATTGAACCAAGAAAAAGTCGTTGTGATAAAGATTGCCAGAAGTGTGTTAAATGAACGAAATTTCGTATGCAGTGCTTGTTTTAGTTTATTTTCAACAAGACAACTTCTAGTACAGCATTCAACTGTTCATAGATCAAAATTATGCTCTAAAAGTAGCTCCGTATCTCAAAAGGCTCAAAATTTGTTTAGATGTGATGAATGTGATTTTACAGCGCCGTATCCATCTCAATTGAAAATGCATCAGATTTCACACACTGGAGAAAAGCCTTTCGAGTGTAATCTATGTAAATTTAAAACCGCGTACGCCTTTACTCTAAAAAATCATATAATGTCACATACCGGAGAAAAACCATACAAATGTGACCGTTGTGATTATGCAACGTCGATTTTATTTTCATTAAAAACACACAAATTGTCACACACCGGAGAAAAGCCGTACAAGTGTGACATTTGTAGTTTTAAAACAAGCATTTCGTTTCACTTAAAAATGCATAAACGTAGACACACAGGTGAAAAACCATTCGAATGCGATCAATGTGATCTTAAATATTTACGCGCGGCTGCTTTAAAAAGGCATAAATTAAAGCATTCAGGTGAGATACCGGAGAAAACACTTAAATGTGACGAATGTGATTACAAAACTGATTTACCTTTTTCTTTAAAGTCGCACAAAATGAAACATTCCGGTGAAAAACCATTCGCATGCGATCAATGTGAGTATAAATCAACAAGTGCAGCCGTTTTAAAAACACATAAACTTAAACACACCGGGGAGAAACCACTCAAATGTGGCGAGTGTGACTTTAAAACTACTCTTGGTTCCACATTGAAAACGCATAAAATGAAACATTCAGGTATTAAGCCTTTTAAGTGTGATCAATGTGACTATGAATCTATTCAGGCAGTCGGGTTGAAACGACACAAAATGAAGCACACCGGTGAGACCCCGGAGAAAATATTCAAATGTGAAGAGTGTGATTATAAATCTGATCGTTTGTGTTACTTTAAAGTGCATAAAATGAAACACACGAGTAAGGAACCTGTCAAATCTAAGGTAAAGGTTGCAAAATCGTCCAATATGACAAAGGAAAAACGTGAAACCGCTTTTCAATCTTCGTTTGCATCATTCTTAAAAAAAAATAATGAAATTTCTTTAAAGTTAGAATAAAGCCTTTAAAAATTATTTAAAAATTTAAGATTTCTACTTAAGGTGTTATGTAGAATTTAAATATTTAATTTTTAAGTTAAAGTTCACCCGTGCACTTGAACGCCTGAAGATGCCGAAAGGCAAAACTTGGGTCGTCAGTGACAAAATCTGTGTGAATGTAAATAATTTGAATGATTCAATTTTTTTTTTTCAAAACCATGTCCGCTCCCAATGTGGAGCATATGGACTCTTAATTGAATTTATCTCAACGGAAGTGTTTCTAAGAGAACTGCTTGTTACTCAGTTGCTCAACCTCTCTTTTTCCAAAGAGAGTGGGGATAGAAGTATAGGGCTAGGACAGGACTAGTTGTAAGCTTATCGCTCTCGATACGCCCCGTACATAGGATAAGATGGGCGAGAGGGGGGAATTCAAGACATCACATACATCCATGCCTTTGAACAGAAATTTATAATTAGATTGAAAAATCAGTCATTTCAAGTCAAGAAAAAAGTCAGTTCAAGTTCATCCGTGCACTTGAATGCCTGAAGATGCCGAAAGGCGAAACCCGGGTCGTTAATGACAAAATTTGTGAGAATGTACATAGTTTGAACGATTCAAATTTAATATTGAAATTCCACCAAGCACCTTCAGTCGAAATCTTAAATTGAAAAATCAATTTATAAAACTGTCCGTACCGGGATTTGAACCCGGGCCTTCCGTAGCCGAAGCCAACAACGTTGACCACTCGACCACACAGGCGGCTAATTTAATACTACTACCTAGTAAACGAACGATAAACCATTCAAAAAAATTGGAATCAAATTTTTTGATTCTGTTTAATTGATACATTCATTGCCTTCAATATAGAAAATATGTCATATTAATGGAAGTATTTCAATATACATTTTTCTACTTGCACTGTTTGTTAGTCAATGGCTTAACTTTTCTTTTTCAAGTAGTAGGGATAGAAGGATTGGAAGAGAAAAGGAATGGTGAATTTATTTATTTATGTACACAACACAAGCACCCATTCTTTCGAACAGAACAAAAAAATGCGGTTTACTCTTGGGTCCAGTGGCGGCTTTTCAGTGTCGCATTAAATCAATGCACCCCTTGTATATGCCGGGGCGGTCATATATCATGAAATAATATTCAAACATTACATTTGTACCATTCACTCGTTTTTAATTCTTCAGTTATTTGTCTGTACGGGGATATAATATACAGGGGGTGAATTAATCCAATGCCACATTGACCGCCCGCCGCTGATGGTAGCTATTTAAAGAAATTCTAGCTTACTTGAAGACCGATGTGTTGTCTCAATACAGTCGGTCTAAATTTAATTCTTCATAACAAAGCATAAGATAAAAAAAATATAAGTGTAAATTCATTGAGAAATCGATTTTTTTTTCGTTTTTCTGTTCTACTAAATGAAATAATATTATTTTGTATCAATTGTCTAGGTTTAATAATAAAATATTTAATTGAACTCGTTAGCATATTTATTATTAATTATATTTTAAATTAAACTTTAAAAAATGGGTTCCACAAATAGCTTATTGTAATTTGCTCAAAGTATGAAAGTTTTTGTTAATCATTTTGGTTTTTAATAATTAGTTTGTACTTAAATGTGTTGAAAAATACTTC
This sequence comes from Himalopsyche tibetana, assembly GCA_030503985.1. Classification (NCBI taxonomy): domain Eukaryota; kingdom Metazoa; phylum Arthropoda; class Insecta; order Trichoptera; family Rhyacophilidae; genus Himalopsyche; species Himalopsyche tibetana. The sequence goes on from JAPJYX010000036.1 coordinate 3,234,895, forward strand.
TTTGCCGATGGGGTCGTTTAGAGACCCCAGTGGTTTCCTCATTATTGGCCTTATTTTATGAATTTCAAAAACAAAAACAAAAAAAGGGCTTTAAAATATCTCATTGCATCATTCCTTATACATTTTTTTTTATAAAAATTCGTGTTTTTTTAATAAATTATCATATTTTAAGTTGCGCGTAAAAAATACGTCATCCCAGCACACATTTAAAATTGTAACTGACGAGTTTAGTCCAGCTATCTTACGAACGATCTCTTATCTCGTTATCGCGTATTTATATATACTACAAAAGTTCCAAAAAACTATGATATAAGAATACCTTAATTATAAACATTGTATCACCCATATTGAAATAGATATTTAAGAAAATGTTGGTATTGGGGTCGCATTTCTTGAGCTTAGAACCGGAAAAGTTCCACCTTAACCTATACCATGTCTTAAAACTGTCGAAAAAAAATGAAAATTGAAGCCACGAAAGGTGTTGCTTCTCAAACATCTTGACTCCCTTTCTATCTCATTACAATTGTCTGGCTGAAGGCAATAGCGCTCGGACTAGCATAATAATATTTTTAAAAAAAACTTCATAGTGTATTCTTGACGAAGAACTTATGGACCGTCTACAGTACTATTTCTGCGTACATGGTACTTATTTTCAACGTTAAAAAATAATCAACTAAAGACAATAATATTCTGTTATTTGATACAAATGCAAACTCTTGTCAAACTTTCCACTGTTGTCAGATCACTAATGTCTGATTAATTCTGCTTTTTTCGCGTTAGAGCAGTGGATCTCAACCTCGTAAGTGACCCACACCCTCTTTAATCTGAAAATATGTTTTCGCACCGCCTTGAAAATTTATTTACGTATTTTTGATACATTCTTTTATCTCTGAAATACTTTTTCGCACCCTTAGTTAAGAACCACTGCATTCGAGGTATTGTTATGAAACAATAATGTGCCTTAAGTTTACTTAAAATATGCTTCTTTTTTTACCTGAAAATGAACTAAATTCTGTTAATTTTAATGCAATTCTGTAGGAGATTGCCAAAATACCATACATGAAAATCAGAAAAAGCGATAAATTACGCAAAATATGTTATTTTGAAGTTGTGCGCGTTAGTTCTTTAGGCGCGTTATGCAAAAATTATGAGAGTGAAATTTTAAGATGCGCGCGCATCACCGTCACACAAAATTCACACGTTGATTTTGTACGTAAACAAAATCTGACGTCTATCAGATACAATGTATTGCAACGTGTATAATATTATTGGCTCACGATTTATTTTTCTTTCACCGTTTATTCCCGCCAAGCGAAATTACCAACAGTATTCAGTAGTATAAAACAGTATACGGAAACTGATCCGAAAAACATTGTGACAAAACGAATTTACACATTACGGTTTAATATACAAGCTGTAATAATAGTGAGATCGAGAGTACAAAACCGTATACGTAACGGCTGTAACAAACGGCGTTGATTATGAAATTATTTATATCGTACTGTTATATACAATCGATAGATTTCGAAAACAGAAATTATTATTTGAAAAGTGAACTGAATATTAAAGATGGCGTAGATATTCTTTGTATCTGACATTTGAAAGGAAATGAACAAAAACAACGAAAAATGTACATTTAATTAACATTTTAAATTGAAAATTCTCTACAATAAATCTTGATCATTAATCTAAGATCCTTTAAGTTTGGATTTGATGACAATTAATAGAACTATTCAATTTTTATTCCAGTTTTCAAGATGGGTAAAACAATTGCAATTAAAAATTGTTTTTTAATGATGCCAAAGAAGTATAACTTCTAACGCGCGTACATAAGTACACGCCCCCATTTTTATTTTGTCTTATTGGGAATAAAATATGTCGAGAATTGCACCACCTTTTCTGTAATTGGTCAATCAATTTTCGGGGATAAAAAATAGGTAGCATGTTGTACAAACATTTAACTTTAATCAGCCATTCAAGATGAAAGAAAAATGCATTTGAATATATGTTGAAGTGGTTATAAACAATATCCAGCTTTTTTCAATTTGTTGTAGAGGGATGTAAAAAAAAAAGCACTGCTTTTATTTATGTTTTCATTCAATTGTTTAATTCAATATATATATCGACTGTGGAAAGGAAAATGGACTTAACCCACAGTTTCTTCAAAACAGGTTTTTTTCGATAATCACAATGCATCAAACTTGGTACACGTTCTATCAAAAGGACGCATGCTGCAAATGCCGAATTAGTATCTAAATTTAGCTTTTAAGATTCAAAAAATGACCTTGTAAAAAATTTAAACCAAGAAAAAAGACTGAAATAAAGGTTTTTCCTAGACAATTTCTTTAATTAATACAAGATTATGTCAATTAAACACCATTTTAGAAGTCTCCGTGCACTTCAGGGTTGTGTATAATTCATAATTTACATTTTCACAAAATCATCAAAACACGTTTTTAGCGCCTCCTGTAAAATTTGATATGTGTGGGTTACGTCCTTTTTCCTTTCCACAGTCGATATGTTTGTAAATATGGGTAAAATGCTATAAACCGAATAAATATTGTAAAGCCTTTTTTTAATCCATATCCACTCCCAATGTAGAGCATATGGCTTTTTTATGAACGTATCTCAATAAAAGATTTTTTCTACAAAAATTATTTGTTATTCAGTCGCTCGACCTCATTTTTTCAAAGTCTGTAGTAGGGAAAGAAAGATAGGGCTAGAACAGGACTAGTGGTTGACTAATCGCTGTCGCTACACCCATTTATTAAAGGATTAGAAGAATGGGAGAGGAAATTATTTGAATTGAATAATTCTCAAATTTACTGTGATCTGACCGGGAATCGAACCCAGACCTGCGTGATCGGTGGAGCAAGCTCTAACCAACTGGGCCACAGCGATTAATTCATAATAACTGAAAGGTTAATTGTATGAATTATTTGTTGGAAAAATTGTTTTTTGTGGAAACCGTATTGGCCTCATACGGTTGCATTTTTTTAACAATTTTTTATATATTTATAAATAAAAATATTACATATTTTCTTAGCAAATATTCAAATAAACCAAACATAGGATACTTAGTTTCATAATAGCATTTGTCACACTTGTGTGTAATTTTAAACATTTTTATTGCACTGCCTTTTAAAAATGCATCTCTTAAATTAACAAAACTTCCCTACCAGAGATTCTGTATCGTGAGGTCCCAGAACCTTTCGAGTTTTCTGCTGTCTTAAATCCCAGGACTTTTTTGGAAAATATCCCGGGAATTGTGACTGTGATATATAATGTGCTAATAAAACAATTCTTGTGGTAAAGAAACCCTCATTAGGACTGATGTGTATTAAATTATAGCAGATATAAGAGAGCCCAAAAAAAAAAGCACACGACATGGTCGGGACGTGACACATACCCGGGGTTTTAACAAAATTAAGTGTGCATATATAAAAGGGATATGATAAAAAAAAAACAGATGTTTGGGATTTATATAACAAAGGCAAATTACAAAATATTGAAATTAAATGTTCATACCTGATGTTGTTTTAAGTACAAATTAAATTTGAATCGTTCAAACTATGTACATTCTAGCAGATTTTGTCACTAACGACCCGGGTTTCGCCTTTCGGCATCTTCAGGCATTTAAGTGCACGGATGAACTCATTTGCTTCATGAATACATTTACTAAACGTCAGTTCAAGTTCATCCGTGCACTTTTGAATGCCTGAAGATGCCGAAAGGCGAAACCCGGGTCGTTAATGACAAAATCTGTGAGAATGTACATAGTTTTGAACGATTCAAATTTAATATTGAAATTCCACCAAGCACCTTCAGTCGAAATCTTAAATAAAGTACAAATGTTTTTTCACTGTATAACAAAGGTATCAATGTCTCAATAGGACAAAAAAGGTCTAAAAGCTGTACTGTGAAGAAAAGGTCATAAATTTACTACTGGCGGCGGCTTCATTGATATTTATTCATAACATGTATTGTAATCAGTCTTTCTTAGTAAAAATTAACAGTAAGCATAGCACACATCCATAACAAAATAAATAATAAAGATGAAAAATGCAATTTTCATACATAAATATATGCAAATATTCAATTTCAATACAATAATGATTTTAATGAAGGGGTATAAAAGTCTCGAATCCCGGGACTTTAGAATCCCTATTCCTTACTATGTGACACTTTAAGCAACTCAAATGCTCTAGACCAAGCAGTTTTATAATCGCATTGGTCACATTGGAAAGGCTTTTCTCATGTGTGTGTCATTTTATGCAATTTAAATGCACCGTATATAGACAGTTTTATAATTGCACTGGTCACATTTAAAAGGATAATCAACCGTGTGCAACAAACTTGTGCGATTTGAGAGCATTTGCATAAGCAGTTTTATAACTACATCGGTCACATTTGAGGGGCTTTTCACCAGTGTGTGATATTTTATGCGATCTCAATCCGCTGGAATAAACAGTTGCATAATTGCATTGGTCACACTTGAAAGGCTTTTCTCCGGTGTGCGTCATTTTATGTGATTTTAAAGCACTGGAAAAGAGAGTTTTGTAATTGCATTGGCCACATTCAAGAGGTTTTTTTCCCGAGTGTGACATTTTATGCGTTTTAAGATCACTGTACAGTGCCGTTTCAAAACTGCATTTGTCACATTTAAAACGATATTCTACTGTAGGTGGCAATTGGTTCAATTTAAATGCACTTATTGCATTATTGAATTGGTCAAAATTTAATGATTTTTCTCCACTGTGTGACATTTGATGCAATTGCAATGCACTCGAAAAGACAGTTTCAAAATTGCACTGGTCACATTTGAATGGCTTTTCTCCAGTGTGTGACATTTTATGCGTTTCAAGTTCACTGGAACACGAAGATTTATAATAGCATTTGTCACATTTAAAAGCTTTTTTTCTAGAAGAAAGTATTGCATTTGTCTGTAAGAAAAAAAAGAATAAACAGATCAATAAAAAATCGCTTCCATCTTATCAAAATGGACTTTTTTGTTAAATTTAAAGATGGACATTTTCAAATTAAAATTGGACATTTTACAAAAAAAAAATATTTTTTAAACAAATGGACAATTTATTAATTAGATCAGGGCCGTCAGAGGTTACCAACTCCGTGCCTGAGGGCGCCATGGCACAGCGATTTCGGTCCACCCACCTACTTATTTGGGCAAATCGTTAAATACCTGGGTCCCGCAACCCTAACTTTAGAATACACTAAAGTGTCCAAAAGGTTTGGTAACCCCTAAATAATTTTTATTTACAGACATTTTAATGAAATATTATTGTATAGAATATGTACCACCTGTCATCTAGTTATACGTGTATACCCTGGCACGTGTTGAATACACTAGACGCTAGCCAACATTTGACTGTACGCACCCCGCAGACTACCGTCTCGTAGCAACGACAATGTAATGCGATAGTGCAATTGGGGGATTTTCGTCGAATATTACAAGCCAGCGCGTTACTCGGGGTAGTGTAGTTACGGGTTCCACTGTTTGGAATCTTACAAATGCTAATTGAACAAATAATTAAAAATGAAAAATACCTGTCCAGTGTTGCCATAATTTTCATGTCCAATTATGTTTTCGTGGACCTCCAGGGGTTCGAATTTGATGTCAATTGGATAATCCTCAATCCAAAGATCATTCGAATTAGTTTGGTCATCCTCTGGTTCAATTTTGATATCCACTGTAGGCTTTTCACTTATGTGAGATATGAAAACAGAATAAAAAGTTTAATCAATCTGAACCCAGACCTGCGTGATCGGCAGAACAAACTCTAAACAACTAGGCTACACCAGGCTACTGGGTGTTTCTGATGTAAATCTACATTATTTCCTCTCCTCTCATCCTTCTGATCCTTTAATAACTGGGTGTAGCGATGGCGATCAGTAAACCACTTATCCTGTTTTAGCCTTATCATTCTTTCCCTACTACACACTTTGAAAAAAGTGAGGTTGAGCTACTGACTAACAAACAGTTCACGTAGAAAAAAACTTCTGTTAAGATACCTCCATTAGGAGGCCATATGCTCCACATTGAAAGCGGACATAAAAGACTCGGGTATCAAACAGTTTGGAGACTGATTGTGTATATAAAAACCTGAGAGGGATAGACCAACAAGTTCTCGTTGCTATGTGAAAGTCTTTTTTGTATGCCAAAAAAGCGATAAGATATATAAACCAGACAATGAAATCTTGCATTTTCTTAAAAAGCCAACCATGACATTAACTGACAGAAAGTCCTCTATCAACCTTTTTTTAAATTAAATTATCATCTTGCATACTTTTATATCATAAAACCCTTCAGAGGAATAGACTTACATAAAGTTCTCGTTGCTCTGTCAAAATCATTGTATTGGAAAGAAAACAGTTGATTAAAACTTAAAAGGCGACTTGGTGATGGACTAACACCAAGTTCTCGTTGTTTTATTAAGTAGTCTTATAGTTTTTAACATTAAAATGTGTTTTATTTTATATAAATGATTAAACAAACCTTATTTTTTCATAGTTTTTTGAATTTCCATGAAGTGTCACATGTTTGTTTAGTAAGTTTAATGAAGGGGAGATAGCATAACAAATGCTGCATACAAAATTATGCTCATGAAACACACAGTTTTGCAGCATTATTTTGGCGACCATTTTGTGCTTAAGTAATTCCTTGTAAATGTTTTGTTCTTGTGTTTGAGCTGTTGCTTGCAATTGATTTCGAGACATATTAACTGTAGAAATAATATTTTTAGCTTGAAACTGAAAACAAAAACAAAATATTTTGTATTCATATAAACGACATGACAATTTCTTTTTTCGCGCATGCGCAGTATGATATAAATTTGAGTATTAAACCCCCCCCCTCGCCAGCGAAAGTCGATTAATCATCATCCAACCTGTTAACGTTTACGGTTCTAAACTCAAGAAATGCGACCCCAATACCCACATTTTTTAAAATATCTATTTTAATATGGGTGATACAATGTTTATAATTTTGTAGTTTATATAAGTACGCGATAACGCGATAACGCGATAAGCGATCGTTCGTAAGATAGCTGGGCAAAACTCGTAAGTTGAAATTTCAAACGTTAGCTGGTACTAAGGGCATCCAATCCCGGGATCCCGAATCCCGTAATTTCGGGATTGATATGATCGCAATCCCAGGATTTCGGGATTGAGAAATTTTTAGCAAATGCCGAAAATTGATAGGATTTTGAAATTGGAAGAGCTAAAATAATAGTCGCTGATCTAGGGATCCTGGAATTGAAAATTAATCAATTCTGAAATCCAAGGATCACAAAAAGGCTTCGGGATTGGGTACCCTAGCTGGAACGGCAATTCGAAAAAGGTATGATTCATTTGAGTCCTTTTTGGAAGAATTTGTGTTAAGTAACTCGCTGAGCGTCTATGACAATACGTTTGGAGTATATTGCTGACTATTGTTACAGAAAATTACATTTCTTAGGTACATATTGTGTACAATAATTCATTGAATTCTGTTTTTTTTGTGTTGGCAACACTAACACAATTACCATTTTGCATTAAACGTCATAAATAGTTTCAGACACTATTCTTGACTTTCACCAATATTTCGATTTGCACTTGGATACCGCGCAAATAAATCATTAATATGTCCCAGAGATACTGCGTGTTTTTTAAATTAATCAATTTTGCCTTATATACACTCGAATTTGATATTTAAATAACCTATATTGACTCAGTATAGATGCCACTACACCTATTCATCAAAACATTACTTATATTCTATTAGAATACCAAGTATTTGATTTTTTAAATGTCTTGGACATCCGTGTTTGCTTGGGTAAGTTTGTGACACATGTGTCCGCTTTGTATTCAAGTGGTTAACAGCAATTACATAGAGTACTAGAATTTAAAGCGAATTATTCATATTGATATTATTAAATTAAGCATTCAACACTCATAACCTCAAAAATAATGCGTGACGGCTACAAATGTGAACCACGTAACAACCAAAATGATGTATTTATATTATCTTAAGCAGTTAAGATTACCTTATAACGTTTGCAACAATATTTGTTGTCAAAAATCTCTTCCAGCTTCACGATATTCTCGACTTTAATATCAATCAACTGTTCCTCTTTACAGATAGCATTCACATTGTTATAACAATTATTGTGCACGTTCTCAGATGTATTGGCTGACAACAAATCATCGTCCGGTTCTATTTTTATATCCATTATCAATCACAAACAATCAACACAACACACGTATGGTATTACCATAGACAAAACTTAATAACTGATTTGTTCCTTTTTGCATAGACAAAATAATCAATGTATGATTAGACATACAATTAAATTGTAAATAAGTGTGTACGAAGATGCTGGTTGTTTTTGTTTATATTGCAATAATAATAAGGTATTAACAACATTTGCGTAAATTGAAGTCGTCGCTTAAGAACCTCACCTTTAAATGATGTCATTGTTTTATTAATTATTATCATTTTAATAATAATTTGTAATTGTTATGAATAGGTAAGGTATATATTTGAATTAAATACATACAGCATTTTTTTATTTATTATTTTATGGTAGAGAACCAAAAAATATTCAAATGTAACATTTTTTAATTGTAAAATAATCTTGTATGTATATCGACAGTTAAAAGAAAAAGAGAAGTAACCCACACTTTTTTTAAAGCAGCTTTTTTCAAAAATCACAATGTATCAAACTTGATACACGTTCTATCAGAAAGACATAAGCTGCAAATGACGAATAAGAATCTAAATTAAGGTTTTATGTTTGAAAAAGATTACCTTGTAAAAAATTAAAACCAAGAAAAAAGACTAAAATGCAGGTTTTTCTTAGATTTTTTTTTGTATGGATATAAGATTATGTCAATTTAACACCAGCTTAGAAGTTTCCGTGCACTTCAAGGTTGTGCATAATTCATCATTTTCATATTTCACAAAATCATTAAAACATGTTTGGGTTACGTCCTTTTTCCTTTCCAAAGTGGAAATGTAAATGTTCATATGACAGTGCTCAAACTTCTTGCAATTACCTACTACAGTTAAACCCCCATTTACAATTAAGTCGGGACAATGTTATTCAGGGTAATGTTAATGGGGGTAGTGAATCTTATACAAAATTATAGCTTTTAGACGAAATATTTAAATACTAAGTGATAAAATACAAAGCGTGCCAAAATTCAACACATAGACAGTCACCCGGCTATACGTGTATAGCCTGGCACGTGTTGAATGCACAGACGCTACATAAAATTTGACTGTATACGCCGTACAGACGACCGTCTCGTAGCAACGACAATGAAATGCGACAGTGCAATTGGGGGATTTTCGGTGAATATTTTATGCCAGCGCTCAATGCGGGTTAGTGTAATTGAGGGTTGCACTGTATTTATAAATAAATATAAAAAACCGTTGGATTGTTGAGTTGTTAGAACAGCTTTATCATATTGATGTGTCATTTTCAACACCGAGAATGATACAGTCATATTGTTTAAATAAAAAATGACCAAGTATTATTCCAAAACAAGCAAATAAAACCAATGTGGCCTGTTCGTAAACACACTACCCTTTGACGAGCGCAGATCAAAACACAGAAAGATTCAAGGTTTTAGTTACTTGTGGGTTAACATCACGAGAGATAGCAGTCTGTTTGAAAAGCTCGAAATTCGATTAGGGATAGCTGAAGCAACCTTCAACTCAAAGTGGGAAAATCTGAGACTCACGGTTATACTCGGTTAGTACCAAGTGCTTCCTGTTCAACGAATGCATCTTGACAGTGCTGCTTAATGGTCGCCAATAATGTCACCTACAGAAAGCGCAGAATAGTCGTATACTGTGCTATGAATACAAATGCCTGCTGGTCGGGAACACGGAGATTGGAGAACGGACTAACCAGCCTCTAATTACTGGGTTGAACAAGTACTGCAGATGCTTCAAGACAGCGGCGGTTCTAGGTACTGGGCTAGGTGGGCTAAGCTCGACCTGCATTTTTCACCCAAAACTTTAGATGGCTGAATAAAAATGAACAGCAATTCGGCCGCTGAACAAAATAAATACATTTATAAGCGTTACTAACCTTTCCCAAATGAATATAATATCTTTGTTTAAATTTTCCTCTGTCAATATAAGACAACGCTATGTCTACCTACAATAATATTCTCGATTGTTTTGTATTACAATTTTAAGCTGAGCCGGCATAAAAAAAAACAATAACCCTATAAATAATTCATAGAGAACATTCAACGTGACGTCAGTCTGGCAACACCTATGTACATATTATGGGTCAGGGGCTAACACTTTCCATCCCGAAATCATAGAAAATATTTCTTTACACTGGAACGCAATCTAGCACGACTCGATTTTGTTTGTATTTGTATGTACGGAAACGTCATCAAACTCACAGGACTGTGTTTCAAATTTACTGGCTTCTGTCATTCATTGGGGGCTAAAAACGATTTAGTCCATGGCCCATACACAAATACCAAATCGATGTATTGTATAAAAGTGACAGCTCTGTATTGCTTTTTGTACTTGTTATTTCACTTTGAAAGACAAATTTAAGGTTATTATTTTATTATTTCTTTCTTACATAAGCATTGATTGTATTATATAGTAATTTATGCTTTGCAGTAGTGTCGTAGTATTTGTTAATTTGCTTGTAGATTAATGTATAAGGTGAAGTGGAAGCATGCAAAATTTCGTAAATAGTATACAATGCTATGCTTTTCTCTAGCCCACCCAAGATATCAGGTCAGGAACCGCCACTGCTTCAAGAGATTCTGAACCCTGCCTATGTCTTCTACCAACTGGATGGATCCCAGCGTCGTAGAAGACCACTTTTGACCAACCACAGAATGTACTCAGCGTAGCTATGGGACGCTAAGAAGCAGCAAAATGATCGGCGGGAAGTAGAGAATCTTGAACGAACTATGTGGTGACCATATGCTTCGTATAGGGAGCAGATAGGAAAAATAATATTAATATGAACATTGCATTTACAAATCATTCTTTTGATCAAACATAGTGAAATGAAACCTTTTTTAAGAAAGATCAAATTTAATATGTATTCATTAAAATAAACAATTTTTTAACATCATTATCCTGTCACTCTTCATTTCGAAGCAAACTGGGTAGACAAACGCTTTCGATGGTTTCGGCGGTAACTTTGTGGAAGTTCATTTAAATAGAAAATTTAAATTAACTTTGATTATTCCACGTATTGTGATACTAACTGTTTACTAAAACTCTTAACGAAAAAAAAATATTATTAAATAATATTCTTAATAGCACAGGTGGTTCTCCATTACTTAAATTGTTTCCAATTAATAGAGTAATCACCAACCTAGCTGATTGATTGCAGCTCATTAGTTTAATAGTTTGTAATGTTTAACGTCATTAGTAGTATGATTAAATTTGTTTGCTCTGTTTCGATTTTATAATCCCCTCTTTGCTTCCATTAAAAAGAAAAAAATCCCAATCTGATTGATTGCAACTCATTAGTATCATTATTTGTTTGCTTTATTTCGATTCTACACCCCCCTCCTTCCTCTTTTTAAAAGGAAAAAAACCCAAAACGTCATTTTGTAATTTCATAATTTTAAAAATGTTAGAATCAATCTTGCTTCATTACTTAAGCAAACTTTGCGATAGTAAGTCTGAAGGTGCCTTTGAAAGAGGCGAAACACGTGTCGCAGTTAGTAAAACAATACGTGGAATAATCAAAGTTAATTTAAATTTGCTATTGGGTAAACAAAAGTTGGATAATTAACCCTTTTACGTCCAAGCAGCGCGATCGCGCTGCGAAAACCTTGTTCTGCTCTTGTGTCCCTCAAGTTATTTAAACACATGTTTTATTAAACTTTAACATTTATAATCTTCTAACAAAGAAGTGAAATGAACCAATTGGTCAGAAAGAATTAATTAAATATATAGATATTTTAATAAAATGTTTTTAAATGTCATAATCTAGTCACTATTCATTTCGAAACATACTTGCACGACATAGTTCACAGGCCACGTACACAAGTTTATGTTCATTAACACCTGACTCACCGCGTACATAGCATTGGCGTCCTCCATTATCCAGGCGTTACTCGCCGTATACGTAGCATTGGCGTCTTCTTAAACGTACGACTTTGCGGCCAAAAATAAATTCGATAAAGCTTCGAATATTTGTCAAGAGATGTTTAAGCAAAGACTTGGACCATGAAGTAATGGTAAAAAATATATGTGTTTCATATTTTTTAACAGATGTCAGCCATTTGAAAAAAACGCCGTTTTATGGTCGACGTAAATATTCTTTAGAAGGATTTGTTTTGCTTTCAATATTTTTGTATCCGTTGATATTAGGAAAGACATAAAAATACCTCAGTAACTAATCACTTTTTTGTTTAAACTGTTATTAACGTGCAAATTTTGAATATGCAATTTTAAATATCTCTGGCATGCACCTTTATAATCACACTCATCACATTTGAAAGGTTTTTCACTCGTATGCATATACATGTGCTGTTTGAGATTACCTGGTTGAGAATTTGCGAAATCACATTGATTACATTTAAAAGGTTTTTCACCGCTGTGCGTAAATTTGTGTTGTTGGAGGACGTATTTCCGATTGGATTTGAATTGACATCGGTCGCATTTGAATGGCTTTTCGCTCGAGTGCGATGTCAAATGTCGGATCAAAGATGTACGTGATGGATATGTTTTTCCACAAACATCGCATTCAAATGGTTTCTCACCACTGTGCAACCGTTTATGTTTTTTTAATGACGACCCACATGCAGACCTGTAATCACATTGATCACATTCGAACGGTTTTTCACCAGAATGTATTCTGTTATGATATTTTAGATAAGATTTTTGAAAACACCTGTACTCACATTGATGGCATTTAAAAGGTTTTTCACTAGCGTGTGATTTTTTATGGGTATTTAAGGAGGATTGAGAGACACTTTTATAATCACATTTATCACATTCAAAAGGTCTCGCACCAATATGTATATGTTCATGGTTTTTCATGCTTGACGAATGCTTAGTTTTAAAGTTACACTTTTCGCATTTTAATGCTTTTTCGCCAGAATGAATCATTTTATGCCGTTTTAATCCGTCTTTGCGAACAAATTTTAATTCGCATTCATCACAATTGAATGGTCTTTTACCGGAGTGGATCTTAACGTGTCTTATAACCATAGCTTTAAAATAAGATTTGTAGTTGCATTGATCGCATTCGAAGCGATTGTTACAATCGTCCAATTGACGCCGGAGAGTCACGTTCATGGAGCTCTTGGTAGTTTTATTCACACGAACATTGACTTTGGGTTTTTTGTGTTCATTTTGATGCACCTCAAGCGACGAAAGCGACGCAAAAATAAGAGAACAAACCCTGCAAACGAAATTCCTTTCATAAAACACCCTCTTTTCTACTTTGATGGTAACTAAAACTGGGCGATGATTTAAAACTTCTTTTTTGACATCAAGTTCTTCATTATCAATACTAAAGAATAATAGCGATCCAGGAATCAAAGAATTTAACAGACGAGGCTCGGAAGTATCTGGAATCTAAAAATTAAAGAAAATAGTCAATTTTTCACTGAATAATTCTTTTCCAAACGCAAATAATCAAACCATTTAATCCACGTCCGCTACTTATGTGCTCCACAAGGCCTTTAAATGGAGGTATGTCAAGGTATTTTTTTTCTACGATAACTGTTTGTTACTCAGTCGATCAACCTCTCTTCTTTCAAAGAGATTCGTAGAGAGAGAACGATATAACTAGGGCAAGCGGTTAACTCATCGCTCACGCTCCGCCCAGTTAATAAAAGATCGGAAACGGTGGGAGAGAAAGTTTTTATAAACCACAAACAACTAAATCTTCAACCAGAAATTGATTGAATAAATACTGTCCTTACTAGGAATCAAACCCACGGACACGGAAGCCCACGACGCTAACCACCCGACACACACTTTATACTACGTTAAAACTGCACTTTTTTCAAGCCAATCGGTTAAAATCATACTTTGATTGTACCAAGCTACTACTGAGAAATTTAAAGTGCAAAATACTCAAATATAAAATGTAAATCGTTCAAATTATAAACATTCACACAAATTTAGTCACTAACGACCCGGGTTTCGCCTTTCAACATCTTTAGGCGTTCAATTGCACGGATGAACTTGAACTGACGCTTAGCAAATGAATGTTTCGTGTTTTTATAAGAAATAAATGTATCATTGAGCTTAAAGCCATTGCTGGCGAAAAGGATTAGCCCATTGGAATGCCCACAGATTTGAATGGTGGGTAGTTTTAAGAATTATATTTATTTTTGTTTGTCGGAAAAGGTTTTATGATTATATTTATATAAAAACATGTACGAAAACGTTGTTTATAACTGTTTTGTTTCGAATAAACTATGATTTATCTTACCATTTCAGATTCGTGGTGAATTTCAACGTCAGTTGTGTTTTTGTGATTTACGAGTGGCTCGTATTTGATGTCAATTGAATGATCTTTATTCCAGATGTCATTCGAATTATTTTGATGATTATCGCTATCATAGGAGTTATCTGATTCGTTTTCTGGTTCCATTTTATTATCCATCCAGTCTCTTAATTGTTACATGAAAACAAACAAAAAAATGCATCAATTTACCATCATTAAAATGATGATTTTATTGAATAATTCTGACAGTGGTGTGATACTATGGTAGCAATCATTAAATTTGATATTTTATTGTAGATAGTAGGACAAAAATTAACTTTAATTAAACATATTCACTGCTATACTTTAAGATTTTGACTGAAGGTGCTTGGTGGAATTTCAATATTAAATTTGAATCGTTCAAACTATGTACATTCTCACAGATTTTGTCACTAACGACGCGGGTTTCACCTTTCGGCATCTTCAGGCATTCAAGTGCACGGATGAACAAAGATTAACAAAGTCTTCCGATTTTAAATGAAATATTAAACTTTCCGGCATCTCCACTTCTATACCCTACATAATCATAAAACCTTTGCCGACAAACAAATAATATAATTCTTGAAACTACTTACTACTCAAATCTGTTGGCATTCCCAAGAGCTTATCCTTTTCGCCAGCAATGGCTTTGGACTCAGTGATGCATTTATTTCTTATATAAACGCGAAACTTTCATTTACTAAGCGTCAGTTCAAGTTCATCCGTGCACTTAAATGCCTGAAGATGCCAAAAGGCGAAACCCGGGTCGTTAGTGACAAAATCTGTGAGAATGTACATAGTTTGAACGATTCAAATTTAATATTCACTGCTGGTCTCAAACCCGTTTATTCAATTATGCAACAACCCATAAACTTCCAAATGTCAGTTGTTTGTATATGTTCATAAAAAAAGATGCATTCACAGATTTAAATTTAAATTTTACATTCAAAACGATTTTCTTTAGGTTCATAAGTTTAATATGAATTCAATAGCCTTTACTGGGGCAAATTTCAAGCTTAAATGTTCACATTTTAAATATTTATCGCTGTTTATTGATAATTTGACAAACCTCTTATTCTCATCGAGTTTCGATGTTTCATGAAGAGTCACATGTTGGTCGAGTAAATGTGACGATGGAAATATTTCGAAACAAATGCCACAAACAAAATTCCGCTCATGGAACACAACGCTTTCTATATTTATAACAGCGACAACTTCACGCTGTAAACATTCTGTTTTGATGTATTGTTTGTTTATATAAGGCGCCGGAAGTAAATGATCCTGATAAGACATCGCCGATGGTGGTTCACTTGTAAATGGACAACTGGTTTCGGCAGTCTTAGACTAAAACAATTAAGAAAACATGCAATTGATGAAACTAAGCTTGCTTCTGTTATTTAATAATAATGGCGACATCTTTGTGAAAACATTTCGTATTTCGCATAATAAATTATATTCCATCATACCAAAATGAACGCTTTGTTTGACCGGCATTTATTTGGGAGGAAAATGACAGATAAGTCGATAGTTTTACCTTTATTTTGTGTCCCCTTACTGCCTATTAAATTCTGAATATTTAACACTGAATTTAAATAACTTTCGACTCAAACGATTCAACATTTAAATAAATTTCTAAAATAATCGTAACAATAAAAATAAATCATCAAAAAATGTCGGTACGATAAATTGGTTACTACAAAATATTAAAAGCACTATATAGTATGAATATGATTGTCCAAACGATTGAACGAATAATTAATTGTGTTTAATATTACATTTTGATACTTGCAGTGATCTTGATTGTCAATTATTTCGTCTTGATCCGCCGGGGTCTCGTATTTGATGTCGATGGAATATTCCTCTTTCAATATGTCAGTTTTAATATTCTGCTGAAGATCAAACTCATATGCATTGTCTGTCATATTTGATGATGCTTCTGCGTGTTCCGGTTCTTTTTTGATATCCATTTAAACTTTTTACGTCGGTTGCAAAGCTTTAGAGAGGAATTGAAATTTTATAAAATCATAGACCACGTTTTAAGTAGCATTACCATAGATAAAAAAATTGATCCGGTCATTCGTGCATAGACAATTGAATTGTTATCAAAATCAAAAATTATCTCCGGTTTAAAGTTATGACTTATTTACTATTTTCATATTTACATCAAACTGCGTGGAGAGAACAATGGTTACGAAATAAAAAGTGTCATTGAAACATCACATTACTGTCCAAATGATAATATGCTTGATTTAGTGTAATCTTTAATATGTTCTGTTGCTTAAAATCGCTTTCCTAAGATTTGTATGGAAGCTTAAATGGTCAAAATTGTTGAGAAAATATCTTCAATATTCTATGTTCCATCATCAATTTTAGACGTTATGTATAATAATGACAGAAGGTGCAGTGCAAATCTGTTTTTAAATTTAACGAGTTGATTTTGATATGTAAAAAAAATATCTTTCCTTTAATATCAACTTAATCCACATTTATCAAATTTTACAGGAGGCGCAAAAAACGTGTTTTGATGATTTTCGGCTATATGTAAATTATGAATTATACACAACCTTGAAGTGCACGGAGACTTCTAAACTGGTGTTTAATCAACATAATCTAATATTAATTTAAAAAATTGTGTACGAAAAACTTTTATTTCAGTCTTTTTTCTTGGTTTTAATTTATTACAAAGTCATCTTTTTCAAACTTTAAAGCTAAATTTAGATACTTATTCGGCATTTGCAGCTTACGTTTTTCTGATAGAACGTGTATCAAGTTTGATACGTTGTGATTTTTTTAAAAAACTGTGGGTTACGTCTTTTTTCTTTTCCACAGTCGAATGTATTCATCAATCAGTTTTTTATACCATATCCGCTCCCAATATGAAGCATATGGACTCCTAACGGAGTTTATCTCAACGGAAATGTTTCTGCGAGAACTGCTTGTTACTCAGTTGCTCAACCTCTCTTTTTCCAAAGATAGTAGGAATATAAGGAAAGGTCTAGGACAGGACTAGTGGTTAGCTAATCGCTCTCAATACGCCCTGTTCATAGGACAGGATGGGTGGGAGGGGTGAATTCAAGACATCACATACATCCATGCCTTTGAACAAAAATTCATGAATCGATTGAAAAATCAATTTATATGACTGCCCGTACTGGGATTCAAGCCCGTGACCTCCGTAGCGGTAGCCAACGATGTTGACCACTCGACCACACAGGCGACATAAACATTTGTAAAGTGTGTATAAATAAACATATGAAATAGTTTATCTGGTCTTTTGGCGCAGCGGTTAGCGCTGTTGGCTTCCGTGCTGGATCTCACGGGCTTGAGTCCCAGTACAAACAGTATTTTTCAATCGATTTATCGATCTTTGTTCGAAGGCATGGGTGTTTGTTATCTCTAAAAATACCCTTCCACTATTTTGATCCTGCAATAACTAGGCTTAGCGAGATCGATTAGCTTACCACTAGTCCTGTAGTAGCTTAACCCTTCTTTCCTTACTAACAGTAACAATTCTTTTATAAAAGGAATCTTCGGCTTTTTGGCTACTCTGGTGAGGACTTCTGGCCAATTCTGTAAATGTTTGTCAATTCGTAAAATAAGATTTTAGATTTGAAAATTCCTGGAAGACCTAAAAAAATTTTAAAAACAAATATTGCCACGTTGCTAACATGGACAAATCCGCAATTTTTTGGGCTATTTAAATTGTCATGAAGTTGTTTCCAACCAAAGATTCTCTAGTCAATTTTTAAGTCGAATCAAAAAAATGAATTCGGCCTTCAGATAATAAATGGTTCCCTACCCCTGCTCTACAGAATAGTTATTTATTCCCGTTTTTTGTATAGTTTATCTAGTAAGTATCCTGATTATTATTTTTTTAAAGCTAGTCTCAAAGTCCCCGTTTTGATAACAAGTCGATCCTGGAATTGCGTAATTGATTAATTTCCCGGAATTTCTGGATCCCAGATCCCGGGGCTGAAGCCCTACGTGTTAACGGGCTTATAGCAGCCATTCGTTTGGCTGTCTTCAGATTTTTTTTTTGGCATGTTGTGTACTTCATCCTAGCTTGAAAGTTTAATAAGTGTCCAAGTGATTTGAATGCTTCTGAGAATAACCCCCTCAGGTACACTTGTATTTGGGTGGTCAAACAATTTAGCCTTGATTGTTATATCTCCAAGTAAACAAGATATCACCATCTGGACCATCTAGACATAATAGAACAATAAATTAAAGATAAGTAAATCTTATAAAAATAATATGTCCTCTACTATTCAAACAAAAGCATTCGAAAACATCTTTGTAAATAAATTGTATTATGTGTGAAAGAATTCAAATTATGTTTACCTTTTGTTTGTATACATACGTCGATCACCAGAACAAAATAGATCATTTTCAATACTACACCTTGTCTCAAAATTGATACTTACTTGAGGACACTTTGATGAACACCCATTTTGAAAGACCATACCAGTTGCCAATGTCGACAGAATGAATTTTCTATGAGAAATTGGTAATTTTTAAAATATTTGTTCTGTTTTTATATATTTTTTTCTTCGCCATTGGACGATTATCTAATGCAGGGTGGGGAACCTTTTCTTTTCTAAAGGCTGCAGTAAACATTGACTAGGGAATCTTTGGCCGGAAAAAAATTCATCCCAATCTCTAAAGCCCAAAATAAGCATTTCGTCCAAATTAGCAACGTGGCATCACTTTTTTTTTTCAGTGAGCCCCTTGTTAACGTATTGGCAGCCCACCGCTGCGGTATATCAATTACCCGCGGATAGAAGGTTTCCGATCACTGGTGTTAACTATTATACTCACCTTTATGATTACAACTCTTCGTTATTTCCTTAAAATCCTTCCCTTACTATGCAAAAAAAGCATAAGCTCCTGAGCTGTGAATCCGTTACACATCAGGCAAACTCGGGAATGAATCATGACAATTATATTACACTAGGACAGCAGTACTACATATAATTGTCATGATTCACTCCCGCTTGCCTGATGTGTAACGGATACACAGCTCCGGAGCTTGTGCTTTCTTTGCATGGTAAGGGAAGGGTTAACACAGTTCTTCTTCCTGACTTCCAAGCAATAACGTTCTTCAACAGATTTTGATGTTTTTTTAAATGTATATATTTTTTCTTATTAATTTCTATATAGAATAGCTATTATTTCTTGTCAGCCCTGTTAATTTTATTATATTTTATTATATATAGAACAAATCGACCGCATTTTATTAAGTTTCGATTCAGGATTCTGTCTGTCACCAGTAATTCAAGATGTTCGCCAAATTAGCCTTCCTCCTCTTCGCTTGCTTCTTGCTGGTAAGAAAAGACACATTTTTCTAACAACTAGAGATATCAAAGGGTAAAATAAAATACTTAATAAAGAATTGTGACCTTTTTGTGCTGTAATAATATTTATTTTATGGTTACAAGTATTTCAACATTTTTATATATATCAAATTGTATTAATTTTCTACCAAATGATTCATAAATTAAGAAAAAAAAAATGCTTTTAAGATATAATTAAGTATTTCGACTGAGGGTGCTTAATGGAATTTCAATATCAAATTTGAATTGTTTGAATTTTGTACTTTTCCATGAGTTTTGTCGCTAACGACCCAGGTTTCGCCTTTCGGCATCTTCAGGCATTTGAATAGCCTTTTAACTTAGTGATCTACTTATATTTTTGTTTATAAACGATACAAACTGTTTACTACGCGTCAGTTCAAGTACATCCGTGCACTTGGAATGCCTGAAGATGCCGAAAGGCGAAACCCGGGTCGTTAGCGACAAAACTCATGGAAAAGTACAAAATTCAAACAATTCAAATTTGCTTTTAAGATATTTTACATGTTCAAGTGGAAAAACAAACTTATAAAATTGAATTTCATAATTAAAATAAACTTTCACAAAGCTACCGCTGAATCCATCAAAAACATAATTCAAAACAGCTTTTTTTTCGATAATCACAATGTATCAAACTTGATTCACGTTTTATCAAAAGTACATAACCTGCAAATGCCGAATTAGTATGTAAATTTAGCTTTTAAGTTTGAAAAAGATAACCTTGTAAAAAATTAAAACCTAGAAAAAATACTGAAGTAAAGGTTTTTCCTAGACAATTTCTTTAATTAATATTAGATTATGTCAATTTAACACCAGTTTAGAAGTCTCCGTGCACTTCAATGTTGTGTATAATTCATAATTTGCAAATGGCTCAAAATCATCAAAACACGTTTTTCGTGCCTTCTGTAAAATTTTCTATGTGTGGATTACGTCCTTCTCCCTTTCCACAGTCGATATGTTTGCATACAGAAATATTAACAATCTTTCAATTACATAAGAAATACAATTTGAAATATCGTTTTATAGTTCTGTCAAAGTTTAAATAGTTTTGAATTGAATAGAGATAATTGACTAAAAGATTTATTTAAAACATGAGACAAATAGTAATTATCAATCAAATTTTCAATTTCAAGATGTAGCACTATAGAACTGAGTCAAAGGTCTTTACCGTAATGGAAATTAGACTATTTTTTAAAACGCGAAACAATTTTGTTTAAATACCTGTTATTGCTTTTGACTACAATGAATTCATCTTCTTTTCAGGCCCAGCAGACGAGCGCTTGCAGTAGTGATGTTTACCCAACCCTAGACCGTCATCATCCCTACGCAAACATCATACATCATTGCAGGATACACCCATATCACTCATATTGTGGATGTCTCAAAGTGTTCCTTAATTACTGTTTCCCCAATTCAAATCACCCCCTATGCTGCCTCATCAGGTATGTCCGTTGGTACTAAGACCCAAGAATATAATATGTCCATGAGCCGAATTTAAAACCGACCAAGCTATTGACAAAGTACTTGATTTAAATAACATAATTAAATAATTTCTGTATTCTTTTGTGTTTAACCCTTCAGGTACACATATCTGAAGTAAATTTTGAACGGTGACTTATTGATATCTAATAAATTATAATAAATTCATTTTTGTATTATTGTAAGACCAATGAAATCTGGCCACCATCTACGATAAATGATTGTCTTCGCGATTAAATAAATTCTTTGGTTTATTAAATATTTTTCATAATAATGCATTTTTCGTCATTTTGAAGGACTGGTTACAAATCGCTTTCATCTTTAGAAATGTCTAACGATGTTATAATTTTCTAAGAATCATATTATCAACAAATAATTTGTGTAAAAATAAAGTATTTGTAAACGTGTCATTTTAAAACCGTCTAAAAAGAGGTGATTGTATATTTAATGTCAATTTTCTAATATTTCTAATAAAAAAATGCAATGTCAGAAATCGTTGAATTGTCTGTTACCAAGTTGTACTAAAATAAAGATGTCTATTTGTATAAAATGATATGTAAATAATGTAAAATATAGCACACTGTATCAATGTAAATAAAAATTGTCATCTTTACTAAATTGTATACCGCACATAATAAAACAATTCCTAATAAAAAATGATTAATATTTATGCATTATTTTCATTCGTCATTTAACATTATGTCAAAGATACAAGAGGCATTCCAAAATTTAAATCAATCGACTTAGGGATAAATTGGTAATAAAAAATGTGAAAACTCTGTGTAAACAAGAAATTAAAATGTTCTTTTAGAATGAAGTCTCTTTCCTGGATATTTTGACATGAATACGTTTTTAAAATTGCTTCGATAGGGAGACAATACAAAAAAACGAACGACAACAAAATCGGGGGATACAGTTTGGTGTTGCAGCTTTATATCTATCATCGCTATTCAAAATTCATTTGCACCACTGGATAGCTAAATAATCAAATAATTGATTGCGTTATGTAAGAACTGTGATACATTCCGCGGGGCGGAGGGGGAAGCGCCGCCATTTTGAAGTAATTTTGCTGCGTATCGAGATTTCTATTTACTATAACTTTTGACTCAGAGAAGTAACGATGTTCGTTCAAGTTTCGATCGTTAGCTCTTAACAAAATCTATCGATTAAAGATAAAGCATTAGTTTAATATTGCGATGGTGACTATAAAAAGGTGTTAAAATAAAAAAAAATATATCAATATATAATTTCGGGCTATACGCGTCAAAAAGCTAGATCGAAACACAGAGATCGTATACGGTTGGAAAGGGCTTCTCAAGAGCAATCGAATGATACCATTAAAACACCATGTGACCGAGTCAAGCAGTGCCGGGAACGTAAAAATGGAGCGTAATATCACTTAGTACGCGACGTATTCACGTACAACACACGGCCGTATCCATGACACAGCCACACCCCATTTTCTAATCCATGACAGCTTCGGAGCATATGGTTTTTTAATGGTAGTTTATCAACGTGGGTTTTTTTACGAGAACTCTCTTGAAAGAAAGTGTAATTTATCATAATTCACCTTGAAAAATCCCATATTGGTTATTGTTTTTTGAAACACTAAAGCCATAGTTAATTAATTTAATGTAATTTAATTAATGATAAATATCAGTTTGATTTATCCTAATTAATTTTTTAAAAACTCCAGATTGCTTATCGTTCTTTGAAACACTAGAATCACATTTAATAAGTGTAATATTGTAATTTGAATAAGAACGTTAGAGTGAATAAAATGATGCATTCTGTATTTCTTTGGAGCCAGTTTATAAAGCTGAGAAAAATGTTGGCAGCTAAAAAAACTGTATTTTTCTTCTCTTAGTATCTTGCATTAGTTTTATTGTCTATTGTCAAAAAAGAGTGAAATTCTTGTCTATGGTTACAACATTACCGTAAAGCGAAACGTTCTTTACAATTAGACTTAAAATGGACATCAAAATAGAACCGGACAGTGATAATTCACCATCGATTCATTCAGATAATGCATACGAAAGCGACAGTCATGAAAACAACACCTGGAATGAGAAACTTTCAACTGATATAAAATGCGAGAAAATCACGAACACAGAACAAAATGGCGATGAAGAGGTGACAATGTTTATCTAAATCATTTTATTATATTAACAATCAGATTCATTGGAAATATTTAACAGTAATTCTTCGTATAGCTGTAGCCATTAACTTTTTGACCCTATCTATCGTGATAAATATCTTTGAGGTTATGAACGCTTTAGATCTTTCTTGGTTGAACTTGGTTAATAAATGAATATGCATTACAACATGCTGCTCGTTTTCTACCTGATTTTTAATTAAATTTCACTAAATAACAATGCAAATCTTTAAAAAATATAGAAACAAAAACGATTATATAAAAAAAATACACTATCTGAATAAAAAAAATATAATTTATGTCAAGCAAGTTAACACTTTGAAAATCGACCTTTTTGAGGTTATGAACGTTTTTGACTATTTTTTTTTTGTTACTCTTTCTGTTATGAGTTAAAGACTCGAAGTGAATATTTTTTTTTAATCCATGCCCGCTCCCAATATGCAGCTTATGGCCTACTTATCTTATATCTTAATAGAAGTTTTTATACGAGAACTGTTTGATATTCACTTCTCATGAATAGAAGGTTATGTTTAAAAAAATCTTTCCCTCACTTTTCGATCCTTATTAACTGCACGTACCGAGAGCGATTAGCTTACTAGTCCTGTCCTAGATCTATCATTTTTTCTAACTTTTTTAAAAAAAAAGAGAGGCTTGGCAACTGACTAACCAGCAGTTCTCATAAAAAAACTTTTATTGAGATACATTCATCAGCAAGTTTCGTCACTTTTTTTAAAAAAAAAACTGTCCTTTACTTTTCCTACTCGAATTTGACATTAATTCTAAATAATTTTACTCATTTTTTAAAATAGAAAGATAAGGTTAGGGCAGGACTAGTGGTTTACCAATTGCTGTCGATTTGTTCTGTTAATTAAAAAAATAGGAGGGTGGGAGGACATGGCAACTACATCAAAAACACCCATGGTTTTGAACATAATTCGAAAAATCCATTTAAAAAAAAATGCTTAACGCACTGAGACTCGAATCTGTAAGATATTAAAAATGGACATAACTGTTTCTAATGAAATCGCAGAGTAAGTCTATGGACCTGGTATTGTTTTGTATGTCATTAATTAACATATGTGCGTTACGATATCAGGTGAATTACACTCAACTGGGATTCAATCTCAAACATTGGACATCTTAGAATTTATAAAGGTGCCGGAACGCCGTTCTATTGCGTTACATTTGAAAGAAAGCACTAGCCTTTATACTTTTTCAGATTACATTAACAACGTGGGAGGAATTAACACGTAACATTCATTTTTTGAGCGTCAGTTCAAGTGTATTCGTGCAAAGACGAAACACGGGTCGTTAGTGACAACATCAAACATCACGATTCAAATTTAATATTGAAATTCCATCAAGCACATTCAGTCAAAATCTTAAATTTAAAAAATAAATTAACATTATGTTTTGCAGATTCCGATTCCCGGTTCTTCGTCCATGGTTACAATCGAAGTCCCATCAATGAGCTGTTCTAAGATTCAACCCGTTGAAACCCGTTTTATAGACGAACCCAAAACAGTCATCGTACACCGGGAAGTTGTTGCTGTTTTACTTGTGGAAAATCGTGTGTTCTACAAACGAAATTTCGTATGTGAAGTGTGTTTCGACATATTCCCATCGCCGCTTAAACTCAAACAGCACGTTTATATTCATTATCAATTAAATGTTAACAAAACAAACAGTATTGTTAAATTAACGGAAAAATCACAAAAGTCATTCAGTTGTGATCAGTGCAGCTTTAAATCTGTACATTCGTCTTGTCTAAGAAGGCACAAAAGAAAACGTGTATGCGAAAAACCATTCAAAAACGATGAAATTAATTTCAATTTCGTATCAACGTCTGATTTCAGCAATGTTAATTTAATTCCAATAGTGCCCAAGCTTTTTAATTGTGAAATATGTACATTTTCGTGTACTAAATCGTCATATTTAAAAGCCCACACTGTTGTACATTCTGGTGTCAAGTCACTTAACTGTGATGTTTGTGATTTTAAAACGGCTTACGCAACTAGTTTGCGCAATCATAAAATGTCACACAACGGTGAAAAGCCATTCAAATGTGACCAATGCGACTATAAATCTTCGTATGCGTTCAAATTGAAAGAACATATAATGCTACATACAGGAGAAAAGCCTTTTAAGTGTGATGAGTGTGATTTCAGATGTGTTACATCGTCATATTTAAAAACACATAAATTTATTCACAGCGTTGAAAAGCCGTTTAAATGCAGTGAATGTGACTTTCAATCGGCGTATCCAGCCAGTATCAGACTGCATAATATGTTACATACTGGTGAGAAACCTTTTGTATGTGTTCTCTGCGACTTTAAGTCGTCGGTTTCGACCGAATTAAAGTATCATCTGCTGTCGCACACTGGAGAAAAGCCTTTCAAGTGTGATCTGTGCGATTTTAAAGCTGTGAAATCGTCACAGTTGAAAGGGCATCAAATGATACATACTGGGGAGAAGCCTTTTCAGTGTGATCAGTGCGGATTTAAATCCGCGCGAGCGTTTCATTTGAAACGTCATAAAATGATGCACTCGGGCGATAAGCCTTTTAAGTGTGATGAATGTAGCTTTCAAACAGTGGACATGTCGCGTTTAAGGAAACATAAATTGATACATGTTGCTAAAAAGGCAGTTTAGAATGATTTTGAGCATAGTTGTTCAACCTTTTTGGGTGCTTGGTCACGTTCGAAAAACATTTTGTCACTGGTTTGTTTTAAATACCCATGCCAATTAAAAAAAACGCAATATTTTTATTTTATATTTTAAGGTCTTTCCAGAATTTTAAATTTTTAAAAGTCAGGATTTTGCGAATTCCCCAAAATGAACAGACCTGAGACAACCTTTTTTCTTAGCTCTTCCCAGAAATTTCATTTTCCTAAACACAGGAATGTGTTAAATTCCCAAAATTAAAAGACGCGAGACCTTTTTGTTAGCTCTTCCCAGAATTTACAATTTCTAAAAGCCAGGAATTTGCGAATTCACCAAAATTAACAGACGTGAGACCTATCTTTTTAGCTCTTCTCAGAAATTCAACTTCTTAAAGACAGGAATTTGCAAAATTAACAGACGTGAGTCATCTTTTTTAGCTCTTCCCAGAAATCCCATTTTCTTTAAGTCTTGAATTTGTTAAATTCCCAAAAGTAAAAGATGCGAGACCTTTTTTTAGCTCTTAACAGAATTCCAACATATTTTTTAACTGAAATTTGTGAATATTTGCCCGTAATTCCCTCCCGCAAATCTTTGCTGTGGCTCCCCTCATAATTTCTCTGTGCCTCCTAGTTGAGATACACTGATTTAGAGTCTTTATAGTAATGGTATCTTTACAATTGTATTAAAAATGTAATTGCTTCCATATTTTGTAGTTGGGGGATAAAAAAAAATATACATTTTTAATTCTTAAAAAAAAAACTGTACCAACGAGTGACCTCGCTCGTGAATCTTCTTTCAACTACCCCTGGAATGTTTTTAATATTAAATGATGATGTTTTTTCTGCTCTTAGTCTGGGTTGGTTACAATCGGTCTTGTGATAGCCATGTAAAAAATAATTATTTTATAAATTATAAATAGAATAATTTCTAACCGTCAATGTTGTATCGACGTTATTTTCTTTTACACCGCACTGTTTTGATATACACGTATATATTTATTTTACACCATTTTTAAAGAACACGATCCACTTAAAAATGTCAATACTTTATTTTTACACGAATCGTTTGCTCAACAAAATAACGGAATTTTTAATACCAAGCCATTCAAAAACAAAAGGCTTCATTAGATCGTAGCACATAAAACACGCCAGACACTTAAGCTATTTATTTACAGACAGTATTATATCGAGTTGCGATAAACAGTACTATTTTTTTTTCATTAATATACATAAGACGTGTAGAAAATTTTAGGGAATTATGTCCAGTCCCTCATAAACGTTCTAGTTAGTTATTTTAAAGAAATTATTAGGGTTATTGTTTCATTATTATTACGATGGTATTATTTCAAATAAGACAGTTTTTTTTTAAAATTTAGAGAACCAATCTTTTTAAACTTTTTTTGTAGAACATATTTACTGTATAAATAAATTATTGAGTGTTTTTAACAATATAATATTTCATTTATAAACATTCAAATAATAATATAATCAATGTTTGTCTATGGCTGCTCGTCTTACGTGGGCATATCAAAGCAAGCTGGTCTGCTTCTTCGAAAAGGTGCTGGTCCGTCATGGTGGAGGAAACACAAACTTCAATGCTGAGAAGCTTAAAGGATTATCCACTATTAATGAACCCACCATTTTCGGCAGCACCCTTCCGAATAAAGGCATCCGTAAGCACATATGGACCTCTATAGCAACCTTAAATCGCGTAATAAGACTAGCATCGGAGAACATTCTTTTTGTTGTCATGTCCGTACAGTTTTCGCATTGTATCGTATTTTTAACAATAAATACATATTGAAAAATAAATTTTGTTTTTTTAATCTATATATTAATAGTCGATAAGGTCCGTCCGTTTGTTTGTATGAGTGTATGAAGGATATCCCCGATTTCTCCCCAGCCTCGCTGTCTCCATTTTTTTATTCATACTAAAGACATATTTTTCCAATACACTTTTATTTATGATTTTCCTCGATTAACCTTCCCCCTCCTAAAAATGCAACAAAAATCTCACGTTGCTGGGAAACGGACTTACAGCTAGTATATTTTAATGTGGAAAGGACGTAACCCACAGTTTTTTTTCGTTTATCACAATGTATCGAACTTGATATCAAAAGGATGCAAATGCCGAATAAGCATCTAAATTTAGCTTTTAAAATTGAAAAAGATGACCATGTAAAAAAATTAAAACCAAGAAGAAAGACTGAATTAAAGGTTTATCCTAGACAATTTTTTTAATTAATATTAGGTTACGTCAATTTAACACCAGTTTAGAAGTCTCCCTGCACTTCTTTACGTTTTTTTCGCTTCCTGTAAAATTTGACATGTGTGGGTTACGTCTTTTTTCGTTATCACATTATATATGATTCAAACTTTTGCTTGTTTATGGTACTCTTTTAACATAAATAAAAAAAAACATTTATTATTCAATTATATTTAATTACTTCCTAGAAAATAAAACATTGGCTATTTGTACACGATGTCTAATACCAAAGCCTTCTATAGTAACAAGCCACGCTGTTTAGTTGATAACACATTATTTTTTGTAAACAAGTGGTCCGAATTTTAATGTTTGAGATCATATCATAAAATCGATATGACAATCTTTAATATTAATTAAATTTTGAGAGAATTGTTTGTAATTAATATTGATATGTGCAATCAAGAAATTTACATGAAAATCTAGAATGGCCAGGACAAGATAAGTCAACATGTCATTATATTTGATTACAGTATATAACAGTTTAAAGACCTTTTTGGATCCATAATCCTACTGGAACTTTCTGTATTTTTATATTGACCATTTTGTATTCAACTGATTCAAATGTAATCTTTATTGAAAAAACATCACATAATCAATATGATTCAATATTAAAACTCATTTATTTATAAATTACTGTAAGAATTAATAATTTTATCTAATTTTTTACCATGTTTGTACCCAACGTAGAGCATATAGACCCTCAATGGGAGTTTATCTCAACATAATTGTTTGCACGAGAACTGCTTGTTACTCAGTTGTTCAACCTCTCTTTACCCAAAATGAGTAGAAGCAATCGAAGGATAGGGCTAGGACAGGACTAATTGTAAGCTAATCGCTCTAGATACGCTCCGTTTACAGTATATGATGGGTGTGAGGGAGGAATTCAAGACATCACATACATCCATGCCTTTTAACGGAAACTCATAAATCGATTGAAAAATCAATTTATAAAACTGTCCGTACTGTTTTTCGAACCCGTGACCTACGTGGTGGTAGCCAACGACGTTGCCCACTCGACCACACAATTTTTGTAATAATACACGATTGTTACGAAAGGGTATTTTTATTTTTACTTTCTTACTATTAATACAAATCAGTATTATAAACAATGGCGGATTAAAGGAATGAGAAGTCTCGGGCGCAATAAATTTTGTAGATACTGTTGTAATTAAAATTTTTAAAAAAGTATCACTTAAGTGATGTTAGCTTTTTTTGAGGGCCCCCTAATTTGGTGCCCCCAAGCGAGCGCCTCTTGCACTCGTAGGGTAATCCGCCACTGATTATAAACAACCTAGTTTTCACAATTATAATTCAAAATATTTATAGATTTTATTCAAAAAACATCATTTCTTAAAAAAAAACATTAAAGTTGAAAATATTTACACTTTTTATTGTTTTTTTTTTAAATCTCAAAAACTGTATTATATTAAAAACATAAATATAAATGTATGAAGCTTTTTGATGAGCTAAGTGCTTTACTAATGTATTGTTTGTTGCAGTGCTGCTTTACGATCGCGAGTCATGGCACTTAACAAAGGCTCATAGTAACCGAAGACTGTACTTTGAAAACAGATACCTGCGCCGAATTCTAGGAGTGCAGTGGTTTGAATTTGTTGGAAAAACGCAGATATAGGAACGGAGTAAACAAACGTTAATAACGTCCAAAGTGAAGAAGCGACGATGGACCTGGCCTGGACAAGTGCTGCTGATGCTTCAAGAAAACCTGAATTCTGCTCCTCTCGTCTATCAATCAGATGGATTCTGCTGTCGTGGAAGGCCATTTATTACCATCTTGGTGGAGCTAGGAGACGCTGAAATGACATGAGAGGAACCAAGAAGACTGGCGGGGGACGGAGAATCTTAAAGGGACCGTGTTGTAGCCATATGCTCCGGCAAAAAAGCGGTCAGTGAAAAAAAAATTGGTCCTTTAACGCAGTGCTGTGATCTTCCATGACGGACTTTATAGATGCAAGTCCCAGTACGAGCAGCACTGATTCCATCGACGTATCGATTTCTGATCGAAGGCATGGGTGTTTGTGATTCTCTGCCATCATAAACCGCTTGAATACAGCGCAAATAAATCATTTATATATCTCAGATACAATGTGTTTTTGAGGAAATTAATTTTGCCTCATAAAAACTCGAATTAAATATTTAAAAAAAATATATTGACTCAGTATAGATAGCACTACACATATTCATTAAAAAATTGCTTATTTTCTATACGAAAAAAAAATTAAAAAAAATGTCTTGGACATCCGTGTTCGCTCGCATATGTTCCGGACACCTGTGTCCACTTTCTATTCAAGGGGTTAAATAGATAACCGCTAGTCCTGTCCATTCCTTATTTTTTCTACTTATGGTTCATAAAGTTCATTCAACTATTCATTTACGAATGAACGATATTGTGCGTTTTTAAATTGGACTTATACGCAGATTTAAATTCGCATTTGTCACACTTGAACGGCTTTTTACCTGTATGCTTAATTTTGTGTATTCTCAATTGAGACCCATTCACCGTTTTATAAGAGCACTCATCACATTTATAAGGTTTCTCGCCGGTGTGTAAAATTTTGTGAGTTTTTAAATTGACGGCATACTCTGTTTTGTATGAACACATGTCACATTTGAAAATCTTTTCGGACACGTGTTGTTTACTTTTGTGCGTTTCAAAATCAAGCAAATTCGACGAATTAAAGTCGCAAATGTCACATTTAAAAACGGGTTTATTATTATGTATCAAATAATGCGTTTTTAAGTTGGATTCAGATGTAAATTTTAAATTACATTTGTCACAATTGAATATTTGTTCGTCTTGATGTTTTATTTTGTGCATATTTATGTAAGATACAAACGCCGATGTGAAATTGCATTGGTCACATTTAAAGATCTGTTTACCACCATCGATTTTTTGTAAAAACGACTTCGTTGAAGGTTCAAATTTTTTTGGTTCACTTTCGTTTTTTACTTCTTTATTATGTTTAATTTTGTGTGTTATTAAACTGGAAGCAAACGCCGATTCAAATGGACATTTATCACATTTGAATGGTTTTTTTCCAGTATGTTTTACTTTGTGCGCCTTTAAGTTTGAAGAAAATACAGAATTATAATCACATTTGTCACATTTGAAAGTTGGTTTCTTTTTCGTTAACAACTCACCACTAGCAAGTTTATTTTTGTGTATTTTTAAACAATGCAACTCCGATGTTTTAAAGACCATTTTTGTTTTGTTAATTATTTTTTCGAGCCTACTATTTGTATCAAATTTTAATTCAGAATGCAAAGGAATATGTTCTTTAAGTAAATTAAACGTTGGGAATAATTTAAAACATACGTTACACACAAAATTTCTGTCGTAAAACACACTTTTATCAAGTATGATAACTGCGACCAAATTTTTCTGTAAAATTTCTGTTTTTATATTTATATAAGGTGTCTGAAGTAACTTCCTTTCACAGGCACTCGTCGATGGTAGTTCAAAGGTAACTGGAATGTCAGTATTGCTCATAACAATCTGAAAACAAATGAAAAAACTTGATATTATTTTATATAAATTTAAGGTACAGTGGAACCTCCATTTACGCTACTCTGAATTACGCGCTGGCTTGAAATATTCACCGCGAATCCCTCAATTGCACGGTCGGATTTCACTGTCGTTGCTTCTGTGAATGGTGATGATTGCAGTTGTGATTTTGATGTTAGTGACACTGGCCATTGATTCGAAAATCTCTAGTTGTGTTTTTCAGTATAATAGAACATTTAGCTTATAAAAGGTGAAGTGATCCAAGTCATATTTTAAGAAAAGTGTTTTCATCCTAAAATAAAAATATGAAATCCACCGAAACACCATGTAAAGTCGTGATTCAACGTAAAAGTCCAATAGGAAGGTTTAACCATTTAATTACTTGTTTCATTTCACCTTTTCGTGCCTCATATATTTTAATTTAAATATATATCGACTGTGGAAATGAAAAAGGACGTAACCAACACATATCAAATTTTACAGGAGCTGCAAAAAACGTGTTTTAATGATTTTGGACCGTATACAAATTATGAACTATACACAACCTTAAAGTGCACGGAGACTTAAAAACTGGTGTTTAATTGTCATAATCTAATATTAATTAAAGAAATTGTCTAGGAAAAACCTTTATTTCATTATTTTTTCTTGGTTTTAATTTTTTACAAGGTCATCTTTTTTAAACTTAAAAGCTAAATTTAGATACTAATTCGGCATTTTTAGATTGCATTCTTTTGATAGAACGTGTATCAAGTTGGATACATTGTGATTATCGAATTATATTAGAATTATATGTCGACTTTGGAAATGAAAAAAGACCTAACCCACAGGTTTTTCAAAACAGCTTTTTTTCGATTACCACAATGTATCAAACTTAATACACGTTCTATCAAAAGGATGCAAGCAGCAAATGCCGAATTAATGTCTACATTTAGCTTTTAAGTTTGAAAAAGATGACCTTGTTAAAAGTTAAAACCAAGAAAAAATAACGAAATAAAGATTTTTCCTAGACAATTTCTTAAATAAATATTAGGTTATGTCAATTAAACACCAGTTTTTAAGTCTCCGTGCACTTTAAGGTTGTGTATAATTCATAATTTGCATATGGCCCAAA
This sequence comes from Himalopsyche tibetana, assembly GCA_030503985.1. Classification (NCBI taxonomy): domain Eukaryota; kingdom Metazoa; phylum Arthropoda; class Insecta; order Trichoptera; family Rhyacophilidae; genus Himalopsyche; species Himalopsyche tibetana. The sequence continues at coordinate 3,267,923 of JAPJYX010000036.1, forward strand.
ATCATTAAAACACGTTTTTTGCGCCTCCTGTACAATTTGATATGTGTGGGTTACGTTCTTTTTCCTTTCCACAGTCGATATATATTTAATTGAATTTCCTTCACAGCTGCATTGTCTTTATTTCCATATTAAAAATGAGTAGCATACTGTAATGCATATAATCCAAATAATTCGACAAGAGAAATCTTTAAAAACCATACAAACAGTAATAAATATAATTAAAATTCAATAAATTACTGCTTTAAACGTTAAAGTTATTCAATATTCAAAGTGTTAATACAATTTAAAGAACAAATGGTGTTTAAGAATACCTTTTTAGACCTGTAATGATCTATTTCTTTATTTATATCTTCGTCCTTCACAATTGCCTCCCATTTGATGGGAAGGCTTTCATTCCAGGTGTCGTTTCCGAAGTTCTGTGATAGATTTGAAGACAGTGCGTCATCTTCTGGCTCTTTTTTAATATCCATTTCAACCTTTTTGTTTATTTATATACAGAAATATTGAATATGACGTGACACGCTATTGTCAAATTGATATTTTCATAGACTACAAGAAGATTAGCACATTGAATCATAGACAATCGTTGATAAAAATAATGCAAAACATTATAAAGAATTTAAATTTTTGGATAAAATAAAAATTGATATGATTTATTAAAATTTAATGAACGGATTTCACTTTTCAGTATCTTCAGGCACTCAAGTGTACGTATGAACTTGAACTGACGTTTGGTTCAAGGCCACTGCTAGCAAAATGGATTAACGCATAGAAATGAATGGTTTGTAATTTTAAGAATTACATTTATCTTGTTTGCTGGAAAATTTATAATAATATTTACCTAAATATCGACTGTGGAAAGGAAAAAGGACGTAACCCACAGTATATTCAAAACAGCTTTTTTTCAATGTAATCACAATGTGTCCAACTTGATACACGTTCTATCAAAAGGATGCAAGCTGCAAATGCCGAATTAGTATCTAAATTTAGCTTTAAAGTTTGAAAAAGATGACCTTGTAAAAAATTTTAAACCAAGAAAAAAGACTGAAATAAAGGTTTAACCTATACTGTTTCTTTTTTCACTTCAAGGTTATGTATAATTCATAATTTGCATGTGGAACAAAATCATCAAAACACTTTTTTTGCACCTCCTTTAAAATTTATGTGTGGTTTACGTCCTTTTTCTTTTCCAAAGTTGATATGTTTGATTTACTTTTTATTGCAAGGAAATATTTAAAAAAATATATATATTTCTAACCTAATAAAGAATCAAAAAAAATTATTACACTCTTATTTTAAAAATCTTTTCAATGGAGAATTTTAACTCTATACAAAAGGCATTTGCAATATGCATTTTGTTGTGTTTTCTACCCTTCGTTTAGAGCAGGCGCGGTGAACATGCAGCCTTTTGTCTACTCTAGTGCGGCCTTCTGGTTAATTCTGTAACTCTGATTTTTTTTGTAAATTCCTGAGATTTTGGATTTGAAAATTCCTGTAAAAGGTGCCATGCTGCCAATCCGTAAATTCTTGGAAGACTGGGGTTTAAAAATTGGCATAAAATTGTTTCCTGCCAAAGATTCTCTAGTCAATATTTATTGCGACCTTGTGTCGTATCAGAAAAATGAATGGCCTTTTGAGAAGAAACAGTTCCTCGCTCCTGGTTTAAAGGTTGGTTTGTTCTTATGGGAGTGTCGTATTGGGTTAAGGCACGAGGAATTGACAAAGCTGAGGGACCTATTAGCTAATAAGGCAAATCATTAAGGGTTTGTTTAATTTCTTCGAGTGGAACTCAACTTATAATATAAGATGTCAAGTATCATTACTCATAATCTCCAAAATAAAAAAAAATGCGTTTCAATGTAGCATTGTTCTTTTTGCTTCCACTTACCTTTAGGCTTTTAATCATCCATCTAAAACCCATGTAAAAATTATGTTTTTTTTTCAAAAATTATAAACATTGTCAAAATAATGCGAGATTTATGGGGACTGGTTGTATTCATTTCAGGGAATGAGTGTAAAAATGATATATGATACAGTTTTAACACTCCAAATTGGACATTAAAAAAAAACATTTTCTTAGCAATTGTATAATTTATTTATTAGGACGGGGGTTGCCCATTTCTGACCAGCCTGCGATCTACCTGCCCGTGACCGCTCACTAAGTTGTGCAAATCTTTAAATTCCTGTGTTAAAGAAAACTTTGAAAAAATGTGGTGCCCGTCGCCCTTACTTTAGAATGCACTCTGGGGTACAAAAAGGTTACCTTTGAATTAGGTTTATTTACGCACATTTTTATGAAATATTATTGTACCTTCATAAAGAATACGAACCGCGGGCATGGGGTTGGTAACCCCTGACCTAATTAATAAATTATCCAATTGTTTAAAAAAATGATTTTTTGCAAGATGTCCAATTTATTTTTTCAATCCATGTCCGCCCCCAATGTGGAGCATATGGCCTCCTAATGGAGGTATCTCAATAGAAGTTTTTCTACGAGAACTGTTTGTTACTCGCTCAAAGTGAGTAAGTAGTAGGGACAGAAGGATAAGGCTAAAACAGGACTAGAGGTTGGCTTATCGCTATTGCTACACCCAGTTATTAAAGAATGGGAGGAGAGGTAGTGATGTGAATTGACATCACAGACACCCAGTATTCGATCACAACTTTGAATTGAATTATTCTCAAATTCACTGTGATATGACCGGGAATCGAGCCCAGAGCTGCGTGATCGGTAGAGCAAGCTCTGACCGACTGGGCCACAGCAGGCGTCCAGCAAATGTCCAATTAGGTTTGTAGAATGTCCAATCTGGACTGTCAAAACTGTACTAGAAAATTATAACAATAATGTTCAGTTATCTTTGTTATTGATCAATATCTATCAAAAGGATATCTCAAAGACAAGTGTCCATTAGTCTTAAAGGTTTATTCAAATAAAATTATGAAAAATTCACTACATTTATTCAGATTACAATTGGGTACAACAATCTCAAACCAATACAATTTTTTTAATTAATAAAGGTTTAACGTTGTAACAATGAATTCATTTTTTAATTGACCAGGATACAATAGATTACAATACAAACTAGGTGACAATAGATGACAAGACACTCTAAACTAAAATACATGAGACATCAGTGTATAACAATATTATGGTAGTTTTTTTAATAAAAAGAACTAGCTGTAAGCCCGTTGCCTAGTTGATAAAAATCATAAAATAACTGGCGAAAAAAATTAAATTTTAACATATTATATTTATTCAAATTTATAGGTAAAATAAAAATAAAATGGCGACTACGTCGGACAACCATTCTTTTTAATACAAAGTGAATTAATACCAACATAAAAAGATATTAACCATTTGAATACCAAGCGGACATATGTGTCCGGAACATATGCAAGCGAGCACGGATGTCCAAAACATTTAAAAAAATCAAACACTCTGTATTCTAATAGAATAGTATTTTGAAGAATATGTGTAGTGCCATATATACTGAATCAATATAGGTTTTTAAAATATCGAATTTGAGTGTATATTAGGCAAAATTATTGTTCTAAAAAACACGCAGTATCTCTGGGACATATTAATGAATTATTAGCGCGGTATTCAAAGGGTTAATAAGGTGACTTAAGTTCTTTATGCACAGTAAACATAAGGAAAACACGTCACCTAATCGTGGATGACTGCGCCTCAGTGTACACCTTTCTAATGTCTAACGATTTTTTATTTTCTATTCCCTTATTATTAATTATCAACTATATTTGATTAATTTTATCAAAAAATTCAATTAAATAATTATTATGAATCTAATAAACATATTTTTTATGACAAGTTAAACTTTATTATGATACAGTCAAAATTCAGTATTCAGTTTCATATAATTTTGAAGATAGCATAGAGAGACTATAGGAGACCATCGTGTCTTTTGAAAAGTCTTAATCCTGCCTGCTTCTTCTACAAACTTCTGGGATTCCAAAGTCCTGGACGAGCGTCAGGAACTGAGGGAATCTGGCATGTCATGGTAGGAAGCAGAGCAATTTGCCGAAGACAGAAGAAGTAGAGTTTCGAAAGCTTGAAGCTGACATAACTATCAACTTACAAATGTTATTTTTTTGTTATAATTTTGACATTATAACCATATTTTTATATTATGATTTATGCAAGTAAACAAACCATATTCGTAAGGGGTTAATCACATCAATTTCAATTTCAAGGTTTATGATAATTATGACCAATCAATTGAGAAAAGTTTTCAATCGAATTATGGATTTCTGTCCGAACGCATGTATGTATGTGATGTTTAAAATTCTGTCTTACTCATTTTATTATTAGCTAATCACTCGTTCTCCTCAAATAAAATCTTTTTACATTAAATGTCTTTAAAAAAGACTTTAAAAGAGGGTTTTTGTTGAAAAAATCTAATGACATACCTTCATTAGGCCAAAAGCACCACATTAAGAGCATACATACATAATTTTATATTGCACTCATTTAATATTTTCAACAGAAAAATTTCAACGAGAACCGTTTGTTAGTCAATAGCTCAACATCATTTTTAAAACAAAAAGATTACCGATAGAATGATGGGACGAAAGAACTTTTCCTACGCTTCACTTAGGGATAGGGTGGGAGGGAAGGAAAATCAAGATAAATCTTTAAGTAAAATTAAACCAAGCCGGCATATTGATTTCACCAAATATAAAATGTCCGTAAATTTTTATGTCGAATTTTGAGGGTTAAAACAGGGGTGGGGAACCTTTTCTTCTCTTAAAGCCGCATTCATTTTTTACGAATTCACTCCTCAGATTCTCAGGAATTTACAGAAGGCCGCACCAGGGTATCCAAAAGGCCACAGGCTCCCCACGCCTGATCAAAACTGTTGAGGTTTTCGATCAAGTCTTGACATTCGAGTGTGTTTTTTTGTGTCTGTTAAAATTAGATCTGATGGCAGATTTGTAGCCACACACGTCGCATTTGAAAGGCTTTTCGCCAGTATGAAACAGCTTGTGCTTCGTGAAGGCCGACAGAAAACTAGACGTGTATTCACACTCATCACATTTAAACTGTTTCTTCCGGCAGTGGGTCATTTTGTGCCTTTTTAGGCGGCTTTCTAGAGGAAAATCCAAATTACATTCATCGCATTTGAATGGTCTTTTACCGGTGTGCAATAGTTGGTGCATTATCAACGACGAGCGTACAGCAGTTTTAAAACCGCATTCCGTACACTTAAAAGGTTTTTCACCGCTGTGTTTAAACTTATGCTTATTCAAATACGACTGTGCAGTTGTGGAAAAGTCACATTTGTCGCAGGCAAACGGTCTCACGCCAGTATGCGAACGTTTATGTGTACTCAACGAGGCCTTCCAAAAAGATTTAAAATCACAATGTTCACATCTGAAAAATTTATCTCCAGTGTGGGTCAGCTGGTGTTGTTTTAAATTAAACCTTTGAGCCGACGTAAAACTGCAAAGATCACATTTGAAAGGTCTTATTCCAGTATGCAAACGTTTATGTGTCACTAAAGAAGACTTGACGGCGGATTTGTAATCACAAACGTCACACTTGAACGGTTTTTCACCGGTGTGTGATAGTTTATGGGTTTTTAAGCTTGAAAAACACGCACATTTGTAGTCACAGATGTTGCATTTATACGGTTTTATGCCGGAATGTGTCATTTTATGCCTTTTTAACTGTGTTTTATCAATAAACGTACTCTCACATTCATCACAATTGAATGGTTTTACACCGGAATGGCTCATTATATGCTTTTTTAAGTAAGATTTTCTTAAAAATTTAAAATTGCAAATATCACATTTGAACGCTTTAAACCCGGTGTGCGTTAGTTTATGCGTTGTCAATGTAGAACGCCAAGCAGATTTATAACTGCATTGATCGCATTCAAACTTTTTTTCACCGGTATGCTTTAGTTTGTGCGGGGTGAGATTGTATTTACGAGCGCACGTGAAGTCACACTGATCGCATTTAAACGGCTTTTTAGTACTGAATGATGAATCAGAATCACAATTATTCTTTCGACTGTCCAATTGTAGAAGAAGACCCTCGTTTCGGAAACTGTTAGTGTCTGTACGTGGGTCGAAACAAAATTCTGATTTCTCATGCGTGTTAAGTGAAGACAGCGAGTCGAATATACTAAAACAAACTCTGCATACAAAATTCCTGTCGTGGAAGGCGGTTCTTTCCAAGTTAATGGTGATGACAATTGGCACAGCTTTTAAGATCTTCCTTTTGACGTCGATTTCTTCGATTTGAATTTCGTTAAAGGATATAGGCAATATAACGTCAGAATCTTGGGTGACTGGAATCTGTAAAATTAATAGAAAATACATGATTGATCCATGTCCATAGAATAGTAAGGATAGAAGGACAATACTAGGACAGGACTAGTTGTTAACTAATCACTCTTATTATCACTTAATATCTGTGTAAATAGCGATCAGTCAACCACTAGTTCTGTTCTAGCCTTATTATTCTTTCCTTTCCACTCACTTTGAACAAAAAAGTGAGATTGAGCTACTGAATAACAAACAGTTCTTGTAGAAAAAACTTCTGTTGATGTACCTCCGTTGATAAAACTAGGACAGGACTAGTTTTTGACTAATCTCTCTTATTATCATTTAATATCTGTGTAAATAGCGATCAGTCAACTACTTGTTCTGTTCTAGCCTAATTATTCTTTCCCTACTACTCACTTTGAACAAAAAAGTGAGATTGAGCTACTGAATAACAAACAGTTTTTGTAGAAAAAACTTCTGTTGATGTACCTCCATTAGTAAGCCATATGCTCCACATTGGGAGCGGACATAGATAAAAAAAATATATATATATATTCAATCCACCAAAACACCAAGTAAAGACGTGACTGTACTTTAAGTCCTGGGAAAAAAAGTTTTACTATTTCACCAGTTAGCTTACTTCACCTTTTTTGGGACCTGACCAAGAATTGCATCAAAAAAACACTAACCTCTTCGTGCTTCCACTGACCAGCTTTCGAAGACTCGCCGATTTCATAAGTATCTTCTACTTTTAAAGCACTCACTTCATCATTGAAATCGGATTTTAAGTTTTCCAATTTGACCTCAACCTTTCCTTCTTCTTCTTCCTTTATATTCCTCAAGGGAACTGCAAAGACCTAGGCAACAAAACAAATCATATTATTAATCTGTAAGACATCACCGGTGGACATTACCCGATGATAGGCTGCAAGAGTCAACTTGCCGTCGAAAGTAAATTATTACTTTACACCGCGATGATCAGACCGATCATTACCTACACACGCCCAATGTTGGCAGGAATCAATTTCAAACTCTCCAGACCAGCTTTTCTCAAACTTATTTTAACACATTATATGCGGGAAACGTAAAAATACGTCAGTTTTGTTGCTATATTGACTCATAATTAAAGTGACCCTTTTTCACAATAAGCAATTAACCTCATAATTTATTATGACCTGAATGTTCGTTCACACATACTATTTTTTTTTTAAAGGCGACACACGTTTCTCAAATATTTAGGGCATCAGATTTCACACTTCCAGTGATTGTAAACTTGTAGGAAAGAGGATTTTTTACTATAATTATTTATTTAATTGTATGTTATGGATTAATGTTATTTTTTAGAATATATAGTGAAATTATGATGTATTCAAAAAAAAAATATTTTATTTGTAATGATTAAATGTCACATATCGACTGTGGAAAGGAAAAATAACGTAACACACAGTTTTTTCAAAAACAGATTTTTTTCGATAATCACAATGTATCAAACTTGATACACTTTCTACCAAAAAGATGCAAGCTTTAAATGAAGAATTAGTATCAAAATTAAGCTTTAAAGTTTGAAAAAGATGACCTTGTAAAAAAATTCTTTAATAAATATAAGATTATGTCAATTAAACACCAGTTTTTAAGTCTCCGTGCACTTCAAGGTTGTGTATAATTCATAATTTGCATATGTCACAAAATCATCAAAACACGTTTTTAGCGCCTCCTGTAAAATGTTATATGTGTGGGTAACGTCCTTTTTCTTTTCCACAGTCGATATGTTATAAAACAAAATAATTGCTATGGAATCATGCAGTAAATAAACAATTATTTTAGGAAAATGGCGACCCAGCATTTTGATTTCTGCGACCATCATTTGGGAAACGCTGCTCCTGACAACACATAACAATGCATTACTCACAATCGCTCTCTGGTACGTGCGTAACACGAACTACAAATAGTCCTCGACATTGTTCCAATCCATGAAATTTTACAGCGACACTATTGATCAACCTAACCCAACGATGAAAGCATTACTTGACGATTAAAAAGATTAGGGTGGGGAACCTTTTCATTTCTAAATCTCACATTCATTGATCTGATTCGACGACATAAGACCACTGTAAAGAAAACGTTGACACCCCCTCTCTTTTTTTTTCGACCGTCGAACATAAAATGGGTTGATTACGCTCTTTTCACAAACGCTTGTCAAAAGTCAAAAGGCCGCATCAGAGTGGCCAAGAGGCCGCAGGTACTTTTTCACTGACATAGACTATCCCCGTACGTAAAACGTGAGACCACGGAAGGTCCTTCATCAATAGAATGCTACTATGATAGATTAACTCCTGAATTTTGGTAATCGGATGAGAACCGCTGCTTTCAACGTGGTATGGTTGTTAGCGAAATCATATTTTCCGTATGTATTATAAAAAAAACGTTATGTATGTATAAAAAAAATAAAAATCATTATATATATTCCAAAAAAAATCCATTTGGAAAATTAGTCAAGTTTATTCATTCTGATTTATTTGACAAGTAAAATACACGCCACCTGTGTGGTCGAGTGGTCAACGTCGTTGGTTTCGGCTACGAAGGTCAAAGGTTCGAATCCCAGTTTATCAGTTGATTTATAAATTTCTGTTCAAATGCACGAATTTATGTGATGACTTAAATTCCATCCTGGCATATGAACGTATCGAGAGCGATTAGTTAACCACTAGTCCTGTCTAAGCCCTATCGTTCTATTCATTCTCTCTTTGGAAAAAGAGAGGTTGAGCAACTGAGTAACAAGCAGCTTACGTAAAAACACTTCTGTTCTGAGATTAACTCCATTGGAAGCGAAAATGGTTAGAAAAAAAATGTGCATTTGATTGTTCATGTTGGTAAATTTCTGATTTTTTATCATATAATACGAAAAAATCTTCCCGTTGAGGGCAACAGGCTTACAGCTCGTTGATATTAAATTCGTATTTCGTCTAAATAATCAATTTTTTTGATTCCCATGTATGAAAATATAGCATTATTGTATATGCAATTAAATTTTCTACAGAACTGCATTGTATTTGGCGGAATTTAATTAATTTTCTGTTTCAAAATGAGTAGCAAATTGTCAAGCATATACAATCACTGTTTATTTATTTACAATGCATTCCAATTTTTTTTTAAAATAACCTTTCTCTCTTCGTGCTGTTCATCTTCGCCAAACTCTTCCTTTTTCACTGTTGCATTGCCATCAAAGTCACGAGAAAGACCTTCGACCACATAATCCTGACGATGATCACCGTAGAAAGTGTCTTCTGGTGACAGCAATTCATCGAGAGGCTCTATTTTGATGTCCATTTCGAGTATTTGGCTAAGAAATCAGCGAAAGATTGATACACCTGTAAAAATGCCATTAGTATACCATAGACTAAATTCTCAATAATGCTACTAAATATGCATAGACAACAATTATTTAGTGTTACCGAATTCTCCCTGTTGCCTTTTCTAATTGTGTCGATTTTTCACGTATACACAATTAAATAAAAATTTAGCAAAGAATATTTTTTTTAATTTATTTTATTTACACATTTTAAATTGATTTAATGAATTAAAATAACAAAAATTCTTTTAAATATACAGAATAATTTTAAAGTTTATATATTTTATTTAACATTTAATTATTTTTTTTACACAATAGATACGTTTTAAAACAAAACCGCGTTAAAGGTGATAGAATTTATGTTTAAATTAAAAATTGCTTCACTGAATAAAAAAACATGTAATTTAAAAAGAGTTATTGTTGTGTAAAAAAATGTGTGAAAACAGACTAGTTCTATAGTTCTGACGATGGTGAAAGTCGAAATAGCTTTCAACGCATAAAAATTATTAAAAACTGTAGAACTAAAATACGTTGATATTTTTAAACTATTTTAATGGAGTTCTGCCAAGTAAATGCCAAATCAATAGATAATAATGAAGACTTGATAAAGAAATTTTATATAATATTTAATACTTATATGAAGAAAATATTATCGTTTTCATGACTACTTGGTTATATAATTTAATGGACATTTATGAGGGACTGAACTAAAATCGCTTTTATTGCCAGAAATGTTAAATATTTAAAGATTTAAATGAAGATTTTCGTTTGTTATTACTGTTATGTGTTTCTGAATTCTTGTTGGTAAAAAAAATCTCTCATTAGCGCACTTCGTGTAAAAGTGTACGTTGTGTTTGTTTTTTTTAGTGGACCGCGTTAAGAGCTGTCCAACAATATTATGATGCCTTAAATTTTGACAAAACTGCCACGCCATTACCAAACTGCAAACTACATTACCACATTGCACCCTGGGCGCTATCGTCCAGGATTAGGTGACGTATGTTCTTAATGTCAAATGTGCATAAGTAACTGACGTCACCAAAGCGTGGATGACTTCATGCCAATGTAAAGTATTAATAAAAACACAATAATCTTTTGTACTTCATTCCACTTTATTTAATATGTCAGGACCGGTTTCGCTCATCACTTTCAATCGCCATTCTGAATTTATTAATCTGGGATGACTTTTTAATTATATGTTAGATGTGTTGAACATTTTAATTTTGTGTTATTTTAGAATCACTTTAATGTAATTGGCAATTTCTTTTCAATGCCAATTGTTGTGTATAACTTTTCAATTTTGTATAAATAGCATTGTTAAATTATATTTCTTATCAGTTGACAATGCTCGCAATGAGCGAAACCGGTCCTGACATATTAAATAAAGTGGAATGAAGTACAAAGGATTATTGTGTTTTTATTAATATAATGCCTTTCCACCAAGTATTGACAGTGAACACCCTAAAAGTGACCAATGTAAAGTGCCGTATATATATATTTTCTTATCGATACATTTTGGTATATAAAATAATTATTGTTTATGCACGTTCAATAAATCTGTCGGAATATCATAGTCTATGGTCATACACCGTAAACTATTATAAATTTTCGTTATCCTTTGAGTTACAGTTTGAAATGGATATCAAAATAGAACCAGACGATGAATCAATGACATCAGGGATAAACAAAAATGCCTTCCTTAATAAGGATCTATCGGCTGATCCATCGGCTGATGACCAGGAAGGTCATAAAGAGGTGGGTGTCATTATTACTTGGTCCGAAGTATGATAAAATTGTCTTGTAAACACATTGTAAGCTTACAACGACGCCATGATTTAAAATATTTTTTTGCTTACTTGATAATCGCAATAAAGTTGTGTATGAAATGTTCTGAGCTTCGTTCGTTTATCCATATATCTGGAACAAGTCGTTGCCAGGTGCAGATAAATTAACGGAGGAATATTAATTAATTGTTCGTTACATAATTTCTACACAGAAAAATTGACATAGCATATCGACTGTGGAAAAGGAAAAATGACGTCGTAAATCACGTTCTATCAAAAGGATGCAAGCTGCAAATGCCCAATTAGTATCTAAATTAAGCTTTTAAATTTGAAAAAGATGACATTGTAAACAATTAAAACCAAGAAAAAAGACTGAAATAAAGGTTTAACCTTGACAATTTCTTTAATTAATATTAGATTATGTCAATTAAACACCAGTTTAGAAGTCTCCGTGCACTTCAAGGTTGTGTATAATTCACAATTTGCATATGGCCCAAAATCATAAAAAACACGTTTTTTGCGACTCCTGTAAAATTTTATATGTGTGGGTTATGTCCTTTTGCCTTTCCACAGTCGATATACAATATTGTATATTTAGGAAGTACATAAAGTGTGTTCAATTATGCAGTACTTATTTGACATTATTTTAAATATTATCTATCTGGACGATAGCTCGAAAACCAAAAACATTAACCACTCCGCCATAAGATCTGACAATTCAATCTATTCTAATGCATCAAGAATGTCGATTATACCCTTCCAAACATAAAATAACATTGTGAGAATATTTAGCTAATCACTAGTCTATCTTCTATCCGTTAACCTTCTATATATATTTAAAAAAAGTTGCTTTAATAAACTATATGCTACACATCAGAATCGGACATAGATTCAATACAGGGTCACTACCGTACCATTATGATCTAAATTATTGACCTTGGCTACAGTGCTTTCAAAATTTATTAATTCGTAATTAAATTTGAACACAAGTTTTGTCAATAACCACCTAGGTTTCTCCTTTCGGCATCATCAGGCGTACGCTATTAAGTTAAAAGCAATTGATGACAGCATGGATTAACTTCACTAATGACTTGATTTAAATGACTTTTAATTAGCTTGAAATATTTTATTAGCAATTAGTCTTTTCAAATTAATGTGATTAAGCAATACCTTCATATTTAAATGGTGGGTAATTGCAAGAATTACATTTATTTTTATCGAAATTGAATTATATTTATATATGATACAAATAACGTCCCCTGCTGTGGTCTAGTTGAATATAGCTCGCTTTACCGACCAGGCGGGTCTGGGTTCGATTCCTGGTGATTTCAATGTTAAATTTAGATAGAAAATTTAAATTAACTTTGATTATTCCACGTATTGTGTTAATAACTGTGACACGTGTTTCGCCTCTTTCAGAGGCATCTTCAGACTTACTTTCGCAAAGTTTTCTTAAGTAATGAAGCAAGATTGATTCTAACATTTTAAAAATTATGAAATTACAAAATGGAGTTTTTGGGTTTTTTTTCCTTTTAAGAGAAGCAAGAAGGGGGGTTTAAGAGGGGGGGAGGGGGGATACGTGTCTCTTCAAAAAAAGAAATATTATTAAATAATATTCTTAATAGCACAGGTGGTTCCCCATTACTTAAATTGTTTCAAATTAATAGAGTAATCACCAACCTAGCTGATTGATTGCAGCTCATTAGTTTAATAGTTTGTAATGTTTAACGTCATTAGTAGTATGATTAAATTTGTTTGCTCTGTTTCGATTTTATAATCCCTTCTTTGCTTCCCTTAAAAAGGAAAAATCCCAATCTGATTGATTGCAACTCATTAGTATCATTATTTGTTTGCTTTATTTCGATTCTACACCCCCCTCCTTGCTCCTCTTAAAAGGAAAAAAACCCAAAACTCTATTTTGTAATTTCATCATTTTAAAATGTTAGAATCAATCTTGTTTCATTACTTAATCAAACTTTGCGATAGTAAGTTTGAAGATGCCTCTGAAAGAGGCAAAACACGTGTCACAGTTAGTAACACAATACGTGGAATAATCAAAGTTAATTTAAATTTTCTATTAAAATGAACTTCCACAAAGTGACCGCCGAAACCATCGAAAGTATTAAATTTAGATAATGAAATATAAGCGTGTTTGTGATGTCAAATTACCCCGAGCTGATCTCGAGTGACTTACAATAAATTCTCATCGAGTTTTTCTCCCGTGTGATCTTTCAAATTAAGCTGTAATGCCAAATATTTCTTTTAAATTAAAAACAAATGAGGAATTCGGCAGATCCACCTGCCAATTTTCAAATCAAAATATTTGTGTACATAAATTAAAAAAATCTTCGGTTGAAATCTTAAATTAATTCATAATTGTTTTTTTTTTAGGTGATTACAATCAAAGACGAATTTTCGGTTGATCGTAATTGTATTTCGTCGACTTCGTCGGATAACAAATCATCGTTTTCAATCGAGGAACATAGTTTCAACCAAGGAAATCTGGGGAAAGTTGCTGTCATTACTTTAAAAAACGAAGTTTTTCACGAACGAAACTTCGTTTGCGGAGTTTGTTTTCGTTTTTTTGAATCGCTTGACTTGCTTAAAGTACATGAGACAGTCCATACGACAGTTCAAATTCAATGTAGTTCTAAAAATACGACCAGTTCTGGAATAAAAAATAAAACTAAAACTCGACATAAATGTGACGTTTGCGGTTACGAAACTACAGATGGATTTTATATTAAAAGGCATAGAATGCAACACACAGGAGAGATGCCATTCGAGTGCGATCAATGTAGTTTTAAAACTGCTTTCAACAGCAGGTTGAAGATACACAAGAGAACTCATTCCGGAGAGAAACCGTATTCGTGCAACAATTGTGACCACAAATCTGCACACCCTTCAGCTATGCGCGTTCATAAAAGGTCACATACTGGCGAAAAACCATACAAATGTGGACAATGTGACTTCAGGGCTGCCTATTACGCCGGGCTTAAGTACCATAGAATAACTCACATGGATAGCAAACCTTTCGAGTGCAAAAAATGTGATTTTAAAACGTCGTTCGCCCCTCATTTGAAATCGCATACGAAGATACACAGCGGTGAGCGACCTTTCGAATGCGACCAATGCGATTATAAATCGAGTCGAATGTTTCATTTGAAAACGCACAAAATGTCGCACACCGGCGAGAAACCTTTTAAATGCGAACACTGTGACTATAGATCAGCGAATTCTTCGACCATGAAGCAGCATCTGAAGTCACACTCACGCGAAAAGCCTTTCAAATGCGACCAATGTGACTTTGAATCCAGTAGGCCTTTCCATTTGAAAACGCATATCATGTCTCACTCGGGTGAAACTCCGTTCGAGTGCGATCAATGCGATTATAAAAGTACGCAGCTTCACCATTTGAGGACGCATAAAAAAGTTCACGGTGCTAAAAAAGCATTTCATCAACACGAGGTGAAAAAATAACACAAACACATCCATCAAAATTAATGTCAAATTAAAGAACTTAACCCATTTTTTCCCAGTGTTTCAATATTGGAAAATTTTGTATTTTTACTCCCAATCCATTATGGATTGCATCAGTCTACAGCTAGCAAGCGTGATGATCATTTCGTGTAGTCTTGTTTCAGGTTTGAACCTGAGCGGTGTTTTTTATTTGCGTCAATTGCGGGCCAAAATGGGTTAAAGGACTGTAACCCAAACTCTTTTATTTGCTATCCAAATTCAATATTCAAAAAAATAAAACTGTTGTATTGCTCCTTCTTGTGTAATAAAATTATGAAATGTTAATCCACGAGAGGGTGCAACAACAAGTAAATCCGAAGGCGCTTGGTGAAATTTCAATATTAAATTTAAATCGTTCAAATTATGTAAATTTAAGTTTTGTCACTAACGACCCGGGTTTTGAGTCAGTTAAAATCCATCCGTGCACTTAAACGCCTGAAGATGCTGAAAGCCGAAACCCGTGATGTTAGTGGCAAGACTTGTGTGAATGTACATAATTTGAAAGATTCTAATTTACCATTTAAATTTTTACTTTTGTATTTTTAACAATCATTTTTTTAGATTGCCATCTTGTCAGATGGATAGATGTGTGTTCTTGTGATAGTTTCTAGAATCATTAACAATCGGTTCTCTTTAATTGATTTTTTCAAACCCATCAGAACATATAGAAAGATCTCTGTAATGCTGTGTCTCTTTCAATCTCATCCAATCCTTAAAACAGGATGAAGTGGAAAGGAACTAGCCAGCCACTTGTCTTGTTTTGAAAGGGACATAAACATCGGGCAACATTTACGGCAACACATTGCCGAGAAAGTATGGTCGTTTATAACCTAGGAATGACTGGCCCAGCACTATAACCGCATGCTTCCACTTGTCGCCCAGTATTGCCCCTACTTTCAGGCAACATGATTGCATGTCTCTTTCTTTGCTTGCTTTTCTCAATATGTGCGTCCCTCTTTTCATGTTTACTAGTTGCAGATGGCAGACATATTCTTGACGGCAAGTCGTCTAAACTTTTAAATGAAATGAATTTAATATAAAAGGTTTGGTTTTTAACGTGAATTAAGCTAGTGATATTCACAATTAATATTTAAGTCGTGAATTGCGGGTAATAAAAACGTAAAATTTGTTAATAAATGCATATCCATTGTTATGAAATTGCCTTCAAATATATGATTTTTTATGTCATGTTTTCAAATCATCTTTAAATATAAGTATTCTATCACTTTTAGGGTGTTCATTGTCAAAACTTGGTACAAAGGCATTATATTCAAAAAAATAAAATATACATTCGTAATATTTTTTAATTTTATTTAATAAGATCAGGACCGGTTTCGTTCGTGACGAGCATCATCAACTGATAAGAGAATAAAATGTTACAGCACTATTTGTACAAATCAAAATGAAATAAAAAGGTGTAATAAACATTTTGTGCTGAAAATAATAAAAGTATTAAATATGAATTAATAAAATGTTTAATACCTCTTAACTAAATTCTCAACTTACTTCCTACATACAATAAAATTTAAAAAAAAACAAACAGTGCGTTTTGGTTGAAATGCTAATTTAAACTGAAAAAAAAATGGAGATCATTGTTGAAGTACGCCACTGACTTCCTGGTACTTTTTTTACAAATTAATTGAATCGTCTAGGAATGGCTGGAGCCACATCCAACTCGATGCGGTCTGTCTGGGACACAGCTGTACACGATCAAAACCAATCGCCATTTGTTCAACGCTTGCATTTAAACAGTACTGCTTTACGGTAGCGAATCATGGCGCTTGACAAAAAACCGTATACTGAGCTTCGATAACAGATGCCTGCCTTTCCTCCGGCCGATAGAATTCCTGGACGTCCGTCGGGTATTATCCATAGTATGTATTTAACAGAACTGAAGGATGCTGATATGTCACAGGAAGAAGCAAAGCAATTGGTGGCCATATGTCCCACATTGGAAGCAAATTTGGTCAAAGAATTAAGAAAATGTTATTGGAATAGAATAATAAGAAATGCTTTACTCGTCTGGGACGTTTTTAAAATCCTATTTGTTTAGTTAATTTAATCAATTACACAAATGTTTGTTAACAAGCACTTCACCGTTTATTGATTTTTACTGCTTTTTTTATGTTTATTATTTTCGTGGGAGATGTGAAAGAAAGGTTAGGTCTAATGGTTAGTTAATCGCTCTCACTATGCTTTCTTTTATAATTGAAGGGGGGGAAAGAGAGTATTTTAAGACACCACTAGACCAGTAGACCAGTGCTTATCATCTGTCTACATGTGCACACCTGTGTACAAGTGTCTACTAAAATTTTAAATGGCTACCGATTTGTTTACAAATGTCACCCTTCATTAAAAAAAAAACCTTTTGTTCATTTGCACCACACAATAAAAGATAATGCGGCGGCCAAAAGTCACTGGTGGATGTGTCTTGTATCCATGCCTGAAGAAATAACAAAAATTCAATAAAAAATATGTGAATGGCAGTAGATAAAAGATGACACGCTACGCTGCCCGTACGGGTACGGCAATACTCATCAAAGGTCGTTAAAATCATAGCTCCACTGGGGTGTGGTCGATATCGCACACCACGCAAGCCATCTGTTGGGGGTTTTAGTAAATAAATAAACTTTTAAATTTCATTTTATTTATTTTAAATATCTTTTAGTTAAAAACTTGACATTAATACAGGATTAGGACAGCAGCTAGGTTTATATAATTACTATCATAAAAAACATATCCACTCTAAACCCACTTTAGTTTATTGTGGTGAGAGCTTTTTTTTTTCATCAAGTCTTCTAGGTTTTTTTTTTTTAATACTGTTTTCGTATTATTATCGATTCGTGTTAAAACAAAAAAATAGGTAAATATTTTATAAAAAAAATAAAATCTCTCAAAGGCGAGTGATAGGGTCGTCGTTCTAAGACCAGTGGAGGGAAACCAGCGGCCTTTTGACTTGATCAAAAAAATATTGAAAAAAGATCATTATCATTGTGTTGCGACAGTCGAAAAAAAAAGAGGGGGGGGTGTCAACGTTTTCTTTACTGCTGCCTTATGTTGCATCAGATAAATGAAAAGGTTCCCCACCCCTGCCTTAGACAGTGACATGTTTTGTAGCCCAACTCAAAATTTGAAATCCGAGACATGGTTGTTTTGCGATGTCACATTTCACTTACGAGTGACTTACAAACAATTCTCGTGTGATCTTTCGTTCAACTTTAAAATATTTGGCGCTTTGGCATATACTTTAAAAAATTAAATACTGTCCTTTGAAACTATATGCGCTCCTGGAGTTTATTCGAACAGAAACTGTTTCTATAACTGTTGTTTAGCCTCTTTTTTTTGGAATGAGTAAAAATTGTAGGATGTGTCTAGGACAGGACTAGTGTTACGCTAAACGCCATCGCTGTTTGTTTTTTTTTAAGAATCAGACGCGTGACAAACGACAGTTTTAAGAATTACAGACGTCCATGCTGACAAGCTAAATTCTATAAATTTATGATAAATCAATTGATTTATTAAGTATTAAGTTTTTTTATTTATTTGTTTATGATAGCGTCATGGGTTACTGCTCCTGAGACAATCTCAGCAAGAAAATTCTAAAAAAAAAAAAAAAAAATACAGCTAACGCCAATGCGCCAAATATTTTAAAGATGAAAGATTATACGAGAAAAACTCGAAGAAAACTTATTGTTAGTCACTCGAGATAAACTCGCGGTAAATTGACATCACAAACTCAAATTTAAATATCTAAATTTGATATTGACTTTACTGGGAATCGAACCCAGATCCACCTGGTCAGTAGAGCAAGCTCTAACCATAGTTGTTGTATCATCACTCGGCGTATAGCTTTGGAGGGTGATTGAGGGTAATTGAATGTCTCAACCTTTTCACACGCCCTTGAGCGGAATCTACCGACTCGGCAGTCAAATTCGGAAAGAATGCCGACTTCAAATATAACAAAAACGCACCCTTAAAAATAAAAACAAAAGTTTTCACGAATAATATACAAGTAGGATATTTTCTCTAGCATAAATTAGGGTAGGTTTATAAAACAGTACAAAAAAAACTTACACTAAAATAACTTCCAATCACTCACGTGATTACAATTAGTTCTCGGTCTTACGACAACGTCAAATGCGAAAATTGTGACAATTATAGGGGGACTTAAAAATAGTTATTACATACGTCTAATAGGTACCGCTGAATCCAATATAGAAGGTGCGGCCGTGTTCCAAAAATAATAATACCCAAGCTATTTACAGAAGGTATAACATCACTCGATAAGTCTGCAAGATGATATATAGATGGCGCCACTATTGAATATTCCATTTTTAAGAAAAACCAACCTTTAAATAATACGTGTCAAAATTTCATAACAAACTGACGTTTAGTTCATGAGTGACGGCAGTTTTAGTGACGCGACTTTTACAATTTTAAAAACAATGAAAAAATTTCGTGCGTTGATAAAGCATTGCTTTTTAATGGGAAAAAATACCGTTCAATCAAAGGACTCGCAAACATTGATGATGCAGAACGCTCCGGTCGTCCCGAATTCGGCAGTTGTTCCAGAAAACATTCCACAAAACAGTTTTGGCCGATCGTAAACGTAAAGTTGCGTGAGACAGCCGACGCCTTAAAGATATCAGAAGGCTGCGTGTTCACCATTTTGCATCAACATTTGTCCATGAGAGAGCTGTGTTCGAAGTGGGTACCGCCTTTGCTCACAGTCGGTCAAAAATAATAGCGTGTCGACGATTCAGAGCGCTGTTTTTGTCGCTGGAAGTATTTTTTCGTACGGTATGTGACGATGGATGAAACGTGGATCCATCGCTGCACTCCAAAGCGTGTCAGCCGGTAGCCTATTTTGAAGCCACTCTTGACGGAGACGTTGTTGCTTTATCCTACAAACTTATTGAGTGATGTGTTTGTTTAGCGTGTCCAAATTTAAGTAAATTTTTCCAGTAATGAGCATTAAAAAATGATTGATAATTAATTATTTAACGTTTTTTTTCATCCGAACATTGTCGTTTTATTGATTTGATTCGAATTTATTCGTTGGAACTCCATTATTAAAAACTAATTCACTTACGATCTAAAAAAATGTCTTAAATATAAATTATACATAATAATTGGTTCATAAATAATTTTTAAAACTATGATAAAATCCGTCTCATATTTTGGCATCACTCCTAGGGTGAATTTTTTTTTATTTATTTATTATTGTTACAGGTTTACCCTCACTGCACCGGAAAACTGGTACAACTCACCGCAATGTTGCTTGTACAAGTTAATTACAAACAAATGACACGTTACCGACGCATGTCGATGACAGATAAACGACAACGTGAAATTCACGCTGAAAACAAAATTAAGCAAAGGAATCAAGATTTCGATAGTTTTCAATAAATTATACATTATTTGGCATTACAGCTTTCGCCAATGCACCAAATATTTTAAAATTGAATGAATAAATTCAACGAAGTGCGAATTTTTTGCAAGTCACTCGAGATAACCAATATTAGATCTCGAATTTTAATTTTAAAAAATCTTGATTTGACACTGTCGCTTTACCGGGAATCGAACCCGGACACGCCCGATCGGTAAGCTAAGCTCTTACCAACTAGACCGGAGCGGGCGGCAACAAAATTAAAGGTGACAAAGGTAAATTAAAGGTAAATTAAAGGTGACAAATTAAAGGTGACAAAATTAAAGGTGACCAAGGCGAGAATCCAAAAAAAAAAACCTCTCTTTTACCAGGAATATACCGATCTGTAAAAACTAAAACAAACAAAAAAATATACGAGAACTGGTTGTTAGCCGTCCCAAAAAATAAAAACGACCACCAGGCGTCCGCTTACGGTTGATGTACTCGGGTATATGTCCGATGCATTACGACAGAGTTTGACAAATTTTCCGAACGCAGTGGGGGTTAAATAAGATTAGCTTACAACTAGACATAATTCTTAAAGGCTAACAGAGCATAAACTGCCTTTACAGCTGCTTTCTACAAAGGGGGGCGGGGTAGTGGATACTATATAAACCAAACTGCGTAATTACGTTGTTGCGTAATTTCGCCATCTACAAGTTATAAAACAGTAATTAGAAACAGTCGAAATCATTTTATTTATAAACGTTCAGGTGCAAAAAGGGCGTCACCGTCGGAATAAAATAGTTCTACGTCTTCTTACGCGCCCTTTTTGCAATCAAAACACAGTCGGTCTGATATAAAAAATTACTCATTAAGTGTCGCCGTAGTAAAAATTACAAAACTATAGGAATGTATTTTTTGAAAAATTAATGGAGGAAATATCAAAAAAAAAAAAAAACAATTCATAATTGCGAGGCGGGGCTATCTAAAAATCAATCAATACATTTTACTCTCAATTTCTAACGATAGATTGAATTATTATTACCGTTTTTACGCAAACAATAAAAAAAACCTATTTTAAATATTTTTGGTACTGGTCTGTCGAAGAGTATGCATTGCCTTGGCTCTTGTCAAAAAAAAAAAATTTGAACACTTGACGACACTCTCAATAACTAATTTTAAAAAACCAGTGGTTGTCAAGTAATAAATAACAGACCGGAGCGAAAAGTTTTTTCACTACTTGCGTATTTTTTAAGTCAGTAGATTTTTTTGAATTTTTGTTTGAACACCGCTTTACGGTAACGAATCATTGCACATAACGAAAGCTTCAATTATACAATTCGCGAGTGGGATTACGTTGGCAATGCATAAAATTCGACACGCAAGTACCAACCATTTTTCTTATTACAATATTTAAATACAAATTTATTATATGTTTTTTTTTTTAAATTATGTATATAAAATTTTTATATATATATGTATTTGTTGTGTATATAAGAAGCTGATATATGACATATAGCTGTTAAGCACGACAGGCGATATCGTGTTATCTGAAACAAAAACAAAAAAATACATAATTAGTGTAATTGTACAATTGATGGGGTATTATTTACTTACCGGGGGGGGGGCTATTCTCGTGTAACATAAAGAGATATAAAATTAAATTCGATGACTTTGTTATTCCGCTTGTGTTGTCACAAAATGTGACACGTGTTTTGTCTCTTTGAGAAACATCATCAGACAAAACATCGCGAGGTTTACGAATAAACTAAAAACTAATATTATTATTTATACTAGAGTATTTCAACATTTCTACTTTTGTCAAAATTGTGATCGTTTTCTCAGAAGTTTTTCTACGAGAACTGTTTGTTACTCGGTCGCTCAACCTCTCTTTTCCAAAGGGAATTGTAGAGATAGAAGGATAATGCTAGGACAGGACTAGTGGTTAACTAATCGCTTTCGCTACGCCCAGTTATTGAAGCATCGGGAGACATCACAAACACCCATGCCTTCAAACAGAAATCGATCAAAAAAATGCCTGTATTGGGATTCGAACCCGTGAGAAGGAAGCCAAAAACGCTAACCGATGCTCCATAGGACCCGACATCTTAAAGTTTCTACATGTCTGCCCAACATAACCAGCTTGACAGTCTTGACAGGTGAGGTGATAGATACCGCTCTGAGAAAATCATTTTAACTTATCTTTACTTTCTTGCTTCAAATTTGAGTAAATAGTATCTGCCGTTGCCCCTCAACAACTTGCCCTGTGCCGATTTGAAATACTCAAATAGCCGACGTATCGGCGATGAACTCACCCTTAAGAGTCGATTCAGACGCTCTCCGTTGGGCTCTGGAATTCCGACAGCGCGTGGATCGGACTCGGCTGTTTCTTCTGGGATCCGCGCCTCACCTTGGCGCGCACCTCTTCGGGTTTCTCCGGCCGGACCAGGGGCTTCTTCTCCGGCGCCTTCATGCGCCACACGACAATCGGTGACTGTCCGGGAAGCAAAACAATAGTTGTTAGCATCGTCAACAGTTACGAAAAGAAGACGGCGTGCAACAAGCTAAGAGGTGAGTGATTATTTTCTGGACACATGAAACATGGGAAGGGCGTTTTTACCAATTCTGTAGTCCGGTGGTTATTTTTATGAGGATTGGTTAAAATCAGTGATGCCGACAGAAGCACAAAACAATCAGGTGCTTTTTCAAACAAAAATTTACATAAATTTGTTTTTTATTATCCATGTCCGCTCCCAATGTGGAGCATATGGCCTACTAATGGAGGTATATCAACAGAAAATTTTCTACGAGAACTGTTTGTTACTCAGTTGCTCAACCTATCATTTCAGAAAGAGAGTAGGGTTAAAATAATAGGGCTAGGGTAAGCTAATCACTATTTGTATAATTGAGAAATTACGTGTTACTATTAAATGTGCTGCGGCCGACGTTATGTAGCAATAGCCGGCATGCGGCCCGGACGGAAAAAAGGTTGAGCATCACCGGCTAACTTATTAAAACAAAACAAAAAAAATGCATCTAACGATGGTACAGGATGGTCAGAAACTATATAATTTTTTTTTGGAAAAAATAAAATGTACAAAATATGAATGAGTGACGCTGAATTGATTTTAATAAAAAGGTTTAATACCCCCTTATAAATAAATGATACTGATGTCGAGTGTGGATAGGAAAAAGTACGTAACCCACACATTACAAATATTACAGGAGGCGCAAAAAACGTGTTTTGATGATTTCGGGCCATATGCAAATTATGAATTATACACAACCTTGAAGTGCACGGAGACTTCTAAACTGGTGTTCAATTGACATAATCTAATATTTATTAATGAAATTGTCGAGGAAAAACCTTTATTTCAGTCTTTTTTTTGGTTTTATTTTTTTACAAGGTCATCTTTTTCAAAACTTTAAAGTTAAATTTAGTTACTAATTCGGCATTTGCAGCTTGCATCCTTTTGACAGAACGTGTATCAAGTTTGATACATTGTGATTATCGATTAAAAACACTGTTTTGAAAAAACTGTGGGATACGTCCTTTTTCCTTTCCGCAGTCGATAGCCAATCACATCAAAGAATTTATTGACAAATTGCATTCTGTTGAACATTTTACCACCAATTATTTTGAATAAATAGCTCTGCATTTATTTCAGTAATAATATCAGTTGAAAATGCACGTGACGTGAGCGAAACCGGTGCTGATCTCAATAAATAATTATGAAATTAAAACAAGTGTTTTATTTTTTCAATATACGGTCAAACTCAGTTATTACGATCACGGAAATAGCGACATCTCGGATGTAATGAGGAAAATTCATCGACATTTTATAATTTAAGATTTCGACTGAAGGTGCTTGGTGGAATTTCAATATTAAATTTGAATTGTTCAAACTATGTACATTCTCACAGATTTTGTCACTAACGACCCGTGGATAGTTTATGGTTTTCTCCATACATTTACAGTAAAATCTCCATTTACACTAAAGTCAGGACAGTAGTGTAATTAGGGGAGTGAATCTCGTACAAAATTAGGGATATGGTTTTTTCCGCAAATAATGCAAAACTAAGATTTCCCTTAGTTTTGCAAAAAAAAAAAAATATGTACGAAATATTTAGTTACTGAGTGATAAAATGCAAAGCGACACATAGACAGTCGCCCGGCTATACGTGTGTAGCCTGGCACGTGTTGAATACACAGACGCTAGCCAACATTTGACTGTATGCGCCGCACAGACGACCGTCTCGTAGCAACGGCAATGGAATGCGACTGGGGGATTTGCGGCGAATATATTTCAAGCCGGCGCGTAATTCGGGTTAGTGTAATTGGGGATTTCACTGTATTCACTTCACTGTCTCTCGATTCGTGAAATAGAACGTGGCGCCAGTAACGGCGATCTCCAGAACTGATGATATATTGGACGAGCTAGTTGTATTTCAGTCGGTGTCCATCTTCCTCATAATAACCAAGTTCGACTGTATTTCGACGTTTTAATAATTTGCTGGGGCCGATGATTATGTAAAATAAAATATGACACAAGATGGTGGACGGGCGTGTGATGTGAGGAACAAGTGCATGGAGGATCTTTCATGACTTGTACTTACATACTGGTTCTGCGACGACAGCGTTAACAGGAATGACAAACACAGAAATATATTAATTAAATATTAATTATATTATAAATATACGAAACTAAACTTACTATAGATATAGTACAGTGGAACTCTGATTTGTTTTTTTTTTATCAAAGGACGATGAAAAAAGAGAAAAAATACTGCTAATAACCATTCGCACGCCAATGACTCGCAGGTACGTCAAACGCTTACCGACCCCATACACCAACGACACGCCGGTGTGTCATGAAAATAAATATTTTTTCAATATCTAAAAAATTATTTTGCTAGCGACTTATATTAACCGTTTGAATACCGCGCAAATAAATCATTAACATGTCCCAGAGATACTGTGTATTTTTGAGAAAAATAATTTTGCCTTATATACACTCAAATTCGATATTTTAAAAACCTATATTGACTCAGTATAGATGGCACTACACATATTCATCAAAATATTGCTTATATTCCATTAGAATACCACGCATTTGATTTTTTTTAAATGTCTTGGACATGTTTGCTTGCATATGTTCCGGACACCCGTGTCCGCTTGGGATCCAAGTGGTAAATGAACCCAAAAATGGCATTTAAGTCTATATGTATCATCATTAAATACAGATTTCGCAAGAGCTACCAACCGATCTTTGTATACTTCATACGCGAATCGTATACGAAAGGTATATTTCACAATTTCTTGTAAAAAAAACTATTATTTATAGGTGAGTTTTATAAACAGCTTCAGGGTTATCAAATGGATCAATATATTTTAATTTTAAAAATCTAATAATAATAAATACATGCATTGTGACAACCCTGAATAAACAATCGATACTTAATGACTAGTTTTCATTCGGCGTGCATAATATTGACTAAAAATAAATGTTCATTATTTAACAAGACAACAAAATTTGTGTGTAAAATCACTTTTTATACACTTTCAAACGGTTCTACAACCGCTGGCGTTGAGGGCTAGATTGAATATTTCGCGCTGGCAGTTAAATGGTTAACTATCAAGTCAGAATAAGATTTCTTTTTTACAATATTTGTCGAGTGGGGCCGCGCCTGCTTTTGGGCGGAATTGAATGACAATTGTTGGGGTTTAAATTTGAGACTGAATGTTGGCGTCCATACTTCTGGGGCGGGGTCGGGTGGAGATAAATTCGAGAACAATTCGTAATCAGAGATCCACCGTAGAAATAAAATTTATTTTACATACAAAAACAAACTGAATCAGATGATTGCAATTTTTAAAATATATAATATACTTTATAATTTTAATAAGATTATTTTGAAACATACAAATAAACGCACAGTCGGCGAGTAGAGTGTAAAGCAGTGATGCACAACCTGATGCCTTATACGGCCCGAAGTGAAATTTCATGCGGCCCGAGTACTTTCGACCGATGATTCCACCAGCTCACCAAACGGTGGCTTTTTGCGGAGGTAACGGCAACTCAGTGATTGGTTCGTCGGTTGTTTCACTCCGAATGCGGCAAATTCAACAAAATCCCATCGCTGGATAAAAGTTTAGACTTTTTCGATTTCGATATACGATTTTCAATAATTTCTATTCACGATGAAATGGCAAACCAAACTGAGCAAAAATCAGCTGTCGAATCGGCTGTCGCTGGAAAAAGTGTTGCTCATTCGAAAAACGCCCTATGTGGCCCGTGAAAAATCGTGAAAATTGATAAGCTGACCGTTCTGCCGAAAAGGTTGTGCATCACCGACTCACAGCAAGTGGGCATGATCAATCAGACATAAAAAGGTTAAAAGAATTTAAAAAAAATTATCGACGATAACAACAGTAGTCGCAATTATTACACTTAAATTATACCAACTGTAAAGACCTAATACAAAGTTCATGACAAGTATTTGACTCGATTTAATTAGTGTCGAGCTTGTCACAATACAATGAACAGGTAGATAATTTAAGGCGTGGCCGATAGCTTGGATAGGTGTATGTATATAGGCAAAATACTTACAGCGATTGTCCCTTGCCTGGTGTACTTTGTGCTGGCGACGTACGAGGACTTGACAGTCAACACGACGGCATTCATCAAATTCTTGGCCGCCTGGATCAGGGACGTCGCGCTGTCCAGCTGCATGGCAAAACGGAACAAAACACGATTAATAACAGCAGTGGAAGAAATGGTTATCTATTGCCGATGAATTGATGTCTCTGATGTCGGATCCAGTCTAATCTTGCGATCCCGAAATTCCGGGATTGAGAAAATAAGAGTTAAGTCGACCGAGGGGTTAAAAAATTAAAAAATGAAGGTTCGAAATTTCAGTTTATTTTTGGAATTTTGTAAATTCCTGGGTTTTTCAAGTTGCATATCCTGGAAGAAAACGTCTCGCGGTGTTTCGTTTTGGGAAATCCGCAAATTCCTGGATTTTAGAAATCGACAAAAAATTGTTTGGAAAATTCCCGGATTTCAAAATCGGCGATCAAAAATTGTCAATATCGAAATTCCGGAATTACAATAAGGGTACAATTAAATGGATTTTAGTAATCGACGAAAATATGTTTCAAAAATTCCAGGATTTCAAAATCGCCAAGCAAAAAATGTCAATATCGAAATTCCGGGATTACAAAAAGGGTGCAATTAAAAATTTAAAAACATTATTTTTAGGTCACGAGTTGATTTGGGAAGAAGCTATTATGTTATTTTTTTGTTTTCATCTGCGTGCATGTGACGCTCTACCAAATGGAGTTTTACGCTCAATATTGTATTTTTACCGATCTGTTGACAATCATTCAACTTCTTGACTAAGTTCACAGATTGCCGCTTCAAAGAAAAATACTCACTCCGCTGACGATGAGCTCTCCGCTGATGTTCTGCACGTCGGCTTTCACTTTCGAGGTTATGTTCATCTGATGACAGTACAGCGCGATACGCTGCAGGTACGCCAGGAGATCCTTCTTGGTCGACGATTCAGGACACTGAAAAATAAGCCAAATATCAAAATAATTGTGCCTCCCAATGGAGGTATTTCAACAGGAGTTTTTCTACGAGAACTGTTGGCTAATCAGTCGCTCAACCTCTCTTTTTCGAATAGATTAGTAGGGACAGAAAGGATAACCCTAGAACAGGACTAGTGGTTAACTTATCGCTCTCGCTGCGCCCAGTTGTAAATGGATCTGAAATGGTGGGAGCAATTAAAAAAATTGTGCGCCACATAACATATTTACACCTACTTGACACCTACTTGGAATGGTAAATTTTTGACTTAATGACAATAATTAACAACACTATATAATGACAATTAATTTATTCTGTTAGTCGTGTAGCTGGTGCAACTTTTGTGCGTTCTGTTTTAATGCATGTGCGCGCGCTCGGCGAGTTGTGTGCAGGCGCACAGCTTAGAGGGGACCCGAATGTGTTCACTCGATTCCAATTTTGTAGATATGTCTGACCAAAGAACTGGACAACCGATACGACCACCAGTGGTCGTTGCCAGGGTATGCCTAGCTCCGGTGAACAATTTCCTTCATTTACCTGGTCGGCGATTTCTCTGGTCAGGTTGTCGAGCTTGGTTCCGGCTTCGGAGATCTTCTTCGCCGCGTTGATCACGTCCATGGTTGTCTTGAGGGGTCCGCGCCCTCTGAACAAAAAAAAGCAAACCGGTGATTGGTTGTTAGCAATTTGGATTTAATGCATAGAGAGTAATACAAGCCACCGATGGAAGGTCTCTCACAAAGTTGCGCAAGTCGATCCAACCTCACACTGGACCGATCGACCATGCCGAGTCGGTGTCTAATAAGGCAAATTAGTAGGCCTTTAAAATTTAGAATTTTTCGACATCATATGGAGAGCGAGCAGACTTCAACTCACAGAAGCTTTTCGATTGTCTTGAGGTATTGATTTTCTGCACACTTAAGTGCACAACCATCCAAGTATTGGGCATTTGCTCCTAATACACTCCCAGTCAAGGGGAAAAAATCTAAAAATACGCTTGACCATCTCAGTGGCTGATACGGCAAATTACTAGGCATTT
This sequence comes from Himalopsyche tibetana, assembly GCA_030503985.1. Taxonomy (NCBI): domain Eukaryota; kingdom Metazoa; phylum Arthropoda; class Insecta; order Trichoptera; family Rhyacophilidae; genus Himalopsyche; species Himalopsyche tibetana. The sequence continues at coordinate 3,296,865 of JAPJYX010000036.1, forward strand.
AAAGAATTTTATGGTGTCATATGGAGACGAAGTAGACCTTAACTCATAGAAGCTTTTCGATTATCTTAGGTATTGATTTCCTGCACACTTAAGTGCACGCCGCCCAACTCTTGGGAATTTGCTCCTAAGACACTCCCAGTCAAAAAAAAAATAGATACGCTCGGCAGCTGCTATACTTCTGGGTACTAGCTGTATATATTTTTTTCTGCCATGTCCGCTCGCGATGTGGAGCATATGAACTCATAATAGAGTTTATCTCAACAGAAAAGTTTTTACGAGAACTGCTTGTTATTCAGTTGCTGAACATCTCTTTTTTTCCAAAGACGGTAGAAAAAGTTCGAGCCCGTGAGATACACATGTTGAGATAAGCGCTATTATCCATATGCTAATTAAGTGAAAAAAAATAATAATAATACAGAAGGACTTGGATACACTGCCAGATATTAAAAGTTAACATAAAATAGACTCCACCTCCGTTAAGAATCGATGGAATAAATTATCTACCATAAATTCTGCGATAGATCATCAATCACAAACGCATCCATACCTGGTGAAGTCGGTCATTTCCATCATGATCATGCACATGTGCTTGGCGAGGACGATGATGTCGTTGCCGGCGTCGTCCCACTTGGCCACCTCCGAGTCGAACGTCATCTTCTCCCTCTTGAAGAGCTCCACCTGCTGCAGGATCTTCAGCTTGTCTTCCTCGGTCATCTTACGCATGGCTTCCTGAAAATTGCATTAGAATTCTATCAATTTTGCCATCGTTGATTTAACCCAGGGGTGGGGAACCTTTTCTTCTCTGAAGGCCGCGTTCATTTTTCTGATTTGACATAAGGCCACAATAAACATTGACATTGAGGGAATCTTTGGCCGGAAACAGGACTTTACGGTCAGTATATGTCAGGAATTTACAGAATTACAGAACTGGCCAGAAGGCCGCAGGTTCCCCACGCCTGATTTAGCCCTTCAAGCGCATTACCTTAGGCTTCTATCAACACTGAGCTCTGAAATTTCTTTTCATCAATTCCGATAAATAACGTACTTAATAAATGGATTGCTTTAGTTTGAAAAAGAAATTTGATGAAATTCCAGCCAATCACTGTATAAGACCAGAGGTTCTCAAGTATTTTTCTGACTTATAGGCGCTCAAAAAAAATGTTTAATTTATTATTTGATAACTTTCCCAAATCAAATACGATAAAATATAATCATGCATCAAATTTGAATCTATTCTGTAGAGCATAGTTTCTCAACCTTTTTGAGCCAGTTGCCTCGTGTTTTTATATGGCCAATTGACTCGGGAAGAATGAAATAAAGCCTTTTGTCAGAGATGGTCGATTCCTCAAAACTTGGAGCGCATCCAATCCAGTGCTCTTTACTAGCGTGGAACAGAAAATCATGAAGGCATCGCGTAGTGGACATACGCTCGGAGTAGATAGGGAAAATTGTCTAAAAAAAAATATCTTTAGATCACTCGGCCAAGTTCCGAGCCCAAACCCCGATGCCACAACTCACCCTCGCATTTGTGATACCGCTGATGTCAGGATACTCGTCCACGCCGTGTTCGCCGGTGTGTGCACTCGCTGTAAAATTCAAGGATTACAATCAGCTCGGGTTAAAATATATTCATTTAATATAAACAACAGGTTTTATGAGATTTGAATTAAAAGATGAAATAAATTGAATATACAATTAAGCTCCGATTGACCAATAAACTCAACCAGTCATTACCTTACATTGAAAAGGTTCAATTTTAACTTTACCATGTTTTGAGATACTAGAGTTTGAATATTTGACTGATTATATTTTGAAATTGAAAAGAAAAAATGCACTTTTAACGATGAGCAAGTGTGAACATTATTATTTTACAAATTTTAAGCGAAATTTATTTAATTTAAACCCTATATATATCTGGAGATAATCAGTGCTTTTTAAACTGTAATTAGAACCTTTTTGCCCTGAAACGACAACAATAATTGAGTTTGAAAAGGTTGTAACGTCCAGTTGAACTTTCTACACTCGGTCTGTTGTATGCGTTTGACAGTTGCCATCTACCGATCGATTGTCTAAGCTGAACGTTGTTGCAACTTCGTTCAAAAGATTTAAGTTTTACAACAATATACCGAGTTGTAAATACTGTAAGACAAATATTGCTTATCAATCGATTATAAAAAGTCGTGTTGTCACCTTAGAAGCTTGTAAAATGACTGTATGAAAGAAAGTTTGTAGATAAAACTCTTGAATCCTGCTAAATTCTTTATTTAAAAATGCACGACTCTGAAATTAATATATGTGTTAGATTGTTGCAAATACAACATTTTCCGACCAAAAGGTCATTTTGTCAGTTAGAACCTTTTCAAAGTAGGGTAACGTAGTGTCAAATGAATATACGGTCGATCTCGGTTATTACGATCACAGAAATAATGAGATCTGGGAGGAAAGGACACAGTGTGAATTGACATCACAAACACCCAGTCTTCGGTCACATCTTTGAATCGAATAATTCTCAAATTCACTGTGATCTGACCGGGAATCGAACCCAGACCTGCGTGATCGGTAGAGCAGGCTCTATCCGACTGGGCCACGGCAGGCGACTATTATTTTATTGCTTATTAAAGAAAAATATGATAATAACGGTGAAATAAACGATGCTGCGACACTCGGTTAATAAATGATAGCATGCGTTTAGCCACAAAGGTATTTTAAAAATCGACAGCCACAGAAAGCGAATAAAAAAAAATAAAGCATAAACATATAAAACACAGTCTCACATCTACTTCTGGTCTCTATGGTCATATCCTCGACGGGCTCAAACTCCGTGTCCGTGTCGAGGTCTTCGCTCGTCTACGGACAACACAGAGAGATACGGGGGCGTGCAATTAATAGACAACACACAAACACAAAAAGCACGTGAAAAACACAGAACAAGCATCGTGTAGACAGCGCGGATGAGGTAAAAAGGTCCGATTTAAAAGTCAACTGTTTGGTAAACGCAATTAACCAGTCCTTTTTATATTGTTATTCCAAAGTGTGACAAGTGTTTCGCCTCTTTGAGAAGCATCATCAGACAGAACATCATGAGGTTTACAAAGTATAAATATATTATTTTTATCTATGTCAGCAGATGTGAAGTTTTTCTACGAGAACTGTTTGTTAATCAGTCACTCAACTATAATTTTTTTTAAAGGGTGGAATGAATAGAATGATTAGGGCTAGGACAGGACTAGTCGTTAACTAATCGCTGCTGCTCGTCCAGCTATTGAAGGATTGAGAAGGGTGGGGGTGAATTTTTTAGACATCACAAACACATGCAAACCACGCTAACCGCTACGCATAGACCGACAATAAATAAATAATAAAGGCGAATCACAATTTTATTTATTTCCACTGGGATTAACCCTACCTAATTTAAATAATTAATTTGTAATTAGAGCTATCGATGATTTTACTGACCCACTCAGCGCGTCCATTACAAAAGGACAACACCCCGATATTTATTTTGTATTTTATAACTAATGAATTAGAATCAATTTATAGTTTTTTCGTAAACATGGCGATGTTATGTCCGATGATGCTTCTCAAATAGGCGAAACACGTGTCACACTTTGTATCACAACAAGTGCAATCGACTTTTAATTATATATTAAAAATTAACTAGCCGAATCTATCGTTGATACAATTCGACTGTGGAAAGGAAAAAGGACGTAACCCACAGTCTTTTCAAAACAGCAATAAATATTAGATTATGTCAATTAAACACCAGTTTAGAAGTCTCCGTGCACTTCAAGGTTGTGTATGATTCATAATTTGCATGCGGCCCAAAATCATCAAAACACGTTTTTTGCGCCTCCTGTAAAATTGCTATCTGTAGGTTACGTCCTTTTTCCTTTCCACAGTCGATATGTATATCTGTAATTTCTTTTTTCATTTTCTCACGCCAACATCGAAGCCCCCCTTCGTTTAAAGACCAGCGGCAGTTCTAAATGAACCACTCAATTCATGCGGTTATTCTGAAACCATCGCAGGACGGCAATCACTGATCATCACGATACTTGTTCTTGGCGGATTATAATCAGCTGGATGCAATAACATGTACATACATATCGCATACCCGATGAAATACAGTCGTATATCTGAATGCATCATTGAGGCAATTCTCAATTTGCTGCGCATACAAAAAAAAACACGCGGGGGCTTATTCTGGTGTGAACAATTAATAATGACACTAATGTTGGACAGACTGTAATATTCAAAACCATTTCATTCCTTTTTTTAATACGAATAAAAATCTTCCTTAGATATACAGTGGAACCCCCAATTACACTACCCCGAATTACGCGCCGGCTTGAAATATTCGCCGCAAATCCCCCAATTGCACGGTCGCATTCCATTGCCGTTACTACTCAACACGTGCCAGACTATACACGTATAGCGTGTGCGGGATTTTTGCACACTTTGCATTTTAAAACTTGGTAACTAAATATTTTAGTTTTGCATTTTTTGGGGAAAAACCAAATCCCTAATTATGTATGAGATTCACTCCCCCAATTGCACTACCCCGAATTACACTGTCCCGACTTGAGTGTAAATGGGGGTTTTATTGTACAGTATTGATGTATGAAATATTTAGTTGTGTATAGTTATGTACAAGATGGACGAAATATTTAGTGATAAAATGCAAAGCGCGCCAAAATCCAACACATAGACAGTCGTCCGGCTGTACGTGTATAGCCTGGCACGTGTCGAACACATAGACGCCAGCCAACATTTGACTGTACGCGCCCCGCAGACGACAATTGGGGGTTCCACTGTTTACGAGTACAGTATATTAACGTATTTTAACAAATAAACTCAAAAGTGACACCTTCAGACACACGACACAATTTCAACGAGGGTGTGTCGATGAACCACCATTTTAACAGACATGTAATAGAATATAACAAGACACATAATTATTGCTAAAGCGCCATGCTCAATGAGCACGACACTTATCCGGACACATCTAATGATAAATGAGGGATTCCAACACGTTATGATAAACGTGCGTCTGTAAATTTTGACAGACGTATTTTTTGAAAGCGCGTGACGTCTGCAGCAATGCAATCAAATTATATATAATATTAAGTTAACACTGTTTAAACGTCAATTTGACGTGACACCAGAAACGTGGCATGGACACAGGGTGGGGAAGGGTACAAATAGTACTAATTACAAATTAACTACTTATATAAGGAGGGTAAATCCCAAAAGAAATAAATTTTCTCTACTCTAACGATCCAAATTTTTTTTTATTTATCAATAGGAGTATTTCAACATTTTTCTTTCATGCATAGTTTATGCATACTGTGGTCGAGTTGGTTAGAGCTTACTTTGCCGATCGAGCGGGTCTGGGTTTGATTACCGGCAAGGTCAATGTCAAATTTAGATTTTTTCTCATAAAACCGTTCAACATTAAAATATTCATAATTAAAGATTTCGACCGAAGGTGCTTGGTGGAATTTCAATATTAAATTTGAATCATTCAAATTGTGCACATTCTCGCAGATTTTGTCACTAGCGACCCGGGTTTCGCCTTATCGGCATCTTCAGGCGTTCAAGTGCGCGGATGAACTTGAACCGAGTCAGATGCCGAAAGGCGAAACCCGGGTCGTTAGTGACAAAATCTGTGTGAATGTGCATAATTTGAACGATTCAAATTTAAAACATTCGGCGAATCGGCATTAGCCGTAATGCCAAATACGTTTTTAGTTTTTATTATAAAAATAATTAATCAATTTAAAATTATCACGATTTAAAAAAAAGAAAATGTTGAAATACTCCATCTAGAAAACAATAAAGAGTTCACCACTGTTAAATTTATTTCCTTTACGGTAATTGATTTGTAATTAGTATTATTAGTGCTTATCTTACCCCCTCTCTGCGTCCAATATAACCGAAAAAAAATTCATGCAAAACAACAATTTGTCTGCAGATGCTTCTCAACGAGGCGAAACATGTTAATTCTATCTTACATCGTCCGTGTGAAATCCCCCATCTTGGAAATGAACAACACAACAAAATGGCGGAGCGGTAGACAAAAAAAAATGACGGCAGCTGAAAACGGAAAGGGCACGTGATTAACGGCTGCCGACGCACTGTACCAGAGACCATGATGGTATTATTGACACATTGAGAACACATACAAGCATGCACTATATGGATTGTGGATTATGGATATTTGCAATTAGCTATAATTTTTGATACCGTTCGATACCTCAGTTCAAGAGTGTAACAAGTCAAAAACATTTTACAACAAAACTGTAACAATTGCCAAAATCTTTGAAATTTGAATTTTCTATTTAAGCTAGACCAGGAGTGGGGAACCTTTTCATATCTAAAGGCTGCATTCATTTTTCTGATTCGACACAGGGCAGAGTTCAAAAAAAATGTTTATAAGTTTAAAAAATTAAAATTTTGATTAAATAATCCATGAATTATTTATTTTTTCCGTTTTATTAACTTTCAAACGTTTCCCAAGATAAATGACAAATCATTTAAAAAAAAATCATTTTTTATCTTTTATCTTTTCTATTTCGTTATTTTTTTTTACTGTTTGGGCACGCCACGCAATTGAAAAATAATATTTGAGGATTTTGGGCACACAGACCCAAAAAGGTTCACCGTCCCTGGACTAGGGAATCTTTGGCCGGAAACGGGAATTCATGGTCAGAATACGTCGGGAATTTACGAATTTACATAAATTTACAGAATAACAGAATTGGCCAGAAGGCCGCACTAGGGTAGCCAGAAGGCTGCAGGTTCCCCACGCCTGAGCTAGACAGTAGACAGTATTTTTACGAATATCGCTGACGGAACTATCAATCTATTCACTTACTAACATCTGCCGAAAGGGTGACAATATAGAAAAATACATGCGTCTACTAATCAGAGAAATTTGGCAATCATTATTAATGCCATCTACAAAAATCTACAAAAAGTTATAAAAAAAGGGTGCGCCCCTGACAGGTTATCAACGATTTTACAGCAAAATTACAGGGGTTGGGTTTCGGATTAGGGGTGTGACAGTGGGGTGGCAAGCGACACTTAAACACGGCATCCAACATCCACAATGTCTCCTTACACTTGCTCCTGGTATCCAGCGTGTAGTGCTCGTCCAATTCCACGTCTTCGGGATCCAATTCCTCATCGTCCTACGCAACAATACTAATGTATTCAAACAGAACTCCATTACAACAACCGACAAATGATTGAAGATTTTTCAATTGCTTGACAAGTGCGTTATTTTCAAAAAAATCCTCCATTTCTATATTAACAGATCGCCGTTCAGGTTCATCCGTGCACTTGAACGTCTGAGGATGCCGAAAGGCAAAACCCGGGTCGTTAGCGACAAAGCTTGTGTGAATGAACATAATTTGAAAGATTCAAATTTAAAATTAAACATAATAATGTTTGTTTTAATTATCAGAATTTGATTTTATTTTTCAATTGCAATCTAGCATCATTGCCGATAATGTTGCAGCAACATTTTCTAGCAACATTATAATATTGCAGCCATATGTCCGAGTATGGCTCGGCACCATTGCCGGGCTGGTATGGCCGATAATTTAGAGCGCACTTGCAAAGTGAGACAAAACAAAACGGCCAACTTTCATCAGCTGTATTCGTTTGTTTAATTATATAATTGTATGCGTCGATATGTTTCAGAAAATCAACTTTAAATAATGATATTTCTATCGAAAGTGGCCAAATCAAAGGCGTCTTTGTATCATGTTGATTGAGCGATTGACAGCCAATCAGATTGTAGTAATTTAAGTTAATCCACACTTAAATTTCATTTAATTTTCAATAAAACAAACGTTCAACTCTTGTGAAATATAAAGTGGAATTCAATCGGCCATGTTTGATACTGAATCAATCATTAGTCTGTCTTAAATATAAATGATCAGCAAATACGGGATGATCGGCACATACCCTGTTCATAAGGACAGCTCTCCTGATCTCCCTGACGGCATCGTAGACGAGCCTGGACGCGTCGATGAAGTCGTTCTCGTCCACCTCCCTCGGTTGACCTCCGGCCAGCGATTGCACGGCGGACTCGACGCGTGCGGCGAACTTACCCATCACTGAAAGTAAAAAGAAATAAATATTGATTAATCTGACAAGCTTTGAAGCATAAATGTTATAAAGGTAGAAAAAAGGGACTAGTGGTCGACCAATCACATTCATAGATTCCATGATTAAACTATTATATCGAATGTATGGAAACCTTCCCACGTCGCTGGCTTTCAAGACGGATTTCGAGGGTTCAAATCCCAGAAAGTACAGTTTTTTTTTTCAATCAATCATGAGCTCCCACCGTTTAAGCACTTAAATTTACGAGACGTGTCGAGAGCGATTAACCAACTACTTGTCGTGTCCTAACCACCTATTCTTCTATCCTTACTCTTTTTAAAAGACATATTGAGAAATAATAACAACCAGTCCTCGTATAAAAAAAACTTCATTTGAGTTACCTGCATTAAGAGACCATTTTCTTTATATTAAGAGCGGACATGGATTAAAAAAAAATTGCGATGAAAGATTCACCAACCATTTTATATGTTTTTAACTAACTGTGCGAGTTAAAGTATGTACTAAGTCGATGTATAAATCAATTAATCGATGTATACATTGTCCATTTTAGCCAGCTACAATGTAGACAGGAGAATTAACACTGTATTCTCTTATCAGTTGATAATGCTCGTCATGAGCGAAACCGGTCATGATAATATTGAATAATAATTCGATTAGTACAAATGAGTATTTTTTTGAATATTAACATAAGCGATGGAAGCTTTAAATTGAGCTGCTGGTTAATTAATGCATTGGCGAGATTTCACACATTAACTGTGACATATCGTTACCTTACTTTGAAAAGGTTCTATCTGACCTTTTGGTCGGAAAATGTTGTATTTGCCACAATCTAACATATATATATCAATTTCAGAGTCGTACATTTTTAAATAAAGAATTTAGCAGGATTCAAGAGTTTTATCTACAAACTTTCTTTCATACAGTCATTTTACAAGCTTCTAAGGTGACAATAGGACTTTTTATAATCGATTGATAAGCAATATTTGTCTTACAGTATTTACAACTCGGTATATTGTTGTAAAACTTAAATCTTTTGAACGAAGTTGCAACAACGTTCAGCTTAGACAATCGATCGGTAGATGGCAACTGTCAAACGCATACAACAGACCGAGTGTAGAAAGTTCAACTGGACGTTACAACCTTTTCAAACTCAATTATTGTTGTCAGTTCACATCAAAAAGGTTCTAATTACAGTTTAAAGAGCACTGATTATCTCCAGATATATAGGGTTTAAATTAAATAAATTTTGCTTAAAATTATGTTCATACTTGCTCGTCATCAAAAGTGCATTTTTTCTTTTCAATTTCAAAATATGATCAGTCAAATATATTCAAACGCTCGTATCTCAAAACGTGGTAAAGTTCAAATAGAACCTATTCAAAGTAAAGTAACAATATGTAAAAAAAAAAATTTAAATGATGTTGAAGGAGTGCCGTGTTATACGGGGGCCAAGTTCGTTATGTCAGAGGTGCCGAGGCTTAAATCAAAATTTACCGCCGTCAGATTCCGGAAAGGATTTAAAGAAAATTTAATGCTTTTCGAGTGTTAATTTCAAATCAAACAACGCTATACCATTGTGAATTTTGTTTTATTGCTTATTTATTCATTGTTTATGGTCGATAAGGTCGGCTGGTTCAAGTATCCACCGTTAATTCGACATTTTAGATGTTTTTACGTATTTATAGCAGCTTTAAATCATGCCAAAACAATATTCAAATATGAACAATCTATTATTTATTCAAAAAAGAAATAATAAAAATTTATTGTATAACAATGTTCTTTTGGTGGAATAAAAAATATCTATATATTAATAGCGGATAATGTTTGCAGCTTCGTAGAATATAACTATGATAGATTCCATAAATATTTGAATGAAAATAGTTTACAGCAGCGGTTAACAACCTTTATGTTACTGCGCCTCCCCATCCTTTATTTCGTATAGTAATAAAGACACGTTTTAAAGGGTAAATATATATTTCGGACTGTTCGCGCCTCCCTTTGTAAATCGCTGCGTGGGAGGCAACGAATTCCGCTGATAACTGAATGATGGATAGTTCGAGATTCTGTTTTCATTTGTTCATAAAGAATTATATGACGGCTAGACATGTAGACATCAAAAAATATTAATTTCTAGTGTAAACTATTTATTCAAAAAGACTATATAATTTGTTTTAAGTTCAATGTATTTGTTTCATGCTGAATAATATGTTTTTAGTGCATTGTATTTTTTTTTTGTAGAAAGGAATTATTTAAAGTGTTTATGATCTAAAAAAAGTGCATGCAAATACAAGCATTAGTTAATAGTCATAATTATCAACATTAGGAAGATTTGTAAATTGATTTTTCAATCGATGTATGCATTTCTGTTAGTAGGCATGGATGCATGTATGTGATGTCTTCAATTCCCCTTCCCACCCATCCTATACTAAAAAAACAGAACGAATAGATTATCACTAGTATTGTCCTAGCCTTCTATCCCTACTCTCTTTGAAAAGAAGATTAATAAAAACACAATATTACTTTTTACTTTAATCCACTTTATTTTAAAGGTCGCCTTACTAGCTTGAATGCTTGCAATGACCGAAACCGTTCCTGAACTTTTGAATATAGTGGAATAAAGTACAAAGGAATATTGTGTAATTTAAGATTTCGACTGAAGGTGCTTGGTGGAATTTCAATATTAAGAGCAGAGTAACAAGCAGTTCTTGTAGAAAAAATTTCTGTTGAAATACCTCCATTAGGAGCCCGTATGCTCCACATTTGGAGCAGACATGGATTATAAAAAAAAAACCTTTCCTGACAAAAAAAATGTAATTCTTTAAACTACTCACAATTCAAATTTGTGTGCATTTCCGTGGGCGAAACCCGGGTCGTTAATGACAAAATTCGTGTGAATGTACATAATTTAAACGATTCAAATTTCATACATTCACTTCAAAATCAGACGCAGCGAGGATGATAGTCGTAAGAAAACAAAAAAAAACGACTTCGACCATAGCTTAAAACAACCGCCGTTGTATGTGGTCCAGTTGGTTAGGGCTTGCTCTAGCAACTTGCAACATCAGTATATGAAATTTGAATCGTTCAAACTATGTACATTCTCACAAATTTTGTCATTAACGACCCGGGTTTCGCCTTTCGGCATCTTCAGGCATTCAAGTGCACGGATGAACTTGAACTGACGCTTAGCAAATGAAAGTTTCGTGTTATATATAAGATATAAATGCATCACTGAGTCCAAAGACACTGCTGGCGAAAAGAATGAGCCCATGGGAATGCCAATATTGTGCCAGAATATTGTGTTTTTATTAATATAATGCCTTTCCACCAAGTATTGACAGTGAACACCCTAAAAGTGAGAAGGAGATGTTGAGAAAAATTCTGTTGTGATAGCTTCATATGAAGTCATATTATGCTCCACATAAGGTGCAGACATGGATTTGAAAAAAATATGCGACATGGTTTCTCAACATTTTTAGAGTCGACACCTCGAATGTGTAAACAGTTTATGTTACTTTCGCGACACGGTTTCTCAACATTTTGCGACTCGGCACACCTGCTGTCTCAAAGGATAATTGTCACATTATTGATTGATGCGTGGATTCTCAACATTTTTAGAGTCGAAACCATTACTGTGTATACTGTTTATGTTAGTTTCGCGACATGGTTTCTCAACATTTTACGAGTTGACACACCTGCTGTCTCAAAGGTTTATTGTCACATTATTGATTGATGCATGGTTTCTCAACATTGCCGAGTCGACACTCCCTGCTGTCTTACGATTCGTCATTTCTTCCGACTCATAGTCGACAATAGCATATACTTTTTTGCTCTCTTCTGTGGACATGTGAGGCTCTACAGAAACAGAATTTTACGCTCAATATTAAATGGCTACCGATTTGTTTACAAATATTAACCATTTTAAAAGAAATCTTTTGTTCATTTGCAAGAAATATTAAAAACAATATGGCTGCCAAAAAACACTGAGAGATATCGACTGTGGAAAGGAAGGAAGATGTAACCCACAGTTTTTTCAATACAGCTTTTCTTCAATAATCGCAATGTATCCAACTTGATACACGTTCCATCAAAAGGATGCAAGCTGCAAATGCTGAGTTAGTATCTAAATTTAGCTTTTAAGTTTGAAAAAGATGTCCTTGTTCAAATTGAAACCAAGAAAAAAGGTATTGCTCGGACAATTTCTTAAATTAATATTAGATAACGTCAATTAAACACTTCAAGGCTGTGTTTATTCCGTAAATTGCATACGGCCGAAAATCATCAATACATCTTTTTTATTGTGCCTCCTGTAAAATTTCCTGTGTGTGCGTTACGTCCTTTTTCCTTTCCACAGTCGATGTGTCTTGTATTTATATCTGAAGAAATAACAAAAAATTCAACAAAAAAATAATACACGAGAATGGCAAATGGATAAAATTGACTGTTAGGTCAACTGGCCATCACCACATTCTAAACTTGAATTTTTTTACCGACGAAAAGGTCAAAAATATAAAACTATTCTATGCATTAACGAGTTGTTTTGGAAAAGATCACTTATTTTAGAATTCGGCACAACAAGCTGTCGACCTTCTGGTGCTATTTTTTCCTCATATTAATAATATTTTATGTACGTGTATACACAAAAAAGAAATCAATTAAAAATACATTCCCAAAAATGATCAAATCATTGATTAGTACTTCTGTACTCGTTTAGCCAAGAATTGTATTTATTGTCTATGATTTTTTTTTCCATTCACATATTTTTCATTAGTAAAATAATTTTTATTTATTAATAAGCAGATACTGCATCAATCTATACACTAATTAACCCTTTAGGCACAGATGACTAAAAAAATAGATTCTGTATAGAGTTGAATATTTTTTTGTCACCATTTTAAATATAAAGCTTCATAAAAATACTAACTTTATATTTTTTGCCGCCTGCTGTGGCCCAGTTCGTTAGAGCTTGCCCTACCGATCACGCACGTCCGGGTTCGATTCCCGGTCAGATCGCAGTGTATTTGAGAATTATTCAATTCAAAGTTGTGACCGAAGACCGGGTGTTTGCGATGTCAATTCACATCGTCTCCTCTCCTCCCATCCTTCTGATCATTTAATAACTGGGTGTAGCAATAGGGATTAGCATCCTGTTATAGACTTATCATTCTTTCCCTAATACTCACTCTGAATAAAAGTGTGGTTGAGCGACTGAGTAACAAACAGTTCTCGTAGAAAAAACTTCCGTTGAGGTACTTCCATTATTGTTAATGAATTTTTAGATCATTCGAAAAACTCGACGAGATCTAATTGTAAGTCATTCGAGACCAACTCTAGGTAAATTGAAATCACACATAAGCTTTAGAGAAATAAAACGACTCGGGCTTGGTCTTAAAGTTGTTGGTTTTTTTTTTAGTTGGATTCCACGACTCCGACTCCACAACCCTGCTTAAGAATGTGTCAAATTCCAAAATTCTACCACAGTAAGATAAAGAGTATGTAAATATCTAAAATTTCAATATAATTTTTATGACAAGTATGAAATTGGTGAATTTTACCAATACAAAAAAGCCTATTTGTGCTGTTCACGTCATTCGAGCATAAAGGGTTAACGGGGTATTTTTTTTTTTTTTTTAAATCCATGTCCGCTCTCAATGCGGAGCATATGGCTTATTTGTAAATGGTGCCCACGTTTCTTTAAATGGTAATAATTCAGCAACGGAAAACCACACAACAAAAAAAAAACACTAGCACAACTCAACGGGTCAGTACTACTACGATTTTTTTACGTTTTGGTATTTTTGTGGGAGTCAAAAAAATATATTTTTTAATGTCAAAAAAGAGGAGGCGCAAAAATCGTGTTTTGATTATTTTGGGCCATATGTAAATTCTGAATTATACACAACCTTGAAGTGCACGGAGACTGACATAATCTAATATTAATTAGAGAAATTTTCTAGGAAAAACCTTTATTTCAGTCTTTTTTCTTGGTTTTAACTTTTTTCAAGGTCATCTTTTTCAAACTTAAAAGCTTAATTTAGATACCAATTCGGCATTTGCAGCTTGCATCCTTTTGGTAGAACGTGTACCAAGTTTGATACATTGTGATTATCGAAAAAAAAAGTTGTTTTGAATAAACTGTGGGTTACGCCCTTTTTCCTTTCCACAGTCGATATGATAAATAAAATACACGTATGCAAGCGGCTGTAATTTTTTTTTCAACTCACTTTCCAACACGCATTAAAATAAGTAATAATTTTGACGTTGATGGTTTCGCACTTGCACCTCTCACGTATGTTAAGCGAGCGTTTTGGGTCAAGGGCAAAGGCAGCAGAAGATACACGAGTTTTTTTTTATTATTAATAATAATAATTTAAGACAGTCCTCTACGCTCGAACACTGTGTAATAAATTCATTTTCGATTTCACAACGTGGACTTTTTTTTACAATCAAAACAACATTTAAAAACGCTACAAAAAATCGGGATCTCGGGATTGTAGGGGCCTTAATTGGGATGTTTTGAAAAATTCGATAAATCGCACGAAAGTTTGTAAATAAGTCACGTAATAATTTGTCTTAACCACTTGAATGCCAAGCGGACACATGTGTCCGGAACATATGCAAGCGAACACGGATGTTCAAGACATTTTAAACAATCAAATACTCGGTATTCTAATAGAATATAAGCAATATTTTGATGAATATGCGTAGTTCCATCTATACCGAGTCAATGTAGGTTTTTAAAATATCGAATTCGAGTGCATATTAGGCGAAATTGTTTCTCTCAAAAACACGCAGTATCTCTGGGACATATTAATGATTTATTCGCGGGGCATTCAAACGGTTAATTATCAGCTACACTCGCCCTTCAGCGACGACCGCAATGAGCGCGAACTCGTCCGAGCTAATGTCTTGCATCAATCACTTATCAAATAATAGGCGAATGTTTCACGTGAATTCATTTAGAAATCGACAAATAATGGTATGAAATGGGACCATTTCACCTATACTGTATACTAAATAGCAAGAAAAAATAAAATATTAGCTGTATCAAGACGCTGTGCTGTAGATCTGCCTTAACAATAGAATACCGAAGTTAAAAACAATACAGGGTGGTCGAAAAATAGCACAATAAATACATTGAAATATCGATTGTATTTTTATTTTTTTTAACAATGTCCGCTCCCAATGCGGAGCATATGGACTCCTAATGGAGTCTATCTCAACAGAAGTGTTTCTACAAGAACGGCTTGTAACTCAGTTGCTCAACCTCTCTTTTTCCAAAGAGAGTAGGAATAGAAGAATAGGGCTAGGACAGGACTGGTGGTTAGCCAGCCGCTCTCCATACGCCCTGTTCATCATGTACATCAATGCCTTCGAGCAGAAATTCATAAATCGATTGAAAAATCAATTTATAGATCTGTCTGTACATTTGGGATTCGAACCCGTGACCTCCGTAGCGGTAGCCAACGACGTTGACCACTCGACCACACAGGCGGCCAATTTTAACTTTAACTCTTTAATTTTAATGCATCATAATATAAAAATGTGAAAAATTGTAAATAAATCTTCCGTTAATTATAAACAACTAGCTGTAAGCCCGTTGACCTCTGGTTTTGTTGCATTTTTAAGTTGTCAGAAAATTTACTGGCGTGAAAAATAAATTACAAACCTATTTATTGAATAAGCCAGAAATTCTGATAGTAAAAGAAATATATCTCGGGGCATATATCGACAGCCCTACCCTGCAGTATTTAAATTGTAAATTATTTAATTTTTGGAATAATGTTTAAGTTTGCTAACAACTATTTTTCATAGTAGCAGAAATATACCTCGTAAATTATTTAATTTTCGGAATAATGTTAAGTTTGCCAACAACCATTTTTCGTAGTAGCAGAAATTTCGTAAATTACTTAATTTTTGGAATAATGTTTAAGTTTGCACAACAACCATTTGTCGTAGTAGCAGAATTAGACCACGTAAATTACTTATTTTTTGGAATAATTTTTGTTTATAAACGCTACGGGTCATGCAAAAGTTTCGCAAAAAGTCCACGGGCGTTTAAAGGTTAAAAAATAAAAAAAGACGATAGACCGAGAAATCGTTGAACTTTTTTTCTTTCCGTTATCACTGTAGTGTTTTGAAGACGTTAATAGTGTATAGGTGCATTTGTTGGCTGTGGCGGAGACTATGTTGAATGAAGCAATAGCCAGATATCAAAGTTTAAACATGTTTTCTCATCGTGTTCACACAATCTATAACATCGTGTTGCCACCTACAGATCGATAGTCTAACCTGAACGTTGTCGCAACTTCGTCCAAAAGATTTAAATTTTATAAAAATATACCGAATTGTAATACTGTAAGACCAATGTTGTTTATAAATGGATTATAAAAAGTCCTATTGTTTCTTAGAAGCTTGTAAAATGACTGTATGAAAGAAAGTGTGTAGATAGAACACTTCTATACTGCTAACTTCTTTATTAAAAAATGTACGACTCTGAAATTAATACACATGTTAGATTGTGGCAAATACAACATTTTCCGACCAAAACGTCAGTTAGAACCTTTTCAAATTGAGGTAACGACATGTTGCAAAGAAACTCAAAAACTGCTTTTGCATAATTTTCGACGACTGTTATACCTGACAAGGCACGGTTTACAAACATTGAAGCAATAAACAGTTTTCAAGAGTGACTTTTATGTTAATGTGTTTTTTTTTTGCATACGTCCAAAGCGCAATTGTTAATAACCGTCACATTTAATTTTACGACCGCGTTCTAGAATGGGTCAAAAAAAAACATTTAACCCTTCCGAGGCGTACGAAAAATTTCTTCAAACTGTCAATAATTACGGGGACAGCAATTCTGTCATTGCCGAAGCCCATATCGCGCTATTCTTGGGTTTTTTTTTTTATCCAAGTCCGTTCTTAATGTGGAGCACATATCTCAAAAGAAGTTTTTTCTACGAGAACTGTTTGTTACTAAATTACTCAAGCTTTGTTTTTTTTTTTAGTAGGGATAGAAGGATAGGACTCGGACAGGACTAGCGGTTAGCTTATCGCTTATTATTGAAGGATCGGAAGGGTGGGAGTTAATATTTAAACATCACAAACACTGGAGCCCACAACCCTAACCGCTGTAGAAATACTAAATGATAATAAGGAGGGGGTGAGATAGGACTGAAACACGGTAAAGTGAGCCAAGTGAAGATCATATTTTCATGTGGTCCGCCGAGTAAAAAAGTTGAAAGCCACTGTTTTAAATATAGTTTAATGAATCCTATTGTTGTGTATAGAAAGTAATATAGATGAAATATGAATTGATACTGAAGCTGTCTGTTGACGCAATTGAATGATTCAAAATATAACACAAAAACCTTGTTTTTGTACACCTGCGTACTCACAAACTGAAAAACTAATCACAACATACGACTTACTATTAATCCAATCATAGAATCAACAGAATCACTGATGAATCATTCGGTAAAAAAATCAGTGACTGACTTTTTACAAAGTCCAATTTTAATATAATAAATACTTAAAATTAGAATAATGGACCCATTGCTTCTCTATTGGCATAAAAAGTATCGCTCGGTTGACATGGAAAATCAGTCACTATGGTGCGAAACGATCTCATGATAGATTCGCATTTGAATTGCAATTGGATTCTCCTCGAGTCGTTTTGTGAGCTGAATTTTGACGAATATGTTGCATCGAGAGGAGAGCCATTTTTAGATCATCTTAAAGCAGTGGTTTTCAAACCTTTGTGTGACTGCGCCTCGCTTTGAAGAAAAAAATATCGTTTAATAATAAAAGATACTTTCGATGGTTTCGGCGGTAACTTTGTGGAAGTTCATTTTAATAGAAAATTTAAATTAACTTTGATTATTCCACGTGTTGTGTTACTAACTGTGACACGTGTTTCGCCTCATTCAAAGGCATCTTCAGACTTACTTTTTCCTTTCCTAATAAAACTCTTAACAAAAAAGAAATATTATTACATAATATTCTTAATAGGAAAGGTGGGTCACCACTACTCACATTGTTTCCAATTAATAGAGTAATCGCCAACCTATCTGATTGATTGCAGCTCATTAGTTTAATAGTTTGTAATGTTTAACGTCATTAGTAGTATGATTAAATTTATTTGCTTTGTTTCGATTTTATAATCCCCTCCTTGCTTCTCTTAAAAAGGAAACATCCCAATCTGATTGATTGCAACTCATTAGTATCATTATTTGTTTGCTCTATTTCGATTCTACACCCCCCTCCTTGCTCCCCTTAAAAGTAAAAAAAAACCCAAACTACATTTTGTAATTTCATAATTTTAAAATGTTAGAATCAATCTTGCTTCATTACTTAAGCAAACTTTGCGATAGTAAGTCTGAAGATGCCTCTGAAAGAGGCGAAACACGTGTCACAGTTAGTAACACAATACGCGGAATAATCAAAGTTAATTTAAACTTTCTAATAAAAGATACGTTTTAAAGGGTAAATAAATATTTTGGACTGTCCGCGCCTCCCTTTCCAATAGCCCACGCCTCCCAGGTTGGAAATCGCTGTCTCAAAGCACACCATTTCTATGGATTCGGCGGTAAATTTATGGAAATATTTTCCGCTTTATTGACAAATTAATTTTAAAATTGTTACAAGTGTTTTTTATAATTGAGAACCACCTTCAGACGACTTACTACAGTAATGTTATTTATTGATAGAACACTCGACTTTTTTTTTACACGATTTATAAGTAACACGGTACACCGAAAAGAATAAATAATACATTTTAACGAGAAATATTTGTCCTAAAGTGCAGATGACGGATTTTCTAATAATGAGAAATTTAACAACACAAGACAGTAATAACAAACAGAAGGCTTCGTTAGATCCCGACACATAAGACGTGTCAGACATTTCTAGCAAATAAAAACAATAATCCTTTGTACTTCATTCCACTTTATTTAATATGTCAGGACCGGTTTCGCTCATTGCGAGCATTGTCAACTGATAAGAAATATAATTTAACAATGCTATTTATACAAAAATTGAAAAGTTATATTGACAGTGAACACCCTAAAAGTGATTTCTAGCAAAGATAATAATTTATGTCCAGTCGCTCATAAAGGTCCCAGAAAATAATAGTATTAATGTAATTTACTTATTGGGTTTTTTTTTTACAAAATATTTTTTTTTTTTAATTTAGCGATTACGTCAAGCCCCTCATAAAAGTCTTCATGTATACGCAAGTAAATATATTGCTATTTTATTTCATTTTAGACAATAAATACGTGAAGAATTTAAAATGAGTGGAAGGTATAAATGTCATGTTTGTATAATTATCTCATGAAATATAACCACGAGCTCTTTCTGCGGCCAGCCATCGGCCAGGCGCGTGGGCCGGCCGATTTTCACTTTCGTCGGACAGGTGACAGCCGGTGTCAAGAGTTGAAGGACTCGACCCCGTTTGCCCAGTCGATTATCGGTATTTGAAGCGAGCGCCGATTCCCAATCGACTGGTGGGGCGTTCGCTCTTACCCAACACCCAAATTTGGCATACTAACAAGATGGACAGTATTAACTAATAATGTATCTCAAAAAAAGGTATTTTTTTTTTACCAACAGCGAAAGAGTTAAATCTGCGTTTTTTAACCTTAACGTTACCGCGCCGCCCTTTGAAGAAACAAATATCTCCGCGCCTCCCCATCCTTTATTTCATAATTCGACTGTGAAAAGGAAAAAGGACATAACTCACAGTTTTTTCGATAATCAAAATATATCAAAGGATGCAAGATGCAAATGCCGAATTGGTATCTAAATATAGCTTTTAAGTTTGAAAAATACGACCTTGTAAAAAGTTAAAACCAAGAAAAAAGACTGAAATAAAGGTTCTTCCTAGAAAATTTCTCTAATTAATATTAGATTGTGTCAGTCTCCGTGCACGTCAAGGTTGTGTATAATTCATAATTTGCATATGGCCCAAAATCATCAAAACACGGTTTTTGTGCCTACTGTAAAATTTACTATGTGTGTGTTACGTCCTTTTTTCTTACCCCAGTCGATTAAGTAATAAAGCGAGTTTTAAAGGGTAAATAAATATTTTGAACTGTTCGCGCCTCCCATGTTGGAAATCGCTGAGTTTAAGTATTATAGATAATCTACTAATTTTTACATACATAAAAAATACACAATATTACTATGTAGTAACTTCCACCTTTTAATTTCGCAAGATCAGGACCGGTTTTGCCCATGACGAGCATTATTAACTGATAAGAAATAAAATTTAACCGAAACCGGTTGTTTAGATAAACAGTAAAACCCTCATTTACACTTAAGTCGGGACAGTGTAATTCGGGGTAGTGTAGTTTAAGGAGTGAATCTCATACAAAATTAGGGATTTGGTTTTTTTCCGCAAAAAATGCAAAATTCCCTTAGTTTTGCGATAAAAAAAATATGGACGAAGTATTTAGTTTTTTTTTTTTAAACCATGTCCGCTCCCAATGTGGAGCATATGGACTCCTAATGGAGTTTATCTCAACAGAAATGTTTCTACGGGAACTGCTTGTTACTCATTTGCTCAACCTCTCTTTTTCCAAAGAGAGTAGGGATAGAAGGATAGGGCTAGGACAGGACTAGTGGTAAGCTAATCGCTCTCGACACGCCCCGTTCATATGATAGAATGGGTGAGAGGGGGGGGGATTCAAGACATCGCATACATCCATGCCTTAGAACAGAAATCATAAATCAATTTATTTGCCGCCTGTGTGGTCGAGTGGTCAACGTTGTTGGCTTCGGCTACAGAGGGCCCGGGTTCAAATCGGACATATTTAGTTACCGAGTGATAAAACGCAAAGCGCGCCAAAATCCAACACACAGACAGTCGCCCGGCTATTTGAAAAAAAAACGGTTAATTTGATACGCTAATTGTACCCAATGGTCTCTCAAACTCTTCTTTGGTTACGTCGGTAAAGCAGTTTCCGTCTTGCGTCTCGGGCATTAAAAAAATAATCATTGCATAATATTAGTATACGATGAAAATTTTTAATATGACCCTGACCCATTCGGTTCCGCACAATACAATATTATATTAAAATATAATATAAAACGTTGCGGTCAATGCGTGAAACAACTGGGTAATAATTTAAGATCTCGACCGAAGGTGCTCGGTGGAATTTCAATGTCAAACTTGAATCGTTCAAACTGTGCACGTTCACACAGACTTTGTCACTAACGACCCGGGTTTCGCCTTTCGGCGTCTTCGGGCGTTCAAGTTCAAACAAATAAATATGACTAGCTGTAAGCCCGTTGCCCAGCAACGTGAGATTTTTGTTGCAAAGTATTTAATTTAATTTAATTTTATATTATTTTATGTTATTTTATTTTATTTTATTTTATTTTATTTTATTTTATTTTATTTTATTTTATTTTATTTTATTTTATTTTATTTTATTTTATTTTATTTTATTTTATTTTATTTTATTTTATTTTATTTTATTTTATTTTATTTTATTTTATTTAATTTTATTTAATTTTATTTAATTTAATTTTAATTTATTTTATTTTATTTTATTGTATTTTATTTTTATTAGAAATTTCGTAAATTATTTAATTTTTGGAATAATGTTTAAGTTTGCTAACAACCATTTTTCGTAGTAGCCGAAATTTCGTTTATATTTAATTTTTGGAATAATGTTCAAGTTTGCTAACAACCATTTTTCGTAGGAGCAGAAATTTCGTAAATTATTTAATATTTAGAATAATGTTCAAGTTTGCTAACAACCATTTTTCGTAGTAGCAGAAATTTCGTAAATTATTTAATTTTTGAAATAATGTTTAAGTTTGCTAACAACCATTTTTCGTAGTAGCCGAAATGTTTTAAATTATTTAATTTTTGAAATAATGTTCAAGTTTGCTAACAACCATTTTTCGTAGTAGCAGAAATTTCGTAAATTATTTAATTTTTGAAATAATGTTTAAGTTTGCTAACAACCATTTTTCGTAGGAGCAGAAATTTCGTAAATTATTTAATATTTGGAATAATGTTCAAGTTTGCTAACAACCATTTTTCGTAGGAGCAGAAATTTCGTAAATTATTTAATATTTGGAATAATGTTCAAGTTTGCTAACAACCATTTTTCGTAGGAGCAGAAATTTCGTAAATGATTTAATATTTGGAATAATGTTCAAGTTTGCTAACAACCATTTTTCGTAGGAGCAGAAATTTCGTAAATTATTTAATTTTTGAAATAATGTTCAAGTTTGCTAACAACCATTTTTCGTAGGAGCAGAAATTTCGTAAATTATTTAATATTTGGAATAATGTCCATGTTTGCTAACAATCATTTTTCGTAGTAGCAGAAATTTCGTAAATTATTTAATATTTGGAATAATGTTCAAGTTTGCTAACAATCATTTTTCGTAGTAGCAGAAATATCGTAAATTATTATATTTTGGAATAATGTTTAAGTTTGCTAACAACCATTTTTCGTAGTAGCAGAAATTTCGTAAATTATTAAATCTTTGGAATAATGTTGAAGTTTGCTAACAACCATTTTTCGTGGTAGCAGAAATTTCGTAAATTATTATATCTTGGAATAATGTTTAAGTTTGCTAACAACCATTTTTCGTAAATTATTAAATCTTTGGAATAATGTTCAAGTTTGCTAACAATCATTTTTCGTAGTACCATAAATCGACCTCGGCGCATATATCGACAGCCCTGCAAAGGTTTCAAGTGTGCAAACAAATATGTTTCGTAGAAAAAGAAAAATATCTTGGAATCATTTTTTTTTGAATTGGCCACACTAAGTATTTGACATATTCTATTTTTGAATTCTCAATACAAACAAACAATCAAAGTCAAGTTTGAAATAGTTCTTTTTTCGAATGCTTAATATATATAATCTAATTTTGTCGCACCTGAAAGTTTGCCCTTTACCTCAGCGGTAAGACGTTCCGTTCATATTACAAAGTTCCACGTTTCGAATCCGACCCGCGGCAGAAATAAAATGTGAAATAAAGTTTAGCGTTTTTTCACATTTAAAACTATGTGCTTCTTCAGCGTAATGAAAAAATACTTCTAGTATGAATAAAAAAAATGTCGACAGTCGAGCTGGGGATGAATGAGGAGGGGGAGGGGAAATCAGTGACAATCATATAGAAGATGGATGACACTGAACAAAATCTGTCAAATCAGCTCCTAGCCCTATAATTATAGCTTTAAAAAATCGAATCAGTTCATTTGATTATTTAAAAAACTTCGTAGCCATGCAAATTTTGAAATAAAGTTCTCTCAATATTAATTACGATGCTTTAGTTCTAAGCCAGGAAATTTGAATTTTGAATATAAAAAGACGTCCATTCCAATTGGCCGAAAAATGTGATGTTCAAAATATGTTCAAAATAAATCGCTATCATTGGGCGAAGTGGACATCAGTACGCACACATTTGTGAAAAGTAAAAAGTGAAAAGTGAAAAGTGAAAACTTATTTTATCGGCTATTAATATATAGATTCTTATTAAAACCACTCACCACTCAAATCTGTGGGCATTCCCACGGGCTTATCCTGTTCGCCAGCAATGGCTTTAGACTCAACGATGCATTTATTCATTATATAAACACGAAGCATTCATTTACTAAGAGTCAGTTCAAGAAGATAAGTCTGAAGATGCCGGAAGGCGAAAGCCGGGTCGTTAGCGAGACAAAGTCTGTGTGAATGTACACAATTTGAACGATTCAAATTGTAAAAAAAAACTAGGTGATATTTTATTGATTGTATTTTTTAGCTACACACACTGCAACAGTGGCGGCCGGTCAATGCGGCGTTGGATCAATGCACCCCTTTTATATGCGGGCGCGGCTATATTTCGTGAAACAATATTCAAACATAACATTTAGAGCGTTCGCTCGTTCAAAATCCTTCGTGTATTTATTGTCTAAAATAAAATAAAATAAAATATTCTAAAATATTTATTTTAGACAAAAAAAATACATGAAGAATTCAAAATGAGTGAATGGTCTAAATCAAGGGTGGGGAACCTTCTCTTCTCTAAATGCCGCGTTGATTTTTCTGATTCGGCACGAAGGCCGCAGTAAACATTGACTGGGGAATTTTCGAAGGCAGCGAACGGTATTGATTAGGGCATCCAATCCCGGGATCCCGTTCAATTTTCTGAACACGAAATTCCGGGATCGAAACGGCCGCGATCCCGGGATTTCTGGATTGAGAAATTTTGAGCAAATCCCGAAAATTTACACGAAATTGGCAAATTCAAGATTTCAAATTCTTCGGTGAGCTAAAAAAAAAAAACGAGTTTCTGTGAGAATCCAAGGAAAAAGTATCGCGAATTGAGGATTTCAAATTCCTCGGTGAGAAAATCTCAATCCCGGGATTCCGGGATTCAAAATTAATTAATCCCGAAATCCCGGGATTGGAAAAAGGCTCCGGGATTGGATACCCTAGTATTAATGTTATGTTTGAATATTATTTCATGAAATATAACCGCCCCTGCATATACAAGGGGTGCATTGATCCAACGCCGCATTGACCGGCCGCCACTCATATAAAGATTGATTTACTCACACAGTATTGCGATCCTAATTCTTGCATTACAAATAAAAACTTTTTTTTAACACCGTCACAACAATATTACTCGACCAGAGTAGACGTGGTCAAATATTTAAAAAAAAAAAACTAGACATTTACAAGAATGACCGTTTTCCTGAACACCACTACAGCGTTTACAGAACATCAGCAATAATTCTAATCAAAATTCCTAGAAGAGACCATGCAACTTTTACTTTCGAAACTCCAGGAGCGGCCAACATATCACCAGGGGTAGTCAACTTCCAACAACTTCTCAGACACGTTCAGAAATGTGTGCCTTTTAGGGATTGTAATATAAGATTTTCCAGGAGGATTTATTCCTGGAAATCCCAGATGTCTTATCAATCTGCCGCACTTACTGTAGCCTTTTAGTGATCCCGGGATTTTGGGATCGATTGATTTGACCCCGGGATTGGGCACTCAACATGAAGTCGTGCACAATTTGAGAAAAGTTTTGGTGACTCGTTTTTTTTTTTATTTTAGCTCATCCAAATCCAAAATCCTATAAATTTTCGGGATTCGCTAAAGAAAATTCTCAGTCCCGAAATTCCCGGATCGCAACCATACCAATCCCGGGATTTCGGGATCGCGAAATTGGACAGGATTCCGGGATTGGAGACCGTACCCGCGCACTCATAATTGATGCCAGAAAAAAATGATGTTTGAATCACGTAAAAATATCTGACATAAATAAACGCATCTCATTAGAAATGTAATCTTTATGGAAGATTTTTCTAGCGATGAAAGCAATTTATGTATAGCCCAGGCGTGGGGAACCTTTGGCCTTCTGGCCAATTTTCTAATTCTGTAAATGTTTGTAATTCCTCAAATTCTTGGGATTTTCGATGTCGAAATCCTCGAAAGACTAAAAAAAAAAAAAACCCCCACGCTGGCAATTTTGAGAGAATGCGCAAATTTCTGGGATTTAGAAATTGGCATGAAATTGTTTCCAGCCAAAAATTCCCTAGTCAATGTTTACTGCGGCCTTCGTGACGAATCAGAAAAATGAATGCGGCCTTTAGGAAATAAAAGGTTCCCCACCCCTGGTCTAGTCCCTCACAAAAGTCCCCGTATATAATAAAGTAGCTATTGCATTGTAATTAAAATACATACACGCCCGCTGTGGTCCAGTCGGTAAGAGCTTGCTCTGCCGTTCAGGCGGGTCTGGGTTCGATTCCCGGTGAGGTCAATCTCAAATTTCGTTTTTTTTTCAATTTAAATATAAGACCAAAGTCGTAGGAGTCGATCTCGAGTGACGTCAGTAAATTCTCATCGAGTCTTTCTCGTGTTCTTTCAAATATATAATTTAAAATATTTGGCGCATTGACATTCAATTCATGCAATTCTAATGGTTTTTTTTACACCATACATGTTTTTTTCACAAATTTCACTCGGCTACGGCGACCGACAAAGCGAGGAGCGCTATATCGGTACAGTGAAACCCCCAATTACACTACCCCGAATTACGCGCTGGATATTCGCCGCGAATCCCCCAATTGCACGGTCGCATTCCATTGTCGTTGCTACGAGACGGTCGTCCGTGCGGCACATACAGTCAAATGTTGACTAGCGTCTGTGTATTCAACACGTATAGCGGGCGACTGTCTATGTGCGCCCATTGCATTTTATCACTGGGTAACTAAACATTTCGTCAATTTTTTTTTTCAAAATTAACAGCCGCACGTTTTTTTTATAAAATTTCACCTGGCGAAATAAAATTTTGCGATAAATTCGCAAAAATTATAATTTTACTAAATTTTACTGAAAGCAAATTGAGATATCTTTACAAAATTTAATTTTCTTAGCTTCCAGATACTTCACCCATACGCATATATGTGTCCGCCGGCCAGCAACCTTTGTTTTTCAAAGACTCAAATACGCGTCCACGGTCGTTAAGCTGTTTTAAGGTAAATCTTAGTTTTGCATTTTTTGCGGTAAATGCCAAATCTTTAATTTTGTATGCGATTCACACCCCCCAATTACACTACCCCGAATTACACTGTCCCGACTTTAGTGTAAATGGGGGTTTTACTGTACACCGTTTCCTGTTAACCCTCGCAAGTGTGATAAAGTACCAAGAAGGATTGTGCTTGGCATAACTTGAATAATTAAATATTCATTCGTAAATATTTGAGAATGAAGGATACGAAATATATATTAATAAAAAATAATAATCCTTCAATGCTGTCTAAAATAAACACTTAACAGTCATTAATAATCAATCGACGATTAAAAATTACGTGCTTTTTTTTGAAAAAAATGAGGCTTCCATTATCAAACACGGCCAAGTAAGTTTAACTTAATTTTTCAGTAGAGCTAAAGGTTGTCGCCGAGCTTGCTCTGCCGATCACGCAGGTCTGGGTTCGATTCCCGATAAGATCACAGTGTATTTGAGAATTATTCAGTTTTGATCGAAGACTGGGTGTTTGTGATGTCAATTCACATCGTTTCCTCTCCTCCCGTCCTTCTGATCCTTTAATAACTGGGTGTATAGCAATAATGTTGAATTTATTTCCATTTGGTTTTACCGTGCCTAACGCAGTATCCATTTTGTTTTTGTGTCGGGTCTATGGCACAGTGGACCTCACGGGTTCGACTCCCAACACGAACAGCATTTTTCAATTGATCTTTCTGTTCGAAGTCATGTATGTTTGTGAGATGTGTCGACAGTGATCAGCCAATTACTGGTCCTGCCCTGGCCGTATCCATTCCATCCCATACTCTCTTAAACATTCTACCTAGGGTATCCAATCCCGGAGCCTTTTTCCAATCCCGGGATTTCGGTATTGATCCCCTTTTTTTCGGGATCCCGGGATTGGGGTTTCGGGATACCGGGATTGCGATTTTCTTACCGAGAAATTTGAAATCCTCAATTCGTTATACTATTTCCCAGAATCTCACCGAAACTCGTTTTTTTTTTGTTTTAGCTCACCGAGGAATTTGAAATCTCCGATTTGGCATACTTTTCCCCAGAATCTCGCAAACCTCGTTTTTTTTTAGCTCACCGATTTACCAATTTCGTGTAAATTATCGGGTTTTCCTCAAAATTTCTCAATCCCGAAATCCCGGGATCGCGGCTATCTCAATCCCGGAATTTCGGGATCAGAAAATTGAACGGGATCCCGGAATTGGATGCCCTAATTCTACCGAAATTGATAAAGAAAAAAGTTGAACATTGACTTGACCACGTTTTATATCGAGCGCCTCAAATAATCACCGAGAGACAACAACGAGTGGTCAACATTGAAACCCGACAGGAAATCGTAAAAAAAATATATTATTTCTTGAATTATGATTTGTAGATTGATAAGGCAAATGCCACCATATCGCATTGCAATATCATTTTCCTTAGTCGAAGAAATTTACATTCAAAATTAAACTATTGTATTTAATGTTCCATCTCCAATGTTTTCTCAGACAAGGATACAGTATTTCAACAATGACGTGATATTTTTTTCGACGAGAACTGTTTTTTTACTCAGTCATTCAACCTCTCTTATTCAAAGAGAGTAGTAGGGATAGAATGATAATGCTAGCACATGGATACTTGTTAGCTAATCGCTCTCGCTGCACCTAATTATTAAAAGATCGGAAGGGTGCGAGGGAGTTTTAAGACATCAGAAACACCCATTCCTTCGGAGAGAAATCGAAATTGCCGCTCGCACTGGGACTAGAACCCGTGAAGTCCGGAACGGAAGGTCACAACGCTAGCCGCTGCGCCGTATGACCCGACAATACATGATGGTTAACAGACAGTTAAAAAGTCTGTTAACACATTATAGTCGGGAAACTTAAAAATACGTTTATCGCGTACCGTCGGTTTTGTTGGTATATTGACTCATAATTTGATGGTTTCTTCAAAATAACTGACCCTTTATGACAATAAGCAATAAACCTCATAATTTATTATGCCCTGAATGTTTGTTCACACATGTTTCTCGAATATTTAGGGCATCAGATTTCACACTTCCAGTGATTGTAAATGTGTAGGAATGAGGATTTAATACTATAATTATTTACATAATTGTATGGTATGGATTAATGTTATTTTTTTATACATAATATTTTGAATATTTAATATTGATAACAAGTGGAGTGCTATCTACAAAATTAATAACACGTTTTCTTTTATATTCAGCTTAGAAAAGTAGTGAAACTATGATGTGTTCAAAATGGTTTCATTTTTTTCTTAATGACCAAATGTCACATATGATAAAGTTTTGATTTTAAGAATGTAATATATTTTTGCGCTATTCACTAAAAAAACGCCCGCTTACAAAGTGTTAAGATACCTCGATTATGAAGTCAAATATGCTCCACATTGGGAGCGGACATGGATAAAAAAAAAAGATATTTTTACATTTATATAGTTTCATCCAATCGACAGTCGATTTACCATCAATGGGTCCAAATTGTTTTGGGTAATCTTCCAAACCGGATTGGGACTAGTCGCCGACGACGAATCGTCACATCACTCCAAGGCGTTTGACACATTGCAGTGATTATCGTCGACCTGGTACAGAGATGCTTGCGAAACGTGAGAAGCCCCGCATCCAAAAGGTCGCGAGCGGGTTACGCCACTGTGTTCATACGAGAGATGCTCTCGGTTGTGCAACACAGTTACCAACTAACTAACGCTCGTATGTACATACACAGCAGGGTTTCCCAAGCAAAGTTTCGCGGAATATAAACCACTTGGACACCGGTGTCCGGAACATGTGCAAGCGAACACGGACGTCAAAGACATTTGTCCCTCCAGAGACGAGGAAAAATATTTGTTTAGCCATATTGAAGTCACGGATAACTTTTATTCCTAATAAAATTTTTAAAAAAAAAGTCATTGTATAGAAACCCCGCACGACTGTATAATCATGCTCATCCTTTTATTACCGTGTAATATTGTGTACGGACAGTTGTAAGGACAAAAGTGACCGTATGGGCTCGCAAACATTCGGGGTTGAAGTATAGCTAAATGTGTTTTTTTTTTATTTACAATTTGACCTCTTTAGATCAACATAATTGAAATACAAATATATTAACAAAATAACTATAAATAATTTGATAAAAAAAATAACTAACAGTTTCAAAAAGTCCATTAAAAAAAACGGAAATTCAAAAAATCGCATGTGCTTTTGGTGGCCGTTTCTGTCTCCGCGGCTGATGACTTACTGAAGTATGTACCCTTCTTAACCAAATATGAGTAAAAGCAACGATATTCAGGTAGAAAAAGGATGAATAGTGGGATCAATAGACAACGGTGTTTACTGTTACCATATGGTCACGCTCGTCCTTGGAGGGTTAAAACAATCAAATACTCGGTATTCCAATAGAATATAAGCAGCATGTTGATGAATATGCGTAGTTCCATCTATACCGAGTCAATGTAGGTTTTTAAAATATCGAATTCGAGTGTATATTACAGGCAAAATTGTTTTTCTCAAAAACACGCAGTATCTCTGGGACATATTAATGATTTATTTGTGCGGCATTCAAATGGTTAACAGGTTTCCCGCAAATACTCGGAATAGTAGTAATTTTTTAAAACAGCATTAATGAAGGATGAATTTCTGTTAACACTTTCGGCCTCGGCTCAAATCAGTTGAAACTATCCCGTGTGCCCAGCTAACTTTTGAAGAATTACATTTTTTTCTAAAGGACTTACGCTATAACTGTTAAACCAAAAATTAAAATCAAATGAAACAATTTATGGTTGTTTGAAATACTGTAATATTCAATTATGTATGGTATTATTCAGCGGTGGGCTGCCAACACGCTAACAAGGGCTCGCTTAATCTCAAAGCAATTCTCGGTGTTCTGGGCAAGGAGGGATTTTTTTATCACTTATATGTAATTATATGCATTACTGAAATAAGCAATCGATTGTTACTTAATACACTGAATGGCTAAAAATGTAGTACTGTGTATACTGAATCTGTCGTAGATAGTATTTTAGTCGGAAATTGCTTTTACATGCTAATTTGATCTGAGAATATTGTTTTCTCTTAAATTAACAAGAACTCGCAGGCCTTTGTAAAATTTAACAAGGGACTCGTGCGAGTCTCTCCGAGCCCCTTCTAGCCCACCCTTGGTATCATTGCAAGAATGTTTTGCTATGGAAAGCCATATTACAATTTTTTAACGTGTACAGTGTCTAATTTTATTTTTCGCTGCTGCTATTAGTAACGAAATGATATATATCTAAATTTTCAATTAAAAATTTACTCAATGACTGCACCATCGTGTGATCTTCAGAAGGACAAATGGACGTATCAAATGCGTTATGATATCCTCAAATTTTGGTCGATAAAATCAGTAACAATTTTTAATAAAAGCTATAACTAAAAGATTGATTTAGAATGACTTACAACGGTGCTAAATACCACAATTATGGCACTATTTGAAAAGACGGTTCCGGGACTCAACGCTCGGCTAGCTTATCACGTGAAAGCACGGCTCCGGGATAAAACGTGTTAATTAATATATCAATGGCTTAGTTCCATAGTGCTACAACTAAAAATTGGTAGTTTTTAGACATGGCTGACTAAACTGAATTGCAAAAAACGTGATACTCATTTTTGTCAAATCTTTTTAATGAATCATTTCGGCATTTATCTCAATTTGATTCAAATCTATTGGAACGTTGGCAGAACTTAAGCACATTTTTTACTTGCGTTTAAAATGTCCGGGAGCAAGAAGTGTTCCATCGCAATCAAAGTTTGGGAAGCGTTGCTATACAATGAATACACTGTTTCACTGCACAACATTACAAGCGAGATTCGATTTACACCTTTTGGGTGTTTGTATAGGAACAGGGTGGATCAAAACTATCAACTCTTCACCGCAATTTAAGCACAAATATGAATCGTTTTTAGACGATATAAGAGATTAATTTATATATTTATATACAACACATATCGATCGTCTAGTTCAGGGGTGGGGAATCTTTTCATTTCTCAAGGCCACATTCATTTATCTGATTGAACATAAGACCCCAGTAAAAAAAATCCCCCCCTCTTTTTTTTCCGACTGTCGAACATATAACGGGTTGATTAAGCTCTTTTACCAAGCGCTTGCGTATAATTTTTTGATCCACGTGAATATTTTGATCAAGTCAAAATGCCGCATCAGAGTTGCCTAAATGCCGCAGGTTCCCCTCCACTGGTCTAGTTCATTTTTCAGACAACTGCAAATAACATGTTTTGATTCACTTCCTCTTTCCAACCTAACCTAACCCAATCTGTAGTGTCAAATTCTACTAGTGCCTTAAAATCATCTCGACTGTGTATAATGCTCGCCAGTGAGTTTATACACTTACCAGTTAGTTTATAAATTGACTAGTCAAAGTGACTTGTAATATTTTTGGTGGATTCGGCGATAACTTTGTGTAAGTCATTTTTTTATATAAAATAAAATATTATTCGCGTTACAAAATTCGACACGTGCTTCGCCTATTTGAAAAGCGTCATCGGACATAGCAGCGCAAGGTTTACGAATAAACTAAAAATGGATTCAAACTCTTGAAATATCGATTTATTGATTAAATTGGCATTTACTTGGTAGAACTCCATTGTACTTTGCAATTGTTTGCTATTTTTTAACGTATTTGAAATTATCAATCACAAAATAAACGACGGGATTTTTTCCTTTTAATTTGAGTCATTATTAGAAAACGTATGCGGATAACCATTGTTGAATTTATTTCCATTGGTATTTATTGTTCTTAATGTAAGCAATTAATTTGCAATTAATATTATCAATATTTGTGTCTTTACCCCACTCTTTTCGTTCAGTAGAAAAGGACAAAAACCACAAATTTTATTTTGTAATTTTTAACATAATAATAATAATCGATTTTAAGCTGCCATACACCATTACCAATCGGCGACGGTGACCAAGAACATAAATGAAAATAGCAATTTATTACAATTTTTATTAACAGACGAACCTTTTGGGTAATGCTATACCTACGTAACAACAAAACACGGCAGATATTGATTTATGCGAAAAGCTCAAAGGATTTTCAAACCACAACAATGCGAGATTAGGTGTCAAAATCGCTTACACAATATGAAAATTTCTGTCTGTAGGTTAGGCCCGGATTTCAAATGCCAAAGTGTCACAAGTCAATCGTGCAATTAATTGCACACACCCATACGTAATAAGGGTCAATTTTGATAGACAACAAACACAATTAAAAAAGTTTAATTCTTTTGTGATACATGTAGATTTTAAAAGGTCTTAAATGCCAATATAATACATTATATTTGAGACTTATTGAAGTACGTACGTAAATAAAATTAAATGCTAGTTTCGTAGACTTACATATCACTTGTTACCAACCAGTGGTACGCGAGTTTACTGAAGGCAATATTGGCAGATAGAAATATGTAGGAAAGGTAGAAAAATTGCATGTGGTAAGGTAAAAAATATCAATGCATTTACTTCTACAATTTTTTTATAAGATAAGTGTGTAGCTATTTCGGCGTGCGCCATCGTCAGAACTATGTTTAAACTTGCATATATGTACAGTAAAAACTCCATTTACACTATTCAGGACAGTGTAATTCAAGGCAGTGTAATTGGTGGAGCGAATCTCATGCAAAATTAGGGATTTGTTTTTTCTGCAAAAAATGCAAAACCAAGATTTCCCTTAGTTTTGCAAAAATTGAAATATTTAGTTACTTAGTGATAAAATGCAAAGCGCGCCAAAACCCAACACACAGACAGTCGCCCGGCTATGCGTGTATAGCCTGGCACGTTTGGAATACACAGACGCTAGCCAGCGTTAGACTGTATGCTCGGCACATACGACCGTCTAGTAGCCACGTCAATGGAATGCGACAGTGCAATTGGGGAATTCGGGGCGAATATTTCAAGCCAGCGCGTAATTCGGGTTAGTGTTATATATATTTACACGATTCTTTGTTGAATGTTCAATGAAAATCAAAAAAAAAAACACAAAAGAGGTCCGAGATTAGATACCCTAGACCAGCGGTGGGGAACCTGCGGCCTCTTGGCTACTCTGATGCGGCCTTTCGATTTGTGCCAACTTTCTTTTTCTAAATAAATCTTAATATTTTTTTAATAAATACACAATTTTATAGTGCAATATATTCACTTTGATCAACAAAAAAAATGTTGCTTTACTGCGGCCTTATGTTACATAAAGGTTCCACAACCCCTGCCCTAGAACCAAAACAATTCAATTTCGTCTGACTAATGAAATTGACAGTTTATATATAAAATGGTATACTAAAATATTCTAATTAAAATGGCGCGAATTGGAAAAGATTGCCGACCTGTGACATAAGCCGATAAGTCCCGAGGAGGATTTCAAAACGGCTTAAATGCCAACACAACAGACGTGACCTATTTCGGATCTTATTTAGGTAATAATTAAATTCCATTTTCGCTGCAACATTGCAAATGAATTCCGTACTTTGGACGTATTATATTGTAAAACGTCTCATGTGCCAGTATGTGAAATTAAATTGTTCAATTTATCGTAAGCCGTTCTTATATGATTAATAATTATTTTGTTATTAGAGTTTATAGATTCAATTTTTTCCATACAGTTAATTCATCAATAGCAGACAATAATAATATGAATTATGTGTTTTTACATCGACTTTGGAAAGGAAAAAGGACGTGACCCACACATATCAAATTTTACAGGAGGCACAAAAAACGTGTTTTGATGATTTTGGGCCATATGCAAATTATGAATTATACACAACCTTGAAGTGCACGGAGACTTCTTAACTGGTGTTTAATTGACATAATCTAATATTAATCAAAGAAATTGTCTAGGAAAAACCTTTATTTCAGTCTTTTTTCTTGGTTTTAATTTTTTACAAGGTCATCTTTTTTCAAACTTAAAAGCTAAATTTCGATACTGATTCGGCATTTGCAGCTTGCATCCTTTTGATAGAACGTGTATCAGGTTGGATACGTTGTGATTATCGAAAAAAAACTGTGGTTTACGTCCTTTTTCCTTTCCAAAGTCGATATTATATACGAAAAAAAATGTGAAATATACACAATTTTACTACAGTATCCGAAATCCTGGGATTTGTACAGTACTAATCCCGGGATTTTGGGATTGAGAAAATGAAACACGTATGTGGCGCTGCTATTTTTGGTAAATACGTAAATTTTCGAGATTCGGAAGAGCTAAAAAAAATGGTTCTGGTAATTTTGAAATTTACATGAAATTGTTTGAAAAATCCCGTTTTATACACGAGTGTTCAATCCCGGAAACCCGGGATCCCGGGGTCACAAAATGGACCCGGGATTGGATACCCTACTTATCACTATAATGCACAAGTCCAATGGTTAATTTGTATTTTTATCGCGTGCCCTACCAATGTGAAGCATATGGATTTCTAATGGAGTTTATCATATCACAGAAGTGATTCTACGAAAACTGCTCGATACCCAATTTCTCAACAACTCTTTTTTCCAAAGACAGTATGAAGTATGAGAGGATAGAGCTAGGACAGAACTGGTGGTAAGCTAATCGCTTTCGCTTTTTATGATAGGATGGGTGAGAGAAGGGAATTCAAGACATGCCTTCGAATAGAAATTCATAAATCGATTGAAAAAATCAATTTGTAAAACTGTCCATACTGGGATTCGAATCTGCACACTTTACTCTTTTTTACACGGTAGATATAATTCACATATCAAATTCGTAAAAAAAATGTATTTTAAAAAAAAATAAAAAAATGGAAGTCTAGAAAATCGTACAAAAAAATGCCAAATAAGCAAATAACACAAAATTGTATTCATAATATCGACATATTTTAATTTAAAAAAAATGATAATACTCTATTGTACACGGAGACTTTTATGAGGGACTGGACAAAAATCGCTTTCATCGCTAGAAATGTCTCGAAGCGTCTAATGTGTTAAGAAGCATTTTGTTTGTTAATACGTGTTATCCGTTTCTGGGAATCGCGTTGATACAAATTAATTCGTGTAAAAATGAAGAAATCGTTATTTTTTTGTAGACCGTGTTAGATACAAATCGTGTAAAAACGAGTTCTAGTGTATATAGATAAATAGCTGTTTATACAAAATCAATAAGTCATTAACGAACAGTAAACTTGTTAATAGAAATTTAATGCGAAAATAATTTATAGATAATGACACAAAAAAAAGATTACTTACTGTAATTAAAATTTTCATGACGTCATACAAATAAAAGTTACTGCTTTGCAATCACATCAAAAAAACAACTAAGTGACGTTCTTATTAGCCTAATAAATAACTGTTAAAAAATATATTAAAAATGTTTTTATTATTTTTGAATATTGTAGAAAGTCTTTTTTGGTGGATGTGTTAAACTAACAACTTATTCTACAAAAACTTCAAAAGGTATCGCTTTACCGTACATTGGTCACGAACTAAAGACCACGCAAGATGTCTAAAAAGCAATCATTATAAAATTTAAAATGTTGAAATACTCAATCTAGTAAATAAAAAAAGGTTCAGAATGAATGAGTAGCTTGGATAAAAATTGAATAGAAAGGGAAGATTAGTCGGGTCGTATGGTGCGGCAGTTCTCGACACCACGGGTTCGAGCCTCAGTACGTACAGCATTTTCCCGATCGATTTCTGTTCGAAGGCATGGGTGTTTGTGATGTCTAAAAAATCTATCCCACCCATAAAAGTCTTGCTCTAGCCCTATATTGTATATCCCTACTCTTTTGAACAGAAGAGAGGTTAAGCGAATGAGTAACAAACAGTTCTCGTAGAAAAACGTCCGCTGATATACTTCCTAAGCTATGTTCTAAATTGGTAGCGCGCATGGATTTAAAATAAAATTTTAAATCACAATTATTGAATTGTTTTCCACTGTGGTTTATCATACCTAATGCAAGCGAAGTGAGGTTAGGTTGCGTCCGATTTTCAATCTAAAACTGACGTTGAAGTTAAAATCTATATATATAATAAAAACAATTTTTTTATGAAATTAAAAAATGCTCTCATGCCCAGCCCTCGTGGGACCCGGGCGCGCGCGCCGAAAGGCCCCCGGGTGGGGGGCGTAGGATGGGCCACATATAAAGGCGAGAGGTCGCCCATCAAAAATCATAGTTCATCCCAGACAGTTTTGTGACACAGTCCAACACACAAGAACCTAAAAATGGTCAGTACACGCTCCACAGACAACGGAATCGGGAATATTAATATTATATCCAATCCGAATTGTGTTTTGTTTATTTCTCGTTGCCATGGTTTTTACGTGAATTTTGTTTTCAATGATTGCACTTTTTAAACATTCTCAATTAAGTCAATTTGATAAATTCATTATTCCATTTCGCCTACATGGGAATCTTCAATAGACAAAACATCACATCGTTCCGATTCTTAATTTAAAAATTACAAAAAAAATGTCTATATGTATTATTTGATAGAAAATTAACAAAATTTTAATTTAAAAAATAAAAATATTGAAATACTCCGTTAGCTTGCAGTATTTGAAAAAAATAATAAAGTCAATAGAAATAAATCATCGGTAAATAAGATTACAATTGTAGAATTTATTTCCGTTTCGTTGTGTTTATCACACCATTTAAAATACGCATCGACTGTGAAAAGACAAAACGACGTAACCGACAGTTTTTTTTTATCGAAATTTGCAACGTATGAAACATGATACACGTTCATCATCAAAAAGATGTAAGCTTCAAATACCGAAATAGTATCTAAATTTAGCTTTTAAGATTAAAAAGAGTCCATGTAAAAATTTTAACAATTTATTTAATTAATATTAGATTAGTCTCTGAGCACTTCAATGTCGAATATACGAGCCCTTGAGAGGTGAAGTGAGTCAACTAGTAAAATTGTAAAACATTTTTCTTAGATTTTTAAGTACAATCACGTCTTTATTCGATGTTTTGATGGATTGCATATTTTTATTTTACGGATATAACAATATTGCAATGTGTTTAAACTGAGGTTACCTCACTTTTACGATACATTAAGACGTGCAGAATATTACAACGCATCTAGCTTATTTTTTTCTAAAATACCACTCGACTAACTTCA
Source organism: Himalopsyche tibetana (assembly GCA_030503985.1). Classification (NCBI taxonomy): domain Eukaryota; kingdom Metazoa; phylum Arthropoda; class Insecta; order Trichoptera; family Rhyacophilidae; genus Himalopsyche; species Himalopsyche tibetana. The sequence continues at coordinate 3,334,652 of JAPJYX010000036.1, forward strand.
CCCCTAATCGGCCAAGATATAATAATTTGTCTTCGGTACAAAATCGTCAAAACAGTTTTTTGTGTATTCTGTACAATTTTTAATGTGTAGATTATGTCCATTTTCCTCTCCAAAGCCGATGTTACAAACATTATTGGTTCTTTTTTTTTACACGATTTTATGCACAAAAAATACCGTGTTAAAAAATAGTGTATTATATACAGTGCGTTAAATAAGTGAGTCTAAAATCAAACACAAACAAACACGTAATGTATTCATCTTTACAATCTGATCGGCGATTATTTTTTGTATGTTATTAAAATACAGTGTGTACTAAAGATTTCCAGATAACGTCGCCGTTTATAAAGTTTTTAACACATTTTTTCCTCATACAAAAAAAAAACATACGAGCATATTGCCAGCTTTCTCCGATTCACAACAATAATTTGAACTTCGGCTTGCGCGACAAGTGAATTTACTTTGTCATTTTTTTTTCACATCGCAAGACGGTTGTTTAGTATTAATGTTTGATGTAATAATGTGCAACGTTCATTGCAAAAAAAAAATGATCAAATTGTGAACATTTGATACTTTAATTAATTCACATATCATCCTGATTAAGGATTGCAAAAACAGACGAAATACTTCGAAAAATACGTCAAATCCAATGAATCAAAATTGATATTTCGATGATTCATACAAGATACAGTCTCCAAAAGAAGCGAAACACGTGTCACATTTTTAACGCCGAATCCATCGAAAGTGTTACTTGTGATTAAATATCATTTTTTTTATTAGTACATGGAAAAATATTGTAAAGTTGATTATTCTACCACGACCCAGTATGTGTACGCAGATGCTCGTTGACGGCCACTTTCCATAACGTAACAACGACCAATAAAATAAACAAAATCAATTCTCATATTTTATTTCCGATACAAAGCTGCACGGGACCTATCTTTTAACCATTCACTATTTTGTTTAAAAAAAGATAAATATAGAAAAAAAATCTTAGTCAACCATTTAGGGCCACAACACAGTTTTGGGGGGGCCACATGCAAATCCATTAACTCCCAGTTTTTTTCAAATCAGCCACCAAGAATAAAATGTTTCAATTCCGCGAAAGATAAAAATAAAAAGTCCCACATTTTTGGCAATTCTGAATGTTCGAAATTCGAATTCCTGGAAAAGCTAAAAAAAAAAGGTTCGCGTCTTTTCATTTTGAGAAAAACTGATTTAGTGTATTCGTACACCCTCAAGTCGAAATTGGTTGAGTTCAGGTCAGCGTGACCTCAATGTAATTATGCTTAAGTCTGCAATAATTGAAGTGTTCATTTCGCTGTGACAGAAATTCCTTTTGGCTTTCCTGATGGTGGCATTCGTGTCAGCCGACGTCTCCCACATCCTGAACAAGGCCGGAGGCCCCGACGCCGACGCGCCCATCCTCAAGCAGAGCTTGGACATCGGAGTCGATGGAACATACCAATGGAACTACGAGACCGGAAACGGAATCGCCGCCCAGGAACAGGGATCCCTCCAGAACATCGGAAAGGTATGCCGAATACTTGCACTAATTTAACAAGTTTTTTTCAAAATAATTCGTTTGACATTTTGGTTGATCGTAGTGTAAATCAGACGCACATTACTTTACTCTACTTCATGCATTTTCAGCAGTTGTCTGATTGTTGATTGTTTTTGCTTGCAGGAAAACGAAGGACAAGCCGTCCAAGGATCAGCCCAGTGGACCGCCCCCGATGGCACACCCATCCAACTCTCATATGTCGCTGACGAGAACGGATACCAGCCACAGGTAGGGGCAGCTAGCCGTTCGATTAATTTAAGATCGATATTACACTTAAAAAGATACGACAGTATAATTATAATTAATGAGTAGTAACCCAAAAGTAAATTAACACAATGTTATAAAGGTTGCCAATTAATTTGATATAAACCACTTGGATGCCGAGCGGACACAAGTGTCCGGAGCATATGCAAGCGAACACGGATGTCCCAGACATTTAAAAAATCAAATGCTTGGTATTCTAATAGAATAAAAGCAATATTTTGATGAATATGTGTAGTACCATCTTATACTGAGTCAATATAGGTTTTTAAAATATTAAATTCGAGTGTATATTAGGCAAAATTATTTTTCTCAAAAACACGCGATATCTCTGGGACATATTAATGATTTATTTTCGCGGTATTCAAACGGTTAATGTTTAAAATGACGGTTAAAACAAGAAAATTCTCGTTTACTAATACTGTTTTTTTGTGTTCCGCAGGGTGCCCATCTCCCAACCCCTCCCCCCGTCCCAGCAGCCATCCTGAAGGCTCTGGAGTACATCAGACAGAACCCACCCAAGCCAGACAGCCGTCGTTAAGAAACCCCGATCGAAAGTTCAACTAGTCAATTCAAATATGTGCGCAAAGCAGACATCAATTTGCACAGACCCAAGCTAGAATAATTGACATTGGATATCTATGTTTTAGTACACCATTTCTTTAAAACACCTGCCTACTGTTTTTTTACTGCACGATTTATATATTTAGTTTATTATTATTTTATCTACATACTTAAATCTATCACTTTTTGCACTGATACTTTCGCAAAAAAAAACACTATTTTTAATGTAACTTTTTTAATATTTCTTCGATTTTAAATTTTTTGTCTTCAGCTTATATTATTTACACTATTGCATCAAATTTATTTTTTTTATTTTGCGAAAATATCATTTTTTTCAAGAATTCTTCGAAAGTGGACAGAATTTTTTTTTTACCACTTTTGAGTATTCGACTCAAATGCACGCAAATTTCGTAACGGTGTACTAAAACTAGACTCATCATCTCTTTGCCTCCTTTTTTCTTTTTTATCTCTTTCTCTTAATCTATATCATGACATCAGTGAGATTTGAAATTTTTAAAAATGCATCGAGATTGATTTGAACTAAATTAAATTTATATATATTCTGTATATATATATATCGTATCATATTTGTATATATTATCGGTGGACTTTTTGAGTTTTGTCATACACAATTCACTGTCCATCGTATATTGTATTATATTATATCTTCACATTTATATATTTTATGTATATTTTACTCCTATTTGATGTATAAAAATGTAAATAGAATATTTTTTTACACGTAAAACATTATATATAAAAAAAACAAAAAACATTTGTATATATTTATAAATAAAATGTGTGATAATAAAGCTGGCTTTCATTATATTTTATTAATTGGAACTCCACGACACAATGAAGAATCAACGACAAATATAATAATTATAATACAAACTGTCAAATTTCTTGTAGTACATCCTTAACCTCGATTAACGCGAGACTCGTTTTACGCGGTCAAGATTTTCTTTTCAATGATCATAATTAAACAAGGGTTTAGAATTTGCTGCTATATACTAATTTAATAGGAATGACTTTGAACCAATTCTGACGACACAACAGGTCAGATAAGAGTACAGCATTGACAAAGAGGAAGGAAGGCTTTAAGTTAAATTACATTTAATATTTATTGTAAAGTAATAATAAATAATATTTGACCTACACCATCAATGTAGTCGAGTAGTTAACGTCGTTGGCTTCGGTTACGGAAGTCACGGGTTCAAACCCCAGTACGGACAGTTTATAAATTTATTTTTCAATCGATTTCTGAATTAGTTTGATGGTATGGATTTTTGTGATGGCTTGAATTGCCACCAATCTTATCCTAAAAACAGAGTAGCGAGAGCGATTAGCTATCTTATAGTCATATATTTTCAGGAGGTATCAACCTTCAATAATACGTGACGAAATTTCATAACAATCCGACGTTTAGTTCGCAAGTTGCATTGGTTTTAGTAACGCTGCTTTTGCAATTTTCAAAACCAAGAAGTAGAGAAGTTGTTTGCTGAATTTTAGCGTGGCACCGATGGTGCTGAACGGTCTGGTCGGTATGTGACAACGGATGAAACATGGATCCATCATTACACTCCAGAGTCAAAGGCGAAAGCCACCCAAAACGACCAAAAACGAAAATGTCAACTGGTAGCCTATGTTTATACTAAAGATAAATCAGTCTACAAAAAAGACATCGAAATGTTAGAAAAGCGTTGGGCACTCTTGAATAAGACAATCTTGATAAATAAACTCGAATTTTGCCTAAAAGTTGTTGTTTTATCCTACAAACTTATTGAGTGACTCGTTATCACTCATGGATGAATCAAAACCAACAAAATGTCTCATATTTACTACCTGGAAGACCAGGACTTGCTGGATGGGTGGGTTTCAAGAAGGTTCATCTAGGACTGTAGTGCAAAGAAGAAGAATGTCGCCAAATGGCACTTAAAGGACTATGGACTAGCAAATCACAAAATTTGAACAATATCGCAGATAACCCACAAATGTCGTAGCTAGTATAAAAATTGTTAACCAGAATATTTGTATGAAAACAATATCTACATCCCTTGTTAAAATCAGATACGAATTGTGAAGGAAGAGATGAAATTGAAGCCGCTGACCCAAAATGCAAATCCAAAAAACGACAGGAAAAACAATGCAGTTGACGCCAATGCACCAAATATTATTTTTATTCTCGAATCCATGTTGTCCGCTCCTATATGGCTTATCAATGCAGGTATCTCGACAGATGTTTTTTTTACGAAAACTGCTTGTCACTCAGTCGCTCAACCTCTCCTTTTTCATTTCGCAGATAGTGGGGATATAAAGGATAGGGTTAAAACATTACCAGTGATTGGCTTATCACTCTTATATTTAAGGATTGGAATAGTAGAGGGGGAGAGTTTTACGAACAGAAAATCGACAAATCGATTGAAAAATGCTGTTATTACTGGGACCAACGACGTTGACCACTGTGCAATGGACACGATAATTTCTTAGCGAGGCAACACAATGTTGGCTACGGATTGCAATAAAGGTATTATCGAGACGAGCAGTGGGGAAACCGCGGCTTTTTGGTTACTCTGGTGCGGCCTTCAAATCCAAATCCAAAATCCAAAAGTTCAAATCCGCAAATTTCTGGGCTTTGGAAATTGGTATGAAATTGTTTCGGCCAAACATTCCCTAGTCAATGTTTACTGCGGCCTTATGCCGAATGAGAATCGAAAAGGTTTCCACCCCTGATCGAGACCATCACATATTTGAATAATTAAAAAAATCTGTAAGCCATGTAAGTCTGCCGAGGGTAGTATCAATATTGGCAGGTTCTAGAATTGGTGAGCCTTTCAATAATATATTTTTTAATGACTGCATTTTATTTTTTATCACAGCACATCTGTGTTTTTACCGCAAAAGTTCGTGTGAAATAATTTTAAATTCTGATTCGAGATCATGTGTACAAAGTTTACGATAAAAATTGTCAGATTTCGCATTGTCAACGCAACACACACATCAAACATAAATTGACTGCAGAGTTGACAAAACACTTCTTTTACCCGCTTTTTAAATAACACACTCCTTTAAAAATAACATATAGACTGTGGAAAGGAAAATGGGTATCAAAATAGAACCAGACGCTGAATCAATGACACCAGGAATAAACAAAAATGCCTTCCTTAATAAGGACCTATCGGCTGATCCATCGGCTGATGATCAGGAAGGTCATAAGGAGGTGGGTATCATTATTACTTGGTCCGAAGTACGATAAAATTGTCTTGTAAACACATTGTAAGCTAAAAACAACGCCATGATTTAAAATATTTTTTTTCTAACTTGATAATCGCAATAAATTCGCATATGAAATGTTCTGAGCTTCGTTCGTTTATCCAGATCTCTGGAACAAGTCGTTGCCAGGTGCAGATAAATTAACGGAGGAATATTAATTGTTCGTTACATAATTTCTACAGAGAAAAATTGACATAGCATATCGACTGTGTAAAGGAAAAAGGACGTCGATAATCACAATGTATCAAACTTGATACACGTTCTATCAAAAGGATGCAAGCTGCAAATGACGAATTAGTATCAAAATTAAGCTTTTATAATTGAAAAATATGACTTAAATTTGAATCGTTCAAACTATGTACATTCTCACAGATTTTGTCACTAACGACCCGGGTTTCGCCTTTCGGCATCTTCAGGCATTCAAGTGCACGGATGAACTTGAACTGACGTTTAGTAAATGAAAGTTTCGTGTTTATATAAGAAATAAATGCATCACTGAGCCAAAGCCATTGATGGCGAAAAGGATGAGCTCATGGGAATGCCAACATGTTCGAGTAGTGAGTAGTTTCAAGAATTATATTATTTGTTTGTCGGCAAAGGTTTTATGATTATATAGGGTATAGAAGTGGAGATGCGGGAAAGTTTAATATTTCATTTAAAATCGGAAGACTTTGCAGCTGTGCTCTATTGATTTCTAAAATTTCTTGGAAAAAGAGCTTATGACTGTCCGTATTTGGGTGTAACATTTTTATCCCTTGTTCCTGATTGAGCACGACTCCCTTCCGAAATTAAGTGATTAGCAAAATTAGACGTGTCTAATCTAACAAATTAAAACCAAGAAAAAAGACTGAAATAAAGGTTTTTCCGAGACAATATTTTTCAATTAATATTAGATTGTGTCAATTAAACATCAGTTTATAAGTCTCCGTGCACATCAAGGTGGTGTTTATTTCATAATTTGCATATGGCCCAAAATCATCGAAACATTTTGCGGATAAAACCAAATCCGTAATTTTGTAAAAAATTGACTTCCCCAATTACACTACCTCCAATTACACGGTCCTGACTTTAGAGTTAACGTGTGTACGTTTCTAACAATTCCGTATTTTTTATTTCATTCGGTGTTTTTATTAAAAACAACAATTCTGTTGCTGACCAACATCTGCTAGAACAACGGCGATATATTAAAAATACTACGACATTAACAGAATTAACAGTTTTTTTGGTAAAGATGTTTCTTCTCTTTCGCGTAAAAAAAATGTGACTTTTTTTAATCGATAAAAAGCCCGTTAAACACAATTTACGTCGCCGATAATTATCGGCGAACAAAAAAACTCCGTCCTCATGGCCAGTGAGATAGGTTTTAGTGGGCAAGTGTTGTTTTATTTACGTTATTTATTATTGGACCAGGAGGAGCTGCGCGACCCTGACATTTAGCGAAAGCTCGTGCGGACGTCGCCAACCATCCGCACGCGTTATCCGGCGGACGGATCTGGCATAAATTATCAAAGGTTTTACATCATAAAAACCGATTATCTCATCGCAATCAAACATTACAGAAGAGACTAAAAAACGTACAGGAGCACGTAAAACAATCAATATGCAACAGGCAAACACTTGAGAATGTGAATAATCATGCCGACTGTGGAAAGGAAAAAGGACGTAACCCACACACATCAAATTTTACAGGTAGCGCTAAAAACGTGTTTGGATGATTTTGTGACGTATGCAAATTATGAATTATACACAACCTTGAAGTGCACGGATACTTCTAAACTGGTGTTTAATTGACATAACCTAATATTAATCAAAGAAATTGTCTCGGAAAAACCTTTATTTCAGTGTTTTTTCTTGGTTTTAATTTTTTACAAGGTCATCTTTTTTAAACATAAAAGCTAAATTTAGATACTTATTCGGCGTTTTCAGCTTCCATCCTTTTGACAGAATGTGTGTCAAGTTGTATACATTGTGATTATCGAAAAAAAGCTGTTTTGGAAAATTGAGGGTTACGTCCATTTCCCTTTCCACAGTCGATGTGGATACCGGGTCCTTCGGTACACTGGCAGAAGGTGATAAGTCGAAAAACGCCGTTTTAACCTTTAGAGGAGTGAATAGATTTAAGCAGACCTTACTTTAATTTACTACCCTTTCTTAACACGACAATTTTGCGACTTATATGTAATTCATTACTTAGAGCATATATATGTGACACTACTGTGTTGAGCTTAAAGTACTTTCATACTCATTTGCATAAAAATGGCGCCGACGTACATGTACGTCCATACTCATCAAAAGATTATCATCATATTTGATAGTAGTAAAATTTTACAATCAATCCGCTATAATTCTATAACTATTACTTGTTACTTTTAGGGTGTTCACTGTCAATACTTGGTGGAGAGGCATTAATTATATTAATAAAAAACAAAATAATTTTCACTTTTATTTATGAAGATCAGGACCGGTTTCGCTCATGGCGAGCATACTTAACTGATGAGAAATAAAATTTAACAGTGCTATTTGTGCAAAAACAAATTGAATTGAAAAGGTGTAACGAACAATTGACAGTGAAAAGAATTTACAAATCACATTATATGTGACTAATTTAAGATTTCGACTGAAGATGCTTGGTGTAATTTCAATATTAAGGTTGAACCGTTCAAATCATGTACAGTTCAAGCTCATCCGTGCACTTGAACGCCTGAAGATGCCGAAAGGCGAAACCCTGGTCCTTAGTGAAAAAATTTGTGTGAATGTACATAATTTGAACGATTCAAATTTACTATAAGCGACTCTACAATTATGTTTTTTAGAACCATGTCCGCTCCGAATGTGGAGCATATGGACTCCTAGTGGAGTTTATCTCAACAGAAATTTTTCTACGAGAACTGCTTGTTACTCATTTGCTCAACCTCTTTTTTTCCAAAAAGAGTAGGGATATAAGGATAGGGCTAAGACAGGATTAGTGGTTAGCTAATCGCTCTCGATACGCCCCGTTTATAGGAAAGGACGGGTGAGAGGGGGGAATTCAAGACATCACATACATCTATGCCTTTGGACAGAAATTCATAAATCGATTTAAAAATCAATTCGTAAAACTGTCCGCACCGGGATTTGAACCCGGGCCCTCCGTGGCCGAAGCCAACAACGTTTACCACTCGACCACACAGGCGGCTATAATTACACAAAATTAAAATGTTTAACACCCATTACATATAAATGTAAAGAATAAATAAATAAATTTTAAGTGGTGACTGATGGTATGAAAGTATTGAAATATGGGAAATCAAAACATTCCGGAATATTATGTTTTCATTAATACAAAGGAATATTGTTTATTTTTTCTTAATACCTGTTACACAGTTTTTTCACGAACATATCGTCGCTCGCGCGCCAACGGTTGCGCACGGAATAAACAAACAGCCACTAAAGGCTCTGAAACCGGCGGATAATAAAAACATATCATTTATTTTTTTAATTGGACCAGGTTATGCAATGTAATGTCGGGCGAAATCGTCTTTTTGGGCTTTGAAATATGAAAGGCTATTTGGTGCAGGGCTTCTTGCATTATCGGTAAATCAACAAAAAAAAAAAGTGCCCTAAACTGGTTGGTTAGAAAATTAGCCGGTAATTATCATATTGATTTCATAGAAAATATTTCAATAAAAAAAAATCGACTAACGAACATATATATCGACTGTGGAAAGGAAAAAGGACGTAACCCACACAATTTTACAGGAGGCGCAAAAAACGTGTTCTGATCATTTTGGACTATATGCTAAGTATGAATTATACACAACCTTGAAGTGCACGGAGACTTAAAAACTGGTGTTTAATTGACATAATCTAATATTAATCAAAGACAAAACAGCTAGGTGGTTGTCCATATATGGTTTAAATCATGTACATTCACACAAGTTTTTGTCTTTAGCGACCTGGTTTCCGCCCTCCGGCATCTTCATGCGTTCAAGCGCACGGATGTACTTGAACTGGTGTTCAGTCAATCTTGCTGCACTATCAATATTGATATAATTCAAGATTTCAACTGAAGGTGCTCGGTGGAGTTTCAAAATTAAATTCGAATCTTTTAAATTATGTACACTCACACAAGTTTTGTCGCTAACGACCCGGGTTTCGCCTCAACAGTTTGCCAATTTTAAACGAGCAATTTTATCTACCGAATTCTCCATTGTTGTACCCCTTTTAAATAATTGTCATTTTATTAATAATTCAAGCACTTGCTATCATTAAATATTAATTAATAATAGGTCGGATAAAACCCTAGATTTATTTTAAACAATCCTATGTTATTATCTGGTCATTAATATTTTCAAAAAAAAAATCCCCATAATTATAACAAACCCACTTAATTCATTGAAAATTGTATACATTCAATTTTCGCTAATTTACATTTTAATAGCCTTTTAATTTAGTGATCTACTTATATTTTTGTATATAAACGATACAAACTGTTTACTACGCGTCAGTTCAAGTACATTTGTGCACTTGAAATGCCTGAAGATGCCGAAAGGCGAAACCCGGGTCGTTAGCGACAAAACTCATGGAAAAGTACAAAATTCAAACAATTCAAATTTGATATTGAAATTCCATCAAGCACCCTCAGTCGAAATTCTTAATGAACGTACATTATTTGAACGATTCAAATTGAATGATGTAAAGGTGCAATTTTGAACCCGGGACCCGCACGTTGTCAACTGCGCCACGGCGGCCGACCGATCTCGCATAATTTTTCCATTCATTATCCACAAGACAGGTGACATATTGTCAGTGTGTCTTGTTTCTATACAATAATTTGAATATATATTAATACATATATTATTGTAATTCATTATACAAAAGAATAAATAATTCATTTTTTTTTTTAATATTATGCAGATAGGAAAAAATACACTTTCGCTTATTTTTTTCAAACATTATTACCCCGAGAAGACGGCGACGCCATAGGGCGATGCCGAAAGTCAGGTAATGTTTTTTTATTTATTATTAATTACACCTGTTGTGGCCCAGTTGGTCAGAGCTTTCTCTACCGATCACGCAGGTCTGGGTTCGACTTATTCAATTCAAAATTGTGATCGAAGACTGAGCGTTTGTGATGTCAATTCACATCATTTCCTCTCCTCCCATCCTTCTGATCCTTTAATAACAGGGTGTATCAATACCGATAAGTCAAAATCTAGTCCTGTTCTAGCCTTATCCTTCTTTCCCAACTACTCACTTTGAAAAAAAAGTAGGGTCGAGCGACTGAGTAATAAACAGTTCTCGTAGAAAAACTTCTATTGAAATACCTCCATTAGGAGGCCAAATGATCCACATTGGGAGCGGACGTGTATTAACATCTCAATCATCAATGTTACTTGGGTGGTGCGTTCATTGCTAAAAAGACGTGGGAAAAAAACCGTGTAAAAAAGATGAAGCAACATAGAAAAATGAAAGAATATGTTCTATTTAGGGCGTCCAGTCCCATGATTACATTAGTACTTATACCAGAATTTCCAGATTCGCCATAGCACGCTAAAATCCCTAACAAAAAGGTCAACAGCCGCTGGACTCGCCGACAGACATTACTTCTCCAGAGGAAGCATATAAAAAAAAATGTCTCACACTTTTGAATAATTCTAAAATCAAAGCTAAAAAAAATCATCGATAATTATTTTGGAATCTCTCAATCAATAAAGCTCTTTATAAATTGTTCTGCCTCTCATATTCGGAGAGTATGGTATAAAGGGATATGGCTAGGACAGGACGAGATTAAGCTAATCACTCCCCTTCTCTTGAGTATCCATTAGTACATATTAAGATATCGACTGTGGAAAGGAAAAAGGACGTAACCCACACAAATAAAATTTTACAGGAGGCGCTAAAAACATGTCTTGATGATTTTGTGACATATGCAAATTATGAATTATACACAACCCTGAAGTGCATGGAGACTTCTAAACTAGTGTTTAATTGACATAATCTAATATTAATTAGAGAAATAGTCTAGGAAAAACCTTTATTTCAGTCTTTTTTCTTGGTTTTAATTTTTTACAAGGTCATTTTATGAAAGTTAAAAGCTAAATTTAGATACTAATTCGGCATTTGCAGCTTGCATCCTTTTGATAGAACGTGTATCAAGTTTGATACATTGTGATTATTTAAAAAAAAAACCTGTTTTGAAGAAACTGTGGGTTTAGTCCTTTTTCCTTTCCACAGTCGATATACATTCTTTCGAACAGAAATTCATAAATCCATTTAAAAATCAATTTACATAAAAAAAAACTGTCCCTACCGGGAGTCACTGAACCCGTGGGGGCTGTGGTAACGGTAACCAACGGCAACTAGGGTATCCAATCCCGGAGCCTTTTTGTGATCCCGGGATTTCGAGATTGACTAATTTTCATTCCCGGGATCCCGGGATTGGGCACTCGGCATGAAACCATGTTTAAATTGAGAAAACTTTTGGTGTCCAATTTCAAAAACCCAGGATTATGCCAGTTTGTCTAAAATACCAGCGTGACTCGTTTTTTTTTTTTGATAAAATTTTCCCGACTCCGAAATCCCGGGATCGCGACCATACCAATCTTGGGATTTCGGGAACACAAAATTGGACGGGATCACGGGATTGGAAAGCCTAGCGACAACCCAACATGAAAATCAATTACATAAAAACATGTATTCACAGTGAAGCCGCCATCAAACGTACCGGGTTTTCTCGCGATTTGAGTGCAATTGTTATCTTTTTATTTAAGCTATAAACTATAAATTAGCGCGATCGCGACTTCGCGACGCACTGTACAACACGCTGACCGCCTGTTATACAATATACGCAAGAGGTCGGACGCGCGAAGCCGTAACAGAATCAAAGCGAATGCAGCCGACCTTGAACGAAACGGAAAAAAAATCAAAATGGCCCCCCCGGGGAACGTCTTCAAAATGGCGGCCGGTGACATTTCTCCGCGCGGCGGGGTCACCGCGAGATGTCAACCGGTCGGGATGTCGAATATTCAACACCCGCCATTAATATAATTAATTAACATACTGGCGTATATTTTACCTGGGCCATCTGTCAATGTTTATCTATTGTTGTTTCAGTTAAAACTCAATAACAAACACGTGCGTATATTAATATAGTAAATTATTAAGCTGCGGCCTGCCACAAAGACACTAAAAATAAAATGAGTACTTTGAGGGTGTTCACTGTCAATACTCCACTTGTAATACGATCAGGTGGGTCTGGGTTCGATTCAAATTGGATTTTTTTCAATTTTAAATTGAGATCCAAGACATGGGTGTTCGTGAAGTTAATTCTCCCCGAGTTAATCTCATGTGACTTACAAAAATTCTCATCGAGTATATCTCGTATGATCTTTCAACTTCAAAATATCTGACGCATTGGCGTAAGCTGTCAAATATTTTTTTAGGTGGAGTGGCATTATATTAATAAAAAACACAATATTCATTTACACTTAATTTCCACTTTTATCCAATATTGTTCCAAATAAAAAAAACTTCCATATATGCGTCATTGTATCCGAATGGTACTGCATTAAAATCAGTAAAATATAATTGTTGTAGAAAATCTATTGCACATTAACAGAAAATCATTGAGCGACAGATTTGTTCAATTTATTGTCGTCGGTGTATCTTAGTGCTAATGCATTGAAATCAGTACAACGCAAATAAAAAAAGTGTAATTTTTAAATCGTGTCCGAGTTATTCTGCATTAAAACAATATTTGATCTTATGAAGGCTATAACAAAACACATACCTAGATTTAGAAAATCTATTGCACATAGACAAAAATCATTGAACGGCAGATTTGTTCAATTTATTGTGGTCTATGTATTCTAGTGATTCTGCATTAAAACCAGTTCAACGCACATAAAAAAGGAGTTTAATTTTTAAATCGTATACGAGTTCTTCTGCATTAAAATGATATTCGATTTTATTAAGTCTTCAACAAAACACATACCTAGATTAAGAAAATCTATTGCACATAAACAGAAAATCATTGAACGACAGGTTTGTTCAATTTATAGTCGTCGGTGTATCCTAGTGCTACTGCATTAAAACCAGTTCAACACACGTAATAAGGAGTGTATTTTTTAAATCGTATCCGAGTTTTTCAGCATTAAAATAATATTTTGATTTAATTAAGTCTATAACAAAACACGCACCTAAACGCAGTGTTGTGAAGTTAAAATTGTGTTGGGCCTGACCGGCGTCTTGCGTGATTTCATAGCCCTCGAGGGGGTGGCGGATTCAACGGTGTTGAGAACCACCGCTCTATCGTGCATGTCGACACATCACTTATGAATTATCGCAGTTGCATCATATTTTGGCTGGGTGTTTTATCGAATTATGCACAAAGCACACCGATATCATTTATAAACACGTTCCACTTACGAATTTCATCCGATGTGCAGAGATTGTGCAATGGTCGATCGGTCCGTCAATTATGTATCTAATCTAATGCCATTATCGATTTAAAAATAAGCCACGCTAACGAGGTGACTAATTAGGATAATTAGATGCAACTAGCTGTAAACCAGTTGACCTCAACGGGGGAGATTTTTGTTGCATTTTTAAGTAGTCAGAAAATTAACTGTCGTGAAAAATAAATTGTAAATTGTAAATAATATAATTTTTAGAATAATTGAAATGTTTAAGTTTGCTAACAAATATATTAGGTAGAAGAAGAAATAAATCTCGGGACATATATAGACACCTCTGTAGTATTTGAATTGTAAATAATATATATTTTTGAATATTTGAAATGTTTGAGTTTGCTAACAAAGATATTTCGTAGAAGAAGAAATAAATCTCGGGACATATATAGACACCTCTGTAGTATTTGAATTGTAAATAATATAATTTTTAGAATAATTGAAATGTTTAAGTTTGCTAACAAGTATATTTCGTAGAAGAAGAAATAGACCTCGGGGCATATATCGACACCCCTGCAGTATTTAAATTGTAAATACTATATTTTTATAGAATATTTGAAATGTTTAAGTTTGCTAACAAATATATTTCGTAGAAGAAGAAATAGACCTCGGGGCATATATCGACACCCCTGCAGTATTTAAATTGTAAATAATATATTTTTTATAGAATATTTGAAATGTTTAAGTTTGCTAACAAATATATTTCGTAGAAGAAGAAATAGACCTCGGGGCATATATCGACACCCCTGCAGTATTTAAATTGTAAATACTATATTTTTATAGAATATTTGAAATGTTTAAGTTTGCTAACAAATATATTTCGTAGAAGAAGAAATAGACCTCGGGGCATATATCGACACCCCTGCAGTATTTAAATTGTAAATAATATATTTTTTATAGAATATTTGAAATGTTTAAGTTTGCTAACAAATATATTTCGTACAAGAAGAAATAGACCTCGGGGCATATATCGACACCCCTGCAGTATTTAAATTGTAAATAATATATGTTTTAGAATATTTGAAATCTTTCAATTTGCTAACAAATATATTTCGTACAAGAAGAAATAGACCTCGGGGCATATATCGACACCCCTGCGCTATTTAAATTGTAAATAACATAATTTTTAAAATATTTGAAATGTTTAAGTTTGCAAACTATTCTTTCCCTTTGAAAAAAATGAGGTTGAGCGACTAAGTAACAAGTAGTTCTCGTAGAAAAAACTTGTATCGAAATACCTCCATTAGGAGCCCATATGCTCCACATATGGAGCAGACATGGATTATAAAAAAAAATATAATAAAACCTTTCCTGACTTTCCTGGGCATTTCCGTGGGCGAAACCCGGGTCGTTAATGACAAAATTCGTGTGAAATTTCATACATTCACTTCAAAATCAAACGCAGCGAGGATGATAGTCGTAAGAAAACAAAAAAAAAACGCCATCGACCATAGCTTAAAACAACCGCCGTTGTATGTGGTCCAGTTGGTTAGGGCTTGCTCTAGCAACTTGCAACATCATTATATGAAATGTGCATTATATTTTCCATCTCGATTTGCAGTACGAAATGTATTGATGTCTTCGTCCGGCACTGCGAGTGTTACCCGCGTGGGTAACGATCGAGACGTTTCGTTACACAGTTTAACACCATCTTCGCCGAAATCGACTCGCCGCCGATGGCATACACAAACTGTGTGCAAATATATACTGCCTGTCACCGGAGATGATGAGTTATTATTGTGAACGTTGTTTGCGAAACATTGGATTTGGTCGAAAAAAATCGATACATTTTGCAAGTGTGTCGAAACGCTCGCTATAATAATGATAAAGAAAAAAATATGAATCGTTCGAACGAGTCGACACAGTCAGGGGTGCAGTGCGGATTCTTATTTTGATATCAATTATTATTTGCGTGGTGATAAATAAAGATTTTAATACTGGACGATTGTGTCGATATTGCACAAGATATAATTCGACCGATTGTCGTCTCGATACTAACTGGGTGTGCACAGTAAAACCCAGTGGCGGTTTTACGTACTGGGCTAGGTGGGCTTAGCCCAACCTGGATTTTTCACCCAAAATGTGTAAAAAAAATAATCTTATGATGGCTGAATGAAAATGAACAGCAATTCTATTATTACATACTTACATTCGCTTTGATTTTATTATATAATAATTTATGCTTTGCAGTAGTGTCGTAGTATTTGTTAATATGCTTGTAGATTAATGTATAAGGTGAAGTGGAAACATGCACAATTTCGTAGATATTATACAATGCTAAACTTTTCTTTAGCCCACCCAAGATTATAGGTCACGAACCGCCACTGGTAAAACCCCCGTTTACACTAAATTCGGAACAGTGTAATCCGGGTTAGTGTAATTTGGGAATGAAGGGAATCTCATGCAAAATTAAGTATTTGGTTTTTTCCGCAAAATATGCAACAAAAAAAAAATGGACTCATATCAACACTAGGGCATCCGATGTCGGGTCCAACGCAGCGGTTAGCGTTGCTGGCTTACGTGCCGGATCTCACGGGTTCGAAGCCCAGTACGAACATCATTTTTATCGATTTCTGTTCGAAGGCATGGGTGTTTGTGTAGTCTTAAGATTCCCTCCCACAATCGTTTAATAACGAGAGCGATTGGTTAACCACTAGTTCTGTCCTAGCTGAGACCTTCTATCCCTACTACTTTCTTTGGAAAAGAAATGTCGAGTGACTGTGTAACAAAGAGTTGTCGAAAGAGGAAAACTTCTGTTAAGATAACTCCATTAGGAGGCCATATGCTCCACATTGGGAGCGGACATGAATAAAAAAAATAATCTGTACTAATTCCCACTGTTATTTATTAGTATCTGGACCGGTTTCGCTCATGACAAGCATTATCAACGGATAAGGTAATAAATAACACAAGAAACACTAGAAAAATCTTTTCTTAGCATACCTCCATTGGGAGGCCATATACTCCACATTGGGTGCGGACATGGATAAAAAAAGAGCCAAATCAAAAGTGTGTACTTTTCGCAGTCGTCTATGCATTTAAGGGTTAAGAGATCGTCTGGTTATAATACTAACCTGCGTCGCTGTAAAACTTTTGAGTGATTTCACAAACAAACTCGCGGACGGAGTGTATTTTCAATAGATAAACATATACGACGCATGATTCATTTTGAACAATCTGGAGAGATTTCATATTATTGGTCGAGTAATTGCTGTATTGAGTTTATAATATTTACCTACGTCGCCGTAAAACTTTTGAGATATTTCACAAACAAACTCGCGGACGGAGTGTATTTTCAATAGATAAACATATACGTCGCAATGATTCATTTTGAACAATCTGGAGAGAGATCATATTATTGGTCGAGTAATTGCTGTATTGAAGACCAGTTTGCTCCTCCACTTTGGATTAATACAATCCTACTTTTGCAGTGCTACCGTCTTCCGTAAAACGTGCATCGAATCACCAGAACCTGGCGACCTTCCATGTGATCTGTCCTGAGCTGGTCAGGGTCAGATCGGCGGCATGACAGGTTTGCTTGCATGCAAAAAAACATATGGACTATCAAATCGATGCATCACTAAATGCTCCAAGAGAAAGTAGACTGGATTTCGCACGCAACCTTGCGGCAGAAGGTCCATGCGGTCGCCCTCGAGTTGCAGGACTATGAGAACCAAAGGAAACCCTTCATGTCCATAATTACATTACGAACAATTGCCAATTACCATCGGACTGGTTTCTTGTTTTTAACCCATTTAAGATGACGGCTGTTAAGTTAGTTACCTTTCATTAAAATCGGGGCAGTGGAGTCAAATTCGAAGTCGCTCACTCGATTCATCATATTGATTGGTGAAGTGATATGACTATGTACTAGAACAGGGGTTACCAATTTTTTTGGACCATAGAGCGCATTCTAAAAAAAATTGTAGGGCGGCCGGCACTCAAGGATATTTATAACCCAGGAATTGATGATAGTAAACATAAAATTGATCACGTTTTTAATTTTTGAAATATTGACCACGCCGAGATGTGGACCCAGACCCATATCAACGCTAGAATATATATCTCATCGCTAGCCGACAAATGCCGACAATTCTTTGAACTGACGTATCTGTGATCCAAACAGATGTTTTGCTTTTTTTCGATATTTGGGAGTTTTTTAAAAGGTCTGTTTTTCTAATATTCAACACTTTGTCCAGCGACAGCCAATTTGACAGATCATTTGTGCTCAGTTTGGTTTGCCATTTCACCATGAAAAGACTTACAGCCGAAAAACGTTTTAAAAATTGTTCAAATTAATTTTGACATTTTATGATGTGTATATTAACGGGAGTTTTTTAAAAGGTTTGTTTTTCTAATAATCCACACTTTTTCCAGCGACAGCCAATTTCACATCTGATTTTTGCTCAGTTTGGTTTGCCATTTCACCATGAATAGACTTACGGCCGTAAACGTTTAAAAAATTGTTCAAATTTATTTTGACATTTTATGATGTGTATATTGACGGGGCTTTTAAAAAGGTTTGTTTTTCTAATAACCAACACTTTTACCAGCGACAGCCAATTTGACAGCTTATTTGTGCTCAGTTTGGTTTGCCATTTCACCATTAAAAGACTTACGCCCGAAAAACGTTTAAAAAATTGTTCAAATTTATTTTGACATTTTATGATGTGTAAATTATGGGTGTTTTTTAATGGTTTGTTTTTCTAATAATCAACACTTTTTCCAGCGACAGCCAATTTGACAGCTGATTTGTGCTCAGTTTGGTTTGCCATTTCACCATTAAAAGACTTACACCCGAAAAACGTTTAAAAAATTGTTCAAATTTATTTTGACATTATATGATGTGTAAATTATGGGTGTTTTTTAAAAGGTTTGTTTTCCTAATTACCAACACTTTTCCCAGCGACAGCCAATTTAACATCTGATTTGTACTCAGTTTGGTTTGCCATTTCACCATTGAAAGACTTACGCCCGAAGAACGTTTAAAAAATTGTTCAAATTTATTTCGACATTTTATGATTTGTATACAGTAACGAGTGTTTTTCTAATAACCAAAACATTTTCCAGCGACAGCCAATTTGACATCTGATTTTTACTCAGTTTGGTTTGCCATTTCACAATGAAAATACTTTTTGCACAGCAAAAAATTGTGCAGATTAATTTATTCAAAAATGATACCGGCCAGAATGCGTTATTTCTGACTTTTTCGGTCCCTAATTCAATGACATAAATGTGGAAGGGCTGTGGTTTTAATAACATAGCGCGCATATAGAAAAAAACACTTTACAATATAGAATAAAAATGTATACAATATCGAAATAATTTATTTCATAAAAATATCAATCTTTTGAATTATTAAACGTGTATGCCGTTTTAGGTGACATTTCAAAAGCGGTTTATTTAATGCAGCGAAAAGCTAATAAGGTGTCGAATGATACATTGTTGGAAAAACTCGTTAATTTCAGTGTGCATTATGCAATCGTTTAAAAAACACAATGCACCTCTCACATGACGTTATAGAACGTTATAAACGCACATCAGGTGTCGGCAAATTGCGGCCCGGCGTCTTCTTACCGTCCGGCCCGAATATAATTTCGATAATGGGAAGTACATACTAGACTGGTGGAGGGGAACCTGCGGCCTTTTGACTTGATCAAAAAATTACACGCAAGCGTTCAACCCATTATATGTTCGCCTGCTGTGGCCCAGTTGGTTAGAGCTTGCTCTACTGATCTCGTGCGTCTGTGTTCGATTCCCGGTAAGATCACAGTGAATTTGAGAATCATTGCAAAGTGGTGATCGAAGACTGGGTGTTTGTGATGTCAATTCACATGACCTTCTGATCTTTATTGGGTGTAGATATAGCGATTAGTCAACTACTAGTCCTGTTCTAGCCTAATCCTTCCTTCCATACTAGTTACTTTGAAAAAAAGTTCTGTTGGCATACATCCATTAAGAGGCCATATGCTCCACATTAGGATTAGACATGGATAAAAATTATTTTTATAAATATATATATATGTTCGACAGTCGAAAAAAAGGGCGGGCGTCAGATAAATGAATATGGCCTTTAGAAATGAAACGGTTCCCCACCCTTGTACTAGACAGTCGTGCCCACCATTTTTAAGCTAAGTGCCACTTTTCCGATTGATTAGATTTGTAAAAGAAAAGTAAAAATTTCAAACATATTTGCTCGCCATTTTGTATAAAGGAGTTCAACAGTAGTATTCAAATCAAATAACAAACCGCTAATAAAATATAATAATAATAAAAATATACTTGACTACGTAAAACGAAAATATTTATTTGCGGATGACTTGTCGCAGCGAGCTCGAAACTCAAGACTAAATTTAGAACGGCTCGCTTCACAGCAAAGACAACGTAAATAGCACATGGACGTGGCGAATTTAAATTTTATTTTGATAGATTCGTCGGTAACTTTGTGTAAGTTCATTTTGTACATAAATAAAATAATTGGATAACTTTGTCATTCCACTTGTAGTGCCACAGCTTGCGACACATGTTTCGCCTCTTTGAGAAGCATCATCAAGATATAAAAATTATACATTCGTATTTATAATTCTTAATAAACTCAGAGTTATCACTGAGAAATGCTTCGAGTGCAACAAGAGGCTCTCAAATTACCTTGTGCACATCACTAGATAAAAGATCATTCAATGTATGTACGTTTCCTTTCTATTCATAATGTTTTTTTTTAATTTACACAGACTACAAGCTAGTCATTCTTAACCAGTAGAGCCCGCTAAATGTGGCATCAGATCAATTCACGCCTTGTATATGCAGGGGCGGTTATATTTCATGAAATAATATTCAAACATAACATTTATACCATTCACTCATTTTAAATTCTTCGTGTATTTATTGTCTATAATAAATATTAAAAATTGTCTATAATAAAATTAATGCATATACAAGGGGTGCATTTATCCAACGCTGTTCTTAACCCTTCCTTTACTATGCAAAAAAAAAAAAAACAAGCTCCTGAGCTGTGAGAGCTTGTGCTTTTTTTGCATAGTAAGGGAAGGGTTAACCCTCTATCATTTACTAGGTAAAGTTATTCTTCATTTTTATTTATATTAAAATTAAGTTATTTTTTTATCAAATGATTCTCAAACTCTGGAATAATCCAAATCTAATTTTGTCTTCAGAGGATATCTACCAATTCCAAAAAAATGCGACTCCTTTTGTATCAAAAGTTAACCTTTCCTGACCCATACAATGTAATACATAATTAAATATATTATTCAATAAATAAGTAATAATATTACTGCCATTAGAATAACAACTTATTATTTACATATAATTAAAATACTATTTTTTTTGCTAATCAGTAGTACAATTTCCGCGCGCATTACACGGACTGTCTGAAATACTAAAAACGTGATTGTGTTGAGTATTTCATACCGTTCAAAATAAGTGCCATGCACGGGGGAGTAGCTTTATATATAATATTAATATACCTCACGTATATCATAGAATCTATATATTAATAGCCGATAAAATAAGTTTTCACTTTTCACTTTTCACTTTTTACTTTTCACAAATGTGTGCGTACTGATGTCCTCGGGTCTTTTTCTTCTTTTACGAAATGTATTTGTTAGCGTATTTGAAAATTAGTTGAAAAAAATAAAATAAAATAAAATAAATTGCAAAGTATTTAATTTTATTATTATTATTTTTTTATTTTATTTTATTTTATTTTATTTTATTTTATTTTATTTTATTTCATTTTATTTTATTTTATATATTTTTTTTTTTTTATTTTTTTATTTTTTTTTTATTTTATTTTTTTTTTATTATTTTTTTTTTATTTTATTTTATTTTATTTTATTCTATTTTATTCTATTTTATTTTATTTTATTTAATTTTTTTTAATTTTTTTTTTTTATTTTTTTTTTATTTTTTTATTATTATTATTATTTTTTTATTTTATTTTATTTTATTTTTATTATTATTATTATTTAAAATACCATAAAATAAATAAAATTAAATACTTTGCAACAAAAATCTCACGTTGCTGGGCAACGGGCTTACAGCTTCTATATATTAATAGCCGATAAAATAATCACTCGCTTTTCACTTTTTACTTTTCACTTTTTACTTTTCACTTTTTACTTTTCACAAATGTGTGCGTACTGATGTCCTCGGGTATTTTTCTTCTTTTACGAAATGTATTTGTTAGCGTATTTGAAAATTAGTTGAATAAAATATATATACTACGAAAAATGATTGTCAGCAAACTTGAACATTATTCCAAAAATTCAATAATTTGCAATTTAAAAACTGCAGGGCTGTCGATATATGCGCCGAGGTCGATTTATGGTACTATGAAAAATGATTGTTAGCAAACTTGAACATTATTCCAAAGATTTAATAATTTACGAAATTTCTGCTACTACGAAAAATGGTTGTTAGCACACTTGAACATTATTCCAAATATTAAATAATGAACGAAATTTCTGCTACTACGAAAAATGGCTGTTAGCAAACTTAAACATTATTCCAAAATATAATAATTTACGAAATTTCTGCTACAACGAAAAATGGTTGTTAGCAAACTTAAACATTATTCCAAATATTAAATAATTTACGAAATTTATGCTACTACGAAAAATGGTTGTTAGCAAACTTAAAAATTATTCCAAAAATAAAATATTTTACGAAATTTCTGCTCCTACGAAAAATGGTTGTTAGCAAACTTGAACATTATTCCAAAAATTCAATAATTTACTAAATTTCGGCTACTACGAAAAATGGTTGTTAGCAAACTTGAACATTATTCCAAAAATTCAATAATTTACGAAATTTCTGCTACTACGAAAAATGGTTGTTAGCAAACTTAAACATTATTCCAAAAATTCAATAATTTACGAAATTTCGGCTACTACGAAAAATGGTTGTTAGTAAACTTAAACTTTATTCCAAAAATTGAATATTTTACGAAATTTATGCTACTACGAAAAATGGTTGTTAGCAAACTTCAAAATTATTCCAAAAATTAAATATTTTACGAAATTTATGATACTACGAAAAATGGTTAGCAAACTTGAACATTATTCCAAATATTAAATAATTTACGAAATTTCTGCTAATACGAAAAATTGTTGTTAGCATACTTAAACATTATTCCAAATATTAAATAATTTACGAAATATCTGCTAACTATAAAAATAAAATATAATAAAATAAAATAAAATAAAATAAAATAAAATAAAATAAAATAAAATAAAATAAAATAAAATAAAATAAAATAAAATAAAATAAAATAAAATAAAATAAAATAAAATAAAATAAAATAAAATAAAATAAAATAAAATAAAATAAAATAAAATAAAATAAAATAAAATAAAATAAAATAAAATAAAATAAAATAAAATAAAATAAAATAAAATAAAATAAAATAAAATAAAATAAAATAAAATAAAATAAAATAAAATAAAATAAAATAAAATTAAATTAAATTAAATTAAATAAAATTAAATTAAATTAAATTAAATTAAATTAAATTAAATTAAATAAAATAAAATAAAATTAAATTAAATTAAATTAAATTAAATTAAATTAAATTAAATAAAATTAAATAAAATTAAATTAAATTAAATACTTTGCAACAAAAATGTCACGTTGCTGGGCAACGGGCTTACAGCTAGTCTATATATTAATAGCCGATAAGGTCCGTATGTCTGTCCGACCAGATTTCACACCTTCCAGTCTCCACTTTTTTAAATAAAATGAAATGAAATGAAATGAAATGAAATAAAATAAAACAAAATAAAACAAAATAAAATAAAATAAAATAAAATAAAATTAAATAAAATAAAATAAAATAAAATAAAATAAAATAAAATAAAATAAAATTAAATTAAATAAAATAAAATAAAATAAAATAAAATAAAATAAAATAAAATAAAATAAAATAAAATAAAATAAAATAAAATAAAATAAAATAAAATAAAATAAAATAAAACAAAACAAAATAAAATAAAATAAAATAAAATAAAATAAAATAAAATAAACAAACAATAAAATAAATTAAAATAAAACTAAATAAAATTAAACACAATGCAACAAAAATCTCACGTTGCCGGGCAACGGGCTTACAGCTAGTAAATATTATTCGTCTGCGTGGTCGAGCGGTTACGGAGGTTTTGGCTTCGAGTCCCAGTACGGACAGTTTTTATAAAATGATTCTCAATTGATTTATAGATTTCTGAAAGTTTTCTCCCACAATTCTCAAAATAGCACAAAAGTAGCTAGAGGAATCGGACAACCACTAGTCCTGTCCTAGTCCTATGCTTTTTTATCTATACTCTTTTGAGCAACTGAGTAACAAACAGTTCTCGTCGAAAAACACTTGCGTTGAGATAATCTCCATTATAGCGTCGTTAATTTTCTACAAGCACGTATCTCATATTTTGTCAGTTTTGAGTTTTTTGATGTAATGAAATTATAATTTTTAATACATACATATTTCTTGAACCAATTGTCCAAAATAAAACTTTTCATACATTATTTAATCTAATACGAAAATTCTGTTAAAATACCTGCATTAGGTCATATGCTACATATTTGGAGAGGACATGGATTTAAAAAAAATGTCCTGCTCTAGCCCTACCGTTTATATCCCCACTCTTTTTAAAATAATATAGGTTAAGAAACTGACTGACAAACAGTCCTCGTAGAAAAAAAAACTGTTAGAATGATGGTCATTAGGAGGCCACATAATCCACATTGTGAGGGGACATGATTTTTGTTTTAAGTCTTGTCCCATCTTTTATAGCCACATGCTGATGCCATGAGCTTTTATGTCCACCCTTTTTTTTATAAGAAACGAAGTCGAGAAACTGACTAACAAACAGTGTTCGTAGAAAAAAAAACTATTATATTTGAATTGTGATCATTTAGAGGCCACAAAGGAAAGGCTTCCCAACTGCTGTGCGGCCGCGCGCGCGAAGTCTTGCCCTATCCTTTACAGCCCTACTTTTTTTTCAAAGAAGAAAGGTTGAGTAACTCAGTGTTTCTCAACCTTTTCGGGAGCGTGGCCCCTTTTGAGTGTCTTTATCTTTCCGTGGCCCCCATACCATTGTTTTGTCAACTTTTACTATAGCTCTTCCGAGATTTTCGGATCTAGAATGCCAGCAATTTATTTTATTTACGGATTTACAAAAAAATAGCGCCCCCCTAAACTGTGTTGTGGCTCCCCAAAACAAAAATAAAATAAATCTGTGGCCCCCTTAGAACACGCTGTGGCTCCCTGGGTGGCCACATGGCTCACCGTTGAGAAACCCTGGAGTAACTAACAAACAGCAGACACGAATTTAAAAAAAAAAGCATATATTATCATTTTTGACATATTTCCAGTATAACTGTTTTGAATCGAAACTATCAATGGCCCAAAAACGAGATTGTCCAGTTGACTTGAGTTCGTCCAAAAGGAGAATCGAGTCGATTCGCCCTTGAAACTTTAAGCAGAATTAATTTGAATACATGCAATACGTTTTACATGCTTTTCCTCTGAGCCGCACGCTCCAACGAAAACTAACAGTAAACAAAATTTAAATACGTCGGCAATCTGTAAAAACCTGATATACATTTATGTATAATAAACCCATATTCCTTGTGTTGTATAATACAACATCGCAAGTGTTAAGTAGCAAAAAAAGTGCACAGCGGTATTGAAGATAAAATATGACAAAACACACTTTTCATATCGATCGTGTAAAGGGAAATGACGTAACCCACGCATATCAAATCTGACAGGAGGCGCAAAAAACGTGTTTCGATGATTTTGGGCCATATGCAAATTATAAATTATACACAACCTTGACGTGCACGGAGACTTCTAAACTGGTGTCTGATTGACATAATCTAATATTAATCAAAGAAATCGTCTTGGAAAAACCTTTATTTCTGTCTGTTTTCTTGGTTTAATTTTTTACAAGTTAATCTTTTTTCAAACTAAAAAGCTAAATTTATATACTAGCTCGGCATTTCCAGCTTGCATCCTTTCGATAGAGCGTGTATCAAGTTTGATACATTGTGATTATCGAAAAAAAGGTCTTTTTTTCTTTTCCACAGTCGATATAAAAACTTGTGATCGATCAATTTTAGGGTGTTCACTTTTCTACCTATTTCCACTTTTACTTATTAAGATAATGAACGGTTTCGCTCACAGCGAGCATTGTCAATAGATACAATTTAACAGTGCTATCTATACAAAAACAAATTGTGATGAAAGTTTATTTCACTTTGAAGGTGTTCACTGTCAATACTTGGTGGAAAGGCATTATATAATATTAATAAAAACACAATATTCATTTGTACTTTATTCCACTTTATTTATAAGTTCAGGACCGCATTCAGGGAACGAGCATTGTCAACTGACAGTTGACAATGCTCGCAATGAGCGAAACCGGTGCACACCTTTTAAATAATGTGGATTAAAGTATGCACAAAGGAAAATTGATAAAGTTTATTTCAATGAACAATTGTCATTGAAAACAATGAACAAATTGCAGTAAAAAATATGAATAAGTGACTAAAAAAGAGCAGAAATTAAAATGTTTAACACCTCTAACTATTTAAAGATCATCATCAAAAACCGGTCCTGGTCTTGATAAATAATAGTGAAAATAAGCACCAAGGAATATAGGGTTTTTCTCAATAATTGTGAATGAATTTATGTTATTTAACCATTTGAATACCGCGCAAATAAATCATTAACATGTCCCAGAGATACTGCGTGTTTTTGAGAAAAATAATTTCGCCTAACATACGCTCGAATTCGATATTTTAAAAACTTATATCGACTCAGAATAGATAGCACTACACATATTCATCAAAATATTGCTTGTATTCTACTAGAATACCAAGTATTTGATTGTCTTAAATGTCTTGAACATCCGTGTTCGCTCGCAAATTTTCCGGACACCTGTGTCCGTTTGGTGTTCAAGCGGTTAAACAATTTAAGTTTAAAATTTCGACCGAAGGCGCTCGGTGGAATTTCAATATTAAATTTGAATCCCAGGGTTTCGCCTTTCGGTATCTTCAGGCGTTCAAGTGCACGGAGGAACTTGAAGTTCAAGTGAATGCACACAATTTGAATTTATTTATACAAAACAAATTGCAATAAAAAGGTGCAACCAACACGTCATTGCTATAGTACCATGTTAGAGGTGTTGAACATTTTAATTTGTGTTAGCTCACAGTCACTTACTCATAACGTGTACTGCAATTAGTAAATTCTTATCAATGCCAACTGTTCATTACACCTTTTTCATTCCATTATATTTCTCATCGGTTGATAATGCTAGCCATGATCGAAACCGGTCCAGATCTTGGTAAATATAAGTGGAATTAAGTACGTATTGTATTTTCCTCAATATTTTTCATCTGCAGTTCAGTCAAAACTGTCATTTTTTCACTTGCCATCTTCTGCCAGTTCGATGAGGAATATTGGTCAATAATTAATTAATTAATTCATATATGAATTAATTCAAAAATCACGGTTTTGAAACATTGAGCGCGTCGTTATGAAGGAGTTTATTTTTTAGAAAAATAATATACATTTCAAAACGTTGTCAAGTTTCGTCGACGCCGTCAAGAAGTTCGGCCCGTTGGACAGGTTGTTAGTCACTGGATCAAACAGAATAAATAGAAATAAAATATTGTCTACCTGTGTATTAATTAATTAACCAGGAAAGAAAAATACACATATTTAATTAAGATACGGCAAGAAAAGGACTAGTGGTTAGCTAATTACTACTATTGGATATAAAAGCGTGAACAAACAAAACCGATAAATCACTTTTAGTAAATTTGAATTTGTTTGTACTTTTCCACGAGTTTTGTCGCTGACGACCCTTGATGTTAGTGAGTTTCGATGGAATATGTGGGTAGATTATAATCATCGGGCATTTCGAATGCATTATTGCAATGCTAAACTATTTTTACTCTGTACGCTTCCATAAATTTTGTCGATAAAAACCAGAAGATGCCGAAAGGCGAAAACCTGGTCTTAATCGACAAAATTTATGAAAGTGTACAGAATAAAAATAATTCAAATTTTACATTAAATTTCCATCGAGCACCTTCAGTCGAAATTATGAACTAAATTATTTATTTTTTCTAATCTATACCCGTTCCCAGAACAGAAGTTTTTATACGAGAACTGTTTGTTAACCAGTAGCTAAACCTCTCTTTTTCAAAGCAAGTAATAGGGATATAAAGATAAGGCTAGGACAGGACTAGTGGTTAACTAATCACTCTCGCTACGCCCAGTGATTAAAAGGATCGGAAAGGGTGGGAGAGAGTTTTCGGACATCACAAAAAACACCGTTCGTACCGGGATTCGAGCCCGTGGGGTTGACCGCTGTCTCATGGACCCGAAAAAAAAATGTGCAGCACATGGACTCGAATTTTTTTTACGATAACTGGTTGTTACCCAATCTCTCAAAATCTGTCTTTCGAACGGAGTAGGGATGTAGTGATAGTGGTGGTACACGACTAGTTGTAAGCTAATCGCCCCCGTTGCGTTATTAGAATAAGATGGGTTGAAGAGAATTTCAAATATCACATACATATATGCTAATCTATATAAAAAAAAAATGCTGAGATTCAACCCCGTGCGGAAACCCAAGAGGGATTTTTTGAACATCACAAAAAACACCCATGCCTTCGAGCAGGAATCGATTTAACGATTGAAAAAAATAAAAAAAACTGTTTTTACCGGGATTCGAACCGTTGAGCACTCGACCACGCAGTCGGAGGAATTGACAATTGATATTATTGTTTCAAATTTTTAATGTATTTTTGTGTCATCAATATAGGCCGCATTTTTTGTTCAAAGTGTTGCAACAGTGTGACCTTACGACGGGCGCATTCTTTTTTTTTTTGCGTTACTACAGTGTATAATTTGTCGCTCGGGACGTTTTTTCGCCGCCCCAGGCGAGATCACGCCCACCCCGGGCGCCACCGGCACGCTCTGGCATTCAATTCTCGCAGCGTGAAAGATGCCTCTCGTGTTTTGCCGGACGAACGGAGTTTCGTATAAAAGGATCATCTCCGGCCTTATCAAATCAGTTTACTTTTGTGCAGTACCAAAAAAACACACATCAAGGTGAGAGACGCGCCGGGACGCGACAATTCGCGTTGTTAATCCGTTGTTACAAACAATTCTCATTGTTAATTGTTAGAATTTTATGAAAATTTCAAAGTAACATACGGAATTCGGCGATAATATAAAAATATACTTGGCAATTCAAAATATTAATTATTTTTTTACAAACAATTTGTTTAGTTTATTGTTAAAAACAATTCTCATTGTTAATTATCAAATTCGACGACAATTTCAATGTAACAAACAACGAAATTGTGTGATAATACAGAAATGTATATTAATTCATTTTTAAGACAATAAAAAATGTTGCGTCTATTGTTAAAAACAATTGTCTTTGTTAACTATAGAATTATTCGAATTTTATAAAAATTTCAAAGTAACAATCGAAATTATGTGCTCATTCAATTAATTAATTATTTTTTTACGAACAATTTTAGTTGTTTTATTTACCAGTTTAGTAGTTCTGATGAAGGCATACGCCGAAATAGCTATCAACTGATTTTAAATTTTAAAAAAAATTTGCTATTTTTTTTACACACATTATTACAATGTAATTTTACCAAGTAAATGCCAATTCAATCAACAGACAATTTCCTTTGTCAATTTCAATCAAATTTGACGAAATTGTGTGCGTAAATAAAAATAAATTCGGCTATCCAACATAATACAAACAATTTTCTTTGTTAATTAGTAAATCTGACGAAAAATTCAAATTGACAAACGAAATCGTGTCGAAATATTAAATATTATATATAATTGGTTTATTTATGTAAAATTAAGACATTCAATTCAGAAGATTTGTAAAGTTTTAGTGTTTCTTCATGTTAATTCACAATCGTTTCAATTTTTATATTTAAAAAAAACACACAGGTTTATAATTTTTGATTTTGTTTTTTTTTTAAACTAAACCAAGGCAAATTAAATTGTATTATTTTACAATAACAATTTAGAATAAAGTCTTTAAAAATATATTTTTTAACGTTCATATTATGTAAATATTGACTGTCAAATCTTCAAAACAAACCTTCACCAAATATCAACAATTGTTGATACAATCATTTGTGTTCATTCAATTCAACTTTGTATAATTTTACAATTGTCTATTTTTAAAACAAACATTCACGGTGACAAAAAAATATTTTTTTATCACAGTTATTTTGTATGCACATAACAATTTATTATTAAATTAAATTAAAAATGTAATTTAATGTGTTTTTGTATTGTTACAAGGAAAGTTCGTACAAATGTGCAATAATTAAGTGACGTTTTGTATTATTTCTTTCCCAGATGAGATTCCTCGTAACTTTGGCTTGCGCCACCTTCCTCTTCGTCCAGGTCTTCGGAGACGTCTCCCACCTGACCAACCCTGAGGCAGCAGCCCCGATCCTCAAGCAGACCCTTGACATCAACGAGAACGGACAGTTCGCGTGGAACTACGAAACCGGAAACGGTATCTCCGCCCAGGCCGCAGGAGCCGGAGAGGTAAATTTAAAAATCTGACTTTTTATTGTTAATTTCTTTAAAACTGTTTCAATCCAAAATAGTTCAGTGTAGAATCAACAAGTGTAAAACTGTAGTATAACGAATTCTTTTTTTTAAATAATGCAAGTATATAATCTATTTTTTTGTATATTATGCATGTCAAAAAAATAGATCAGGACAAAACCGATGTAATTCAAAATATATTTTTTCGTGTCAAGTGTTTAAATTGCAAGATGTCACAACATGCAAACCGCAATCGGCACCCACTCCAATTAAATTCGATTCGAACAAGTTTTGTCACTTACGACCCGGCTTTCGCCTGAAGATGCCGCAAGGCAAAACTTGTGTGAATGTACACAATTTGAAAGATTCGAATTTTACATTGAAACTCCACCAAGCCTTCATTCGAAATCTTAAACACTCCTAAAACGTTCATTAGAAACAACCATGCATTTAAAGGATTCGATTAACAAATATATTGCTTCATAAATAAATAAATTGTTGTTTGATTAACAGGGAGTACAAGGTTCAGCCCAATGGACCGCCCCCGATGGTACCCCAGTGCAATTCTCTTACACCGCTGACGAAAACGGATACCAGCCACAGGTAAACACTACAACAATTCTAAATTCAACACTGAAATAACTCAAAAAGCATCAATGTTCTATTCAAATCGGCTTTATGCATATTATGATATGATATTGAAAGATTCAAACTCGAGTGATGTATGTAATATGATTTGTTACTAATTACTGCGTCGTTTCTCAACAGGGAGCCCTCCTGCCAACACCCCACCCAATCCCAGAATACATCCTGAAGTCGCTCGCGTGGAACGCCGCCCACCCCGAAGAAGAGACACCCATCAAGAAGTAAACTGAACCAACCGCCACACAATGAAACATCTCAAACAACAAAAACGACACATGACACAACAATGAAAAGAGACAGCGAGCCAGCCAGCAAGCGCGCGCCGTTGACAACACAACTGTAAAATATTTGCCATCGAAAACGTACGCGTCACACCGCAGTGTGCGCCAACGTTTCGCTTGCGTATTTTCCACGTTCAACTTTGACGGTGCGCACGTGCGCGTACACGATTTTAATATCATAAAACAATATTTATTAAAATACGTTTTTTCGTGTTTGTATATGTAAATGTATATATTTATTATCATGATTCAAACTTAGAACGAAATCTGAGCCGCTTTCGTATTATATACGAAACGCGGCGCAACAAAAAAGCCCTATTATGATGTATAAATTTCCTATGTACACTATTTAAATATATATCAGTTAATTTAATACAATCGTTTTATTTGAGAATTTAAAAACCGTTTATGCACAGTACACCCGTTCCTTAATTACGCGGATTCATTTTAACGCGGTCAGTAAAAATGTGATTTAACCCTCCAGAGACGAGAGCTTTTTTCCGATAAAAAAAATATTTTCTAATCCATATTGAAGTCACGGATAACTTTTATTCCTATCCAAAATTTAAAAAAAAAAACGCAAAGTCGTTGTATAGAAACCCCGCATGACTATATAGTCATGCTCATCCTTTTATTACCGTGTAATATTGAGTACGGACAGTAGTAAGGACAAAAGTGACCGTATGGGCTCGCTAACATTCGGGGTTGAAGTATAGCTAAACGTGATTTTTTTTTAAATCAATACAAATATATTAGCAAAATAACTGTTAAACAGTTTCAAAAAGTAAATTTAAAAAAACGGAAATTCAAAAAATCACATGTGCTTTTGGAGGCCGTTTCTGTCCCCACGGCTAAGGACTAACTGTAGTTTGTACCCTTCTTAACCAAATATGAGCGAAAGCAACTATCTTTAGGTAGAAAAAGGATGAATAGTGGGATCAATAGACAACGGTGTTTAGTGT
This sequence comes from Himalopsyche tibetana, assembly GCA_030503985.1. Classification (NCBI taxonomy): domain Eukaryota; kingdom Metazoa; phylum Arthropoda; class Insecta; order Trichoptera; family Rhyacophilidae; genus Himalopsyche; species Himalopsyche tibetana. The sequence continues at coordinate 3,367,276 of JAPJYX010000036.1, forward strand.
GACCATATGGTGACGCTCGTCCTTGGAGGGTTAATTAGGTGAAAAAATCAGAATGTTATAGTGGATATGATTGATATGTAGCTATAACTTGCAAAGCCGGCTCATTCCAAAATTAGTGAAAGATTAATGTAATTTAATAAACTAAAATACACTTTTGAACCTATCATACAAAATATTAGTCCAAAGTAATGTAAATCTAAAAATACTTTTAAAACGTCTATTGTTTTAGAAAATTAAATTCAAAATTCATTTTTCAAACAGTTTAGGAATGAGCCGGGTTTGGAAATAATAGCCGTATATATATTGCGCATCACTTCTAATCCAGTGTACCGCTACCATAAAGCAACAGTGAGATAACGTGAAAAAAGTCGATTTAAGAGAAGTTTGCCGATCGATTGCTGAAAGGAAAACCACTATAATGAAACACTGAAATATTTTATTTTTTTTTAATGTAAAAATTATACATTTACAATTGCTGATATTGCCCAGTAGCTTCAAAGCATTAGCGAGATTAGTAAAATAACTAGATACAGATAAAAGAATACACAAAAACCTACTATTATCTTTTATCATAAACCGTAAAAGAAGCTAAATAAAATCATAATTCGCTATTTATTAAAAGTACAACACAGACCTTAAAGCTTAAATATCTTGAAACTAGTATTTTCGACTTATCACACTGTTGCTTTAGGGTGGCGATATATAGCTGAGCAAATGAATGTACAAACATAGTTCTGTTGAAGTCATAAGCCGAAATAGCTAACAACCATGCATAAAATAATATTCGTAGAACGAGAATACTTTGAGTTCTATCAAGTAAATGCCGATTCAATCTATCAATGGAAACATTGCGTTGAAAATTGATCCTGATAAAAATTCTGGGCGTGTTGTCACATTATTTTTTATTAGTTTTTTTCTTCTAGGCTATCATCAAATGAAAAAAAAAACTAAAACTAACCTTTAGAGGTGAAGTGAGCCAACTACTGAAATGGTAAAACTTTTTTCTTGGACTCTTAATTAAAATCACGTCTTTTTTTTCAATGTTTTGATGGATTGCATATTTTTATTTTACGGATATAACACTATTGCAATGTGTATTAGCTGAGGTTAAAACCTTATTCTGTAAAAAAAATAGTTACCCCTCAAAGGGTTGATTATAAGGTAATAACATTTTTTTTTCTTTGCGGCCCCGCTGGGAGAAAAAAGTAAGCCGTGCCTGGTCTTGGACCTTATAAACTTGGTGTCAAATAATACACAATGGTAAAAAAAAACGCTCGCGATAATAGTGCTGCAATCCAAAATGAAAATTGACACAACTCAAAAAAAAAATATTAATTCACCTTGATAAATAAACTGATTTATATTATTTTAATTGCAGTTCAGTATTCTGTAATAAAAACGTCAAAACACGTTATTACGAGCAACTTAATATAAACTAGGATGTTATCCTTCGCGAATTTTATCGTTTAACCCTTTAAGCTCGTACGCCTGAAATATATTTTAACTAGAAGCTGATTTGTATTCAATGAACATCAGAATAAGCCTCAGATTGACAAATAAATAGACATAAAAATGATCATTAGTTTTAAAAACCATTTCTTGTGAAATTCTGGGAAAATATTTTTTAAACCAGTGATCGTCAAATTTTTTTTAAATATTTTCTTCGCTTTATCTCAACAGATGTTTGTTTACAATAACTGATTGTCAATAAGTTTCTCAAACTCTCTCATTAAAATACGGCAGAGATGGAAAGATAGTGCGCCATGACACGACTAGTGGTCAGCTAATCACTCTCGCTGCATCCCGTTATTTTAGAATAGGAATGATGGGGGTGATATATCGATTGAAAAAAAATGCCGTTCGTACCAGAATTCGTACTCGAGCCTGTGAGGTTGACCGTTGTCTCATGGACCCGACAACAAATTTTCAATGTGGAGCACATGGACTCTTAATGAGGTTTATCTCAACACATGTTTTTTTATGAGACCTGGTTGTTACTTTGATTCTCAAAATCTGTCTTTCGAATGAAGTATGGATAGAATGATAGCTCTAGTCCACGACTAGTTGTTAGCTAATCGTCTTTGTTACGTTATTAGAAAAGGATGGGAAGAAAAGGTATGCATACATCTAAAAAAAAATCTGCAATTCAACCCTGCGCTGAATCCCAAGTAAAACACGATGACCACTTTCCACGGACCCGGTTATTTAAAAACTGACCCGTTTAAAATTAATATAAGTCATTTTTCACGCGGGCGAAGGGTTAAAATATAATATCATTAGAAGCAGGTGATGTCAATGCAATATTTTATTAGAAGACCAACGAATTATTACAAATTCATCTACAGCGCGGCATCAACACACGCAGGGGTAACCAAGTCAAAAATAACATGAACACCACTCAACTTTATATAATTATCATTATATATCGACTGTGGAAAGAAAAAAGGACGTAACCCACACATATCAAATTTTACAGGAGGCGCTAAAAACGTGTTTTGATGATTTTGTGACATATGCAAATTATGAATTAACAGAACCTTGAAGTGCACGGATACTTCTAAACTGGTGTTTAATTGACATAACCTAATATTAATTAAAGAAATTGTCTCGGAAAAACCTTTATTTCAGTGTTTTTTCTTGGTTTTAAATTTTTACAAGGTCATCTTTTTCAAACTTAAAAGCTAAATTTAGAAACTTATTCGGCATTTTCAGCCTTTTGATAGAATGTGTGTCGAGTTGTATGCATTGTGATTATCGAAAAAAAGCTCTTTTGGAAAATTGAGGGTTATATCCTTTTTCCTCTCCACAGTCGATATGTATGACTTACATTTCACTGTCCAGAATTGAATTGGCATAATGGCCAGTCATATTTATTCGATTTGTCTATCGATTTGTGACAAAATCGTAGCGACAGCGATTGGCTAACAACTTGTCCACCACTAGCCCAATATTTATATCCCGATTCTCTTCGAAAACAAAAAATATATGCCGAGCAACCGAGCAACAAACGGTTCTCGTAGAAACATTTACGTCGGTTTAAACTCAATTAGGAGTGTATATTCTCCACAATGGAAGCTGGATTAACTAACAACTAGTCGTGTTCTAAACATATCCGTTGAATACATACTATTTTCAAAAAAAAGAAAGCAATTTAATAACAAGCAGTTGTCGTAGAAAAAATGATGTCTAGATACCTCCATTACAAGGCCATACGCTCCCTATAGGGAGCGGACATGAATTAAAAAAAAAACTAGTGCAAGTCACATTTATTTTTTCTTTCTATCATTATCTAATAAAAATAAAATCAACAACACAAGACAATAATAACATACAAAAGGCTACATTAGATCCTAACATATAAGACGCGTCCAATTTTTTTAGTCCCTCATAAAAGTCCTCGTATACAATTAAGTAGCGGTAAATAGTTATTTTTTCTTAAAATCAAAAAAAAAACTCAAAATACGTCTTCATTATTACCTTTTTGACATGATTTTCTATACCCCACTATTGTCCTTTTGTCAAATAACGTTTGACGTTTGCTGCCGATTTTATGTGGTACGACACATGCACCACCTACTGTAGGTTGATTGTACTATAACCTTCGCGCAAGTGCAAGCATACGTTGTCAAAATGAACTGTATGGCAAACATACAAACATTGATTTTTATGTATAAGACCTACTGTAAGTTAATTTTACTATGCCTATAACCTTCCCGGAAGTGCAAGCAAAAAGTTTGTCAAAGTTTTATTGCAATCGGATCAGCGGTGTGGCAACGCATTAGGCACGAACAAACAAACATTCATTTTTTACATATTAGATGTATAGTTTACATATTGTGGGTCTTGACAATATTACCTTCTTTTACACGATTTTCTAAACCATTTTGTTAGTTTTACAAATAGCACGGCACAGTGGAACCCCCAATTACAATACCCCGATTCCCCCAATTGCACTGTCGTTGCTAAGAGACGGTCGCCTGTGCGGCGCATGCAGTCAAATGTCGGCTAGCGTCAGTGCACACAAAACGTGCCAGGCTATACACGCACAGCCGGACGACTGTCTATGTGTTGAATGTTGGTAACTAAACATTTCGTCAATATTTTTTATTTTTTTTTGCAAAACTAAGAGAAATATTAGTTTTGCATTTTTCGCGGAAAAAACCAAATCTTTAATTTTGTACGAGATTCACTCCCCCAATTACACGATTAATGTACTCACGATTACACTGACCGGACTTTAGTGTAAATGGGGGATTTACTGTACTGTTAAATTTTTATTTTTTTCTATGAATTACATTACTTTTTTACGCGGTTGATTTGTGCGAAAAAAAGACTCGAGTTATCGATTGTAAAAATTGCAAAAAAAAAACTGCGAGAGCCGTCATAAAAAGCGGCGGCCGCGGCCCGGCGTTCGGTCGCCGCTGCCGTGAACAGAGCAAAACTAGCACATTCCGATATGCCGAAACGATATTTAAATGCCAAATTGAAGCTTATTTTATTTGAAACGTAACCCGACGTTTTCGAATGGAAATGCAATTTGTCAGATCGACTTTAAAAGATGAGGCAATGTTGCTCAACTCTGAGCGCACTCTGACAAAACGGCACAAGTCCAGAGCGTGACACCGAAAACACACCAAAACGCCCAAAGGTCAAAGGGCATATCTCACACATTCAAAAACATCCAAGAGAACAGAAAAAAATCAAATTGAATCGTCTGGTACAATCGCGGCCGGGCAATCTGGCACTGGATCAATGCACCCCTCGTATATGCCGGGGCGGTTATATTTCATGAAATAATATTCAGACACAACGTTTAGACCAGGCATGGGGAACATGCGCCCTTCTGGCCAATTATGTAATTCTTGACATATTCTGACCGTAAATTCCTGTTTCCGGCCAAAGATTCCCAAAGAGTCCAGTGATGGCGATCCTTTTTGGGTGCGCGTGCCAAAAGTCCACAAATATTATTTCTCGATTGTGTGGCGTGCCCGAACAGTATTTTTTATATAACAAAATAAAAAATAAAAAAACTTGATTTTTTAAACGACTGTCGTTTTTCACGGGAAACATTTGAAAATTAGTAAACCGGAATAAATTCACGGATTATTTTAATTTTTAAAACATGACAATATTTTTTTTTAAAGTTGGAAATCGTTCGCGTGCCATTCAAATTCTCAAAAGTGCCACATCGGGCACGCGTGCCATAGGTTCGCCATCCTTGCCCTAGTCAATGTTTACTGCGGCCTTATGTCGAATTAGAGAAGAAAAGGTTCCCCACCCCAGATTTAGACCATTCACTCATTTCAAACTCTCCATGTATTTTTTTTTGTCTAAAATAAATATTTTGCAACATTTTATTATATTTTATTTTAGACAATAAACACATGAAGAATTAAAAATGAGTGAATGGCATAAGTGTTATGTTCGAATATTATTTCATGAAATATAACCGCCCCTGCGTATACAAGGGGTGCGTTGATCCGATGCCACATTGACCGGCCGCCACTGGTCTGGCATCAAAAGCAGAACTGCTCCATAGACAGATGGTGTATGGGGGTACAGTTCTGCTTTTGATACCAGACGACTCAATTTTCAGTTCGTTCGCAAAGGGTTGCGGAGTCCGATGATGCTTCTCAAAGAAGGCTAAACACGTGTCATATTCTGCAACACGACAAGTGGCATAACTGCGTTATCCTTTGTGGGCTTCCGTGCCGGATCTCACGGCTTCGATTCCCAATACGAACAACACTTTTTCGATAGATTTCTGTCCGAAGGCATCGGTGTTTGTGATGTCTAAAAGATACCCAACCGCCCCTCCGATCTTTTGACCCTTTGCCCGCGTCACCAAATTCAGCGAGCATGCCCTGTACGCGGCTGCTTTTTTACGGATTTTTTCTTATCGCGTTTTCGACTATAAATATAGGTTGTAATATTTTTTCAACTAATCGAATATGTTAATTGCCACCCAAAGTAACTTTTTCAATAATAAAATACAATATATTTCTTGTATTTTCGGTTTAATTCAACAATAATCACTCTTCATACAATTGCGGCGTGACGTCGCCATATTGCAAAACACCGCCACGCGCGACCGAGAACACTGCGCCACCACCATACCATGCTTATAACATTAAATTCGCGGAACAATTTCGATTTCACCCGCACCCGATCGCTTATTTACACTTTCCAAAATCTTGCATTGGTGACGTATGTTCACGGCGTGTTCCAGAAATAAATTATTTTAACCTATATTGAATCTTTTTTGACTAATGTCATCTATTGAATTTGGTAAAATATACATTTAGTAATATTTTCAACCAAGTTATACAATTTTAACACAATAGATAGCTCTTATATAGGGTTTGAAATTTCCATGACATCTATACGTGTCACGCGCGCTGAGGGCATGTTCGCTAGGAAATGCATAGATGTCATACGCGGTGAGAAGGTTAATAACTGGGCGTAACGAAAGCGATTACTCAGCCACTAGTCTTGTCCTAGCCTTATACTTCTATCCCTACTACTCTCTTTGAAAAAAGCTTTGTTTAGAAACCTCCATTTGAAGGCCATGTCCTCCACATTGGTCAGACATGATTTAACAGTATAACATAAATAATCCATGTCTGTTTTTAATGTGGAGCATATAACTTACTAATTGATGTATTCCAACAGAAGTTTTTTTACAAGAACTGCTTGTTACTCAGTTGCCCAACCTCTCTTTTTTCAAAGGGAGTAGGAATATAAGGAAAGGGCTATTATAGTCTTGGGTATTATAGGCGAGGAATTAAATTCTGAGCAACAGCCAAAGGGTCGGAGGGGGGGAACGGAGCAAATACGTTTGGGAACCCCTGCTCTTGATCGTAGCAATAAATTTGAGAATAACCCCGCGGGTGTTGTTTTGCGTGATTGATTGAAAATTCACACAGAATCGGCAACAAAAAAGCCATTCCGGCATAAGCTTAATGCATTTTTTATTCCGTGATAATATCACTATCGCTTTTAAATGATCACTTACTGGCGCTGTGACGCCGGCCGCCATTTGCATATTTTTGCATCAACATTGTAGTAACACGGACCGGCGAGAAGATGTCGCATTCCGGTTTGATGAGGTGAACCAAAAAAAAAGCACTATAAAAGGATGGACGAGCGCCTTATCAAATCAGTTCACTCTTGTGCAGATCAAAAAACCAATCCCTCCAAGGTGAGAAACACTCGACAATCCGTTTGGTTACTTATTAACAATTGTAACAACAATTCTTTGTGTTAACAACTCGATTAATTAACAGTGTTGCCACATATATATATATAATATTTACAGTAAATATTTAATTGTGAAAAAAAAATCAACAAATTGATCAATTCTATTCAGATTAACACCGCCGAATGAAAAAAAAAGAGAAAGTTTTAAAATAAAAATATATATTTAACCGTTGGAATGCCGCGCAAATAAACCAATAATATGTCAAAGAGATACTGCGTGTTTTTTGATACTCGAATTGGATATTTTAAAAACCTATATTGACTCATTATAGATTGAACTACGCATATTCATCAAAACATTGCTTATTTTCTATTAGAGTGCCAAGTATTTGATTTATTGTCTTTGGCATCCGTGTTTGCTTGCATATGTTCCGGACACCGGTGTCCGCTTGGTATCGAAGTGGTTAATTCGTCGAAGAAGGCGATAAGTCAAAATAAATATATATTTTTCGATAATCGTGTAATTTTAACATTTCTATTTATGCACTATAATTATTACTTTCCGTCATTCTAATCACTTAAATTCGATAATGATTAACGAATTCGATTCGCATATCGATACACCAAAGCAACAGTGGAATAAGTCGAAAATACTAGTTCAGAGATAGTTGATATTAATAAAAACACAATAATCCTTTGTACTTCATTCCACTTTATTTAATATGTCAGGACCGGTTTCGCTCATTGCGAGCATTGTCAACTGATAAGAAATATAATTTAACAATGCTATTTATACAAAATTCTAAAGTTATACACAACAATTGGCATTGAAAAGAAATTGCCAATTACATTAAATTGATTCTAAAATAACACAAAATTAAAATGTTCAACACATCTAACATATAATTAAAAATTATAGATTATTGTGTTTTTATTAATATAATGCCTTTCCACCAAGTATTGACAGTGAACACCCTAAAAGTGATAGTTGATATTTTTTTAGTTTCTTTTACGGTTTATGATAAAAGATAATTGTACGTTTTTTTGAATGCTATTGTTCCATACATCATGTATGGAACAGTTCTGCTTTTGATACCAGACGACTCAATTATTACTTGTCATTCTTTGTCAACGTTTGGTACACTTATCTTAAAAATCGTATTTTTCACGTTATATCACTGTTGCTTTATTGTAGCGACAACTTGAGTTTGTTTTAATTTTGACAGTTAAAATAAATTGTAACAATAATAAAGTTTTTTTTTTTTTTTTGTTTTCTTTCAGATGAGATTCCTCGTAACTTTGGCTTGCGCCACCTTCCTCTTCGTCCAGGTCTTCGGAGACGTCTCCCACCTGACCAACCCAGAGGCATCAGCCCCGATCCTCAAGCAGACCCTTGACATCAACGAGAACGGACAGTTCGCGTGGAACTACGAAACCGGAAACGGTATCGCCGCCCAGGCTGCGGGAGCCGGAGAGGTAAACCAAACTCAATTTATCTCCTTATTTCAGCATATTTTTTTTTAAATATTAAAAAAAAATCTATTTATTTAATCAAAAATGACAAACTGTCACAACTCGAAATATTACAGTGTTTCTCTATATTCCTGAAGCAAAACTGATACAACAACGATTTTTATGGTTTTTAATAATTTGTAGGGAGTACAAGGATCTGCCAAGTGGACCGCCCCCGATGGCACCCCAGTGCAATTCTCATACACCGCTGATGCCAACGGATACCAACCACAGGTAAAAATAAAAACAATAACAACACTGACCTAACTCAAAATATATATATAATTTTTTAATTTACCCAATGAGAGATTTTTATCAGATTCGCATAAATCTGTCTATATATTAGTAGAGGCTTTATCTTAAAGCGCCTAAATTTTTAACGTGAAAATATCCATGGCTTGGTTCCATAGAAGGATAAGTCAAAAATTGATGGATTATTTTCAAATACCTCTATTCTATAGCTCCACCAAAAAACAACTAGTTTTCTATCGGTATTCAGATGTTTGCGTAAAGAATTAAAGAAATATAAACAATCTTCTCACTCAATGTTGCATTTAAATAAAAATCAAAATGTCATTTTATGCTTTTGCCAATGTTGCAATAAACTAGAATCGAATTGAGACAAATAAATGACTTGGATGTGTCAATACTTCGGTCAGCCATATCTCAAAACTACCAATTTTGAATTGTATCACTATAGAACTCAGCTAGCGATATGGTATATCTCTAAAGTTTAATTTAATATGATGCGTTGCTATTATAGTGAACTATTTACTAAACATTGCATCGTTTCTCAACAGGGAAACCTCCTGCCCACACCTCACCCAATCCCGGAAGAGATCCTCAGGTCTCTGGAATGGAACGCAGCTCACCCCGAAGAAAACGAGCAAATCAAGAAGTAAACTGAACCCACTGCCATCTAACAACACGTCTAACAAACAAAAACGACGCGAGAAAATAAATCAATGGATAGAGACAGCACGTTGACAAGCAAGCGCGCACCGTTGACAGTAAAACTGTAAATTGTTTGCCAACGAAAATGTAAAAACGTTTGTAAACATTTCACGGTCGTGCAATTCTTCGGCGGTGCACTCTTGCGTGTGCGTGCGATATTATTATTTATTGTTATATATATAATCGTGTTAATACTCAATGTATATATGTATTATTTTATAATTCGAGAAAATCCGGACCGCTTTCTTATTATATAGGAAAGTCGTCCAACAAAAATATATATCCTATGTATTGTATTCTATATAAAAAAAAATATATATATCTGATAGTTTAAATCATTTGTTTTTTTTTTCTCACAATGAAACCTCTTGTACTTGACGATTGTTTAAGGAATCGAAAATTAATATAATTTAAGAATTCAACTGATTTTTATACATTCACAAAAGTTTTGTCATTAACGACCAGGTTTCGCCTTTCAACACATGGATGGACACAAACGGATGTTTAGTAAATAAGTGTATCATGTTTAAATAAGAAATGGCGACATGGATTTGATTTTGATGACGTTAAATTAATTGACAAATAGTCTTTGTAGGTTTTTGAAATTAAATGTTATAACATGGGAATGCTTACATATTTAAATGGCGGATAATTTCAAGAAATATATTTATTTTGATCGCTGAAAAGTTTGTAATTATTTTGTAAAATTTAATTAGAGTAAAGAAGTGGGGAATTTGGCAGATTTAAAATTGGTAGACTGCCAAATTGTGCAATATTAATTTATAAAATTTCTTGGTAAAACAACTTATGTTCACTCGCGTTATGGTGTACAAATTGTACCCCTTTATTCGTCTTGAACGAGTGGTTCTTTAAAAAATTAATAAAAACCGATAAACGTATAATATAATATATCATCACCGTACTGGCAGAAGTTGATAAGTAAAAGGGGAATTCGGCAGATTCACCTGCTCATTTAAAATTAGTAAACTACTTAATTGTGACTTATTAGTATCTAAAATTTCTTCGTAAAACTACTTATGTTCACCAGCGTTATGGTGTGAAAATTTTACCCCATCATCCGCGTTAACTGATTATAATGGGTAACATAACTAACAACATCAATTTTTTGACTTAGTCTACTAAGGAACTAAGCCATTGATATGTTTTCAATTAAAATCTTACAATAGATATATCGAATGAAGATGCTTATCAATGAGACGAAACACGTGCCCCAACTCGAGGGCTTAAAATCAAACGTTATATCGTTAGTTACATGATAGTAAAACAACGTCATGTCGATCTTTTCTAGTTTCTTCTCAGATCAGCAGTAAAGTTTAATTAACCCCTTAGAGGAGCGAGTTGTTTTTTACTAAATTAAGTTTTTTCTTTTTTTTTACAGTTTTTTGGATACAGATCAATCTGGGAAGAATATTAATTATTATTTCAGGTATTTCAGGTCACGCTCGTATTTACTACTGTCCGTACACAATATTACACGGTAATAAAAGGATGACCATGACCATATAGTCATTCGGGGTTTCTATACAATGACTTGGCGTTCTTTTTTTTTTTAATTTTTGTTACGAATAAAAGTTACCCGTGATTTCAATGTGGCTTAAAAAATATTTTTTTTTTCGAAAAAAAGCTCTCGTCTCTGAAGGGTTAATTTTAATATTATTTATTGAACGGCTGTCTCTGTAAAAAAAAATATGAATCGTCTCTGGGACTATGAGTCTGACCATCTGACCATAGACACCGCACGTAATCAAATGAATAAAAACTATTAAAATTATTTTTGACCAAAGACCGGACTTTTAACCACCTGCGCCCGCATTTCCTATTTAAGCCCCTTGTAACCCTACATGGGACTAAAAATTGATTTCAGGGTGCTGGGCCTGAAGGGTTAAAAAAAATACATACATATGTAATCTGTCGCCATTAGCTGTAAATCTAGATATTATGTTTTAATTAAAATTAAAGATGTATAAATATTGCGAATCCCAAAACCCAAGGATTACAAAATGGGTCCAGGATTGGACCTCTGACGTGGAACTATACAATCATGTTATACAAAGACCGAGTGTAGCGCTAGAACTCTCTCGTCCGACCGATATCAAAAAGATCACTCACCCTGCTCGCAAAGCACGTTGACCGCTTCCAGCACTCGTTTGGTGTAAATGCACGGCTCGTAGTTGTCCATCTCCTGCGTCACCACGGAGCAGACCCTGAAGAAGCAAACGTTATACAATGTTCCGAAATCTTGGCATTCTTCATATCAAAGACATTCGTAAAGAGTACTTGTATCAGCGATCGACTAACCTGGTAGCGCGTCCCCGAATCGCACCGGCTGTCCTATCAAGGGAATCGGCGTCGCCTTCCTGCAGGGCGACGACGCACTTGTTCACGTCCTCCAAAATATGATTCTCTGCGTGGTGAAAGTGAAAACAAACAGTCAAAAAGAATCGTACGTGAAAACAACATTTCAAATAACAATCGTCTATTATAAAGAAATAATTACGAGCAAGCAATAGTGATAGCCATTTAAACAACGGGTTCCCAACCTGGGGGTCGCCAAGGGTTTTCTGGAGGGTCGGCAACTTTTTTCGATTTTGAAAAAAAAAGGAGTTTCGGGAACAATCGGGGGGTCGCCTAGTCACATGGCTTTTATAAAAAGGGGTCGCCACCCGGAAAAGGTTAGGAACCTATGATTTAAACACTCCATTTCGTAAGATCCGGTATCAGAAAAAAGTTAAAACAAAGCTAAGCGAATCAATATATTTCTTTTTAAATCCATGTCCGCTCCAAATGTGGAGCATATCGACCCGCAATCGACAAAAGATCTTAAGCGACACAATTCAGTGAATTGCATTTTCAACGATTTTCAAAATTTTCATTTCTTCAACCAAATAAGATAAAAAACTAAATAAAAAAAAGTTTACGGGGTCCGCAGATTATTGTTTTCAGATTTAGGGGTCCGTGGCATCAAAAAGGTTGAGAAGCACTGTTGTTGATTACATTAAAAATATCGGCAAAATAAAAATTGGTATTGAGCGAATGGTTGAAATAAAAAGAATTTTTCAATGTGAATGCACCCCAACAGACAAACCCAAAGCATTCTAAAAAAAGTAAATAGAATAAATTAAATGAAATGGGCCCACAACATCTAAATTAGAAAAAAAAAATATATAATTAACCTTAGATGAAAGGGAGATTGGAGCTCGGCTCCACAGTTCCCCGTATAAAGATGAAATGACACTGATGATGATGATGAATGCACCCCGGAAAGGTTAAGGGAAAAACTGACACTATTCATCGCTACTTGATTACATACGGGGACTTTTACGAGGGGCTGGACATGAATCGCTTTCATTGCTAATGTGTTACTATCTTTTTTTTAATCCATGTCCGTTCCCAATGTGGAGCATACGGCAAAACAGGAGTTTTTGTTACTCGGTCGCCCAATCTCTCATTTTCGAAGAGGGTAATGGGGATAGAAATTATAGGACTAGGACAGGACTGGCGGTTGGCTAGTCACTCTCGCTGCACCCCATCATATTAGTATTGGAATGTTGAGAAGGGAATTTTTAGACATCACAAAAAATGCTGTTCATCCTCGAGTAAATATTCGATGATAAATTTGAATCGTTCAAGTTATGTACATTCGCACAAGTTTTGTCACCGACGACCCGGGTTTCGCTTTTCGGCATCTTCAGGCGTTCAAGTGCACGGATGAACATAACGATTCAAATTTAACATCAAATTCCACCGAAATTCAAAATTCAGTCGAAATCTTAAAACGTTCGATGATGAAACAATCGATGAGTGAATAGGTTGTTCGACTGACCGCTGACGGCGAGGAAGTCGTCGATGGTGGTGATATCGTCGACGGCCTCCGTGAGCAGCCTGACGCCCATCTCCCAGGCCCTGGAGAACACCTCCGCGTTTTCTTGGGCCACGCGGGACCGCGCCCTTGCTGCCAAGACCCTCGCCGCATTGATCACCTGGACACACAGAAAAACAATTGTATTATTTTCATCATAGACACTGTTTTACGGTGGATTATTGTATTAGGATCCCAGCGGAAATTTCGCTCGTAATGTGGAGCTTCCTAATGGAGGTGTTCAACAGCTGTTCTTCTACGAGAACTGTTTGTTATTCAGTTTTTTTTTTTTTGATAGGTAGCGATAGTAAAGATACGGCAAGAAAAGGACTAGTGGTTAGCTAATTAATCGCAAACATCCACGTTCTGTAACAAAAAACGATCATTTTTAGTATATTTGAATTGTTTGAATTTTGTACTTTTCCACGAGTTTTGTCACTAACGACCCTTGATGTTAATGAGTTTAAATGAATTATGTGGGTAGATTATAATTATCGCAAATGTTAATTTATTTATTTTTTTATCCATGTCCGCTCCTAGTGTGGAGCAAATTGCCTCCAAATGGAGGTATCTCAACAGAAGTTTTTTCTACGAGAACTGTTTGTTACTCAGTCGCCCAACCTAACTTTTTTTCAAAGTGAGTACAGTAAAACCCCCATTTGCACTAAATTCGGGACCGTGTAATTGGGGGAGTTAGGAATTAAAATTAGGAATTTGGTTTTTTCCGCAGACGAAAAAAAAATATGGATGAAATATTTAGTTACTAAGTGATAAAATGCAAAGCGCGCCAAAATCCAACAAATAGACAGTCGCCCGGCTATACGTGTATAGCCTGGCACGTGTTGAATACACATACGCTTGCCAACATTTGACTGTATGCGCCGCACAGACGACCGTCTCTTAGCAACGACATTGGAATGCGACCGTTCAATTGGGGGATTTGCGGTGAATATTTCAAGCCAGCGCATAATTCGGGATAGTGTACTTGGAGGTTCCACTGTACAATTAAAAAATATTTTTAGTTTTACATTACTATGGAATGATATTTTTAAGAAAGAAATACCTGAGGACACAGGTTCTCAATCTGTATGGCAGCGTGGCGCACCATCTTGACGCCGTCTTCATTGTTGGACATCGAGCAGACCAAGTTGGCAACCTAGAAACATACATTGACAAGTTAGGTGAATGACTACATAAATAACAATAATATATTTCCAATTCCTTGCTGAATGCACGGTGCTGCGGGGTCAATGCCATAATGCCATATACTGCTTTTTTGGTTTTGAGATAAATAAATAAGCTTTGAATTCCGATTTGTCTTTCGCGTGTTGTAAAATTTCTCACCTCGACAAGTTTATTGGCGTGTTCCGTGAACACGACAGCGTACTCCTCTACCTCCTTCTCCTGGCCGTTTCTGGCCGCCTCCATCAGCACCAAAAGCGGCACGTTTGTCTCGAGGAAACTGCAAACACATTCAAAGCAGGGAATAATTTTTAAATCTTACTAGATAAGACTACCTTGCCAATTGTTAACCTTTAAATGCCCGTGGACTTTTTGCGGATTATTTATTTGCATGACCCGTCAGGAAACTGTTATATCAAATGGTCAAGATAAGTAAGAATCGTTTTCTCAGAGCGGCATATATCACCTCACCTGTCAAGACTGTCAAGCTGTTTATATGAAACGCGAAATGTACCATAATCACTGGTCCCGTACGGGACCGCCGGGCGTTTAAAGGTTAATTATCACTATTTGTTACATTAATAAAGGTGAAGTGAGCCATGTTGTATATCAGGAAAAAATGAGCTGTGTGCGTTATAATATTCTTGATGTCTTAAAGTATTGAAAAAGTGAAGTGACCTCACTTCACTTCTCGAAGGTTGATATGCATTTATTAGCATTGCACGCAGAGAGAAAATCTGTACAGCAATCGAATCCCTCACCTGTCGGAGACGTGGTCAACGACTGCCTTCCGCAGCTGGCGCCTCAGGTCGCGTGTCTTGCGGCACATCTGGTCGATGGCTCGCTCCAGACCGTCAGACTGCTCCTTGTTACCGGCCTGAAACAAAACGCAGCAAACACTATATTAGTAAAAGTGCTAGCAGAACTATCTATGTATATATATTCATCTTCTTCTTTGACCATATTCTCTACTTATGTGGAGGATATGGCAACCATGCGGCATGTTTCCCTGTCTCTCGCCAATCGCTTCGCTTCAGTTCCGTCGAGTACATCTTACGGATAGTATCTCGACGGTCGAAAGAATAAGCAGACGGGATCAAAGATATCTGGAGGTATCTTTAGCACGTGACTCAGCCTGTTCCAACGCCACTCCACGACTACTGACATGACAGACAAAACAGTAATAACACACAAAAGACTTCATTAGTTCCTAGTAAATTAGATTGCAACACGCTAGACGTGTCGGAATTTTTTAGCGATGAAAGCGATTCACGCCCAGCCCCTCATAAAATTCCCTGTATGTAATTAAGCAGCGATGAATGGTATTATATTTTCTTAACAATATCATGTGCAATTTATTAATCGTGTAAGAAAAGTGATTTCAAAGAAAAATTGAAGATTGATTGTTGGGGACTTTTATGAGGGACTGAACGTGAATCAGTTTCATCGCTAAAAAATTCCGACACGTCGAGCGTGTTACGATCTAATGAAACCCATTGTTTGTTATTTCTGTTTTCTCTTATCATGTTGGAACAAATAATTGCTGTAGGATATCTATATCTGTAACAGGGAACGGCGAACCTATGGCATGCGTGCCCGAGGTGGCACTTTTGAGAATTCGGACGGCACGCAAACGATTTCCATTTTCAAAAAAATTTAAAAAATTAAAACCATCATCAAAACTCTCATCGACAAAAATATCTGACGAGTATTTTTACCGGTTACGACTGGTATTTTTGAGAAAATCTATTGTAATATTTAAGCTTGTAAATAAAATTCAGAAAAAAAAAATTTGGCACGCGGACCCAAAAAGGTTCCCTGTCCCTGATTTATAGGATGCACTCGGCGGAGCTGCGGGACGCTGGAATGACATGGGAGGAAGCAGGTAGACTGGCGGGGGACGAAGAATCTCGCGAGGAATCGTACGTTGGCCATATGCTCCCACTAGGGAGCGGATATGGGCAAAAAAAATATATGGTGTTCATTCTTTTTAGTCGACCGTGAAAAAAAGTCTTTGGTGAACTTCTAAGAAGTGTTTTTGAAAATAAACTTACATTCGTCATGTACTCCTGGAGCAGGTCTTGAAGTGCCTGCCGTACGGCGTTGCACTCGGCTACGATCCTCTCTCGCCTCTCATCTCTGAAAATCAAAATTCACACATCGTCAACACCTTGCATGATTATAGGCTGTAAAAGATTCCTCTTTGACTGTATGCAGTGGCGGATTATGCGCACGAGAGGCCCCAGGCGCGATAAAATTTGGAGGTCAGAAAATTTCAGTAAAGTAAACTAGTAAAAATATTACGATATTATAGTAGAACCCCCATTTATACTAACGTCGGGTCAGTGCAATTCCGGGTAGTGTAATTGGGGGAGAGAATCTTATAGAAAATTAAGGATTTGGTTTTTTCCGCAAAAAATGCAAAACAAAAGATTTCCCTTAGTTTTGCAAAAAAAAAAAAAAATATGGACGAAATATTTATTTACCAAGTGATAAAATGCAAAGCGCGCTAAAATCCAACACATGTTGCGGCACGTGTTGAATACACAGACACTAGCCAACGTTTGACTGTATGCGTTGCACAGACGACCGTCTCGTAGCTACGACAATGAAATGTGACAGTGCAATCGGAGGATTTGCGGCGTATATTTCAAGCCACCGCATAATTCGGGGTAGCGTAATTGGGGGTTCCACTTTATGTGGATTGTGTTATATAAACTATTTTTGAGGACCCCAAGCGCGCGCCTCATTTGCCGATAGGGTAATCGCCACTGACTGTACGCTCTGCCTATAAGGGGCGTATACAATAAGTCCGTTACTCGTGGGGTTAACAAATATATAGTCGATTAATGCTTAAATTTCAATATATAATTAACGAGTGAATTGTATTCCCAGTTTAACCCTTTGAGTGAAGAGTTAATTTTTACGAAATTAGTATATTTTGTAATTTTTTTTTTTTATCTATGTCTGCTCCTAATGTGGAGCATATGATATCCTAATGAAGGTATCTCAACATAAGTTTTTCTACGAGAACTGTTTATCACACAATCGTTTAACCTCTCTTTTTCATAGACAGTAGTAAGGATAGTGGCCGGCTTGGACAGGACTAGTGGCTGTCAAATCACTCTCGATACACTCCCGTTATTTTAGGATTGGAATTTTAAGACATCGCAAACAATAATCAATAAATCAAAAAATGCTATTTGTTTTGGGATTTGAGCTTTTGAAGTCCGGCTTGGAAGCCAACGACCTAGACCACTGCGGCAACTTATAATATTAGCAAGACAAATATATTTAAAAAATTAGCTAATTCGTTGTTTTCATTGCCGAAATAATGACTGTATATACTAGAAGGGAAACGATTTAAATAATTGAAGACCACGGCTTACCTTGTGCACGAGGAGTCGGCCATGAGGGCGGCGCCTGATATGATGGATTCCAAGCGTTCTTCAAGAGACGGTCTTGTCCTCACTTCGTTGTAGGCGAGCGGCTCCATCACCATGCGTTCCTGCAATACATAATAACTCGATATGATTTTTAAGATATTTCGGCAATTTCTTCGACTACCGTTTCGGTAAGTATCGTGGTTTCTACTCCATCAATTGCACTAACCCAGTGAAGGGGAACCTGCGGCCTCTTGGCTACTCTGAGCGGCCTTTTGACTTGATCAAAATGTTCACTATGATCAAAAAATTGTACGCAAGCGTTTGAAAAAAGAGCGTTATCAACCCATCATATGAGTCGTAAAAAAACAGGTGTAAACGTTTTCTTTACTGCGGCCTTATGTTGAATCAAATAAATGAATGTGGCCTTTAGAAATGAAAAGGTTCCCCACCCTTGCACTAACCAATGACAAGATGGATCGCAAAATCAGCGGCTCTCATTTTAAAATGAAAAGTACAATCACGTATTTACTTGGTGTTTTGGTGGATTGCATATTTTTATTTTACAGAGACAACACTATTGCAATGCGTATTAAATGACGTTACTTCACTTTCACGATACTTTAAGACATGTATAATATTATAATGCATCTAGATTTTTAAAATTTAAAATACCACTTGGCTCACTTCACCTCTAAGATGGCTTGTTAACAATAAGTGTTATATTCAAAGAGTTACGAGCTGTTAATATCCACTGTACGGAATGACGTTCTAAAGACGCGTATTCCGCGTCACCCATAGCCAATGCGTTAACAATAAGTTGTCGAGAAAAGAAAGTTAAAAAAGTATATTCAAAGCGCAATTAACAGATTCTACGTTCCCCGAAATTAGCTTAAACGGCGAATGAAAACTCACATCAAAGTCGTCGAGAGCGTGCGCCAGTTCCCCGGGTCCGGGGGCCCTCGGCGCCTGGGGGGTGCGCCCCTGCGCCACGGTAGCAATGGCGTTGACGGCCTCGCACACCGCACGCAGCACGTAGTCCCGATTCGCCTTCGCCGCGGCCAGTTCAGGGTGACGCACGTACACCTGCAAAGACATAATTGAAAATCAGTACGGATCGCTCGGTAACGGAGATCCGGTATTTGTTTAATCAGAAACCAGGCGTCTCCTTTTTAACCATATCCGCACCCTTGCCGGAGCATATGGCCACCACATGGATCCTCCATGATTCTGTCTCTTTGCTTCCTTCCAGGTAATCCCAGGACATGGGACAGGCTGTGTTGAGACCGTCTCGAGGCTTTTTTGTAAAGCTTATGACCTCGTAACGGAGGTATCTTCACGTAAAATTTTCTACGAGAACTGCTTGTCATTTAGTTTCTCAAGTTATCTTTTTCGAAGAGAGTAGGGATAGTAGGATAGGGCTATGACAGAAATTAGTGGATAGCTCATCGCTTTCGATTTCCCTAAAAAAATTCATATGAATAGATTGTTTCGGGTGCGTCGGTGTATATATCTCGATGTTGGTATTGTCTGGTTCATTACACGCATATTTCTTTATATCCAACTACTGTACCCCAACAACACCTTTATTTAACTCATTCGCATCGGGGCATTTTTGCGAAATTTTGCAAAAAATTAGGTACTTTTGAAAAAATAGTATAACTTTAAAACTATTTGACATTCAAAAAAATAATTTGGACACCAGTTGTGCAACACTTTGTTGCATAATACTTTATATATTTTAGCCTGCTTTTATTAGCGATACTCATCTTTTGTATTTTTTAATATAGAAAATTGGGTATTTGACATAGAATTATATATTTCATCGAAAACGTAATAAATAACAAGTCAAATAAACATTTACTCCTGTTTATTTTATTTCAAAACAAAATTAGAAAACATAAAAGCCTATTTTTAGCCTACAATTGCTTATATTTTGGTGGCCTATTTTTTAAAGTTTTATTTT
The DNA here is from genome assembly GCA_030503985.1 of Himalopsyche tibetana. Lineage (NCBI taxonomy): Eukaryota > Metazoa > Arthropoda > Insecta > Trichoptera > Rhyacophilidae > Himalopsyche > Himalopsyche tibetana. Next base: position 3,387,353 of record JAPJYX010000036.1, read on the forward strand.
AACTGTCTGCTGATTTTTCATCGCCGAAATCACCGAATAAAAAAAATATTTGTGCATATATTTTAATATTTTATTTTTTAAATGATGCATCAATCATTTGTTACGCCATCTGCATAGAGAATCTAAAACATTTGTCGCATTGGATGTATATATTTCAACGCGTAAGTCAGACCGGCGAAAAGACTCGTATACGAGTCATCCGTAACCAATGTGTTAATGTAACTTTATTTAGTGTTTTCAATGGATTCAGCGGTCACTTTGTGGAAGTTCATTTTTCGAAGAAAGTAGGACAGGGCTAAGACAGAACTTGTGGAAAGCTAATCGCTTTCGCTGTTCCCAGTTATTCAGGATTGGAAGGTAAATTTTTAGACAATCAAATCGAAAATCAATGTCGTTGACCGCTGCACTACGAGCCCGACATAGGACAGACGTAATATAGTAAATACCTTGGAAGCGGTGAGCAGCATCGTGGAATGTTTCTTCAGAACGGCCCTAGCCGAAGCCAGATCGTCTCTCATCTGAGGATCCTTCAGCTCCTGCTGACGCTTGGCAGCCTGGTTCATAAGCTCGTCTAAAAAACAACAAATCCACAGGTTGACCACGATATTCAATAAATTTTCAAAAAAGTTTGTCCGCCTCTGTGATCTTGCGGTATAGCGTACACCAGTGATCAGATGGTTGCGGGTTAGATTCCCGGCAAGGTCACGGTAAGGAGACAAAATTTTACAAAAAAAAAACTAGCACATCCTATCGGGTCAGTACTACTATAAAATTCATATGAAAAGATTGTTTCAGATGAGTTAGTGTATATCGATGTTGGTATTGTCTGGTTCAGGGGTGGGGAACCTTTTCTTATCTAAAGGCCGCATTCATTTTTCTGATTCGAAATAAGGCCGCAGTAAACATTGACTAGGGAATCTTTAGCCGGAAGCAGGAATTTACGAATTTATATAAATTTACAGAATTACAGAACTGGTCAGAAGGCCGCACCAGAGTTACCAAAGGGCCGCAGGTTCCCCGAGCCTGGTCTGGTTCATTACACAAATATTTCTTTATATCCTACTACTGTACCCCTACATCGCCTGTTGAAAAATACTCGATTTATGGTTACTTAACTCATTGGCATCGGATGACTCGTATACGAGTCTTTTGAGTTCCCCTTTAAAACTACGGATGACTCGTATACGAGTCTTTTCGCCGGTTTGACTGCGGCGTTGAAATATACACATCCAATGCGAAAAATGTTTTAGATTCTCTACAGAGATGGCATAACAAATGTTTGATGCATCATTTAAAAAATAAAATATTAAAATATGTGCACAAATAATTTTTTTATTCGGTGATTTCGGCGATGAAGAATCAGCAGACAGTTAAAATATAACTTATTTTTTAAAAAGAAGTTTTTTTTGTCTGAATGATTTTTATTGAATAATAAATTTAGGATACGAAGTAATAAAGACAAATTGATCATTTCTATGATAAAAATCGAAAAAAAAAACATTTTTTTCTTTCAGTTAATTTTCCCGATTTTTTAGAAAGTATAAAAAGGTTTTTTTTCTTTTTGCCTGACTTTAATTTAACAATAAATTGAGAAAACATAAAGGTTTAGTTATGTGATAAAAATCGAAACATACATTTATCCTGGCGGTTCGTTTTCTTGATTTTGCTTAGAATGCATGCTCTGATTACAAGATTCACGGGAGTTTCGTCAACATCTGGATGTCATGTTAAATGATCCCGATGACCCGATGTTAACGAAAACGTCGATAAATTATACTGCTTAATCCCTTATTTCAAAACTGCAGGTTCAGTTTAACTTCGATCGTTGTTATATTCGAATTTATTTTTCTTTCGGTGCGCTATTACCTAGAACTGGTATTCTTTGTGTGATTTTTGTGTAACATTTGAAATATGGAAGAAGACTCTTATTTAGAAGAGAGGTGTGAAGACACGTTATCTGAAGTTAGTGAATGTGAGGATACTAGTGATCAAGGATCGGATATTCTTAGAACATTATTTCTCCTTACCTAAACAAATGGCACCATCTTTACTTAGACAATTTTTATACCAGCGTTAAACTAGTATCAAATATTTTACTAAAAAAATTAAGAATGTGTGGGACAATAAGATCGAATCGCGGTTTACCGAATTCTTTGAAAAATGAAATACTCCAGCGCGGAGAAACTCGCTACGAAAGAAAAGGTGAAATAATGCTTCAGATATGGAAACACAAAAAAAAACGCAATGTTCAAATGATCTCGACCATCCATAATGCAAAACTAATAAACACTAACAAAATTGATCGACAAACTCGACTTCCCATTGTGAAACCCCATTGCATAGTTGATTACAATAATTACATGAATGGTGTTGATATTGCTGATCAGTATTTAGCATACAATCCCCTCTTCCGTAAAACGATAAAGTGGCTTAAAAAGATGTTTTTTTATCTTCTTTATTGTGGCCTGTTCAATTCGTTTTGAGTTTTTCAAAAACTTTAATCAGTCATCAAACATGAAATTCCAAAGTTTAATGTTGAATACGGCCAAAGCTTGGTTAGAAGAAATTCCCGATATAAATATCCAAAGTGAACAAATGGCAACGGCAAGTCAACCCTCGACTTCCAAACGTACCCCCAGTTTTGATCCACCGGGAAGGCTTACGGGTACAATCAAACAGCACGAACCGATAAAAATAAGGGAAAGTAAGGAGAAAGTGTCGAGTTTGTTACTCCTATAAAATACGTCGTGATACATATTACATGTGTAAGTACTGTGAAGTTCCACTCCATCTTGGTGATTGCTTTCAAGCATATCCGTGAGGATTTATTTAATAATATTATGCAAACATAACCGAAATATTTTTTTGTGCCTAACTGTGAAAATACATTAAATACGCCCCGACCCATATGTCCCAGTTCTGGAGAGAATCAATAAAAAATAAGTGAGCGTTGAGGGATTCATTTCACGCTCGATTATATTCACTACATTCATTGATCGCAAACTTTTTCAAAAAGTGATTTTTATTTTTATGAAAAATATTTTAAACAAATTTGACTACGCCATTTGGACATAATTTGAATAATTAAAGCTTGGTCCACACTGCCTACTCTTTCTTCAAACACGGAGCCATGGTATGCGTACATAAATTTTAAAAAATATATATTTATTTTGTAGTTTTTAAAATTGATTTTGTTTTTAAGTATGTATTTTTATTATAAATAATGAAAATGTATTATTTGGCATAGAAAAGTAATCCGATTAGTTAAAAATAGATTGATAAAAGGTTAACACAAAAAGATCGTGTCTATCGTTATTTTCATTTGTCGACTAGGTATCAGTTTTAGGAAGCGAATCACCTGATTTTCATGTAATAAGAAGTTTGAAGGAACAAAATAATTCGAGTGAAAATAAATTACTTTTCTGGAAATGGTTTTGAATCACTGGCTGGCTTAACTGTTCTGGTTTAACTATTCATTTGAATCATGTTTACAAAAGAGCCGCAGATTTTTACATATTGTATTCTAACTAAAAAAATCATCCTGGGAAACCTGTTACTGCGTCCTGTAAGGGCCAACAATATATAAGTAATTATAGATTAAAAATAATCTTTTGTTTTCTAATTTTGTTGTGAAATAAAATAAACAGGAGCAAATCTATATTTGGCTTGTTATTTATTACTTTTTCGATAAAATGTATAATTCTATATCAAATAACCGATTTTCTATCTTAAAAAATACAAAAGGTTGAGTATCACTAATAAAATCAGGCTGAAATTTATAAGTTATTATGCAAAAAAGTGTTGTACAACTGGTGTCCAAATTTTTTTTTTTAATGTCTTACAGTTTTAAAGTTATAATTTTTTTACGAAAGTACCTAGTTTTTTGCAAAATTTCGCAAAAATGCCCCGTAACCAGCTCAGCTTTCAGGTAAAAATGCCCCGATGCGAAAGAGTTAAGTTCATTTTAAATATAAAATGTAATTTGATATTTTTGTTATTCCACTTGTTGTGTAACAAGACGCGACACGTGTTTCGCTTATTTGAGAAGCATCATCAGACTTAAAATTGATTCAAATTCTTAAGTTAAAAATTCGTTATTTGAAATGTTTCCTTTCTTTTAACCCTATCGGGGATATTTTGGGTCGATTCCCTTCCTGGAATCGGCGCCAGTAAAGCGTCACATGCCCATAGATAAAATTCTTCCCAGATTGATTTCCAAAAAAAAAACGTTTTTATATAAGAAAAGGCCTAATTTAATAAAAATCAACTCACTCCTGAAAGGGTTAATGACTGTAGTTCTACAAACATATGGTTGATAGCCGTTTCGGATTGAGCCATCATCATAACTTTAGTTCTAAAATACTTTGATATTGTTTATTACCATATTTTAATGGAGTTCTACCAATTAAATCAATTTTATTTTTTTTAATCCATGTCCGCTCGCAATGTGCAGCATATGGCGTCCTAATGGAGGTATCACAACAGAAGTTTTTTTTTCTACGAGAACAGTTTGTTACTCAGTCGCTCGACCTAACTTTTTTCAAAGTGAGTAGTAGGGACAGAAGGATAAGGCTAGAACAGGACTAGTGTTTTGGCTAATCGCTATTGCTGCACCCAGTTATTGAAAGATCAGAAGGATGGGAGGAGGAAATTATGTGAATTGACACCACAAACACCCAGTCTTCGAACACAACTTATAATTGAATATATCTCAAATTCACTGCGATCTGACCGGGAATCGAACCCAGACGTGCGTGATTGGTAGAGAGAGCTCTAACCAACTGGGCCACAGCAGGCGACAATCAACTGGATGATAGATATAGGTGGGGGGAAGGAAAATTAATGAAAAAAAAACTACATACTTGCGTTTCTGCCGAACTGTTTGATGTTTTCCAAGAGTTCCCCTTGCGAAGAAGCATTTTTCAATTTGTTTAAGTCGTTTTCAACCTGTAAATTAATGTTTAGCTTAGTTACAGTGACAAATGATGGGACCTAACACAGACTCAACTGCGGCGTGCTGAAATATAGATATTTTGTATTTTAAAAGCAGATGCAAATGCTAAATTATTAGCAATTTATTTATTTTTAACCATCTACGCTCCTAATGTGGAGCATATAGACCGGGCGTGGGGAACCTGCGGCCTTTTGGCTGCTCTGGAGCGGCCAAAATCCTTGAAAGACTTAAAAAAAAGGTCCCACACTGGTAATTTTGGGAAATCTGCAAATTTCTGGGGTTTAGAAATTGGCATGAAATTTTTTCTGGCCAAAAATTCCTTGTGCCAATGTTTACCGCGGCCTTCGTGTCGAATCAGAAAAATGAATGCGGCCTTCAGAGAAGAAAAGGTTCCCCACCCATGATATAGACAGTAATTTTTTACAACCTAGTATCTCAGAGGGTACAAGCTTTCAATAGACACATAAATGTTCTTTATCCTACCACTACAGCTTTCTATTGCTAAATGAACTCCACCGGAATGGTTTTGTCCTCAATATCTTTGAGGAAGACAACAAGGAAGGAAGCAGAGACGTTTCCATCCATGCCATCCTCTTCTTCGTGATTAACGTAGCACATTGTTTTTTTGCAAACGTTTTCATATTTGATTAAATAAAGTACAGTGAAATCCCCATTTACACTAAAGTCGGGACAGTGTAATTCGGGGTAATGTAATTGGGGGAGTGAATCTCAGATACCCTCAGCGGAGCTACAGGACGCTGGGGTGACCTGGTAGGAAGCAAAGAGGCTACGGGAAGTGTCTTGGAGGAACCAAGTGGTTACCATATGCTCTGTAAAAGGAGCGAATATGGAGAAAAAAACCAAAAGGAGACAGTTATGGCAGGATGATTGGTTAGGTAATAAAACTCGTTAAGCCTCGTTTTTAGTACAGTGAAACCCCCATTTACACTTAAGTCGGGACAGTGTAATTCGGGGTAATGTAATTGAGGGAGTGAATCTCGTACTAAATTAGGGATTTGGTTTTTTTCGCAAAAAATGCATAACTAAGATTTCCCTTAGTTTTGCAAAAAAAAAAAATATCGACGAAATATTTAGTTTATGCATTAGTGATTAAATGCAAAGCGAGCCAAAATCCAACACATAGACAGTCGCCCGCCTATTCGTGTATAGCCTGGCACGTGTCGAATACACAGACGCTAGCCAACATTTGACTGTATGCGCCGTACAGACGACCGTCTCGTAGCAACGACAACGGAATGCGACAGGGATTTGCGGCGAATATTTCAACCCAGCGCGTATTTCGGGGTAGTGTAACTGGGGGTTCCGCTGTATGTGATAATTTTAAGTAAGCAATGATCGAAAGTTTCTCACCACTCGTAGGCTTTTCAGCAGCAGATGAACGTCCACCATATCGGCAAGGACCAGGAGTCTGGTGACTGCCGAGAGAAGTCCTCGGGCGGCTCGTACCATGGCACCTCGCTTTGCCGACGCGCACGGCTCTTCAGAGAACTCTCGGGCTGCCAGAGACATGGCTCCACCTTGGAAAAAAAAAGATTAATAAAAAGAACGATCTCTATCACACTTCAAATGGAATCGTGTGCGGATTCTAGCCAAACTATTCCAGTTTGGTCGATCACTAAATAGTCCAACATGTAAATGCGGGTATATGATTCTGGATGCTGATCCTATGCTTTGGGCAGTGGCGGCCAGTCAATGACGCATTGGATCAATGCACCTCTTGTATATGCAGGGGCAGTTAAATTTCATGAAATAATATTCAAACATAATATTTACACCATTAACTCATTTTAAATTCTTTATGTATTTATTGACTAAAATAAAATAAAATAAAATGTTCTAAAATATTTACTATAGACCAGCGATTTCCAACCTGGGAGGCGCACCTCCCTAGGGAGGCATGGACTATTGCAAAGGGAGACGCGAACAGTCCAAAATATATATTTACCCTTTAAAACGTGTCTATATTACTATACGAAATAAAGGATGGGGAGGCGCGAAGATATTTTTTTCTTCAAAGGGAGGCGCAGTGACTTAAAGGTTGGAAACCGCTGCTATAGACAATAAACACATGAATAATTTAAAATTAGTGAATGGTCTAAATCAAGCATGGGGAACCTGCGGCCTTTTGGCTACTCTAGTGCGGCCTTCTGGCCAATTCTGTAAATTTATGTAAATTCCTGTTTCCGACCAAAGATTCCCTAGTCAATGTTTAATGCGGCCTTTAGAGAAAGAAAAGTTCCCTACCCCAGGTCTAAATGGTATGTTTGAATATTATTTCATGAAATATAACCGCCCCTGCATATAAAAGGGGGGCATTGATCCAATGCCAGATTGACCGCCCGCCACTGCCTTTGGGAATGTCAAGACTTGAACAACGGACGGGAAAAATTGCTCGAGACAATACGACCAATCTTTCACCGGAATTCACCGAGTCTTATGGAAAAAGAATTGAATTCAATGGATTAAAGCTTTTATTTTTAACATCATTTAATTGTTTTACTTGTCATTCTGCACACTGTAGTGCATGCAACCAAGTCTTGAGGAATTTCTTCTTGGGACATCCCTCGATACGTAATAACTTTGAATACACCCTGTAAGAACAGTGTGAAGCCGTAGCGGGTTGTGGTGGGTAAAACGACATGCACGCAGGTTGTGGATGGAATAAACGTAACACAAAAAGCGCACTTTTTCAAACAGTTTCTTTTGAAGTTACCCTATTCTTTAGTTTGGGTGTGGTGACATTGAGTATATAACTAGTAGAATTGCTTACCAGTTTTCCTCACTTCTTCGACGGCCGCCAGCATCTCCTGGGTGATGTCCGGGTTCTCGTATGCAATGACTTCTCCCTTTTCAATGAAATTCTCTGTTGCCTTTTCCACGGTGCCCACCAAAGCACTGGCTCTCTTCGATTTTCCTGGAATATTTATGAAAATTGTCAGCCTTTCGATATGTACAATATTTTCTCAGCAAGACAATATGAAACAGTTTATTGCTGTATACCTTATATTGATCTGTATTTTAACCTTTTTGAATAAATGACAATATATTATATCGACTGTGGAAAGAAAGAAGGACGTAGCCCACACATATCAAATTTTACAGGAGGCGCTAAAAACGTGTTTTGATGATTTTGTGACATATGCAAATTATGAATTATACACAACCTTGAAGTGCACTATACTTCTAAACGGGTGTTTAATTGACATAACCTAATATTAATTCAAGAAATTGTCTTGGAAAAACCTTTATTTTAATGTTTTTTCTTGGTTTTAATTTTTTACAAGGTCATCTTTTTCGAACTTAAAAGCTAAATTTGGATACTTATTCGGCATTTTCAGCTTCCATCCTTTCGATAGAATTTGTATCATGTTGTATATATTGTGATTATCGAAAAAAAGCTGTTTTGGAAAATTGAGGGTTACGTCCTTTTTCCTTTCCACAGTCGATATATACTCATACCCCTGAAAGGGTTAAATCTCTTTAAAGCACTGCTTAAAAAAGAAATACAAAGCGACGAACAATTTGCATTTAATGTGATAATATTGACATTTAAAATTACCTTTCTTCTTCTTACTGGGACCCTTGGTGTTGACCAGGGTAGTGACCTGCAGCACCAGAGGCTCCAGGGTCTTCTCGACGGACATGGTCCTGATCTCCAAGTTTTTGGGGTCCCATTTCAGGCTCAGCGTTCCAAAGTGGTCAGACATTTTTGACAATTCACTTTACACTCGGATTCAATATCTGGAAAAAATAATACATACTTTCAGGTGTTTCATTCATACTTTTACCGATAATCATTTTTATTTTTTAAACTATGTTCATTAGTTCCGTAGCGCAATGGTCAACATGGTGGACTTCAGTGCCGGATCTCACGGGTTCGAATCCCAGTACCAACAGCATTTTTAAAATCGATTTCTGTTTGAAGGCAAGAAAGTTTGTTATGTCTAAAAATTACCTCCTACCCTTCCAATCCCAAAATAACAGAGCGACAGCAGTTGGCTAACCACTAGTCTTTTCTTAACCTTATCTTTCCTATCCCTACCAACGTTCCCTCTAAGTCGAAGGTTTAGATGCGCGGAAATTTCAAAGGCTGCGCGGACCGATCAAATATCAATTGAGCAACTGTCTTGTAGTGCGCGCCAACCCGGAATGAGTGCGCGGGGACTTCTCAAATGGTGCGCGGCCGCGCATGCGCGCAGCTTGGAGGGAACGTTGATCCCTACTCTCTTCGAATATAAAAAGAGGTCAATCAACAGTTCCCTTAAAAAAAACTTATGTCAAGAATTTTTAAGCATTCAAAAAGCCATATGATTCACATTGGGGCAGACAAGGATTAAAAAAAAAAACTGTGTCTATCACTCTTTTGGAGTTTATCTCATCACATGTTTTTCTACGAGAACTGATTGTTAGTAACAAATAAAAAAGTGATGATGGACCTGACATGGACATGTACTGGGGATGGTCCAAAAGAGTTTGAACCCTGCCTGTGTATTTTACCAACTGGATGGATCTCGACGTTGTGGAAGGCCACCGATAAACATCCATAGGATATATTCAGCGGAGCTACAAGACACTGGGGTGACTTGGGAGGAAGCCAAGATGCTAGGGGAAGTGTCTTGGAGAAACCAAGTGGTGACCATATGCTGTGTAAAAGGGGCGAATATGGAGAAAAAAACTAAGAGAAGGAGACAGTTGTGGCAGGATGATTGGTTAGGTAATAACACTCGTTAAGCCTCGTTTTTATTACAGTAAAACTTCCATTTACACTAAACTCGGGACAGTGTAATTTGAGGTAGTTTAATTGGGGGAGTGAATCTCATACAAAATTAGAGATTTGGTTTTTTCTGCAAAAAATGTAAAACTAAGATTTCCCTAAATTTTGCAAAAATAAGTGATAAAATGCAAAGCGCGCCAAAATCCAGCACATAGACAGTCGCCCGGATATACGTGTATAGCCTGGCACGTGTTGAATACACAGACGCTATCCAATATTTTACTGTATGCGCCGCACAGACGACCGTCTCGTCAACGACAATGGAATGCGACAGTACAGTTGGGGGATTTGCGGTGAATATTTCAAGCCAGCGCGTAATTCGAGGTAGTGTAATTGGGGGTTCCACTGTATTGGATTGGTAGCAGGAGATTTGTACATCACAAACAACTATGCCTTGAATCCATAAATTAATTTATTTAACTGTTTGTAATAAGATCCAAACCATTTGAGCGTGCAACAGAAACCAATGAACATATAATAAAATTGAGAAATGTTACATTTTACAAGATTAAACGTTATAAGTAAATCAGTTGTCAATGGATAGTGGTATGCGTCATTCGGTAAAGAAAATAAGATAGTGGCTACAAAGTAAACAAACGCACCTTTATACGTTTGTATCATTTCTGTTTCGATATTTAACCTTTACGAACCCGAATGACATCCACAGCACGTGTCCATTTATAATGACAAAACTTCAGCAATTTCATTCAAATAATTCTATTTTTTATAAAGATTAGATTGAAGTTTCATTTAACGCTTCTCTAACGGTGTTAAAAAATACTTCCGATACGTTGCTGGCCTTTTAGGAACCGAGTAAAAAACATTTTTTTCAAACATTTCTACGAGAACTGTTGTTTTCTCAGTCGATCAACTTCTGTTTTCCAAAGATAGTAGTAGGGATAGAAGGACACGGCTAGGACATGACTAGTGCTTTCGTCGAAAGTCGGAGTCGGAAAAATCATGACGTTTTTTTTTTTTTAATATTTCATGTGTATCCGAACCACAATGAAATGATTAAAAAAAATCTTTGGAGTCGGAGTCGTTTTTTTTTACTGACTCCACAGCTCTGGTTTATTCCCCACCCAATTAATTAAAGCAATACCTGTCTGGTGCGTTTGGTTAAAGTGACGGCGCACAATTACTTTCGTGTTCTGCTAGTGTTTTCATGCATGTCAATAGCTTGAGCGTTCGAAGAGAAATGTATCTGGCCATATATTTCTTTCGACTTATACGAGGCCAAAATGAGAATTCCACCATTCTTGAGAATGTGAATCTAAGTGTTCCTGATTATTTTTTGAGAAATCGTGGACATGAATTGTTTGTTCTCCCAAGGTGTAGAACCAGCCTGCCAATGGGGATGCCACTGGGGAGAGCTTTAACGGTGTTCAACAATATTGCTTTGGATGTCGACATATTCCACGTAGACGTGGGTGAGTTCCGACGAATACTATTTTTTATGTATTAAAGTAGAGTTCGTCGGAGCTTACTCAGTTGACTTCCTTGCCACTTTTTTTTTACTGCTTTTAATATTAAATTATATTTTTTTTTTCTCCATTGTAAAAGTTTTAAATTTATAATTTGTCAACCTTGTACAATGCTAATTAAATAAATAAATAAATGTCGTATTCTAATTAAAGCATGACCTGTCTGGTGCGTTTGAGTAAAGTGACGGCTTACAGTTACCTCCCGCAAGTACAGCAAAATAAGTTACATACGCAATAAAGATATAATGTTTGTTATCCGGAATAAAAAGGATTACTCATAATAATAAAGATATTCAAAGAAGTTACGATGATTTTTTTTACGTCAAAGGTACATTAGCTCGATACGCTGTTACCTTGTTTTTCCTCTACTTCGAATAAAAACCTTTTTAAATTCGATCTAAAATGTTTTTTTCTAATTCAAATTAATTAGAAATTTCACGTATGATACTGATTTAAGAGTAAAGCTTGTGTTTAGATGGATTTGTATGACAATATTTTATATCTATGGCTGTTTTAAAATTACTTAAGAAAAGCATGTTGCACATAATTTAGAATGTCTGGACACTATTGATAAAAATAATGTAAGTCAGAGATAAGATATAACACTAAACACACAAAGAATACGTTTTAGAATACTTTACTATGCAATTTCTGCAATATATTAACATGAATATAATCATTTTCAACATTCGTACGCCATAAAATTAGTTGGAAATGTCACAAAAACAATGCGAATGACAGTAGATATTCGAGTTGGCTTCATTTGTTTCTGTTTTTACTCACATCGTTTCTGTTCCAAATTCAAATAGTCCAATTGAAAGAATCTTCTCAGATGTTGGGCGCACTATTATTGTTTACGTAAATATTGTTTTTTATTAATTATTTTGGGTAATTAAGCGATAAAAATACAAAACATCAGCGGGCGTGTCCTCCATTAGAGATAACAATTCACTTCAGGTCGCGGTGTCAAAGAGAATAGAGATGGGAAAATGTTTTTGCTTTCTAGGTAAAGCATAACTTTCTTCGTTACTTTTAACAACAGTGAGCTTTTTGCGTGGGCTGTGGAGTCGGAACACTCACTTTGACTGTGAATTGATTGTTTCAATAATTTTTATTTCATTTATATTATGTTTACGATTAGATCATTCTAAATACAAAAATAATTCTTATTTTCAATCATCATTTCATCAATCAATGCGATGTATAGACACAGCACTGCTAAAAATGCCCGATTCCTTCATGATCATCATTTCACTAATCAATTTTTCAATAAAGGTCAAATACAATTAAATCAAGTTTTTCAAATCTTTCAGTCGGACAATATTTCAAATGGATCGAGTGATTATATTTTAAAATCACTTTTAAGGTGTTCACTGTCAATACTTGGTGGAATGGCATTATAATAAAAATAATAAAACATTTTTAGTACTTTTTCCACATAAAATTTATTAGATCAGGACCGGTTTCGCTCATCGCGAGCATTATCAACTGATAATGCTCAGTTGATAATGCTCGCGATGAGCGAAACCGGTCCTGATCTAATAAATTTTATGTGGAAAAGGTACTAAAAATGTTTTATTATTTTTATTATATTTTAAAATGTTCACTGTTAATACTTAGTGGAAAGACATTACATTTAAAACAGTTAAACACTATTCTGTACTCATTCTACAATTATTTCATAAAATCAGAGCTGGCTTCTTTCGTCAAAATTATTTTCAAAATGTTTTGAAATTCCTGGAAGAGCTCGCGAAGAAAAAAAGGTCTCGCATTTTTCAATTTCCGTAAATCCTTGGGTTAAATTTTGAAATCTGCCAGTGAGCAAATTTTTAGGAATTGAAAATCATTCTTAAACGAGTCTTTCAATCCCTGAGCCTCAAAGAAGCTTTAACGTATGGTGATGGGGGCCACAAAAGTAGAAAAAATATGATTTCGATAACAGTTCAAGAAACTTTTCTTTAAGGTTATGGACGCAGTAGCAAAACATGTCTATCGTATTTTATTTTTATTTGTATTGGATAATATTGAATTTGGAATGGAAAAAGGACGTAACCCACAGTTTTTTTCGATAGTCACAATGTATCAAACATGATACACGTTCTATCAAAAGTATGCAAGCTGCAAATGCCGAATTAGTATCTAAATTTTGCTTTTATTTTTAAAGTTTTAAAAACATGACCTTGTAAAAAATCAAAACTAAGAAAAAAGACTGAAATAAAGGTTTTCCCTAGACAATTTCTTTAATTAATATTAGGTTATGTCAAGTATACACCAGTTTAGAAGTCTTCGTGCACTTCAAGGCTGTGTATAATTCATAATTTGCATATAGCCCAAAATCATCAAAACACGTTTTTTGCGCCTCCTGGAAAATTTGATATGTGTGGTTTACGTCCTTTTTCCTTTCCACAGTCGATATGTTACTTCAAAAGTAATGACCAAATACTGTAGTCATATTATTATAGTTACTTGATATTTGTAATGTTTTTGGCCCAACACTAATTATATATGACTCAGTCCATAGACTAGTGAGTCAGGCCCAAAGGAATTCCGATTCTCTTTTCCGTACTTCTGACGGCTTTGCTATACACACGACATTTGACATTTTGGCGATGGGATTACCTTTACTTATTGAACTATTTTTCCTGTCACAATCAAATCAAAAATAATGAATAGGGAAATATATAATGGAATGGAGCATTTGTCAATTAATTAGATAAATATAATTAATAAATATGCTTTGACATTTATTACGTCTTCACAACAGCACTCATTAGAGGCTGCACACTGGGGCGCCGTCGTCCAGGATTAGGTGACATATGTTCCTTATGCCTTATGTGCATAAGGAACTAACGTCACAAAAGCGTGGACGATTTCGCGGCTAATGTAAAGTGCCTTATCATAAGTATTTTCTTTTGTGACGGGCATTAAAAATCTTTACATTGAAATACGAATCAAGCAAAACATTGTGTTATAATTTAAATTTAGTCCAATAGTATGTAACAAAATCACAATAGGCACATTTTAAGATAATATTTGTGGCCTTTCTGTAGTTCATTCAATTTTTATCACTGGACGTATTTTGTAACTTATAATTAATTTATCATTATCAAATTGTAAATAAAACACTTAGTTAATATAAATCTATATTTAGTCAATACAAATCTATTTCATATTTACAATTACAAAACAAAACAGTAAGTAACAGATTAAAAATAACAAAGTATTTTAGTTTTATAGTTTTTAATAATTTAATTCGTTGATAGCTGTTTCGGCTTGTGCCATCGTCAGAACTAGTTCTGTTAAACTGTAGAACTAAAATACTTTGTTATTTTTAATCTGTTATAAATGGAGTTCTACCAAGTAAATGCCAAATCAATTAATAAAACAGTAAGTACCTGTTTCCTTTTAATTGATTCATAAGCCTTTATTAAAAAAAAATGGTTAGGTTAGCTGTCGAAATTTTACTAGCTTGAGTTTAATATATATACCCTGACAACTTATTAATACGAGATAATTTTGATCGTTGAGCATGCAACATAAGTCAAATTATAGTCTATGAAAGATGCATTCACTCTGGCATTTCACTTAGTCGATAAAAAGCATAGACTAGTACACTTATAAAAAGCAACGACAATAATTTTTCGTGTTCGAGCTCGTATTTAAGAGGATATAGGTCCTTCACGCCTGAAAACAGAGTAAATTCGTTAGTCATTTTTTAAATATTGTAAACGCTGTTCAGGCTTGCAATATTTAAGTGGCACCCCTTGAGTACACTCATCTGTGTTGTATACATTTCATCATGAGTTGCGAAGGTTGTAAAACAACAATGACTCAGTTTATCGGCATAGTTATGGACCAAGACCGTTTAATGGAGTGGCTTCGGGACCACGGCGTGATCGCGAGGGCAAAACTATGCCCGCATTGCCGGGTGCCGTGCACGCTAAAGTACGACTTCCGCTTCGTGTGCGGTAAGACCATAATAGTTAAACAGGGCCGGGCATCGAAAAAACGCCGTTGCAATTTCAGCCTTTCGGCGAGGAAGAACACGTTCTTCGAACAGGCGCACATATCCCTGCAACAGATATGTCGTTTTGTAATGTTCTGGGTGGTATTATCGTCCCCCCATTTGCGAGTTATAAAATCCGAAATTGGAATCACGGCCAAAACCCTCACTGATTGGGCGTCGTTTTGCAGAGACATTTGCATTGTTTGGCAACGGAAAAACAAAAGAAAAATCGGAGGCGCCGGGAAGACGGTTGAAATCGAAGAAGCTAAGTTTCGAAAGCGAAAAATATTAGGGAAACTTATGGACGGGAAGTTTGCGTTTGGGGGTTTCGAAAGGGATTCCAAAAAGATATTTTTATGCAGTGTTAAACAACGAGACAGTGATGCTCTACTATCTGTCATCAAAAGAAACATTTTACCTGGGACAACAGTAATTTCTGGTTGTTTAGATGCTTACGACTGTCTGGACAAAGATGGTTTCAAAGACTTAATCGATAAACACAATATAAACCTCGTAAATCCGACCACTGCTGGTGGTGATAGTCAAAATATCGATCGTGTCTGGCGGGAAGTTCGAGCGAGCGCTCCTAAATACGGTAGAAGTGACCGGTATTTAAAGGGATATCTCTGCGAGTTTCAGTGGAAGAGGTCGCAGCCTGATCTTCAGGGTAGGATCCATTGCTTTTTTCAAATGATAAGCGAGACTTACAATCCAAACTTGGACGAAGCTGCCATATCCGCTGTTAAACTTGAATAGGTATGTTTACCGCCTCTTCTATCTACCGGATGTACCCGATCGACATGTAGGTTCAGTTTTGTGCTGAGATTGTAACGGGAACAATTGACTAAGCTTGCACTTAAGTGTGCGAAAAATTTCCATATAAAAATGTCCGAAGGTATTAGGTTCGAAAACGGATGCTTGCGTCGGATAATGCCCCCGTCACATCGGTGGTTATGGAGAGACGCTGGAACTGGCTGGGTCGTATTCAATGTTCCAGCACCACCTTACACCTCCCGAAATGTGCCCGCACACATTTTTCCATCCCCGCACAAGGCTGCGCATAGAAATACTGTAAAAATACAAATTTTACATTTGCGCACACTTTTTATTTTGTTGAAAATTTACTACTCACTGAAGTTGATGGTCCGCACACGCAATAGCAAAATTAGAGGGAATGTTAGTCGTATACTGTGGATGCCTCCGGAAAGCCTCAATCCTTCCTGCCTATTCTTTCGACCGGTGGGATTCTGTCGTCCCAGAGGACCGTCGGGCGCTATCCATAGGATGTACTCTGCGGAACTGAGGGATGCTGGCATGTCATGGGAGGAAGCAAAGCAATTGGCGGGAGACTGGGAAACATGGTGGTGCCGCTTGGCAGCCATATGCTCCACATAGAGAAAATCAAAATAAATTATATTTGATTTATTGTTTCAAATTGAATATTGGTTTTCTCAAAATAGGTTATTTCGAGTGTCTGATTAATGAATGAAATGTACACATTGGCGCGGATTGTCTAATATGTATTTTTACTAATATGTAATTATTTCAGTTACGAGAATCCAATCAGCTGCAATGCGGTAATAAAACAGGAGATAAAGGAGGTGCCGCCAGACTACGGCTACGAGAACACCGGCTTCGAAGACAACTAAAGCAGCAATGAAGGCTCCGACAGCGAGGTGCCCCCTGTCCCCAACATGGTGCTCTCTACACTCTACATCATCTCTCTGTGGACCATATTCTCCGACAATTTTTTTTTAAAAGAGGATCATTAAATTGGTACCCAGCGAAGCTGCTTTCGACGCATTCGACGTATGTGATGCAGGAGGCGGAAATCGAGGATATGCCGATGTAAATGAAGAGAGGAATTCCAGAATCGACGATTTCTAGGGCAATTAATCTTGGAATGCAACCGTAAATCAATCTTCCGATCGTGTCAAGAGTCCGCTTCAAAACGATGCAATCGCTGATTGGGAAACTTGCACGAATAACAGTGGTAAAGAACATTCTTCCGGTGATAATACTTAGCTCTGAAAACGGATGCTTGCGTCGGATAACGGGGGCGAGGTGGATTGATTTTTGAGGATTTCGGAGACTAGGGTACCTACAAGACAGTGCCCCGTCATGTCGGTGGCTATGGCTGGAACTGGCTGGGTCACTTGCTGCGGATGCCTCTAGAAAGCGTCAATCCTGCCTGCCTCTTCTTTCAACCGTGAGGTGACCTATTCTTTCGCAGTGACGCGTGGCGGCCATATGCTTCACATAGCGAGTGAATGTGGTCAAAGAAGAAGAAACAATAAAGAGTAAGTTGAAATCATTTTCTAAGAGCGGCATCTATCACCTCACCTGTCAAGATTGCTAAGCTGCTTATGTAGGGCGGACAGGTAAGGTAAGTTTAATGTAAGAATGATATGAATGTATAAGTGATAATTTTTCAGAGTTTGCAAATCATTTGATAGAAAATAAAAATGTTGAAATACTCCATCTAGTATAGAACAGGGTTAAAAATGAATAGCTTGAATTTTTTGGGTATAAATAAAGTCGTTTATAAAAATCAAATATTAATATTAGTAAATAAAATAGGCGAATCACTATTGTCGAATTTATTTCCTTTCCAATTTACTGTCTCTAATGTAAGTAATGTAATTTTTAGTATATACGTTAACCTTGTGATGTTATGTCCGATGATGCTTCTCAATGTGGCGGAACACGTGTCACATTTTGTAACACAAGTGGAATAACAAAGTCATTAATTATTTTTTTTAAGTATTTACTACATGAAATAATACGTTATATTTGTCCCAAATTTCAAAGCCAGATTTACAAATTTACTTTCATTTTTTTTCAGATTTCAAGTTTCAAGTCCTTCATTGTGCGAATTTTCATCGTCGCCAGCATCTTGGAAGCCCAAAGTGTGATGGTTCATAGCATCATACCATCAGAGCTGAGATTCAATTAACTGCCCTGCCGAAAAAACACGACAAAACATAATAAAGACGCAATATTCAATAAAATTTGGCAAAATAGAGGTCGAATTAATAGTTACCAACCCCGGACATCTCAGCGGAACGCTTCATTGTCCCGGGGGGAGCGCAGCGACCTGGATTTATTTGTATCAAGTAGTAGTTCTGATGCCAAAAACAGTTTTAGTTAATAAAATTCAAAGGCTCCTGAGTGTTTGTTTAATCTAGGTGTGGCCAAGAGCATCGCCCATTGTCAGATTGTCACAATGGCGTCATATCAACGACATATATAGTTTGAAATCGGTTGACTTTCGCTATTTAAATTGAACATTAAAACAGAGCATTTTTCTGGCACATCATCCCAGCTGGAATGGAAGGTTTTATATAATGGATTTCCGATAAGATTAAAAACATATTGTTTTTTATGCATCGGGGACTGCTTGTGTCATAATATTAATGCCGACTCTTTCTAAGTATCGATTCGAACAGCTGGAATTGATGTATCTATTGTAATTAATCAAATGCTGCGGATTCATGACTTGAATAATTTGTATAGAATTAGGATACTTGAAATATAATATAAATAATTATTTTCTGTACCGTTTATTATATTATGAACAACTTCTTCAAACAAAACGCTAGAAAATTTTCATTATGGTAATTATTTACTTTGTTATTGTATTTTTTTTTCTCTTCTGCTGTCAACATTTATAAATATTTTGATACAATAAATACATTGTTGTTAATTTTATTTTTTTGACTACCTGCCCTACGTCCACTGTTCCTAAGGCTACAGGCTCCAAAGTCTGTGGTGCGGTGATCATCGTCCTTGCCGGATCTCACGAGTTCGAATCCCAGTGCTGATACGGTATGACGAGCTAGCTAGGTGTTGGCGTTTGGTACTTAGCGGATGAGTCAGTGTCATCTTTAAGCTAAAAAGTTGGAAGACCCCTGTACTAGAAGAAGATGAAATGGTTGAAAATCATCTTTTCAATCAATTAATTACCATTCCACCAACCATTGACTAAAAACTCCTTGCAGTTAATACAATTTAAGATTTCGACTGACGGTGCTTTATGGAATTTCATTATCAAATTTGAATCACTCAAAAACCAAATTCCATTTGTTCCATGCTTGCATTCAACCAGTTCTGCTTTACAGTAGCGAATCACGGCACCTGATTAAGACTCGTATAAACCGTAGACTGAGATACGAGAATAGATGCTTGTGTCGGATAATGAAGGTGAGTTGGTTTGATTTTGTGATGAATAGGGTGTGTTCAAGAAAGTGTCAGTTGGATGCCTCCAAAAACCCTTATTCCTGTCTGCATCTTCTTCTAATCGGTGAGATTCTCGTGTCCTGGACGACCATCGACTATCCATCAGATGTACTCGGCGGAACTGAAGGATTCTGGCATGTCATGAGAGAAAGCAAAACAATTGGTATGAGACAGGGAAACATGGAGATGGCGAATGGCAGCCATATGACACTATATTTAGGGCCTCATATCCCGGAATTGTCTTAGCACTAATCCCGGGACTTAGGCATTCACTATAACACATAAATAGAGCTAAAAAAAGGATTGGATGCTCTAACTCAGTGGAGGGGAACCTGCGGCCTTTTGAGTTGATCAACGAAACTGTACGCAAACGTTTGGAAAAAGAGCGTAATCAATCCATTATATGTTTGGCGGTTGAAAAAAGGGGAGGGTGTCAACGTTTTCTTTACTGCGGCCTTATGTTGAATCAGATAAATGAATGGCATTTAGAAATGAAAAGGTTCCCTACCCCTGCTCTAACGGGTCAGGGCTCGCCTTACGGAATCTCCAGGCAATCAATTGCACAGATGAACTACTACAGTATTATAAGTAAATAGTTTTTAGTGAAAAGTTAGATCAGGAGTGGGGAACCTTTTCTCATCTAAAGACCGCGTTCATTTTTCTGATTCGACATAAGGCCGCAGTAAACATTGACAAGGGAATATTTGTCCGGAAACAGGAATTTACGAATTTACATAAATTAACAGAATTGCCCGAAGGCCGCACCACAGTAGCCAAAAGGCCGCAGGTTCCCGACACCTGAGTTAGATAAAAGAAATTTATCAATTCAGTGCGAGAGCATTGGAAGCAACGCTCCCTCTTAGCTGCGTGCAGCCGTTGAGAAGCCCCCGCGCACTCGTTCCAGATTGGCGCGCACTACAAGACAGTTGTTCAATTAATATTTGATCGGTCCGCACAGCTAACCTCTTGCTTTAGAGGTCCCATTGATTGGAAGATTGCAATATCTTGTCTCTGTACTGGCAAAAGATGACAGGTAACAAATTCCTAGTCCTTCACCATACAGGCAGAAGTAATTAACACAAAAGAGGTTAAGTACACTAAGAGAGTCTTCGACAAAAACACAATTGTTTTTATAATTGTTGATTATGTGATGATGCAGACAATGACCACTTCACTATGAACCTGATTTCTGATCGAAGGGATGAATATTTGTGAAGTCTAAAAATTCCTTCCTCCCCTTCTGATTCTAAGCAGCGGGGCTTAGCGAGAGCGATTAGCTAACTTCTAGTCCTATCCTGTAGCTATTGAAGCTCGGCAGGATAGACACGAGGACATGCAAATGTGGCACGATGCAAGATGCTGATCACATCCACTGCGACTGTCCTTTCATGAATAATAAACGAGGGGAATTAATCGTGTACGGGAAATTTTTCCTCGATTGACTTGGCATTTACTTGGTAGAACTCCATTATAATAGACTAAAAATAGCAACGTATTTAGTTCTACAGTTTTTATATTTATTAGTTCAGGGCTTCCCAAACATTTTCTGGAATGAAACACTTCGCAAGTCCGGAAAATATAACAGAACACTTAGCTGAATTTTTAAGTGTTGCAGCGTATAAAACCATTCGTTTTTTTTTCGGAACACCTACTCTGGCTCCGCGGAACATGATTTGGGAAACCCTGTATTAGTTGATAGCTATTTCGGCTTTCGCCACTGTCAGAACTATGATTAAACTTACATTTTTCTCAGCTATATATACAATGCATCATGTTATTCAAAATTTTTCGCTTTACACTCAATTAAAAACACACATAAACAACGCATAAGGTTCGTTACACTACGGGATACGTTTGTCAGACACAGATGTATGACCGTAGCAGGTGTTGAACGGAATTGCCCTGTCCTGATCAAGCCCAATCTTTTCTACCCCAACTCTCTTTAAAAAAAAAAGGTTGAGGTACTGGGTAACAAGCAGTTCTCGGAGAAAAAAATCTGTTGAGATGCCTCTTTACAGAGGCTTTATGGTTCCATGGTAGCCATGACCTAAGTAGCTCATTGGAATACCGTGGGCCTAATTGATAATACTTGCGGACCATAGCTAGGAGACCCTTGCTCTAAAGCAGTGATGCACAGCACGCGGGTGCCATGCGGCCCTTTTCGAATTTTTTGCGGCTCTCAAATGTGTTTTTACACAATTTAAATATAAAGCATATTTGTTTCATGTAAATCGTTTCATTTAATAAATGTTAGCAAGATTTTTCATTGTTGAAGAAAAATAAATCGGTTCGTAGAAATGTTTAAAATTACGATCTATTAGATTTTAAATTAATTACGTAAAAACAGTCCTTTTTTTTTAAAAAAAAAAAAGGTGCCAGAACTCACATCTTTTCAAGATTTTTACTAAATTTTGTTTAATACATATCCGTTCCCAATGTGCAAAATAGGACTGACTTGAAATTATTCCTTGCGGCCCGAACCCATCATTATTTATAGTCATGCGGCACACTGGAATAAAAAGGTTGTGCATGCCAGCTCTAAAGCTCCCGGCGAATCTAATAACCTTATACAGTAAAACCCCCCATTTACACTAAAGTCGGGACAGTGTAATTCGGGGTAGTGTAATTGGTGGTGTGAATCTCGTACAAAATTAATGATTTGGTATTTTTCGCAAAAAATGCAAAACTAAGATTTCCCTTAGATTTCCCAAAAAAAATAATATTGACGAAATATTTAGAGTGATAAAATGCAAAGGGCACCAAAATCCCACACAAAGACAGTCGCCCGGCTGTACGTGTACAGTCTGGCACGTGTTTAATACACAGACGCTAGCCAACATTTGACTGTATGCGTGGCCCAGAATGCTACCGTGCAATTGAGGGATTTGCGGCGAATATTTCAAGCCAGCGCGTAATTCGGGGTAGTGTAATTGGGGTTTCCGGTGTATTCGTTTAAAAAAATCCCGGAATAGAAACAAACTAGCCGGTATTGCAAAATCCGACCCTAGCTTTGGCGTATAGAATAAGAATTATAGCCAAAGCAAATAAACGCGTCTGACCTATAAAACAAAATAATATTCAAATTTAAAATCAATAACCAGCTTGACAGATGTTTTATCGATAGGATCGCTCAAGCAGTTGCTTTCAATATTTGAATATTAAGCTAATTAAATATATAACAATTCAAATTTTATGACAGGCGAAGTAGAAAGGTGCTATCAACGTATGATGTGACAGCTGTGTCACACATCTGTCATTTGACCGTGTTTAGACAAAAAAAAAGAACAACTCACTGAAGAAATTTTAAAAAAGAGACGAAAACGATTTTTATAAGACTTAAACTGGTGTTTTATTAACTCCTTTAAATAAATGACATGAAAAAGTGTACCGGAATGCCGCTCACCGCGTTACATGTGAAAAAAAGCACTGGTGTTATCAATTTCTTTATCTAACCCCTTCTCTGCGTCCAGTAGAATAGGACAAAACCTCGATTTCACAAATTTTAATTATGTTTGTAATTACTTTCAGTCACCACTTGAAATTTATTGATCTTGGATGACTTTTTAATTATATCGACTGTGGAAAGGAAAAAGGACGCTACCCACAGGTTTGAAACTGAAATGAACGTTTTTCCTAGATAATTTATTTAATTAATATTAGATTATGTCAATTAAACACCAGTTTAGAAGTCTCCGTGCACTTCAAGGTAATGTATAATTCATAATTTGCATATGTCACAAAATCATCAAAACACGTTTTTTGCGCCTCCTGTAAAATTTGATATGTGTGGGTTACGTCCTTTTTCCATTCCACAGTCGAATTATGTTAGATGTGTTTAACATTTTAATTTTGTGCTATTTTAGAATCACTTATAATTTAATTGGTAATTTCTTTTCATCGTCAATTGTCGTGTACACCTTTCCATTTAAATTCATTTTTGTATAAATAGCATTGTTAAATTATATTTCTTATCAGTTGACAATGCTCGCGATGAGCGAAACCGGTTGTGAGCTATTAAATAAAATGTTTTTATTAATAAATAGCCTTTCCGCCAAGTATTGACAGTGATCAAAATCTCGATATTTATTTTGTAATTTATAAAATAAAAATTTGAATCATTTTTTTGTGAATCTTCCGATGTTATATCTGATGATGCTGCTTAAAGAGACAAAACTGCTGTGTTACATTACATTAGAATAAAAAGAAGAAATAATAAATTAGATGATTATGAATTAATATTAAAAATGAATTTAATCAAAGCCACACGCGGTTCCATCGAATATAGTTTGACATTTGATTTTCGCAATCTACTGCGCATACGCGGACCTTTATTGGACCATAAATTACTACTTCGACAGCCCTGGCATACCTTATTCAAACAGAATGATAATCTAAGACTTCCTTGTCTCTATTTAAAGAACGTCAACTAAATACCGTAGAATTATTACTGATTTATATCAACATTTTATAAATATTGGCTCGAAACAGACGGGGATAACGAGTTCCTTATAACAAGATATTCAAGACAGTAAAAGCAAAAAAATAAAATAGATCCAAATACATTAGACGTGTCAAGAAATTTCTAGCGATGAAAGTGATTTATGTCCAGTCCCTCATAAAAGTATCAATTTTTTACAATAATATTATTTTGTAAGTCTTCATTACTACTTTTTTTTTACATAATTTTCTATTCCCCATGTTTTTATTTTTTTCTATAAATTCAATCATTTTTTAACGCTTTTTTATACACGGTTATTTGTAGAAAGCCGCTACCACGTAAAAAAAAAGACTCGAGTGTACTCAGTGCCTTTCTTTCCATGTAACGCGGTGGAACGGCGCCCCGGCACTAGTTTCTTGCAATTTTCAACGTTTCAAATCAATGGGGGGACCATTCCGTGACGTTTGCATGGGGCTCCAAATGTCTAACTTGGCCACTGCTCAATATAAACAAATGTGCGAAGAGGCATTGCGCGAAGTTTGCGTGGGGGCAGCGGTGGGCTGCCAATGCGCTAACAAGTGGCTCGCTTAATCTCAAAGACATTTTCGATGCTCTGGGGAAGGAGTGAACTTTTTTATCACTCCTATGCAATTATATACAATACTAAAATAAGCAATCGATTGTTACTTAATACAATTATAATATGTAACAATATGCAATTTACCGTAAACTTATCAATCTAAGTGGCTAAAAATGTACTACTGTGTAAACTGAAGCTGTTCTAGATATTATGTATATGTAAGAAATTGCAGTTATATTATAATATTGTTTTATCTTAAAACAACAAATGGGCTCGCCGGCTTCAGTAGAAATTAACATAGGGCTCGCGCGAGCCTCTCCGAGCTCCTTCCAGCCCACCCCTGCATGGGGGGTCTTAATTTCTAACTTCACCACTGTCGCCCCTTGGTCTATCCCATTCCCAACGATTTCTAGCAGTGTTCGTAGATAAACTAAAAAACTTTGCCAATCGCCATTAGTGGTTAGTTGCTCGAGGTTTTTAATAGTCGACGACTCCATGTCAACACCCTTGCACAAGATACCAACAGTTCATTGTTTGTTTCACAATGTATCAAACTTGATACACGTTCTATCAAAAGGATGCAAGCTGCAAACAGGGCCGGCGCCACCATACAGGCGAAATAGGCAACCGCCTAGGGCGCAAATCATTAGGGGGCGCATAAATGGAGTATTCAACTTATTTTTATGTACTATAACATTTAAATTTTATTTAATTGTAATGTTTGTATTTGTTTGTTGTAATTATGTACCGTATTATATATGATTCGAAAAACAGAGGATTAGCGACTGAGTAACAAAAAGTTCACGTAGAAAAACTTCATTTGAGATGCCTTCATAAGGAGGCCATATGTTCCACGTTGGGAGCGGACATGAATATGTATAATAAAAATAGAATGATTCTGAATTGTTTTTTTTCATTACTTTTAAATAAAAACACGATTTGTTAAAAAGGGGGCGCACCAATAACCGTTGCCTAGGGCGCCAAATCACCTCGCGCCGGTACTGGCTGCAAATGCCGAATTAGTATCCTAATTTAGCCTTGAAGACTGAAAAAGATGACCTTGTAAAACATTAAAACCAAGAAAAACGACTGTAATAAACGTTTTTCCTAGACAATTTATTTAATTAATATTAGATTGTGTCAATTAAACACCAGTTTATAAGTCTCCGTGCACTTCAAGGTAATGTATAATTCATATTTTACCCATGTCACAAAATCATAAAACTTGACATGTGTGGGTTGAGTCCTTTTTCCTTTCCAAAGTCGAATTACAATACCTTCAAAAAGGTTACATGTCATCGCCGGATTACTTAAATTGTTACTAAACAGTAGGTGTACACATTCACTATACACTTATCTAATGGAGACGTTTAGGTACCCGTAATGTACCCCACCCACGCATTGTTGTTTAATTTATTACCAAATTGAACGTAAAAGTCGCCGACATCGCGTATCCTCATTGCAACCAATTAGAGCTCACGTAATGGCGGACAGTGACGTCACGGGTGCTTGTCCGATAGTTGTCATAATTTCGTCGCCCTCGCACGGCCATCGACGTCTGTGCGCTTTGACCAATGTCCCACCCCTGGCAGTGGCGTAACTAATCGCTCATTTTTTATCATTTAAAAACGTCATTCGGCGCCCTAGGCCGGCGCTTCCCAAACACTTTCATGCCACGGACCCTTCAACCTGAAAACAATAAGAATGAAAATGAGCATATGGACTCCTAATGGAGTTTATCTCAACAGAAGTGTTTCTACGAGAACTGTTTGTTTCTCAGTTGCTCAACCTCTCTTTTTTTTCCAAAGAGAGTAGGAATAGAAGGAAAGGGCTAGGACAGGACTAGTGGTTGGCTTATCGCTCTCGATACGCTCTGTTCATAGGATGGGATGGGTGAGAGAGGGGAATTCAAGACAAAACATGCATCCATGGCTTTGAACAGAAATTCATAAAACGATGGTAAAATCAATTTAAAAAAAACTGCCCGTAATGGGATTCGAACCCGTAACCTCCGTAGCGGTAGCCAATGACACTGACCATTCGACCACACAGGCGGCTTTTTAATTACTTTCTTATATTATCCGAAAATTGAGGGCTCCAAATTTTATTGCCCCTGGGTCCTCTCGTGTGCTCGGTCCGCCACTGATTCCACATGTAGTGCTATAAAGCGTGACACGTGTTTCGCGTCTTTATGAAACATCATCAGACGTAACGTCGCAAGGTTTACGAGACTGAATTAAAAAATACAAGTCGGTGTTTTGTCTTTTTCTAACAGACGCAGGGAGGGGGTAAGATACAAACAATGATATAGCTTATTATTAATTAATTACTAACATTATGTACGTTCAGTGTCCGATTGAGCGCAAGAGATGCCCAATGCGCAATGAAATTTGGAGGTCTTGTTTTTCGGATAACATAAAAATGTAAAATATATTAAAATTTGAACGAAAATTACAGTGGAACCCCCAATTACACTACCCAGAATTACGCGCTGTCTTGAAATATTCGCCACAAATCTCCCAATTGCACTGTCGCATTCCATTGTCGTTGCTACGAGACGGTCGTCTGTGCGGCGCATACAGTCAAACGTTGGCTAGCGTCTGTGTATTCAACACGTGCCAGGCTGTACACGCATAGCCGGGTGACTGTCGACTGTGCCGAAAAAAACAAAATCCCCAATTTTATATGAGATTCACCCCCCCAATTACACTACCCCGAATTACACCGTCCAGACATTAGTGTAAATGGGGGTTTCTGTATATATGTAGGTTAAATAATATAAGCTATTGTTAAGGCCCTTTAAAATTCGAAGGCCCTAACCGCACGCCTCATCCGCCTATAGAGTACTCCGCCACTGGATACGGTAAATCTCAATGGAAATAAATTCAACAATGGCGATACGCCTATCTTATTTAAAATGTTGTTCACTAATGTTTCTTTTCTATTAATACTTAAATCGGCGGCGTGTGTTATTTGTTATGATTCCGCACGCGGTCGTCGGTTACGCCACTGCGTGGTTGTGCCCATTTTGTGGGATAACGACCGCTGATTGCGTTGATAAAATGTTTTCCTTTTTTGTACGATAAGAGTTTTATGGCTGTCGAACAATCAACGGCAATCAGCGGCCAATTGTTCATGTATTAAACATAATTTACCTACCTTTTTTAATGTTTTCTTTATTAAACCAAAATTGGTCATTTATTCTTAAGAAATTGGATTCAGACCAAAAATTATTCCGACAGTTACGTCACATTTAATTTAAATATTTTATATTTTTCATATTATCCAATATAGTTACAAAAAAATCCGCAGTTCCATAATGTAACAAGAATAAAAATCACTTTGTTGAGCTAAATATGACGTAATAATTCAAATACAGTAAAACCCCTTCTGCGGCCCAGTTGGTTAGAGCTTGCTCTACCGATCACGCAGGTTTGGGTTCGATTCCCGGTCAGATCATGTATTTGAGATATATTCAATTCAAAGCTGTGACCGAACTGACTGAGTGTTTGTGATGTCAATTCACAACATTTCCTGTCCTCCCATCCTTCCCTTGATCCTTTGATAACTGGGTGTAGCAATAGCGATTAGCCAACCACTAGTCCTGTTCTAGCCTTAACCTTTTTTTCCCTACTACTCACTTTGAAAGAAAGTGAGGTTAACAAACAGTTTTCGCAGAAAAAACTTTTGTTGAGATACCTCCATTAGGAGGCCATATGCTCCACATTGGGAGTGGAAATGGATTTAAACAAAAAAAAACAATTTACATTAAGGTCGGGACAGTGTAATTCGGGGTAGTGTAATTGGAGGAGTGGATCTCATACAAAATTAGGGATTTGGTTTATTCCCCAAAAATGAAAAACTAAGATTTCCTTAGCTTAGCAAAAACAAATAATAAAGCGCGCCAAAATCCAACACATATACAATCGGCCGGCTATACGTGTATAGCCTGGCACGTGTTGAATACACAGACGTTCGCCAACATTTGACTGCATGCGCCACACAGACGACCGTCTCGTAGCAACGGCAACGGAATGCGACCGTTCAATTGGGGGATTTGCGGTGAATATTTCAATCCAGCGCGTAATTCGGGGTAGTGTTATTAGGGGTTCCACTTTTTTTCATGTATGTACATACTAGAGGTCTGCACGGGCTGAAATTATACAAAATTACCCGGTCCGAGCCCGAAAGACTCGGGCCCGACCTGAGTGCAGACCTCTAGTACATACTAACGGCGCCACGGCACCTTTTTTCTCAACATTTTTAATGCTTCAAATCAATATTCGCAAAACTTTTAATTGAAACCGAAATTGAAATTAAGAATTATCAGAACTAAGATCAGATCCACACGATCGATTTCCGTTCGAAGCAGTTGGTATTTGTGACATATGTCTCTTCCTCTCTTCCGATCCTGAAATTAGCACGGAAAAGCGAAAGCGATTAGTTAACCACTAGTCCTGTACCAGCCCCATCTTTCTAACCTCACTCTCTTTAAAAAAACGGTAGGCTTAACTGACTAACAAGCAGTCCTCGTTAAAATCTCCGTTTACCGACACTAAGAAGCCAAATCCTCTAAATTGAGAACGGATATGAATTGAGTTCCGGCACCTTCTTTTCAAATAAAGTATATCATCATCATTAACGGGTGACTCATAAATAACTTACGGTTTCTTAAAATAATAATACAAGAAAGACTCTTCAGTTCTGGGACCTGACAATTTTGAAGGAAACGTTTTTAAATCAATGTCCGCGGCCAATGTGGAGTATACGCCGTTCTTATGAAGGTATCCCAGAACACATTTTTCTACGAAAAATGCTTACAACTAAGTTACTTAACTTCTCGTTTCTTCGAATAGAAAGAATGGGGCTTTGACAGGACTAGTGGTTTGCTTATCGCTCTCGCTGCGCCCTATTATTTTAGCACAAGAAGGGTGGGAGGGAACTTATTAGATTGATTGAATTGGCATTGTAATATTGTAAAAAATATCAAAGTATATTTAGTTCTGCGAATTTAAAAAAAATCAGTTTATAGCTATTTCAGTTTAAGCCATCGTCAGAACTATGTTTGAGTTTGCATTTACTCAGCTATATATACTGGCTTAGTAGAAATACACAAAACATCTTGTTGTTTACTCTAGCATCCTAATTTATATTACAAATTATAGTATTACATATTTTACTAAACATGAGGGATTTTTCCGACACCGTAAACACTAGGGCTTGTCAGTTTTAAAAAACCGTTTTTTTGGCAAAATTTGTGACATTCGAAAACCGGTTTTTCATCTTCGTAACCGGTTGTGCCGAATTTTCCATAAACTAGTATATAAACAAAAGGACAGACAATTTCGATATTTTATTTGATGGCTTAAAGACCATATGCCCCACATCATTACCCAGCGAAAAGGTATTTTCGATATCAGGAACGACCAGTGGACGCTTTGTGTTTTCTTCAATCATATTTTCTGAGGAGTGACACCAAATAATTTCTTGCTGTGCATTATTATGTACATAAATAAACATATAAAAAAAAAATTTCACTACTTTAATTGAATTATTATATTTTTGTAAAACTTCGAAAACCGGATAAAACCGGTTTTCGAACAATATTGACATTCGAAAACCGGTTTTTTCAAAATTCGGTTTTTGTACAAGCCCTAGTAAACAACCATGCATTTGAACAGAAACCGATTAATTGATTGAAAAAACATACTTTTTTTACAGAATAATTGTTCAATATGTTAATATTTCTATACATTTAAAGGACAATTGTGGCAAATTTACAATAACGGTATACCTACATATTTAATATATAGTCGATTTTGCTTATTACGAAGAAGATGGGACCGACTGAATATGCTCGTTATATCAGAGAATATTTATTTTTAAATGCTTACAAACATACCCATTACATGAAGTATCTGCAGCGGTCACATAACACAATAATACATATATTATTACATTTTTCTGTCAATCCACTTTTGTTGCTTCATTGTTTTCACTCATATTGTTCTTAAATTTCCCCTCAAAGCACTCAACCCATTAAAAGAATCTTGGTTGGTGTCAGTGCTCTATGCAAAAAATTGACGAACTCCTCCAATATATTATCATGAACTATGAAAAATTGTTGATAATATTTTTGCACGCGAGAATTAACGCGTTATAAAAGTGAATAAATGTAGGGAGAAAACCATGTGTATACTTAAAGTCAGGGGTGGGCTGGAAGAGGATCGGAAAGGGGCTCGCGCGAGCCCCTTGTTAATTTAAGAGAAAACATCATTATCAGATAAAATCAGTATATAAATGCAATTACTGACTTATATGTTATATATTTTAGCCATTTACAATACTAAGTTGACGGTAAATTGCATATATTAAGTAAAAATCAATTGTTTAATTAAACATTGCATATAATTGTATAGGAGTGATAAAAAAAATCACCCCATTCCCAAAAACACCGATAATTACTTTGAAATTTAGCGAGCCCTTGTTAACGTATTGGCAGCACACCGATGCTAAAATTTCAACGAATATTTTCTCATTACATCCGAGATCTCGCTGTTTCGGTGATCGTTATATCCGAATTCGACTTTATACTGAATTGCAAAATACCTTTTCCCGAACGTTTTCGACCACTTAAAACACGTCGATTACTAAAAAAAAAACGGTTGAAAAAGATGTTATCAATTACCATAAACAAACAATAAACTGTTGGCACGTTTCAATCTTCGACAGGAATGTTAAATGATTGTAAAAAAAACACCCCTTAACAATTTAATTCAATCCGAAACCCACAAAAAATGTCTACTTAATTCGACGGGACGAATTTTTTATCAACGGACTTGTTGAATTATCTCACCCTGTTATTCATAAATGACGAAATCAATTTGCCCATTTGTTTTCAAGGATCGTTGAGTTCGTCCTTGACAAAACAAAATATTTAAACACCCCAATATGGAAATACCTACCTATTTTTTACGGGTGATTGAACGACGAAATGAATCAATTTAAAAGCATTCCTACCTATGTCATATATCAATTATTATTGTCTATGATCCGTATCGAATCAGTTTTGTTTAAATTGTATTAATTGGTTTCATACAGTGGCGGACTAAGATGTTGTGGTACCCGTGGTGGTTTATTTATTTTGACGCCCCTTCAAAAGCTCCTTTTGTTGTTTTTGTTACTACCTTCATACACGGTGTGAAGTTAAGGTAGCTTATTTAAAAAAAATAACAAACAAGCATTTGTGAAAGTAAGATCGTCTGAGGATGCCTCTGAAAGAAGCGAAACACGTGTCACAGTTTGTAGCATAATACGTGGAAAAATCTAAGTTTTTTTATATATCGAATGTGAAAAGGAAAAAGGACGTAACCCACACATTAAATTTTACAGGAGGCGCAAAAACATGTTTTGATTATTTTGGATCATATGCAAATTATGAATTATACATAACCTTAAAGTGCACGAAAACTTCTAAACTGTTGTTTAATCAAAATAATCTAATATCAAGCAAAGAAATTGTTTAGGAAAAATCTTTATTTCAGTCTTTTTTTGGTTTTAATTTTTTACAAGGTCATCTTTTTCAAACTTAAAAGCTAAATTTAGGTACTAATTCGGCATTTGCAGCTAACGTCCTTTTGATAGAACGTGTATCAAGTCTGATACATTGTGATTATAGAAAAAAGATGTTTTGAAAAACTGTGGGTTACGTCCTTTTTCCTTTCCACATTCGATATGCATATATTTATTTACAAAAATTAAATTAAAAATAGTATTGACCATGTGCATTTTTAATTTGAAGCAATTGTTTTTTACGAATTTGTTAAGTACCTAATTATAAAATTTCTATTGGAAAGGGGGGGCATGGAAATGGGGCGTGTCAAAAATAAGATTGGGAAACACTGCTTTATAGTAAAATCTTTGTTTTAGCGATCAGGCTTGTCTGAGTTTGAGGCCCAGTACGGAAAATATTAGCCTATTAATTGTTTAAATTAAATTTGAGATGTTACACACGTGAAGCATATTTTCTTAATGGAGGTATCTCAACAGAAGTTTTTCTACGTGGACTGTTTGTTACTCAGTCACTCGATCTTTCTTTTTCGAATTATATAGAATACGACACATAATTACAACGAACAAATGCAAACGTCAATATAAGTAAAACTTATTATAAGAGTATGTATATAAAAATAATTTGAATACTCCGTTTATGCGCTCCTTAGTCGTTTGCGCCCTAGGCGGTTGCCTATTTTGCCTGTATGGTGGCGCCAGCCCTGTCTATTATCAGGGCTGTGTCAGAAGAGTGGAAAGAAAAAAGATGTCAAAGATATGTTTATGGGTGAAGTGTTCTAGTATTATTCTAGTAACTAGAATGATCTGACGGTATACATATACATACGTAAGTTAGGCGGAAATGAATAATTGGACCCGGAGTCCTTTTATTCCAACTCCACAACACTGATTTATAATGTAAAAAGCATTGCTTAAATTTTCTCAACACAAAAAAATAGCTTAGCCCAAAAAAACATTTTGACAATATTTAAAAATGCTTTGAGTCAAGAATGTGAACTAATAACTATTGAATTTATTGTGTCATCAAATTCATCAGCCATTTAAAGAAATAACTTTCAAAATATAGAAATCTCTGAACAGATTGTGCTAAGCGTCAAATTTATTTCATTTTTGGAAATGAACCATTAATTTGTTATTGACGACAATAAAGGCAGATTTTCATGTTGATTGACATCAAATTATTCTGCCACAAAATTTGGGAGGACATTAACTTATGTACGCATTAGCCTGCAGCTGCCTGCATCAGCTGCAAAATATATTTGAAGTCCTGTAGCTGTCATATAATTTCTAATAGTACTATTCCCGCCAAATTATAAAAAAACCGTTAAAAAGATTTTTCAAGACGTCAAATTATGTCAATAATTATGAAACTTATTAGATTTCGTATTTTAGTCATAGTAAATGTTTTATTTTCATCAAATTGTACCACACTTTGACAATAAAACAATATTTATCTAATAATTTAAAAATATTTTCAGTCTTTGTAAGTGCAGCTTTGCTTGAATTCATTATAAAAAAGATTGCCAGAAATCAAAAATTGTAAAATCTGTGCAATGTTTAAAACAGTGTATTTATATATTATAACTGATTGAATACATGTTTATAATTTAATATATTGTGTGTTTTATTTTTATATCGGTTTTTTTAATTAGTGTGAGGCGGTATTGAGAGTGAGTGAATATTTTTCCCCATAAATCGTTCCGTACCAGTGCTGCCGCAGTGAAATAAAAACAGTGTCTAGGCGAGCCGCGGCGTTCCCATCGCCACTTACAACCGCCTCTTTATTCGCCAGACTCTGTGCAAGGAGCGTGTGTCGCATAACCTAAAAGTCAACCCGCAATACCAAGTCTCTTGTGTTTAGTCCATTTCGTTAGATAAAAGTGATA
This sequence comes from Himalopsyche tibetana, assembly GCA_030503985.1. Classification (NCBI taxonomy): domain Eukaryota; kingdom Metazoa; phylum Arthropoda; class Insecta; order Trichoptera; family Rhyacophilidae; genus Himalopsyche; species Himalopsyche tibetana. The sequence goes on from JAPJYX010000036.1 coordinate 3,421,307, forward strand.
ATTCAATATGAGGGAAATCGTGCATCTTCAGGCTGGACAGTGCGGAAACCAGATCGGCTCAAAGGTCAGTAAAGAAACGATTATCTATTTTTGCGGCGTCGCCGACCGTAGACTCCATTTTTCATCGCTACCGAGTACCACTTCATTTCCTGTTCTCGTACACTGGAATCTCTCTCCCGTTTTAAAATACACAAAGGGTGTCTGGCGATGCGCTTCAATCGGATATTTAAATATATCCACGCCGATTCCGGCACGGGCGCATTCCAGCGCAGGTTTTTTCCGTTCGTGATTTTTCGAAACCGACTTGTTCGTCGTCCATTTGCCGGCGATTCCGACACCGCGTAACGAATTTTAGTTTCGACAATATCGCCACGAAATCATTACCACAGCGTCTTGCCGGCTTAGATTCGTCCATTAAATAAATCGCAGAATACGTTTCATCTTTAAAAACCACAAAATTCTCTCATAATTTACGACATTAATAATGTTCCGCATTGTACTTTTGACAAATTAAAAAAGTTGTCTGCATCAACTAACTGTACTGCAGTAAATCTGTATTAAAATCAGGCGTTTTTTGTGAGTACGATATTATTCATAAACCCCGTTAATCCTTGAAATAACAAATTAAAATGAAAAACACGTCATATCTTTGCCGATTAGTCACCATTTCAGTACTGCACTACGTTTCATAGAATATATTTTTTTTTCATACGCCTCACCGCTAATGGCCTCATATTGGAACAATACGAATCAAAAAAAGACTGCATTATATTATAACTGTTTCCGATCAATTAAAACACCAGAACAACGCATTGCTCTCGTGAAAAATTCTCTAGAATATTCTTATAGTTTCTTACCAGACTATCAAAATTCGTAAACGACTATATTTCGTGAGGATTTCAATAATCTTTTTTTAATTCCATTAGCCATTATAATTCTTTGACATATGTTTTTAAAACAAAACATAATCCGTTTATTTAATGAAAAATTGCACGTTTTAACTATGCCATACAACGAAACAGGAACAAATTTGTTTTTCAATCTTAAAAATAAAACAAGTTCCATTTTTGAAAAATAAAATAGTTATTTTATTTAAAACAGTTGAATCTTGTTTTTTACGGTCGCCTTTCGAATATTTTTGTTTTTTTTCGTACGAATATATATATATATTTTTTACATAATTTATTAGAGATACCGGTTTACAGTTTTCTGATTAAATATTTATGTAATTATCGATAAGGGAACAAACGTTTTAAGTGAACGCTTCTTGGAAAATATCGATTTTTCGTTATCTGAAACAATTATCTATCTTTCAAGTACAAATAGGTTTCACCACAGTTAATCAAACGTCTCAGTTCCTACATAATAAATTTCGAAATAATTCTTCAATTAGCAACAGCTGTAAAAGCCCAACAGGCGGTGCGGGGTCAACGAGCTCCACTCTCAATTTGTCAACGCATTTAAACTCTAAATGCACTAGATTAAGTGAATCGGCTAGTTTCGAAAATTACCGACATCTTGGGGGTTTTTTTTTTGCTGCTTTATATGAATCAAATTTATCACTTCCTCTACTGCAGCGATTTCCAACCTGGGAGGCATGGACTATTGCAAACGCAGGCGCTAACAGTACCAAATATTAATTTACTCTTTAAATCGTGTCTTTATTACTATACGAAATAAAGGATGGGGAGACGCGAAGATATTTTTTCCTCCAGAGGGAGGCGCCGTTACGTAAAGGTTGGAAACCACCGCTCTACTGCGCTAAAAATACTTGCGATATGTTGCTGGTCCTTTAAGGACCAAGTTTTTAAAAAATATACGTCCTCGGTTTTTGCCGTTAATTTAAAAGCGGTAACTGTTAAAACACATTTTTTCACTTAGCTCTTTGAGAGCCAGCAACATATCGAAAATGTTGTAAGCATAATAACTACTATCCAGTTCATTATTCGGTTAACTATGCAGTTACGTGTGCAATTTAACGCTCTATCGATTCCAGTAATCGGACGATAAAAGTCATGACACGAATATTTCTTAATGTAAAACTCTTTATCACGATCTATATACATTATAAAACGTATAAATCTCTTGCAAATGATGAACAATATCTCAAAATAGGTTATTTAGATCTGTCTGACTTTTGAACTGTACCGTCGTTATGTGAATCGCTTCTTTTTTTAATGGCTAAATTCTCACGGGTGTGTGTCGTTAATTAAGCCACGCGTTAATTCAATTCACACCCACGCACTAATGGTAAAAGATTAATTGAAATTCTATCGTGTGCCGTACTTTATTTTTTAATTGCTCCCGATTCGGCCAATTGATTCTTTTATCCAATTCCGCGTTGTATTGACGATCCCTGACTACTTGGTAATTACAAATTTACTTCCGTCATTGACAACCCTTTATGTAAGATTCTAATTGTGATCGATTATTGATATTAAAAAAATGAATTTTCTTTTACGACCGCCATTTACTGTACAATTCTGTTTTCCTGTACAAAAGCTTACGGGGTAGCTTGGGCGTGTCTGTCTATCGACCATGAGGTTATTTTTCACGAGCGACTTGAAAAATATTATTGTTTCTGCAAATGTACTCTCGCTACACGGTTGTTACTCTCCACGATAAAACGTGTAAAAAAAGTTTGGTTTCCCGGCTATTAAAACCGTGTTATTCGGAATAAAGAACAACATTGTGGTATAGAAAACAGTGTAACGAAAGGTAACAATGAACACACAAAAAGTGAGTACATAAGACGTGTCGGAAATAACCAGCGATGAAAGCGATTTATGTCCAGTCCTTCATAAAGGGCCCCGCATATAATAAATTAGCGAAGGTTTCGTTTAATTATGAAAGGTATTGGTGTTTCAGTATCACTTTTTACACGGTTTTTTTAATGAGTAAATTTATTTTCATTTAAAAAAAAAGACAGTAATGACAAAAGAACATCTTCATTAGATCCTTGCGCATACGTTGTATCGGATCAATTTCTAGCGATTTATGTCCAGTACCTCATGAAGGTCCCCATATATATTCTAGTAGCGATGAAAAGTATTAATTTTGCTTAATTAAATAACAGATTATGAATTGTATTTTGTGTAATTTATTTATTGTGTTTTCATTACTACCCTTTTTACACGCTTTTCTAGTAACGCGGTTCTATGAATTCTATCACTTTGGTGTTTACACGATTATTGAAGAACCCATCTGCCGTGTAAAAAGGTGTTATTTCAAAAAAAATGTATTCATAACGACTGTGGAAAGGAAAATGGACGTAACCCACACATATAAAATTTTACAGGAGGCGCTAAAAACGTGTTTTGATGATTTTGGGCCATATGCAAATTATGAATTATACACAACCCTAAAGTCCACGGAGACTTCTAAACTGGTGTTTAATTGACATAATCTTATATTAATTAAAGAAATTGTCTAGGTTAAACCTTTATTTCAGTCTTTTTTCTTGGTTTTAACTTTTAACAAGGTCATCTTTTTCAAACTTAAAAGCTAAATTTAGATACTAATTCGGCATTTGCAGCTTGCATCCTTTGGATAGAACGTGTGTCAAGTTGTATGCATTGTGATTATCGAAAAAAGGCTGTTTTAGAAAAACTGAGGGTTACGTCCTTTTTTCTTTCCACAGTCGATATAAACAATACCAAAAGCATCCTGCATATTCATTCGATGCCCTCGTTTTTTTTTTTATAGTGCGCCGCCCCTTACAACAAACTCGTTTTGCAAGCTGTATCAATATTTAAAAAAAAACACAAATTTCACCATATTACCTAAAATATATTAAATTCATTTTGTTTTCTCCAATTTGAATTGGAGCGTTCTCTTATGCAGATTTTGAACGCATTTATTCTTTCTTTTTTTGATTGGTTTATTATAATTCCTCTTAAAAAAAACAAAACGACCGAAAGTTTGGGTTTATTGCATCTGTGCTGCACATAAATTTAATACGAAAGTTGCTTGTCTGCTTGGATTGTTCGCGATGAAACAAGATGACGTCAGTGGCGGAGATTATTTTTTTCATTTTTTTAATTTCAATACACTCGATTGATTTCAAGTAAAAAAAATCATAGAAATCGTTAGTGATGTACCATTTTAACTTGACTGTGGCAGAACTCTGAACTAAAATTGTCGCCCTATGACATGTTGAATATGGCAACGTTAATGATGCGATTGTGGCGCTCACGCGGGCAGTCAAGCTACGCTGGTACATCTATAGTTTGTCTTACGAATCGAGATTTGTAAAGCAATTTACGGCCAAGGTTGGTTGCCCGGTGAGTAAAAATAAAACTAACTTTTGCATACGTTTTTGGGTAAATTTTATGCAAGAGAAGATTAAAATAATGCTTCGACATCTCGTACATACCGATCGCCCAGTTCATTAGTCGCGCATGTACGCGTGTTCTGTTCTGAGACTGTAATGGGAGAAGCAACATTCAAATCGACATCATAAATCAATGAGGAGCAAACATTCAAAAAGTGTTTTGTCACAAATTTGAAAAACGGCGTTTTATATCAATTCTGATAGCCCATAATAAAACCTATGAATGGAAATCAAAATTAGTGTTCAAAAAGGTTTTTTTTCATACTAAAATTAAATCATAAAGTTGACACATTGATACAAACCGTCACTTTTGCAACACTTAAATCATCATCTTCCAAGATTTGTATTTGTGTGACGAAACACTTGTTTGCTTACTTGAATGTTTGCTCCTCAAGTATCATTCAGGGTTATACACAGCCAACTCTTGTTTACGCGGTTTTTTTAATAACACGATCTACTAATACAGAGCAAATGACCATATTTTTACACGATTTATTTGTTCTAACACAGAAGCGCACTATGGATTATTTAATGGTAAGAATTTCAACAACGCAATACAGACAAAAGGTTCCATTTGATCCTTCAACATTATTAGACGTGCTGGAGATATCTAACGATGACAGTGACTTATGTCCAGTCCCTCATGAAAGTCTCAATATTTTATCCAAGTCTGTAATGAATAGCATTTTTTTTGTTGTTAATAAGCAAATCTATCTAACTACATTTATATACATTCGAACTTGGTTATTACGAGGAAGATGGGACCGACTGAATTTGCTCGTTATATCAGAGATTTATTTTATTTTTAAATCATGTCCGCTCCCAATGTGGAGCATATGGACTCCTAATGGAGCTTATCTCAACAGAAGTGTTTCTACGAGAACTGCTTGTTACTCAACCTCTCTTTTTTTTCCAAAGATAGTAGGGATAGAAGGATAGGGCTAGGACAGGATAAGTGGTAAGCTAATCGCTCTCGATACGCCCCGTTCATAGGATAGGATGGGTGAGAGGAGGGAATTCAAGACATCACATACATCCAAGCCTTTGAACAGAAATTCATAAATCGATTGAAAAATCAATTTATAAAACTGTCCGTACCGGGATTTGAACCCGGGTCCTCCGTAGCCGAAGCCAACAACGTTGACCACTCGACCACACAGGCGGCAAATCAGAGAATAGGTACTTTTAAATGCCTGCAAACGTACCCATCACATGATGGAATGAAGCATCTGAAGCGGGGTCACATAACACAAAAAGTCACAATTAGAATTCATTTACACGCATATATTGCATCTTTCTGTCGATCCACTTTTCTTAGTTCCATTCATTCCACTCGTATTGTTCTTAAATTTCCCTATTAAAAGACTAGTGTGGTCTCAGTGCTCCGTGAAAAAAAATATCGAATAGCTCAAGGGGTGGGAACCTTTCCTTCTCTGAAGGCCGCATTCGTTTTTCTGATAATCGACACAAGGCCGCAGTAAACATTGACTAGGGAAACTACGGAATTAACTGTCAGAATATGTCGGGAATTTACAGAATTGTTCATAAAGGCGCGAGTTCCCCACGCCTGGACTGGCCCGTCCAATATATCGTGAAAAATTTGACGTTATTTTTGCTCGGTGTGCCCGAGAATTAACTCGTTATAAAAGTGAATAAATGTATGGATAAACCGTATACTAGAATGCCCGAAAAACTTAGTTCGGCGGTATTATGCGTCGAAGTGTTGCAATGCTACTAAAAACTGTTGAAATTATGTTTTTTTTTTTTAATTATTTTTATGGTGTTTTCTGTTCAATTTACCGTGTGTCGTTTTGACCAGTTCTATGAAACTACAATTTCGTGTAAAATTATCCGATGCCCGCGTACGATAAAAATAATATCACGAACGCGACCCGCCTGCAGACAGGCACTTTTCGAGCAGTGCCGTTTTCAAATAAATTAACGTAGGTACGTGAGCTTATATATTTTTATTTTTTTTTTTGACATGGAAGCCGGGTACCCCGCCCCAGACAGCGCGGTGGCGTGTCGGTTGCGAATTTCTAGAATTTTGCGTGCGCGGTATGCAGAGCCGAGTGGAAAGAGCAGCGACCAAAGGCGGCCCCCGGTGTCAATACACTTGCCGAAATCGAAGGAATCTGCAATACCATTGACGTGTCGAGCTTAAATTTGGCCCTTTTTAATGCGATATATTTGGGATCACAATACAAAATCTAATTCAGCGTACGATACTGCGTTTAAAAAAGGTTCTATCTACTGCATAGAACCCGTAGAATGGTCTGCGTACGATTGTATGACAATATTGCTTTGTACTTCAAGATCAGTACCGGTTTCGCTCACGTTTAACTTTATTACACTTTGACCATCTTTTACTAACATGTTAGAGGTGTTGAACATTTTCAGTGTCACTTTTTCATAATATCCACTGCGATTTGTAAATTATTTTCAATGCCCAATTGTTTATTGCACATTTTCATTTAAATTTGTTTTTTTTATCATATGCATACGGTCTTCCTAATGAAGGGGTATATCAACTGTTTTTTTTTTTTTTCTACGAGAACTGTTTGTTACTCGGTCGCTCAACGTCTCGTTTTGACGGATAGATAGATAGGGCTAGGACAGGACTAGTGGCTGTACAAATAGCGCTGTTTAATTATCTTATCAGATGGCAACGCTCGCCGCGTGCGAAACTGGACATGATCTTGATCAATAAAATTGGAAATTAGTGAAAATGGATATTATGCTTTTCTTAACCACTTGAATACCAAGCGGACACCGGTGTTCGGAACATATGCAAGCGATACACGGATGTCCAGACATTTAAAAAAATAAATACTTTGTATTCTGATCGAATATGAGCACTATTTTGATGAATATGCGTAGTGCCATCTATACCGAGTCAATATAGGTTTTTAAAATATCGAATTCGAGTGTACATAAGGCGAAATTATTTCTCTCTAAAAAACACGCAGTATCTCTCGGACATATTAATGATTTATTTGCGCGGTATTCAAGCGGTTAATGTGATTCCTTTCCGCCGTGTATTGACAGTGAACACCACTTTTGAAAGAATAAAATGCATTATTCATTATTGCCTACTGGAAGATTTAAGCTTAAATTTTACTGATATTACAATAGACATACGCCTTCTTCATACTACACACATGTGCCCGATTGCAATCTCTGATGACGTCGCCGGTCTGTTAGCTGGTGGCAGACCACGAAAAGCAAACGCCCACGCATGATTTTTTCCGGTCGATCGGTTTCCGTGGCCTCTGAATTGGGTCGCGATCTCTCTCCCATGTAAAGAAGCGAGCAGACATGGCGTGCATCCATTTGTGCGGCGTAATAAATTTGAATTTTAAATTACCCCCTATAGATAATAATTTGTCATCCGTTCAATTTGGCTGTCAATGGCGTTCAGGCCACATTGTCCCTCGTCTTTGTGTATTAATCACTTTATAAATAGGCGGGGACGGCGATAAAGCAAAATCATGTTTTTTTTAAATGTACGTAATGTGGAAACTACGAATGGAAATATGTCTCGATTTACGACAGTATTGACAATAATATCCAACTGTGAAAGTGTCCTCGATTTACGACATTTTTTTAAAATCCTTCGCTCCCAAACCTTGAAGCATATTGCCTCCTAATGAAAACGATGTAATAAAGTATAGTGTTATTTTAGGATTGGCATCTCAAAAAATCGATATAAGACTTGATATATTAAAATACCCAATATAGTGGAACCACGAATTACACGCTGTCTTAAAATATTCGCCGCAGATCCCCCAATTGAACGGTCGCATTCCATCGTCATTGTTACGAGACGGCCGTCTGTGTATTCAACACGTGCCAGGGGCTGTACACGCATAGCCTGAAAAAACATAATCCTCAATTTTGTATGAGATTCACTCCCCAAATTACACGGTCCCGACTTTAGTGTAAATGGTGGTTTTACTGAACTGAACTATCAAATCTCCATATCGAAATAAACCACGCGGTGGGGTGAATCGTTGAATAGCTAGATTCTTGCCCTTTTTGTTTATTAGTCACCCAATCACTCCACGTGCACACAAACGACATTTTCTTTATTTCAACACTACATATATGCATACTATTTCAAATTCACCTTTTGGGCCAGACTGTCTTGAAAACGGGTGGGGAATTATTTTCTGAACAATCGTGAAACGTATTTAATAAGGTTCGTCTTCACGATGTACGTAACTGCATAATTTTCTTATCTAGGCGTTTGATTTTCACCCGCTATACTTAGGCGTCTAGACGAGCCTCGAAACCCCCCCTCCCCAAGGCCGGGCTAGGGCTATTCGGATCAATAAAGTGGAGAAAATGCGGAAGCACGTGTTGGCCGCGAAGGACGTGGCGGTGGGAATTCGAGAGGACTCGGGGAGGAGGCCCCCAATGCTGCAGTGGCTCGATACGCCGACCCTGTACGCATCACGCAGACCCAATATAAAAGGAAATAACCTTATTATCACACTGATTGTGTCGCAGATTGTCACACGTGCCTCGCCTGTTTGAGAAGCATCTTCAGACTTATGTTACTATAGTAATACGTTTAAATAAACTCACGACCAGTGGTGGCCGGTCAATTTTGCATTGGATCAATGCACCCCTTGTGTATGCAGCGGCGGTTATATTTCATGAAATAATATTCAAACATTTTTTTTTTTTTTAAGCAACGATATTCAGGTAGAAATGGGATATTGGGATCAATAGACAACGGTGTTTACTGTCACCATATCGAATCTGGAAAGGAAAAGGGACGTAAACCACACATAGCGAATTTTACAGTAGGTACAAAAAACGTGTTGATGATTTTGGGCCATATGCAAATTATGAAATATACACAACCTTGAAGTGCACGGAGACTTCTAAACTGGTATTTAATTGACATAATCTAATATTTATTGAAGAAATTGTCTAGGAAAAACCTTTTTTTCAGTCTTTTTTTCTTGGTTTTAATTTTAAGAAGCTCGTCTTTTTTAAAATTTATTAGCTAAATTTAGATACTAATTCGGCATTTGCAGCTTACATCCTTTTGATAGAACGTGTATCAAGTTTCATACATTGTGATTATCGAGAGAAAAAACTGTTGGTTACGTCCTTTTTCCTTTCAACAGTCGATAAAGGTCAGGTCCTCGGAGGGTTAAAGTGATTTCGTTACATAGTTACTACCGAATTAATTGGAAATCATTTTGCAGTCAACTTTCTAAATTTCGAGAATGATCGAACAGCAGCGACGACTTCAGCGCGTGCTGACCGATGATGTGACGCCACCTTCCGTATTCTAAACTGCCTAAACGTCCATAATAGCTTATATATTATTTCCTGTATAGGTTGGTCTAACGACCTCTTTTGTCCCATATTCAAAGAAATGTCATTTTGTACACACGACATAAAAAAAAAATATTCTATGCTAATAATCCGTCACGTAACGTTTATAAATTATCATTCTGTGTGCACGCACGTTTGAAAAACATGGGTACGCCGAAAGTATAATGCCCTTTTCGCTCGCGTTCTGGCTGAACGATGGGTAGCTGGGATGACTCGTCTTCCCTTCGTTTTAATGACTCATTTTAACGTCGAATCCGCGATGGGCATATACGACTCGACGACACGCGACCACCGCAGCGGACCAATCTGTACCAGTATTCTGGGGCTATGCGGACAATCGATCATCGGTGCAAAATATATAACAATCGTGTTATGTTTGTTCTTCTGGTTTTACCCGAGAATAATTTTTTATTTAGTTTATTTACACTTTGACTCGTATTCACGCGGTAAAGCGGTCCACTGCAGTGGACCAGTTGGTTAGAGCTTGCTCTACCGATCACGCAATTCCCGGTAAGATCACAGCGAATTGTTCAATTCAATGTTGAGATCGAAGACTTGGTGTTTGTTTCAGATTGTTTCCTCTCCTCCCTTCCTTCTCATCTTTCAATAACTGAGTGTAGCAATAGTGATTAGTCAACGGCTTGTCCTGTTCCAGCCTTATCCTTCTTTACCCACTACTCACTTTGAAAAACAAAGTGAGGTTGAGAGCTACTGAGTAACAAACAGTTCTCGTATAAAAAAAACTTCTGTTTAGATACCTCCATTAGGAGACCATATGCTCCACATTGGGAGCGGACATGGATTAAAAAAAAAATGAAAATTGGTCCCCTGAATTTAAAAAAAAACTATTGTATAATCATGTTCAAAAAAATAAAACAATCGTTTGTTGTACTAGTTCCACTTTTCTTATATATGATCAGAACCGGTTTCGCACGTTACTAGCATTATCAGATCAACATTTTAGTTTAGATAATCGTGTAAAAAAAGGGTAATAATGAAGACCCAATATGTAAATTGCACATTTTAAGATACGGTCATCGCAACTTGGATTATTTACGGGGACCGTTATGAGGGACTGTGGACATAAATCATAAGATATGTCTGATGTGAACTAATGAAGCATTTTGTTTGTTTTAACTGTCTTGTGGTTGGTATTGATTTTTTTGTCAAGTTGTTGATATACATTTCTGACCGAGCTGTACAAATCTGTAGTTTCGCAAATTGTCTCTTTAAATCGTGTTAAAAGCAAATATTTCGCGTAAGAACATAGTATCCGTTCTTTTTAGTGGACCGCGTTATTTGAACACCGTGTTGATTGAAGTATATAGACATGGTTCCTGGCGCGCCTACTCTGGTATAAGCCCAACGATAGAGCAGGGCGTTAACCTTTCGCCGTTCATGGTAATATAAGTAATAGTCACTCTGCAGTCATTGCATTGGTCAGAAATCATCACTTTATGAGTCAATCAGTGAGTAAACATTGACTCAGATGATCATTGAATTTAACAGGTCTATGTAAACAACTTTGCTTTGCCAAGTAATTCAAATAAAGGTCATCCATTCTAGACAAGCGAATAAATATTTACCAAGTGGACGGAATTATCGATCAAATCGTTTCCTAATTTTGACAGCAAACTTTTTTATATCGCCTAGCAATTTTTCAATTATTTGTGTAGAGAAAATAATACGGTCCGTCCTGTATCGACCGTGTCTTGAATGTGTTACGTAAAACATAATCATTAACACATTACTCACCGTACGGCGCCATAATAATACAATTTTACGGCGATTTCATTTGCTCACAGCCGCGACATTATTTCAGATTTGATAAGAAGTTATTTTTTAGTAGTGTTTTTATTTGCCGGGTGAAAGCACTCTGATCAATATAATTGTAACAATCGTTTTGCTTCTCAATCTCTTGGCCGGACACGAGTGTCGCAGGAGCAAGCGGTTCCATATCATACAAGAACAAATTTGTAAAAAAAAAATATAAACTCAGTTTCATGTCTCGAATATCGCCGATAACCCTGCACGTTGTCGCGTATCGATCGTCCAGGTCATAAGTCGGATAACTCTCGAATTAAAAAAAATGTGTCGTATGTCTATATATCGTAATGTCCTACTAATGATCCATTCTCGAGTCCCCAATCTATCAGACATATTGACTTTGGAAAGGAAAAAGGGCGTAATCTAGACATGTCAAATTTTACAGGAGACACAAAAAACGTGTTTTGATGATTTTGGGCCATATGCGAATTACAAAATATACACAACCTTGAAATGCACGGAGACTTCTTAAACTGGTGTTTAATTGACATAATCTAACATTAATTTAAGGAATTGGCTAGGAAAAACCTTTTTCTCTTGGTTTCAATTTTTACAAGGTCATTTTTTTAAAACTTTAAAGCTAAATTTAGATACTAATTTGGCATTTGCAGCTGACATCCTTTTGATAGAACGCGTATCAAGTTTGGGTACATTGTGATTATCGAAAAAAAAAGGGGTTACGTTCTTTTCACAGTCGATATGTTGTTTAAATGTATAAATTTCTAGCACAGTTGAATAATAACTCGACACATGGTAGATCATTTAAATACGGCTTTCTACATTATCTCGTAAACAGGTTATTTAGAGCTGTCGTACTAATGAACATGACCATCGATATATCGACAGAATCAGGATGTATTTTAGGTATATACCAATCATTAACCCAAGCCTGTTTGAATATATTATATATCAAAATTCTAATATTGTACCGTGTTTCTTTCCACTTGCTTTTACAATGGCCGCGTATCGAGACATCTGTAATTTATAACAGCCGAAAATGTTATCGGCCCAAGATTTGATTTTATCATTTCGCCGTTGGTTTTTTTTCTCTCACTTCCGTTGCCAAGTGGGCCAGATTTAACCCGCTGATGTTTGTTTTTTTGTTCTGTTTATTTTCTTCCTGCCTACTTCATTCAAATGTATTTCGGCGAATTTAAAATGACAACAGCCTGACGTCATTGCCGCCTCTCTCGCTTGACACGCTGGTATATCTATTTGATTATGTATGTAGCGCCAGCGATAAGATTGCGTTTTAGGAAGATAACAACAGATATTATATAAAAAAAATTAACATTACTTTGAAATGAAATTTTGTGTGATATCCAAGCCATGTTTGAGATTGATTTTTAAAAATACTTTCAAAATGTATCTTTTTATCTACTAAATTGGAATGAGCCGGGTTTGCAAGTAATCAATCGTTATTTACGAATCTGGCAACGTCGCTGAGGACTTCAGTACTGATTCACCCGTTAGAGGTGAAGTGAGCCGAGTGGTATTTTAGGAGATGTAGTAATATCAGTTGAACACACATTACAATAGTTTTTATTTACGTCAAATAAAAATGCACAAAACACCAAATTCCAGACAAGAAAGAAAAAAGTTTTACCGTTTTACTAGTTGGCTCACTTCACCTCTCAAGGGCCCAATTTGTTCCTCTGAATAATATACATTTACAGTTTCCTACTACCAATGGCATCCGCTGACGAAGGATACAGTGGAACCCCCAATTACACTACCCTGAATTACGCGCTGGCTTGAAATATTCCCCGCACATCCCCCAATTGAATGCATACAGTCAAATGTTGGCTAGCGTCTGTGTATTCAACACGCTCCAGGCTATACACGCATAGCCTGCCGACTGTCTTTGTGTTGGATTTTGGCGCGCTTTGCGCATTTTATCACTAAGTAACTAAATAATTTGTCCATATATTTTTTTTTGCAAAACTGATGGAAATCTCAGTTTTGTATTTTTCGCGGAAAGCCCAAATCCCTAATTTTGTATGAGATTCACTCTCCCAAATTACACGGTCCCGACTTTAGTGTAAACGGGTGTTGTACTGTATTTCGTAATATTTTCTGGCGATAAACGCTCACTCTTGGGAAATTTTACCATGTTTCTCAATTTGCTCTTTTTGCATAGAATAATTTGCTTCGCATGGTTCAGAAAACATCACAATTTGACTTTATTCTATACGTTTAAAATTCGGAACATTCCTTTTGTTCTTTTATTGTTTTGAATCGTGTGAAAAAAACTATGAATAATCGGCTTTGATTCTATTTATAAGTATGCCGAAAACACTCCATCTTCGAAGGCGGAGAAAGTCGCGATCGGCCGGGCATTCATACAGCTGAAAGTCCTTGTACGGAACGCACCAAAAATGAGCAAACGAAAATCGCGTGTGCAATATTTTTAGGGACCACTATACACGAGGTATGTACTCGTTATGTGCTAAGATTTCATGTAATTGGCGTAGGTGTCCAGGTCTCCTCCGCCCACCGAAATCGTAAGCTCAATTTATTTTTTTTGCTTTTTCAATACTCTGGGGGTCACGTTGTCAAGACGGTCGATGACGCTCGCCAGTAGTGGGCAACCCGAGTCATGCTAGTGTAGGACCTTGACCGAGTGGCTCCAACTCATAATAATGTATTCAATTGATATAAATAAACTACACATGACTAATGAAAAAGGTTACTTTTTTTTATGAAATCGAAAATAATATACATTATTATGATTCGGCGCAAAACCGGTTTCGAAGTTTTCGAGAGGAACGTCGTGAAAGCTTTATCAACGTGATCGTAGCGAAATTAACGTATTGTTGGGACAACCGAATGCATATCGACTGTGGAAAGGAAAAAGGACGTAACCCAAAGTTTATTCAAAACAGTTTTTTTTTCGATAATCACAATGTATCGAATTTTATGCACGTTCTATCAAAAGGATGCAAATGCCGATTTAGTATCTAAATTAAGCTTTTATGTTTGAAAAAGATGACCTTGTTAAAAATTAAAACCAAGAAAAAAGACTGAAATAAAGGTTTTTCCTGGATAATTTCTTTAATTAATATTAGGTTATTTCAATTAAACACCAGTTTAGAAGTCTCCGTGCACTTCGGGGTTGTGTATAATTCATAATTTGCATATGGCCCGAAATCATCAAAACACAGTGTTTGCGTTTCCTGTAATATTTGATATGTGGGTTACGTCCTTTTTTTTTCCTTTCCACAGTCGATATACATACAGTGAAACCCCGTTTCTACGTTTTCTAATGGGCAGTAATAAGACGACGAATAATGCGGGAAATCTTCTAATAATATCATAAATGCCCAGTTGGTAGTAAATGCCCAGTTGCCCAGTTGGTAGTCTGGCACTTCAGTTTTGACAGACACCCTCCAAACTTGTGTACTTTTTTTAAGTTAACTTTTCTTCTGCTATGTCGACTCGCCGTGGATTGTTTCTCAGCTGGAGTTCTAGTTTTCTTCATTTAGGCATTTTTTGTTTGACTTCTGAGCTGGAAGAATTCGCGCTACCAAACCAGATGCGATGCAAAACTAAGAAAAAAACAGTCAATCGGGATAATAATTGGGAAGATATTCAGATGATGATCGAGGAAATCTGTAAATCGGGGAATTATTAACGTGGGACTATTTTTACATTGCTCTTATGGGTGTGTGGACGGGACTATGAAAAAAATAAACGATCTACATGGGAAAACGAACAATTCGAGAACTTTAGATCGACAGATTGTCAAAAGAAGCATTAGCATATTCAAGTGAAATTCTCTTGCTGTTTCAGCAATGACACTTTGCTTGGAATAACAGCTTACCTTTTTAACTTTTCTCTGGTTCCCTACAATGACGTCACGTTTATCACCCGTGGCGCACTACCTTAAAAGGCTTGTATGCAAATTGCACATGAAATAATCCCCCGCCACCCCCGTATTAACATATTTTGCCCACCGCACTGGCGTAGGAGTGCTGTGTGGTTGCTGCAGTGGTGCACCCCTCGAAGGACGAGGGGGCACTGAATAAATTGTGTGTACATAAAATGAAAGATGTTTTACGCTTTTACAAGTTGGCTCACTTCACCTCTTGAGAGCTCGTATAATGGCCGCCACAGATACCTCAACGAAAACGATAGTTCTGATGATGGCGAAAGCCGAAATAGCTATCGACGCATGCAAATTATTAAAAACTAAAATACTTTATATGCTTACCATGTTGTAATGGAGTTCTACCAAGTAAATGCCAAATCAATTAATTCACCTAAATAGTGCCAAATCTTCTACGTAAATGCTAAAGTGTAAAAAAATATTTAACTATCCGAATTTTGATGTCTGGTCCTTTTCGACAGACAAACGTTTGAGAGCATTTGAAAACCCTTCCTTTACAGCGGTCAAATGTATATTTAGATCATGTGTCACCAACCACCTTAAATTGTTTCATTACTCGACAACAACAACACTGTCATTCAAATAATATTAAATATATCCTTATAAACGCGCCATTCATTACATACTTGTCAACC
Organism: Himalopsyche tibetana; assembly: GCA_030503985.1. Classification (NCBI taxonomy): domain Eukaryota; kingdom Metazoa; phylum Arthropoda; class Insecta; order Trichoptera; family Rhyacophilidae; genus Himalopsyche; species Himalopsyche tibetana. The sequence goes on from JAPJYX010000036.1 coordinate 3,437,346, forward strand.
GCTAGATTCCTTTTCGTTTGCGGGCGGCGTAGACCCCTTTTTGGGCCCGTTTAAGGATTGCAATATCGAATTTTTAATCCACATAAACCATTACAGATTGCTTGATTTTTGAGCCACGCAAACCAGTCTTCCACGTCTCCAGACAGTAAGACTAAATAAAATCAATTATTGTTATCAACAGCGGTGGGTTTCGAAACGCGATGCGCTCACCGACCAACTCGCGTACGGACTTTCGCCTCGCTTCTCCGCCTCCCACCGAAACGGTGCGGCACGCGAAACAGGTTTGATGCGAAGAAAAAAAGGTTGGCCGTCGGCGCCCCCGATGACTTCACCGCTACATTTCTCCTCGCGTGTCATTCGCGCCAGTCGTTGAACACCTTCCCCCCCCTACGAACACTGCTTTATTGGTGTTTTTATTGCCGCCGTATCTCGGTTATCGAAAAATTGGTAATTATTTTCAGCGATTATATTACCGTATTTAAATTAGTGCACATTGTGTTTATTATTCAAATTGAAATATCTGTACAATTTGAAGTCGTATAAAAGTGCTTGTAAAATATTATTGCAATATTTAAAAAACATCTATTTACAGTCTAACTCTTGGTTATTACAAGGAAGACGGGAACGACTGAATTTGCTCGTTATATCAGAGAATATCTATATATTAATATTCGATAAGATCCGTCCGTCCGGTGTCCCCGATTTCACACCTTCCAGTCTCCACTTTTTTATTCATACTAAATTCTATATATTAATAGTCGATAAAATAATCACTCGCTTTTAACTTTTCACAAATGTGTGCGTACTTATGTCCTCGAGTCTTTTGCTTCTTCTACGAAATGTATTTGTTTGCGTACTTGAAAATTAATAGTTAATGAAATAAAATTTAATTTAATTAAAATGAAATGAAATTAAACACAATGCAACAAAAATCTCACGTTGCTGGGCAACGGGCTTGCAGCTAGTGTATTTTTAAATGCTCACAAACATACCCATCACATGAAGGAATGAAGTATCTGGAGCGCGCGGGGTCACATAACACAAAAAGTCACTATTAAAATTTATTTACACTACATTTTTCTGTGAATACAAAAAAAAAATTGATGCTCGTTTCACTGTTTTCTCTCTCAATTTGCTCGGTATGCCCGAGAAGTAGCTCGTTATAAAAGTGAATAAATGCATGGAGAAAACCATTAAGGAACGTTTCCTCAAAACATCCGGAATCTCGCTATTTCCGTGATCGTAATAACAGATTCGATTGTACTTGCAAACACCCCTTCGTGTAAGGCAATACAGCTTGCAATGGTGCTTCGATTCCAAACAGCGGAAAGTACGATTGTTTGTGACGTGAAATGAAGGCCTCCAGTGGAAGATGGCTGTATTCAAATGATCCAGCCGGCCTAGAAGAATGACATATCAGTATTCAAGTAGCCGGCAGTTGAACATTGGTTCGTTAATGTAATCAAAACTAATGGAGACATAGTATTTTTATAGGAATACCTTGTGTGCTGGGTTGGTTGCAAAACAGATGTCGCCAATACAAATATCGCTCGGCCAGTCTTGATTGAACGCAATTCAATAGTGATTCATTATTTTTCTTATGAAATTTTATTGATTAATCATAATTGGGTATTGCGCCGCATAGCGATTTTAATCGCTTCATTATTTGTATCTCTCGCGTATTTGTGCATAAAATCTAGTTTTTTTTTTTCGTTTATGGTTGTGAATAACTTTATGGCCATAACTTTTTTTTTTTATTAAATTTAATGTGTCAGCGTATCTATATAAGCTAATGGCCTCCATTCCGTGGCAGCGGCGGCAAACCGGCGGCTCTTGAAATGAAAATATATCGAGAGAAATTTAATTAGATTATTGCGTGCGTATGTTCACATTACCTGTTTTTTTTTTTTTTTTTTGGTGACGGCAGAAGCAATATGAAAATGGTTATGATAAAATTATATTTTATTTTTGTTCTGTACCTGAGAACATGTGTCAATAAACAGTAGGGTTCTCTGGTCGGGTTCAGTAGTGAGACATTAAGAAATATTCGTGTAATGAATGACAACACAAAATACCGATATTTTGTTAAATTTTATAGAAATTTATCAGTTCGGTGTCATTTTTTTTTTTTTTTTAATAATCTGATTATTGAGCCCGATAGAGAATACATAATTGTATACGTAACGTTAATTTAGATCGGTCTATAGTTCCTAATGAATATATGAAAAGTTTCCATTATTTCTCTAGTCAACCTTATAACTTAGGTATAGGAAAGGAGGGTTTACCGATCTCGAAGTTGAAATCATTCACGTATTGTATTTTTTTCTTTCGTGTGTCCCCTTTTGGAAGCGTAAACCGAGTAAGACAAAATTGGACACGAATGACTGACTCGACTTGTTTATCGTTTTGGACATGTGTATTTTCGGTGAAGACCGCGCCCAAATCTGATACATCTTGGCCAGCTGTGAAATCGGCAACTGCATATTATATCAGTGGCGGATTACCTTACAGGCGCAAGAGGCGTCCAAATATATGGGGCCTCAAAGACAGCATACAGTATTATTTTAATTTAGTTAAGTTTTCAATATTTATTATTATCCAGGGCCTCTAAAATGCTTAATCCGCCACTGCATATTATTAATTTCACACAAGAATGGACGAGGAATAAGTGGCGATTTGTAAATAAATTTGAATATTTCCTCGCTTGGTTACAATGCGATCCAAGACCCGGCGATGTCTTCGTAATTGCATCGTCTCGCCGGCCGGTGTTGTTCGGAGTTCTCGTGTCCGCTCGGCCGAGTCGGCGCGAAGAGCTCGTGTCTCTTCGGTCGGGGGTGACCGCGCAGGAATGCAGGCCGAGCTGTCAGACCAAGATACGCGTCTGCGGCGACGAACTCATTCATGCCAAGGGGAGCGTTTGGACAGCGATGTAGGCAGAGGGCATGGCAACCTTATTGATACATATTGTCATCAGCCAAAAGGCAAGCTAACGGCGATTAAACATTTTTTTAAATATATAAATAAATCGTCGAGTTCCAAAACCCTTTTTTATGAGAATTATATGCGTACGTTTTTCTTAAGCTTAAATTCTATCTTCTAGTAAGGTAGGTAGGGTGACTGCTTCATAAATTCCGTTCTATCCAATGAGGAAATCATTTCGCAAAATTTGGGTCGCTTTCATAAACCACTTTTGAGAACTGAGTTTCGACAAACATTTACAATTTTGATTGACTTTATTTACATACGGATTTAAAGGTTATTTTTTTTAAACAATTTTTCGTAATTTACTATTGAAACTTCCAGTGCATTTTGCAACTCGGCGATTCAAAAAAACAACGGCTTAAAAACGGTTCTCACTTTAAGGGTGCTGCTACCTGTCTACTCTTGGTGGAGTCAAATTAAAAAAAAAAAAGTTTTTTTTACACATCAGGGTCGGTTTGTATTAGTTGGCAATCCAAATTAATAATGTGGAATTGATTGAAATTTTGCTCGGCAGTGATTTTGAATGAAGTGTTTAAATTCCCAACGTTTGAATAATAAATTGAGATCAATCAAAAATGTTTCTTCTCGAGCTGCTGTCCGTCACTGTTATAATTAATTCCGACTAAATATATTCCGTTACGAGAGAAGTGTTGAACATTAAAAAATACCTTGGATTGGCACTCGTCTGCCCGGTTGGCAATACAGCAAGCAGGTAAAAATACGTTTCGAAAGAGAGGAAACGAAAAAAAATCAACATTCACTTTTTGCCATATGGTCCATCACCACCCATAGAATTGCCTTTATACAAAAGTATTGTATGTAAATGTGTGCATTTTTTTTTTCAATTCAATTCAATGCACTGTGTATTCATAGACTTATTATTAAGGAATTGCTTCACCTTGTACGTGCCGTTCAACAGTTGTTGGCAACCATTCCAGTAAAATTATATTACATTTGTATTTTGATTTATAACACTGCTAAGTACTGCTGTCAAGCGGCGGCCAGTCAATGTGGCATTGAATCAATGCACCCCTTTTAAATTCTTCATGTATTTATTATTTGTCTATTATAAATATTTTAGAACATTTTATTTTAGACATCTAAACATGAATGTTATGTTTGAATATTATTTCATGAAATATAACAGCCCCTGCATATATACAAAGGGTGCATTGACCAGCCGCCACTGCTGCTGTCCACTCCCAATGTGTAGCATATGGACTTATAATGTGTATCTCGACAGAAATTTTCTCAAGTACTGCAATCAGTCGCTCAACTTTTTTTTTCAAAGATGAATGTGAGGGTAGGGCTAGGACACGACTAGTGGTCAGTTTGAAGTAGGGAATAAAGATGTTGCATGCATTTAAATATAAATTCTTTAATGAATTTATGAAACTGTCCAAAGTTGATAATGCTCGTCATTAACGAAACCGGTCCTGATCTTGCTAAATAGAACAGAGGAATATGTTTTTTTTTTTTTTTAATATAATACCTTTCCACCAAGTATTGACGGTGAACACTCTAAAAGTGATCTTAATTCATTTTTTAAAAATGCCATTGCGCCAAATATTTTGTAATCTAAAAAATCATTCGTTTGAACATCGGTTAGATCTTTGTATTAGTAAGTGCCTATTGGGTGGGACAAACCACGAAATATTTAATTTAAATTCCATATTTCTATGTGACATAAAGGAATAAAGGGAAGAAATCAAAATATCTCCTTTTGTCTTGTATATCGTTTTTATTTGTTTTCATTGCAAAATTTATTAAAATGTAATTGCAAAAAGATATGTACAGAAATCCGCATTTTTCATACGAATTAGCTAGCAATTATACCAAACCACATTAATTTAAGTCGGCAACAATGCGAGATTTCCATAACCAGCGACTCGGTCATGCCTTAGTCATGTTCTTTTACATATTCAATATCGTGCATACTTGGAAAGATTCTCTGGAAACAGTATTGGTCTTGCCATAATGATGTCACTTTCATAAATAAACACATTTTATCTAGTGGTTAAATTTTTATCAGCATTTTCTGAAATTTTACCCATATCGTCTTGTGCCAGTGATGGACAACCTTTAGGTTATTTAATTGCGACAATAAAACATTGATTGTGATCACTCTGGGAATTTCTTGCCAATTAAAAATAAAGAGCGGGGTGAATATTTTAACACTAAATTTGTCGATCACCTACCCATCCATCCATCTTCGGGGAGTAATAACAGTACAGTTACACCCCCAATTGCACTGTTGCATTCCATTGTCGTTGCTACGAGACGGTCGTCTGTGCGGCGCATACAGTCAAATGCTAGCTAGCGTATGTGTATTCAACACGTGCCATGCTATACACGTATATCCGGTGGCTGTCTGTGTTGGATTTTGGCACGATTTGCATTTTATCACTTAGTAACTAAATATTTCATCCATATTTATATTTTTTGCCAAACTAAGACAAATCTTAGTTATGCATTCTTTGCGGATAAAACTAAATCCCTCTTGTTGTATGAGATTCATTCCCCCAATTACACTGTTCTTGACTTTAGTGTAAATGGGGTTTTAGTGTACTTGGTGTGTAAATAATTTCATTATTTCGTATTAAATACCATCATTAAAAAAATATATCTTAATTAATCATCACCTAAAGCAGGGTTTCCCTAACATTTTCTGGAATGGAACACTTCACAAGGCCGGTGAATATAACGGAACACTTAGCTAGTTGAATTTTTAAGATTTTTTAAAAACTGTTGCAGCGTATAAAACCATTCCATTTTTTCGGAACACCTACTCTGGCTCCGCGGAACACAGTTTGGGAAACCCTGACCTAAAGAACGCGTCGAAGATCAATCAATTTACTGTATTTGTATGTGGTGCATGCCACTCTGATAAACAGGTCTCGCTAAGTAATTGCCGAAGCCACTCGGAAAAACTTAAAAACAGTTCCTCGAGAATAAAAGGTTCAACATGCCTGTGCCCTGAACACTGTCCACTGTCAATTTATTGATTAACTTTATGATAAGCAGGAATGCCTTATCTATTATGAGCATGTGATTCTGTGTATTGAATGACTGCATCAAAACCACACACCAAATTCCCCCGTACTTACATCAGATAATTGTTGCCGCTATAATAAAAATTACTTAATTCCATACAGAAAAAAAAACATTCTAGTATATTTATTATTTTAATTAATTGTTCATACATGTATCGTCAACGTCTTTGGCTTCGATTACGGAGGCGACAGGTTCAAATCCCAGTGTAGACAGTTTTAAATATTGATTTTTCAATCGATTTGTTCAACTTCTGTTTGAAGGCGTGGATATGTATGTGGTGACTTGAATTTCCTCCCCTTTCTCCTATATCCCTACTCTTTTTAAAAAGAGGTCGAGCAACAAACAGCTCTCGTAGAAAAACTTCTGTTGAGATACCTCCATTGGGTGGCCGTACGCTCCACATTGGGAGCGAACACCGATTAAAAAAAAATGGAGTTGGTAGAAAGGTAATTTCTGACCTACAAAACCAACACCAGTAACTTCATGTCGAAGGCGTTTTGATGCGTCTGGCTCTTGGTTGTGTATAACTGCAGTATTCAATAGTATACGACACCGAAGCTTTATCACTTCCCTATTCGGAGCATGTACTATAAGATTGTTTATCTCAGGGGTGGGGAACCTTTCATTATCTAAAGGCCGCATTCATTTTTGTGATTCGAGATAAGGCCGCAGTATACATTGATTAGGAAATCTTTGGCCAGAAACCGGACTTTACGGCAGAATATATCAGGACTACTAATTTACATAAATTTACAGAATTGGCCAGAAGGCCGCAGGTTCCCCACGCCTGGTCTATACTCGGTTTTTTTTTTTTACATCATCGCACCGAGTGCATCCTATCGATTCAGGGTATCGATAGCGCATGTCTAAGCCAAACACACTGCTGTCATATTTTTTATGGGCGTAATTCGGGATTGGCTTCAAGGGTATATAGAATACAAACATTGCCAACTCCCTGGTGGGGCATAACTCGTGAGCACAACACATGCATACACCGCAATATGAATCTATCGGAAAACATTGATTAGCTAATCAGGCTGCTGTTATGCAGATAAAACGTTCTGATATTAATTTTTCTTTTTTTTTGCGTGTATGTTTGTACACCTGATACAATACCATTTCAAGGTCTTTTGATTATTTTATTTATGTTATGCTAATTTTGGATTATTCAAACAGTGACATAATTGCAGTGTAAAATAATTTTTAAATAAACTTAATTTTCGTCTTGAATTGGTCTGCAATTGATTCGGTAGTTGTTTGAATGAAATTTAGTTGAAATAAAATGTTGGACGGACTGGATCGGAAGGCTTTTCGATCTCTAGTGAAATCACTACTCGTTTCAACATTCGAAATCTGTTAGCTAACGAGTTTTAGTAGTTTTACTCGCATGTCCACCCCTGATGTGTCGCATATGGGGCCGTCCAATTGACATATCACAATAATCGTCTTTTTCTGCAAGAAATATTGATTATCCATTGATTATTGATAGTGAGTAATAGAGATGAAAAGATAACCCGATCTAGGATTGATTAAAATTTATGTCGCATTGGCCTTATATCTCATCTTTATTAAAATGTTTCGTTATTGTATGTTTAACATTTTTCTTCTCTCTGATTTCTGCAGTTTTGGGAGATCATATCCGATGAGCATGGCATCGACAAGACCGGTCACTACCATGGAGACAACGACATGCAGCTCGAGAGGATCGATGTCTACTACAACGAGGCATCCGGCGGTCAGTACCCTCGCTTTATTATACCGTCCATCTCTATCATCATCTTTATTACAGCATTCATCGCCAATATCAGATAATTTGTCGACTTATGACTGCAATTCTGTTGAAGAGTGACTTTCTGTGATATTTTACCTCATTCTGAGTGACCTACAGTTAAAACTTACATTCCAAGTTACTACTTATGTTACGTCTATATTAACTCATTAATAACCGATGACTCACAGGCGAGTCCTTTGAACAACTTGTTAAACTACAAACGACTCACCGGCGAGTCTTTTCGTACGCATCACTCTAGTATTAAAATACAAGCACCTAATGCATGATGAATGTTTGTAATTCACTTCAGAATAGCTTCTTTTTTTTGTAAAATCGCCCCATGAATGGGTGAAAAATTCTGTTTTTTTTTTTTATATTTAAATTCATAAACTCATTTGTAATTTATCGCTCGATGGGTTAACCATGTAAGACTTGATTATCGATAATGACTTATCTTGCAAAATTGAGTTAATACTTTTTTGTTTTATAATCCTGCACGATTTTCTTCAATATTTTAATTTAGGGCGTGGTCGGAATGTTTTTTTTTTTTATTACCGTCGCCTAATTCATTTGTTACCACAAACAGGTAAATACATACGAATGGTTAATCTCTGTTACCTGCTTCTAAACCATAGGCTCCCAACCTTTTTCGGGTGTGGACATTTTTTTTTATAAAAGTCAATGCGACCCGTGGCCCCGATGCAATTGAAAAGGGCATTTTTTAGGTTCATTTCAGACCCCCACAAATCCCGTTGCGACCCATAGGTTGGGAAGCCGTGTTCTAACTTTGAACTAATGGACACAACAAAGTAAATCTATCTGTACCTTTGAATGTGTAAAAAGTAATTTAAGATTATTTTCATTGTTCTTTGAGAAATGGCGGCCTGCCTGCACATGCCGAGATGGCAATAAATCAATCTGTCTCGTTGAAGCCAGAACACCAAGGCCATGTTAATAAGTGCCGACAACTTTGGCATTGTAGTCGGAAATGAATGGAAAAAATTACATTTAAATTGCACTTCAAATTTGATGTAGTAATTCTGTGAAGTGTTGATGGTCATATTACACGCTTCATCTTCCCCACCCTGTAGCTAGTTTTCTATCGTTATATTACTCATCTTTCCTGCACGTCCAGTGCGGGCGTCGGCAACCTTTTTTGGCTGCCCCTAAAAATCAACGCAGACATTTTGAGTCATTCATTTAATACAGCTTTGTAGTGAATAATGAGATTAATTTATCGATGAATTAATTGCCGCCCAGATGGTCAACGCGTTTGGCTTCGGTTACGAAGGTCGTGGGTTCGAATTCCAGTACGAACAGTTTTTTAAAAATTGATTTGTAGATTTCTGTTCGAAGACATGCATGCATGCGATGTCTTAATTCCCTTCCACCCTTAGCTTTAGACTAGCTAACAACTAGTCCTGGTAACATCTTTACTCGTAACTTGTAAAATTATATAAACCACATGCATGTCAAAACATACAATTGGGGTCCATTGGAGGTGAAGTGAGCTAATTAGTAAAATGTTTTTCTTCAATCGGTGCTTTGGTGGATTGCATATAACGGTAGTGCTATGTGTTTCAACTGAGGTTACGTCACTTTAAGACGTGTAGAACGTTACCACGCATCTAACGTATTTTTTTTATGAAATACCGCTTGGCTCACTTCATCTCTAATGTGCCCCCCAATCAAAAGAATGCTGCGAGACACTACAAGAGTTGCTGTCTTAAATAAGTAAATGTCTTGTGGTAGAAACTGCCCAATGAGCCTGCAGTAGAAGACAACACAATCTTGCGTATTTCACGATGCAGGCGTGTTTTCAATGTGTTTTGTTTTTTTGTTGCAGGCAAGTATGTTCCCCGCGCAGTCCTGGTGGATCTTGAGCCAGGCACCATGGACGCTGTGAGGTCCAGCAACTTCGGACAGCTCTTCAGGCCCGACAACTTTGTCTTCGGGCAGAGCGGAGCCGGTAACAACTGGGCCAAGGGTCATTACACAGAAGGTGCCGAGTTAGTCGACTCAGTTCTCGACGTAGTACGCAAAGAGGCTGAAGGATGCGATTGCCTCCAAGGTATGTTCAAATTCTGATATGAAGTATCAGACCGCTAAGAATATATGAAGAAATAATAATTTAATGCTGTCCTTTCCGTTTCTAGGTTTCCAATTGGCCCACTCTTTGGGCGGCGGTACCGGATCAGGAATGGGAACACTCCTCATCAGCAAAATCCGAGAGGAATACCCCGACAGAATCATGAACACATTCTCAGTTGTACCATCACCAAAGGTAAGTCTCGACTATATTTGATCGTTTTTAAAATCCTGAATACATTTATATGACAATATCGGACGTAATTTTGTTGTAATTGACTAATGATGAATGTGTTTATTCCAGGTATCCGACACCGTAGTAGAACCTTACAATGCCACCCTTTCAGTGCACCAGCTAGTGGAAAACACAGACGAGACCTTCTGCATTGACAACGAGGCTCTCTACGACATCTGCTTCAGAACCTTAAAACTCTCTTCCCCCACATACGGAGACTTGAACCATCTTGTATCGGTAAGCATCACTCGCGTCCTCATTTACGAAGTCATATCACAGTGGATGATAGCTTTTTTACATTTTTATATAGAAAACCAGTTCATTTTACTTATCTATTAATCGTGATTTCAGGTCACAATGTCCGGAGTGACGACATGTCTCAGATTCCCCGGTCAGTTGAATGCCGATCTCCGCAAGTTGGCCGTCAACATGGTCCCATTCCCCCGTCTCCATTTCTTCATGCCAGGTACGTCGACCCTGCCGTCTGCATATCAATCTTTCAGCCAAAAATAGTTACCTACGGCTGTTTTGCTAACATTTGTGGTTTTTTTTAGGATTTGCCCCACTCACAGCCAGAGGCAGCCAACAGTACAGAGCCCTCACAGTCCCCGAGCTGACCCAACAGATGTTCGACGCCAAGAACATGATGACAGCTTGCGATCCCAGGCACGGACGCTACCTCACAGTCGCCGCCATCTTCCGTGGACTCATGTCCATGAAGGAGGTCGACGAACAAATGCTCAATGTACAGAACAAGAACTCCAGGTAAATTCGCTTCGAAAGCTTAATCACATTTCTTCAATTGTCATCAAAATAGTGTCACTTATTAAATGTGTTTCGTTACGTTTGTCTCTCCAGCTACTTCGTTGAATGGATCCCGAACAACGTGAAGGTTGCCGTTTGCGACATTGCACCTCGCGGCCTCAAGATGTCAGCCACCTTCATCGGTAACACCACCGCCATCCAGGAGATCTTCAAGCGCATCTCGGAGCAGTTCACTGCTATGTTCAGACGCAAGGTCAGTTTTTCATGGTTTATTTTTCTTGTGATTACCACTCGATACCAAAATTATTTTTATTTGATTTTGTATGGCTTTATAACGATGTTTTTGTTTATTCGCAGGCTTTCCTCCATTGGTACACTGGAGAGGGTATGGATGAGATGGAATTCACTGAAGCCGAGAGCAACATGAACGATCTGGTCTCCGAATATCAACAATACCAGGTAAGACCATCATCAAATTGATTGGTCAACAGTTACTCTATTTCTATTATTCTAATTCGTCATTGTTGTGCTTATTTTTCTATATTTTGATTGTCCAGTTCATTACTCAGACAGCATTAATTAATCATTCAAGTAGTAGTACATTATGAAATATTCTTATAATGACCCAGACAAAATGAACGTTTTTGTTAATAATTTAGAAGATTATTAGTGTTTTTTTCAATTATTCAATTTCTAGGCCAGCATATTATGACTGCGCTTTCATTTTGAGGTTTTTTTCCGAGTTGTCTCACTAATGAACCAACGATGTTCCTGTTTCGCATTTTAACTTCAAGACTAATTTATATTGAATTTAAAAAAAATATTTGGCATTACAGCTAACGCCAATGCTACAAATATTTTAAAGGTAAAATATCATACGAGAAAAACTTTTTTTTAACTCGCTTGAGATCAACGCGGGCTAAATTGACATCACAAAACCTCTTGGTCGGTTTGTTGGTCTTTGGTCTCAAATTTAAATTATTGACCTTACCGGGAATCGAATCCAGTCCCACTTGGTCGGTAGAGCAAGCTCTCGCCAACTAGGCTGCAGTGTTTGTCGCGAGTTCATGTTTCCCACAGCCGTTTCTGTAATGGGTTTTTTCTTGTTTTCTCCAGGAGGCGACAGCCGACGATGACGCCGAATTCGAAGAAGAAGAAACCGACATCATCCAAGAATAAGAGAGTCAGACAGAAACGTCACTTCAAAAGCCAGTTCTCTTCTCCGGAAACCGTCGGCGTCAGACCGATTGAATTACTAAACAAAAAAAAAATATGAATGGTACCAATTCAGTTACTACCACCGATCGAAACGGCTTCTTCTTTTGCATTCTGAATTTTGTCTCGTATTTAAACAACAAACTTGTCGCTACGTATCATCCATCATCATCAGTTTATTTTATTATCCGACCGAAGGGCGTGCGTCGCCCGACACGTCTCGCTTGCAAAAAGCCAAAACATACTCCAATCGTATGACACAAAATGGCTCATCGCTCCTCGGTTGGTATTATTAAAAAAAAAATACTTGTCAATTTTCTTTTTCTATCACGTCTGCAGTCTTCAAATAAACATTTTTATTTTTTTTTTAAATGTTCCATCCAATTTCGAAAGCTGAAAATCGGCTGTCTCAGTCATTCGACAGAATGGGGACTAACAACTAGTCCCTTTTAACCGAATTTCAGCATCAAAGTAATGCATATCTTCGATTGATCCGAACATATCTAAAATATATTCTCCTCTTAAAAGACAGGGTGTCCAATTTATACAAACTTTTTCCACCTTTGATCAATTTGAAGTATTTTTTTTATACGATTTCTATACTTTGTTAAAAAATCTTTTTGTTGTATTGAAGACGCCGATTTTTTAGAAATTTTAAATTAACTCGTCATATCATATTTCTTTTTAGTTTTGTATTATTTATAATATTTTTTTTCCTTGTATACATTGTGTTTTTTAAAATAATTTTCATAACTTTTTTTGTATTTTTTATATAAGTATAATTCGTTCCAACCCCCCTCCCCCCCCCCTTGTTTGTTTATTTAGTATTTTTTAAAACATTACAAACAAAATATATATATATATATATATAAGAATGTAAACATATATATATTAAAATGCGACCGCATTTTTTTTATGAACGTTTTTCATTTTGGTATGAGAGATGATAATTATATATGGTAAAATAAAAAATAAACGATGTTTTACATTAAAAAAGAAAGGTCTTTTTATTTATTTTTTTACCCTTTATTTACTGCCGCAAGCTGGTCATCCTTTTACCTGCTGCCGATGTTGAAACCTTAACCCTTCAGAAACACTCACACCTCGTTCATATCCTTTGCGTAATGAAAGCATATCTGGTGATGTTCTGGACAAATAATTTAAAAACGAAAACGACAATCTAATCTTGATAAGAAATTTGTGCAGTTAAGTGTTGCCAATGAAATAAAAAGACAGCCCGACAGTTCAGGGTTACTAAAATTGAAGCGCCACACGAAAGAACAATGCGTTCTCATTGTTGAGCCAATATTTTTTAAATAATGAAGATTGGTAGCTTCATTTGGCAACACTCGTACAAAATATGGTCAGAATTGTGATTTGACTTCAAATGTAAACAGGTTTTTTCAAAATTATGTTTGAAGAAGGAATTCCTTATTCCCGTAAATATTAATAGTGGATGGCCTATCCTGATATAATAATTGTCTGAAATCTCCAGCTATCTAGATCAGTGTTTCTCAAGCGGGGTCCAAAAAACGATACCAAGTCAAAAACACTATGAGATAGCACTCTAAAATTGTTGTCAGTTGTCGGCAAACTCAACTGAGCCAAATATTGACTAGACAACGATTGAAATTTCTTTTGTAACAATTTTTTTTAACAACTACATTTTCGATATAAAATAACTCTGTTAATTTAAGTCCACGTATTGTGCTACAAACTGTGACATGTGTTTGGGACAATCTTACTTTTACAAATGCTGTACGAATGATTTTAATTTTACTATTCTGTCATATTCTGATACGATATTGAAAGAACTTCCACAAAGTTACCGCCAAATCCACCGAAAGGTACATTGTTATTGACTAGATTAGGTACTCTTATGTTGGTTTTAAATTAACTTTCACTATGTTAGGGTTAACCTTTCCACCGCGTATGACCGCTATGCATGCCCTAGCGAACATGCCCTCAGCGCGTGTGACACGTATAGATGTCATGGAAATTTCAAACCCTATATAAGAGCTATCTAAATCGTATAACTTGGTTGAAAATATTACTAAATGTATATTTTACCAAATTCAATAGATGACATTAGTCCAAAAAGATTCAATATAGGCTAAAATAATTTATTTATGAAACACGCCGTGAACATACGTCACCAATGCAAGATGGCTGCTGTTGATTCATGGCGTTTCTCGTAAGAACTGTGCGCCACGTATTTACAAAATATGCATATATTATTCGGGATAATGTAAATAAGCGATCGAGTGCGGGTGAAATTGAAATTGTTCCAAGAATTTAATATTATAATCATGGTATGGTGGTAGTGTTCTCGGTCGCGCGTGACGGTGTTTTGCAATATGGCGACGTCATGCCGCTATTGTATGAAGAATGATTATTGTTGAATTAAACAGAAAATACAAGAAATATATATTGTATTTTATTATTGAAAAAGTTACTTTGGGTGGCAATTAACATATTTGATCAGTTGAAAAAATATTACAACCTATATTTATAGTCGAAAACGCGATAACAAAATCCGCAAAAAAGCAGCTGCGTACAGGGCATGTTCACTAAATTTTGTGACGCGGGCAAAGGGTTAATAAACTTGGAATAGGCCCCCCGGGTTGATAATTCTTCAAGTGAACCCCAATGGCTAAACTCGACATAAAATTTTGAACGCAATAAAACAATTTTGTAAATTTAATTTTTTTATTACAAAAATAATATAATACAATTTATTTAAATATACATAAGAAATTCATCCGCCGTGCAACGTAGATATGAACAAAACGCAGTCTTTGGGCTTCAGCTGATAGTCCAATTCACCGATCAACTCCCAGTCCTCATCGTTGACCAGAACAAGGATACCAGGCCTAACAGAACCCTGTTGCAAAAACAACTCTGGACGTTCTTTCAGCAAGTTTTTCTCCATCCAAAGAAGCAGGTGTCTTATCATCCACACATCACCGTGCTCGGAATTAAATTTGGACAGGGGTGGAAGAACAATTTCGCGTTTTTTTATCTTGTCGAAAAGCAGCTCAGCACCTCCTGCGAATTCGATCGTTATCGGTAACGATCTGTCGGATTCGTTCATTCTGTAAGTTATAAAAAACCTGGATTATCTGTGACAGGATGATTTTTTTAAATCTAAGAACATTTCCGTCTATAAAAGGTAAAATGGTGAATGTTGTCCATTAACCCGATGGATGCCATAAGCGCTTATACATGCTCTATGGTTCAGTATCCATAAGGCTGGCCATAGATAATGAGTGGTCTATACGTGATCGATTTTACACTCGAAAGTACAAAGCCAAGATCAAGTAAACCAAAGATGTTTATATTGCGATACATTGGTTCCAGAAAGTGGTGCGTAAAAAAGATTTCGGGACAAATAGCTGAACACCATCATCATTCATCACTTTTAGGGTGTTCACTGTCAATACTTGGTGGAAAGGCATTATATTAATAAAAACACAATATTCCTTTGTACTTTATTCCACTTTATTTAACCGTTTGAATACCGCGCAAATAAATCATTAATATGAAGAGATACTGCATGTTTTTGAGAAAAATAATCTTGCCTAATATACACTCGAATTCGATATTTTAAAAACCTATATTAACTCAGTACAGATGGCACTACACATATTCATCAAAATATTGTTTAAATGCTATAAGAATACCAAGTATTTGATTTTTTAAATGTCTTGGACGTCCGTGTTCGCTTGTATATGTTCCAGACACGTGTGTCCGCTTGGTATCCAAGTGGTTAATAGGTCAGAGCATTCGTTGCAAGCATTGTCAATTGTCAATCAGTTGACAATGAGCGAAACCGGTCCTGACCTTTTAAATAAAGTACAAAGGAATATTGTGTTTTTATTAATAAATCATCATCATTATCAGTCAGCCATTACCTTGGACAGGGGTGGGGAACCTTTTCATATCTAAAGACTACATTCATTTATCTGATACAACGTAAGGCCGCAGTAAAGAAAACGTTGACAACCCCCCCCACCCCTTTTTTTTGACAGTCGAACACATAATCAGTGGCGGATTATCATGCAAGCAAATGGGGCGCGCGCTTGGGGCCTCAAAAATTTGCTTACATATTATAACCCATAGACCTTTTGTCATGATTTTTATATATTTTTACTTTGATTTTTATATAATCAGAAAAACATGACCTCCAAATTTTATTGCGCCTGGGGCCTACCGTGGGCTTAATCCGCCGCTGCGCGTATTGGGATGATTACGCTCTCTTTCCAAACGCTTGCGTGTATTGATCAAGTCAAAAGGTCGCATCCGAGTAGCCAAGAGGCCGCAGGTTCCCCTCCACTGACCTATGACAATTTAGCATTCATCCGGGATTGTTTGGCAACCCTAGCCACTGTATGCTAGGCCGACCAAAGACGATTTAATATATCGATAACTTAGTCCCATAGTGCTACAACTATAAATTGGTAGTTTTGAGACAAGGCTGACCAAAGTTGTGACGACATAGGATATACAGTGCGTTAGAGAAAGATAAAAGATTACTCACTTGAAATTAACTCTCAGGCCCTAAAAGGGTTATATGTCAAAGAAGAATCGACTCTGATTTCATAGGTGCTTTGATTAAAAATTCGATTCGAAATTTGAATATCGTCGGCTGAAAAGTTAGGTTATATTATGATTCAGAACATGGCTGTCACAATTTTCATAGACCACAAAAAGAGTAATCGACCATAGACAAAAATATATTATTTCCGTGATACTTAGACTAATTTCTCATATTTAAAATAATAATTGATGTAACACAGGTAGGTTTTTTTTTAAATTGAATACAAAATAAAATAATTGGGTTTTTAAGTTTTGTTTTGTCCAAAACAATCAAGGTTTTTCTATTCGACATCGTCGAGCATTTAAGATTACAAGTTACTTTTAGCTGATGTTTATTGAATATTTTGTATCGTGTATATAGTAGGGCTGTTCGACCCGCTCAAAAAAACTAGCTCCAACTGGCAATACACAATTATAATGACAAACATATAGGAATTCTATTCTAATGATTAAATATTAAAAAACTGAATTCTGCAAGTTTCCAGGCTAAAGTTCTCGCAAGGTTGAGTACAGACTAAAGCCTCAAGCTAGTAACAAAATGAATTTCTAAAATATTCTTCAAAGGCTATTAAAAAAACCCCTTACGAGAATGATTGGGTGAGATGGGGGCAATTTTTATACTCTAGAATTAAATTTATCTATTGACTTGGTAGAACTCCATTATAATAGGGTAAAAATAGCAACGTGTTTAGTTCTACAGTTTTTACATTTATTAGTTGATAGCTATTTCGGCTTTCGCTATCGTCAGAACTAAATAAATATATAAACTGTAGAACTAAATACGTTGCTATTTTTTTTTAACCTATTCTAGAATTAAGCCCCTCCTAGTGTCTTGATTGGACTAGCAAGCCAGCCAATTAGCTCATCTCGTTTATGTGAACAACTCTTCTCATTGGCCCTTTTTCGCTCCATATAATTTCTCAATAGTTAATAAATCACACTAAAGAATTGAAATTTTTCCAATATACATTGCTAGCATATTTTGACTTAATTGATAAATCGAGTCTTCATTATTTTCGATGGATTCGGCGGCTGCATTGTGTAAGTTCATTTTTAGTATATAATTAAATTTCTTAATTATAATTATTAACGACTTTATTAATTTTCGAATCAAAGTTATTTTTTCTAATCCATGTCCACTCCCAACGTGGAGCATATGGCCTCCTAATGTATGTATCTTAACAGAAGTTTTTCTACGAGAACTGTTTGTTACTCAGTCGCTCATCCTCTCTTTTTCAAATAGAGTAGTAGGAACAGAAGGATAAGGCTAGGGCAAGACTAACGTATCGATTTAAACTTTAATTTTAACATAAACTAAAATTTTTTTAAACGTTTCCACAAATAATATATTTGACAAAAACAAATTGAATTAACAATATTTTAGATTATTCTAGAAATGAATGCAATAGAAACATGAAGAACACACAGAAAAATTTGTATGCAATTATTTTATCACAACCACAACACTAAACGAATTTTTCTCTTCTTTTCTACGAGTTTACAAAGAAAAATCTAGCTATTCGCTTAAGATTAACTGGAACAGATGCTTGTATTGAATAACAGGAGTGAAGTAGTTTGATTTCGCGTAGAACATACAAAACACCGCCCAGTCACATGCGCAGAGCCTCAATCCTGCTTGCCACTTCTTCAGATTGCAAGGATTCCAGCGTCCTCGACGACCGTAGAGTTATATATCTATAGAATGTACTCGGCGGAAGTGCAGGAAACAGGGATATGCTCCGCATAGGGAGCGAATACAGTCAAAGAGAAAGGTGACAAATAATTCGTCGATTTTCGCCTGCTCTCCGATCTTGGATTCTTTTTACACTTGATCGACACGGCATCTGCACAATTAGGCAGCGAAACGAAATGTCCAATCAAAACAAAGACCCACTTATAAAGACTTCGTCGGTTATAAGTAACGATCAGCTGAATACTTGTTTAGTCTAAATTAAGCTTGAGAATTCGTTTTAAACCATGACATGACAGACCTTGGAACTGACTGGGTCACATCCTGCAGAAGCCTCAATCCTGTTTATCTTTTACTCGCTGAAACTGAGGAATGTTTGCAAATCATGGGAAGAAGCAAAGCAATCGGCGGGAGCAGGAAATCTTGGAGGCGGCGCATGGTCATAAAAGAAAAATAGGGGCACAACATTACACTGAATTTAAAATAGAACACCAGTCTCTAAGCGACCCATTTTGAATTTCGCAGATCATTAATAATTATGATGATGCATCTATTCTTGGCATTTTAAAAGAACTTATTTGCAGATGGTGTAATCGGTCGTCTTTTGTCTTGAAATTACTTTATTTTGTCACTCCTAAATAAGTGAGTGTGTCACTTATTCAACGCTTGCATTCTGCCGGTACTGCTTTACGGTTGCGAATCATGGCATCTGACGAAGACTCAGAAAAACCGTATACTGAGCTTCGAGAACAGATGCTTGTGTCGGCTAATGGGGGTGAGTTGGTTTGATTTTGTGAAGAATTCAGAGATAAGGGAGCGTACAAGAGAGTGTCCCGTCTCGTCAGTAGTCATGGAGAGACGTTGGAACTGGCTGGGTGACGTGCTGCGGATGTCTCCGGAAAGCCTCAATCCTGCCTGCCTCTTCTTTCGACCGGTGGGATTCCGGCGTCCCTGACGTCCATCGGGTACTGTCCATAGGATGTACTCGGCGGAACTGAGGGATGCTGGCATGTCATGGGAGGAAGCAGAGCGGTTGGAGAGACAGGGAAACATAGGGGTGTCGCGTGGCGACCATATGCTCCACATAGGGAGCGAACATGGCCAAAGAAGAAATAAGGCCCTCTCTGTTGCTATTAAGACTGTCTCGTTTATTTCTTTTCGGTCAGTGTATCTTAGTTTTCTGCATTACATTCAGTAATAACAGTTTGATTTGATGATGACGTTGTCGTGATTCGAACGCAGAGGTCAACAATCTGTTGTATTCGACTAACCAGTTATAGTATACTCGGTAAAAAACGGATTATAAATTCATTTGTCAATATTTGTATTATGCACCGATTTCTCGTGCCGAGTCAACCTGTGCCGCTTGAGGTTGCTCACCCTCTTCGTTTTGAAGACGCAGTCTGGACAACCGTAGGGCTGATCCCCGTTGTGCACGACCTTGTGCATCTTCAGACTCGCCGCGCATTTAAACCTGGAGCCGCAGACGTCGCAAGGGAAGGGTTTCAAGTCGGTGTGAACCAGACTGTGCACGCGCAACTCGCACGGCCTTTTACAGACGTACTCGCACGTTTCGCACTTCAGCGGTTTCAGATCCTGGTGGATCAATTTGTGCCTGTGGAGATTACTCGAGCTTCGAAACTTTAAACTGCAAAATGGACACGTAAACATCAGAATATCCGAATGAATCAGACGATGCTTTTTTAGGTTGACTGTAGTCTTTCCTGTATAATCACAATCGGCACACTTAAACGGACGGCTATCGTTGTGTATAATTTTATGCGCATTCAAATCGCCTGTCCGCCGGCAGGTGAAAGAGCATAAGTCACACGCGATCGGTTTAAGATTTTTATGTATTAACTCGTGCGTTTTTAAGACTGCTTTTCGTCTAAATTTACTATTGCATATACCACACATAAACGGCTTTTCTTCATTGTGTATCAATATATGCGACGTTAAATTTGCGAGCTGCCGACATTTAAAACCGCATAATTCACACGTGTACGGTTTTTCATTTGAATGTATCATCAGGTGACGTTTTAAAGAATTGCTCTTTTTGCTGCGAAAACTGCAAAACTTGCAAGCGAATCGTTTGCCGTCCGAAGGATTCGTGTCGTGAATCATTCGGTGACTCACCAACGAATCGTCGCAATCAAACGATTCATTGCAAATCTGACACGAAAAATCATTGACAGTACTGCTTTTGTTGCATTCTTTTTTCAAATCTTGCTCTTCGATTGTTATATTGTACGATTCGTTTGTTTCACATTTTGAATTGTCACTTATCTCCTTTCCACTTATGCATATTCTATCTTTTGTTTCTTGTTTTATTTTGCGGCAAGCAATTGGTAAATTTGTTTGGTGTAAATGACTGGAGTCGGGAATCTAAAAAAAATGTTAAATCAGAGTTACTCAAACTATTAAAAGAAGTTCTCATAATCATTGAAATATCAACTAATTTGGTGTGATAATTAATTAATTAATACCTTTCAAGATAATTTTTTTTTAAAACAAAGCGAAATAATTACATTTAACCCTTTGAGGAGTATCGCCGTACCGGTACGGTAAAGTATTTTAAATCTAGTACAGTAAAACCTCCATTTACACTAAAGTCAGGACAGTGTAATTCGAGGTAGTGTAATCGGGGGAGTGAATCTCATACAAAATTAGGGATTTGGTTTTTTCCACAGAAGATGCAAAACTAAGATTTCCCTTAGTTTTGCAAAAAAAAAAATTGACAAAATATTAAGCCAGGCACGTGTTGAATACACAGACGCTAGCCAACATTTTACTGTAGGCGCCTCACAGACGACCGTCTCGTAGCAACGACTATGGAATGCGGCATTGCAATTGGGGGATTTGCGGCGAATATTTCAAGACAGCGCATAATTCGGGGTAGTGTAATTGGGGGTTCCACTGTATAGATGTCGCCGAAAACCGTCTCAACTACCCTTTAGGTAAATATTTGTTCACTTAAAGCAGGCATAGGCAACCTTTCCTAGGTCTGGGGCCAAATTATCATTCTGTCTCCGAGTCAAGGGCCGGACCAAATTATTATAAGAAGTTAGTATTAAATTAAATAAAACACGTTACGACTTCTTATGTCCGCTCCCAATGTGGAGCATATGGATTTCAAATGGAGTTTATCTCAACAGAAGTGTTTCTACGAGAACTGCTTGTTAGTCAGTTGCTCAACCTCTCTTTTTCCAATGAAAGTAAGAATAGAAGGATAGAGCTTGGACAAGACAAGCGATTAGCTAATCGCTTTTGTTATGCCTCTTTCATAAGACAGGACGGGTGGGAGGAGGGAATTCAAGACATCACATACATCCATGCCTTCGAATTGAAATTCATAAATCGATTGAAAAATCAATTTATAAAACTGTCCGTACTGGGATTCGAACCCGTGACCTCCGTAGCAGTAGCCAATGACGTTGACCACTCGACCACACAGGCGGCAAATCTGTGAAGATTGGCCTTGAACTTGAATTACGAGACTAGGAATGTTGGCTATTAATTTCTTTCTCTATTACTTCGCAGAGGGCCGGACAAAATAGCTTGGCGGGCCGGTGGTTGCCCATATATAACATAGGTTAAGAAAATATAAAGAATATCACATGATAGTGTAATGTATTTTGCAAATTACAGTATATATATATATATATATATACCTCTCTCTTGATGCCCGCTTTACAACTGGTTGAATCAACAAATCTGTTACTATAGTTTGAAATTTCCGTTTTAGTATTTAAAAAATCGTCTTTGTACTGCAGCCATCTTGTTTCCGGTTCAGATTTAATCGGCACCAATTGCTTTCCATCCTGAAACAACAACAAACATATTTCATACAGTCAGTGGCGGATCCAGAAATTGTCCCAGGAGAGGGCCATTCAATTCGAAAAAAAACATCTTATATGTATATAAAAATGAATGTTTGTTTGTTCGTACTCTATGGGCTGCCAAGCCGCTGATGGGATTGCAATACAACTTTGACAAAAATTTTGCTTGCACTTGCGCGAAGTTTATAGGCATATTAAAATTAAGTAGTTCTTATAGCGAGTAGGGGCTGATCCGGCTCTCGGGCCCTCAGTGATGGGACGGCATGGTCTGGGCACCGCAAACGACAATGGTGGGAGACTGATTGAGTTCGCTATCATGAATGAGCTCACCATTGGCGGAACTATCTTCCCGCATAAAGACATCCATAAATACACATGGACCTCTCCTGATGGTCGCACGAAGACGCAGATTGACCATCTTCTTTACAGCACGAAACATAGATTTGAACTTCTCGATGTTCGCACATATCGAGGTGCCGACATTTATAGCGACCACGAATTACTTGTCGGCAAAATCCGCCTGAAACTAAGTCGCATAGCTCAAAATCCAGCGCGGAAAAAGATCGACATCGAGAAGCTAGAAAACGTAAATACGAAACTAAGATTCGAGATTGCTGTAAGGAAGGAAATAGATCGTGTCTCCGTGCGACCTATATCCGGGTCCGATCGCATTGAGGCGGACTGGTGCTGTATCAAACGTGCTATTGCATCATCGGCCGAAGATGTTCTCGGATTCCGGAGGGAGGGGCAACCAAAATGGATGTCCGAAAATACGTGGAGGAGAATTGAAGAGCGGGCCAGGCTTAAAGCACTGAAGGACAGTGAAGCTGACCCTGAAAGATTTGAAGAACGTCGCGCTGATTATCGTAATCAGGACAAAGTTGTCAAGAAGTCTGCGCGACTTGACAAGCGCCGATTCTTGGATCGGCAAATTGAGACAGCTGAGGTGGCGGCCCGCAGAAATGATACCAAGAAGTTATTTAAAATCACGCGCGAGGTCTGCGGAAAGCGACCACCGACTCCCGGGCCAATTCGCGGCCCTGATGGAGCAATAGAGTCAAACGCAGAAAGCGTTAAAAAGATTTGGAAGGATCATTTCTGCGAGGTGCTGAACCGACCGCCCCCCCAGGACCCTTTTGACGTAACCGAAGAGGCTACATCTATGGACCTCCCCCGAGTGTCCGGTATTTCAGACCGTACGCCCACACATGCCGAAATCATCTTGGCAGTGAAGAGGCTTAAAAACGGCAAAGCACCGGGTGGAGACGGAATACATTCGGAATTTCTGAAATGTGGTCTTAACGCCGTCCTACATCCTCTCTATCACCTGATGGCCAGGGTGTGGGACGGTGAGCGTTGTCCTAGGGACTGGGTGGACGGTGAGGTGTTAGCACTCCACAAAAAAAGGTGATCC
Organism: Himalopsyche tibetana; assembly: GCA_030503985.1. NCBI lineage: Eukaryota > Metazoa > Arthropoda > Insecta > Trichoptera > Rhyacophilidae > Himalopsyche > Himalopsyche tibetana. Next base: position 3,460,998 of record JAPJYX010000036.1, read on the forward strand.
CCTCAGCTGTAACAATTACCGAGGCATAACTCTTCTCAGTATTCCTGGGAAGGTAATGGCACACATTCTCTTGGCGAGAATAAGAGGTCCCATTATGAAAATACTTAGGAAAAATCAAGCGGGCTTCCTCCCTGGAAGGTCGTGTGCGGACCAAATACACAATCTTCGATGTCTCCTCCAGCAGAGCAATGAATTTAACAGTGCTCTTGCTTGTTGTTTCGTCGACTATGAGAAGGCATTTGATAGTCCGCACAGACCCTCTTTGTGGAGGATACTGGATGCCTACGGGATTCCGCCAAAGATTGTGGCCATTATCAAATCCTTACATGAGAATAGTGCATGTTGTGTGAGAATCGGTGACTCAAATACCGAATGGTTCGGGGTCACTACCGGAGTGAGACAGGGGTGCGTTCTTGCACCGTTCCTGTTTATTATTATCCTTGACTTCATACTTCGCAGGTCAATTCCGCCTGATCGAGGTGTAGCTGTTGGTCCCGGTCTGAAGCTGTGTGACCTTGAATATGCCGATGATGCTGTAATATTCGATAAATCCATTGAGGGCATCCAGGAGACTATTGATGGGTTAGGAACTAACTCAGGTCGCATTGGTCTAAAAATTAATACTAGTAAGACCAATGTGATGTGTAACCAAACCTGTCATGACTCTGATAGGACCCTTACCAGCGCGGGACAGATCATCGAGAGGGTTGACAGCTTCAGATACCTCGGCGTACATATCCCCGAAGACGGTAGTACAAAAAACGAGCTCGCCATTCGTTTAGGAATGGCTGGAGCCACATTCAACTCAATGCGGACTGTCTGGGACACGCAGCTGTACTCGATTAAAACCAAATGCCACTTGTTCAACGCTTGCATTCTGCCGGTAATGCTTTACGGTTGCGAATCATGGCACCTGACGAAGACTCAGAAAAACCGTATACTGAGCTTCGAGAACAGATGCTTGCGTCGGATAATGGGGGTGAGGTGGTTTGATTTTGTGAGGAATTCAGAGATAAGGGAGCGTACAAGACAGCGTCCCGTCACGTCAGTGGTTATGGAGAGACGTTGGAACTGGCTGGGTCACGTGCTGCGGATGCCTCCGGAAAGCCTCAATCCTGCCTGCCTCTTCTTCCGACCGGTGGGATTCCGGCGTCCTGGACGTCCGTCGAGTACTATCCATAGGATGTACTCGGCGGAACTGAGGGATGCTGGCATGTCATGGGAGGAAGCAAAGCTATTGGCGGGAGACAGGGAAACATGGAGGTGCCGCGTGGCGGCCATATGCTCCACATAGGGAGCGAACATGGTCAAAGAAGAAGAAGAAGTTCTTATATATAAAAATCAATGTTTGTATGTCTGCCATACTGTTTACGCACTTGCGCTAAGGTTATAGGCGTAGTACAATGAAATTACAGTAGATGGCGCGTGGGCCGTACCATAGAAAATCGGCAGCAAACTTCAAACGGACAGAAAAAGAAGACATGCAGTTCAATAAACACAATTGAAACACAAACACTTTCTTTCTTTGAGTGGCATTGCAACGCTTGCCGGGAATCGGCTAGTAATACATTACAAATGGATGATTTAAAAATAAAAATAGTCGATACATAATTAAGTATTTATTCTATAAAACATTGTAAACTAAACAATTAAAGAGCCATTAAAGTGTTAATCAATTAGAAAAATGGAAAATAAATTCTCCTCAGGGGGGGGGGGCATGGCTTCCATAGCCTCTCCCTTGGATCCGCCAATGGATACAGTTTTATTGAATTGCTTAAACCTTTAGTCATTCCTTCTTTCTGCCTTTGCAAATTAAATGCAAACTTGACATATTATTAATATGTATGGAAAATTTAAATAAATATGACAGCTTCTAAACAAATGAAAGTTAGTAGTATTGCTAAGAAGAATAAAAAATGTTCCAAATTCAAAAACATAACCTTACTTCGTACTGTTGATCTGTCAGATCGGTTTCTTTTTTTATAATACGTATTTCTGTCAAAATCTCTGTTTCAAAATTGTTTTCTGCATCAAAAGATTCAAGTCTATCCATTTCAAATGAGAAATCATCGTCGGGCTCCTTTTTTATATCCATTTTAAGTATTAAATTCACTATTGTAATGTTTGTTGTTTTGCGAGTGTTGTGTAGCCATTTGAATATAAATAATCAATATTAGTAATACCATCACAAAAAATATGATTGTAAGTATTACAAGTACATAAAAATATTGTTACTATTATTGATTTCTCTCAATTCTGAAATAATTTTTAACTTTACAATAATTGGTGAAGTTACATGGTAAATAATAAAAGATTTGGTAATTATAGAGTATAGCTCGTCATGTATTATTACGGCGATAAACTTCACAAACTAAACTAAAAACAACGCCACGATTTAAAGTTATTTTTTGAGAGCTTTATAATCGCCCTAAAACCACACATTATTACGAAGAACACTGATAAATTATGCGAAATACGAAATATTTTTCAGTACATCGCCTCTGTTTTCCATTATGGCGGCGCCGCCATAATGGAAATTTTAATTTATTATTTATTTAAATTTTAATTTTAATTTATCAGTGTTCTTCGTAATAATGTGTGGTTTTAGGGCGATTATAAAGCTCTCAAAAAATAACTTTAAATCGTGGCGTTGTTTTTAGTTTAGTTTGTGAAGTTTATCGCCGTAATAATCCATGACGAGCTATACTCTACTTTTACCAAAGATTTTTATTTATTTCTTCTTCTTCTTTGGCCATGTTCGCTCCCTATGTGGAGCATATGGCCGCCACGCGGCACCTCCATGTTTCCCTGTCTCCCGCCAATAGCTTTGCTTCCTCCCATGACATGCCAGCATCCCTCAGTTCCGCCGAGTACATCCTATGGATAGTACCCGACGGACGTCCAGGACGCCGGAATCCCACCGGTCGAAAGAAGAGGCAGGCAGGATCGAGGCTTTCCGGAGGCATCCGCAGCACGTGACCCAGCCAGTTCCAACGTCTCTCCATAACCACTGACGTGACGGGACGCTGTCTTGTACGCTCCCTTATCTCTGAATTCCTCACAAAATTATTATTTAATTAGTCAATATTAAAAAAAATTGTAGCAAATTATGATCTGTGGTCGATATAGGGCAGGGATGGCGGATCTTTTTGGGGCCGCGTGCCAAAAATCCTCAAATATTATTTTTCGATTGTGTGGCGTGCCCGAGCAGTATATTTTTTTTTGTAACAAAATAGAAAAATTAAAAATTGATTTTTTTAAAACGATTTTTGTTTATCGTGGGAAACATTTGAAAATTAATAAAACTGAATACATTAATAATTCATGGATTATTAAATCAACATTTAAATTTTTTTGAACTTGGAAATCGTTCACGTGCCATTCAATTCTCAAATTTGCTACCTTGGACACGTGTGCCTTAGTTTCGCCATCCCTGATATAGGGTATAAACATAACAATTATTAGTCTTCTTTTAGATTTGGTCAATTACCATGATTTAAAAACTGTACAATCCATATACATTCCCAATGTGGAGCATATGGGTTCCTAAAGAAGATATCTCAACAGCATTGTAGTGATAGAAAGGATAGTACTAATAGTTGGCTAATCCCTCTTTCTACACCCAGTTATTTTAGGATTGGAGTGGTGGGGATGGGGAATTATTAGATATTACTAACATCTGTGCTTCCAAACAGAAATCGAAAAAATCCTGTTCGTACTGGAATTCGAACACGGGAAGTTTGGCATATAAACCAACATTAACCACTTTTTTATACTTACTTACGGAAGTTGAATAAAAAATAGCATCTAAAGCATTTTTTGAAGCTGATACAAACACGTTTGTGAAACATTGCTTTAGTCAATTCACCACTTGAATACCAAGCGGACACAGGTGTCCGGAACATATGCAAGCGATACACGGATGTCCAAGACATTGAAAACAATCAAATACTTGGTATTCTTATAGAATTTAAACAATATTTTGATGAATATGCGTAGTCAATTTAAGTGTATATTAGGCAAAATTATTTTTCTCAAAAACACGCAGTATCTCTGGAACATATTAATGATTTATTTTGGGTATTCAAACGGTTAAATTGACGTTTCTCTGTGATTCGAACTCATAACAAAATAACAGAATCCAAAGACTCAAGCCGAAAGCCCAGCATGACTGATGTCGTGATCTTTCCCATCTTCATATCGCTTTGGAAAGTATTAATTCTTATAAATAAAGTCAGAACACGGTTATTAAGAAAATAATAAATTTTATTTGAATATTGGGTAGCGTACAAAAACAATTTTTGTTTATATTAGAGAAAATAATACAACTTATATTAGAAAAGTCATCACATGGCTTTGAAAAAAACATTTAAACGACACATTATTAATCTTTTATCATTTTCAAACAGAACATATGAGAATGAAAAATATTCAAAACAATGCGAGATCACGAGTATGTTAACTCTTTAGGCCCGTTTGACGCCAAAAATAATGCTGTTTATTAAATCATTAATTTCATCAATATAAATGATAGAAATTTTAGAAGATAATACCTTTTAAGCACAAAAAACGATAAAGTTGTAAAAAAAGAAAAACAATTTAATTTTAAATAACTATACACCAAAGTGAAAAAAAAAATATTTAATACTATGGCCAGAGATCTTCAACGTTTCAACATAGCGCCAACAAAACACCCGTCTGTGAATAACAACTTTAAATAAAAATATTGACAACCACCGGTATCAAAATAATTTACCCAGGAATATCACCGAAAAACTTTAATATCTATTATGCATCTGCGGCTCATTCTGATATTTAAAACATACTTCCTTTAGGCGTACTTGCCTAAAGGGTTAGGTCATTACAATTGCCTTCCTATCATAATAATATATCTATCTTTGGTAATTTTCTACAACCTCGTATCTCAAAAGTTTTCAGGAGACATAAATGTACTTTATTCCATCGCAATAAAACACCACCGGAATAGTTTCGTCATCAATATCTTTGAGGAAGTTAACAGTTAATCACCTTCGCGCTAAACACGGCACATGAACATTTCATTTTTTGCCAGTGAGTATTGAAATTTTTGATTCATTACATAAAAAAAAACTCAAAACTGTCCAAAGACGAGATACGTGTTTGTAGAAAAGTTTACGACAATATTTTAACCACTTGCCGGTTCAATTAATTTAAACAGATGTTCTAAAAAGATCACATATTTCTTATTAAATTAACACTAAACACATGTGTTTATAAAACATGCATATTTAGTGAAAGAATTCATAATTTTTTTTTTTGTGGAATTTGTCCGAGTTTTCTTGTGTTGTACATTTTGACGACTTTCAATAGCCGAGTATACTCGGGCGTGACCGGGAAGAGGTTAAACACTGTTTAGCTTTCATATTTGACTTTTTCATACAGAACGCATGAGAAAGAATATATTTCAAACAAGTGATTACACTTATAATTTATCTTGGGTCCGCTTACATCAAGACGTCATTTACCAATTCAAAAAAGAGCAAATGGTCGTCGTACACAAAAAATAATGTTACCAGTGAATGGACCAATACAAATAATCAAATTAATTAATAATTAAATTTAAGAATAATAAAAAACAAACATATTAATAATAATTCGAATAATTAATTCTTCATTCATTACAGCGAATTGGATTTGAATGTTAATTTTTATTATGTATTCATTTATAACACATTATTTTGATTAAATAAAAAAATACAATTTTAGCATGCGGCAAGTATGTTTAATTGATTGAGCAATCTCCAGCGGTTCTTCAATTTGAAAACATACTGCCGTGCACGAAATAATACGTTCAATTATGGTCGTTATAAACCCATATTCTATAATATTGTATGAAATTAATAAATGAAGATATTTTTCTCATTAAAACACTGCTCCCGATAGTGCAAGAAGTCTTAACAAAAACTGCTTGCTAGTAGGTTATCTTTTCTATTTCGGGAGAGGGTAATAATAGAAACACGAGGTAAAGAGGCAGTTGGTTAATTGCACTCCCTAAGACACGTTTTCCGAAGCGGATAGGTCGAGAGGAATGTGAAAGTCATGAGACATCCATGCCTTTAAGCACGATTCATTCGCAGTCTTCAATGAAGCAGACACAGGTTTCAACAAACAACACACAATTCTAAAAAAAGAAAAAAAATAGCAATTTAAATACAGTCTGCAATAAATGCAATAGTGGAAGTGATAAATTACAATCAAAGTTGAAAGAAAATACGAGAAATACTCAGTGAATTTGTTGTAAGTCACTCGAGATTAAATCGAGGTAAATTGACATCACAAACACCCACACCTTAGGTCTCAAAACAAAAATTTGAGATAGGCCTTCCGGGAATCGAACCCGTCTAGTCGGCAGAGCAAGCTCTAACCAACTAGACTGCAGCTGACGATCTTCCGAGAAAAGCTTTAAAAAAGGTCTCGTGCATTTTCATTTCGGGAATTCCGTAAATCTCTGGGATTTTTGATTCGGAAATTCCGGCTAGAACGGCTAGAAAAAAGTCATTTCATCAAAAGGAATTTTGGATTCCACAAAAACCCACTCGTTTAGATGTAGATTTCCGAAGACGCAGATATCCTCGAGCCAACCCCGATTACATTATATCGATGGCCTAGTCCAGGTGTGGGGAAACATTTCATTTCTAAAGACCACATTCATTTATCTGATTCGGAATAAGACCGCAGTAAAGAAAACGTTGCCCCCTCTTTTTTTCGACTGTCAAACATATAATGGGTTGATTACTCTCTTTTACCAAACGCTTTCATACGATTTTTTGATCAAATTGAACATTTTGATCAAGTCAAAAGGCCGCAGGTGACCTTCCACAATGGAACTAAGCAATTGATATCTTTATCAACACTAAAGGCGGGGGGCATCGTAAATTCTGTATGATTATCGATTTTATTTTATCGTTGAGGCAATGGAACATTCCGTTTTAAGCCGCCATTATTGGCGGCACACAGATGATGAAAAGCTATGACAATGTAACCTTTTTACACCAATCATACGATAGTTAACAATGCTCCTATCTCCAAGGAAGAAGGATAACAAAGATCATTATATACATAATTCATGGCAAAGGTATCAATACTAGATATAATCGAGATAGATGTATATATATGGGACACACCAGCAGATGAAAGTAAATAAGATCTCCACCCAAATCGGAAATAATAGCGTCATGAAAATGAAATGTTAACACTTTACTAAGCGCACGAATTACGCAATATTGTACGCCAAATACTGGCAATATTTGCAAAATATCATCAAATTTCGATGGTTCAATTAAAACTTCCGTAACTTTTGAACGCATCAATGTATTTCAATGAAATTTTTATGCCATATTGAAAATACATACCAGACTCGAAATCTTTTTTCATAGATGGGAAAGCATAAACCTCAACACCTTTTATTGAAATAAAGTCAAGATATCCTGATAAAAATGTACATCCGCATCAATGGTTCACTAACACTGTAACGGGTCGTAAATAAAAAAACTTACACGAGTGCATTGACACATATGTAACCCGTTATGTGTGTTGGAATATTGTCCCATAAATATCAACGCCTACAAAAATATTGTAAGCAATAAAAATTTTCCTAAAAAATATTTACGTCGACCATAAAACGGCGATTTTTTTGTTAAATGGCCGACATCTGTTAAAAAATATGAAACTAAGATATTTAGAAGAGTCTGCTTAAGCATCTCTTGACAAATATTCGAAGCTTATATTGATCATCGAATTTATTATTTTAGGCCGCAAAGTCGTATGCGTAAAAAGACGCCAATGCTACGTATGCGGTGAGTAACTCTCGGATAATGGAGGACGCCAATGCTACGTACGCGGTGAGTAAGCTGTTAAAATGAGTTTGTACATTTATAATTTGGCGTAAAATTGTAAAAAAAATATTTACCACCTGAAATATGATTCCATATTCTATCCAAACTGACCAATAAGCAGACTTTTTTTCTTTTTTATTTTAGTTTGAATCTATGGTAATAAAAATCAAATTATACAAAAAAAAGATACTAATTCTAATTACTCGAAGGGTTAATACTATAGTAAGAGTTTTTTAGTGTTAAAATACAGCGCCGGTCTGCGAGATATAACTTTGAATGAAAAACTGCTTTAAAATTATTAGTTCGTCTTGGGTTCATTCTGCTATTAATTCGCTACGAATGTGCAGCTATTCAAAGTTTATTTAAGGCATACATGCCTAAAGGGTTAAAGCAGTGTTTCCCAACAGTATTTTTGTCACTCCCCAATTTGAAAATCTATTTTAACAAAAAAAAATATGAAAATAGTAAGGATTTGCGCATTGTCCCCCCCCGAGATATTGAAATTATGCCCTATGTTGGGCAATCACCGGGTTAAAGCCAAAATACAACAGGATTCATATACTTGTCCTGATTGTAAGCCTGCCTAAAACAACCTCACCATATATGAGCGTTTGCCATGTCAATTAAACATTCATTTAAGGATTGCGCAATTTCAAGTTACCATTTTGACTATCGCGCTTCTGCTGCTCGATGGCCTTCATCTTCTTTCTGTTTAAAGCGGCAGCTTTGGCAGCCATGGCGATTTTGTGAGCTTTCTTGTCTGCAGCGGCCTTCGCTGCAACTTTATTGGCATCTTGATTTAAAAGGCTTGGTATCGTGACATCGCTTGTATGTTTCGTGCTGTAGTTGGTAGGTTTCTTGGATTGGACAACAGGTTTGATGGCTTGAGCAACAGGTATGATGGCTTGGACAACAGGTTTCTTGGGCTGGACAACAGGTTTGATGGCTTGGACCACAGGTGTGGCGGCTTCAACGGGAGTTTTCTTCGCGGCAATCTGAGGTTTCTTCACATCGGTTCCTTTCTGATTTCGGCCGGTATCTTTTCCTTTGAAATCGTGTTCGTCAATCTGCCGCTCGCTCATGTTGATCCGTTGCGTAAACTTGTCTAGATTACGTCTTTGGTTATTGTTCTGATGGTTGCCGCGCCGGTTGGGGTGCGGTCGCCTGTTACCGTTGTTGTCCGCGTTGTGACGGTTGTTTCCACCGTGATTGAAGTCGTTTCTGGCAATGTGATTGTAGCCGGGTGCTCTTGTATTGCCCGTCACGGTTCCCGCAGCGTAGTTATAATTATCAACCGGATGATTAAGCACAAGGAACTGGTTGGGATGCGGGGCATTATAGGGTTGAGGTGCGTTGTATGGATTTGGGCCACGAGGATGCGGAATAAAATTAGGTTGCTGGAGAAGATACGGAACTTGATGTTGGGTACCGTTATATGGCTGTGACGGACCCGGGAAACGATACGGTGGAAAAACATTTACAGGTGAATAGGGCAGCGACAGAAGAGGAACAGGAGGAAGAGTTTCATTGTTTTTTTGTTGCTCATTTTTCTGCTGAAGCTCCTTGTTGATCAGTTTCTTCGTTGCCGATTTAATTGTGTTGGCCTCCTGCTTGTTATCCCGGTGCTTCGGCGAGCGGTAATGGAGGATGAGGTCGCTTTCGCCGTGCAGAGTGAGGAGGCAAACGGTGCAGTTGTAGACGCCATTTCCGATTGAAGTGATGAAGTCAACAGACGTGTTGGGGTGATGGGGCGCCTGGTCGATGTGATGGAAGGCGTGCGCGATGTTGAAGAGCTCCTTCTGGCACGGCACGCACCACAGCTTGACAGTGCTGAGCTTGTGCGGCTGGATCTTGGCGTAGAGCAGTGGACACGTGTTCGGGACCCTGCGCCATTTTTCTTTGGACGCTTTGTGCGCCTCGCCGACTATGTGCGCCATGGTATCCTGCAAGACCAAAAATCAATTAAACACCATGGATCGTATTGCTATTAATATCGCTATTATTAAAATTGTAAAATCTAGACCAGCGATATTCAACCTGCAGCCTGTTCAAATTTTATGTGTGGCCCAAAACAGTCAGTCACAAAATACTTTTTCAAACATCTGATCTTTTATGAACAATGGTTGGTTTCAAATTAACTTCATTCCAACACGCTCTTTTGATTGGTTACACTAACTGTAAAAACCAAATACAAAAACCATCTTGCAGAATAGAGTAATGTACCTGGCCATATATTTCTTTCGGCTCAAACGAGGCCAAAATGAGAATTCCTCCAATCTTGTGAAATCTAAGTGTTCCTAAGAAATCGTGGACATGAATTGAATTGCTGCCAATGGGGATGCCACTGGGGAGAGCTTAAACGGTTTTAAACAATATTGCTTCGGATGTCTATTCTTGAAGCTCAATATACGGTTTTTTCGCGTCTTCATTGTGTGCCACGATTCACTAGCGTTAAGCAAACTGGTAGAAAGAAAGCTATACTAGAACATCAGTAAGTCAAATCTATTTATACAATTTCGAACACAACCACTGGGGTGGAGGGCCAGATCGAATATTTTGCGCTGGCAGTCGAAGGGTGAAGCTTACCTGAGTTGATAAGGAACTTTTAGCCCCTTCGCAGATCAGGCACTGGTACACGACGGGGTGAATGTCGTAGGTGGCCGAGACACAGTTCTCGTGGAGAATCTTCGGCATGAACTTCTCGACGGCCGACTTCTGCATCCGCTCCACGATTCTCTTGTGATCGGGGCAGTCGAAATGCGCCGCGACGCGACCGCCCTCGAGACCCTGGACATTGCACACCAGGCAGGCTATCGTGCCGTTTGACAGGCGGCATCCCCAATTGTCATTTGCGTACCTGAAAAGACCACAATCGAAACCGGTCATTTGTGATAGTTAAATTAACATAGTTAAATTAATAGTTAAATTAACAAAAAGATATTTTTGAATGGCACCGAATGCTTGAACCAGGCAAATAGCATACTAAATACGATGAGGGACGAACTTGCTGCTTTAACAACTAAGAACCTGAAAGATCAACAAGCCAAGATGTGCAAATATATGGACGAGCTAAGAGACCTGTTCAGTGTGACTGTTGCTGAATCAATCGAAAATGAAACTTTAGCTCGAGTCTTTGCGCAGCAAATAGACTCAAATAAAGAAATTGTTGGTAAAGCATTGAACGTTATTGAAGTTAACTTGACCAAGAGCACCTCATATGCTGGAGTTGCTGCCAAAAATTGCCCACCCCCTATATCACGCTCTGGCGCTCCGGCACTTCCATCAAAGCCAGCGATAATCATATTCCCCACTGATGATACTGTTAAAGACTCTACAATAACGAAGGCAATGATTGAGTCCGCAGTTAAGCCAAGAGACATCGGAGTTAAAATAACTGGAGTAAAGCTTCTCAAAAACCGAGGATCGTTCATTATCCAGACTACCATCTTCCCCAATTAGTCTGGATAATCGAGTTTCTACTGTATCTCGCTCGCATATTTTTGAACAATTGTTTAATTTTGCTGACTTGTTGATTTTCCTAGATTCATGACACGAGTCGATCGGATTTGTTTTGATAATCTGACGGTTAACAACGCTAACGGACGGACTTCTAGGGTGCATTTATTTAATAGATTTAATGCATATTCAGCTCTCTGCGTTTGGATAAAATCTATGGCCGAAACGTGCTATTTTAAATATGAATTCGGTAATCATCAACACTAGTGTCTGAAACCATCCGACAGTTAATTTAGTATTTCCGCCAATACAGAATCATAAATAACTCGTAAATATTGTACATACCTAAGAATCGCAGTTGTCTCTGATGGACGTAAGAAATACTCCATAAATACTGCTGCCCGGAGAGCGAAACAAATTCCTAGACACGAATTCATCCATCAAGGACCTGAATAAAGCCCTACATGTGCTGAATTGGCATTAATGTGAGTACCAGGCAGTATATGTCGATGTATTTCTTTGTAATAATAATAATTATTGAGCGAGTTATGTTTTTGTATCGGCAGCACTGACGCGACGGCCGTACTAAATCAACTGTCAGATGGTTTCAGACCTTGAATTCAATAAATGTATTTAAAACAGATTCAGAACTTCAGTTTCTTCTGCAAAAAAAAGTTTAAGAAGGAAAAATCGCATTATAAAAATTTAGCATAGTTAATTTAAGGAAAAAAATACCTTGTCAATGCCAGATTACCGCTGATGGCCAACGCCGGTTTCTCGACGGCCACGTCAACTTCAACAGCGGCCGTCTCCGCAGCAGGAACACTGCAAGACATCCCTCCTAAGAACTTCACCAAGAAATCCACGTCGTTTTCATCCGCAGCAATATCGACTGCGACGGTATTTTTGGTTGCGGCAACCTTTTCAACGTTCTCCGTTTTGACAACTTTATCGGCACTTTTTACCGCGGCAACCGCGTCCGGAAGTTGTTTGACGGCGTTGCAGTCACCGACTATTCCGTCTACAGAAGTTCTCCCCTCTTCCAAGGCGGTCAGAAACAACCGATCGTGCTTGCGGGAGGAGACGTGCTCTTCCAACTCCTTCAGATTCAAGTGTAACTCCACGCAGCATATCCCGCAGTAAACGTATTTATCGATAACGGGGTCCAGGAATATTCTGTTACTATTGTAGTACAAGTCGTTCAGCTGCCACTCCTCGAACACCTTCGGATACTCGGCGATCAGCTCGCGCTGTTTCTTGAGATTCTCCAGACAGAGTTGCTGCTTGTGATTGGGCGTCTCGATATGCTCAGAAGCATAATTTTCAATTACAAGCACCATACAAGCGGAACAATTCAATAAATTTTTATCAATAACGTTTAAACGATTCAAAAGACGACATCTTTCATCGACACTAGAAGCTTTTTTCTGCTCGACATCTTCGTTGATCTTTTTTTCAACTACCTTCTTGTTTTTTTTTTTGTCATTATTCTTTACGAAGTCGAAACCTGGTTTTAAGCAGCCGGCCCCGGGGGCGTTCGGCGACCCTAATTTGACTCCTATCGCGCAGAGGAAATCATCGTCGCCGCCCGATATCCCTAATATCTTGAATTCCTCGTCCTGTACACGCTTCAACTCCAGCAATTGTTCAGCTGAATACCGCCTTCTACCGTCGTGCAATGGAACATCGCTGCCGTTAACTTTCGGCTCTATTTTTTCTGGAATAATGGGCGCGGCGCATCTATCGTCCATCCACGATCCCAAACCGTCGAACACGTTATTATTTTTTTCATCAACTGCGGCGGCGGCATTCACTAAATTCGTAGACTTATCCAGTGCTATACTTTGAGTTTTGTCAGGTGTTTCAACCTTTTCAAAACCATCACTCGAATCCACAGTTTGAAATGCTTCCTGGGCAAAATCGGCACCATTACTTCCGCCAACATCTGAAGACTTGTTCGTAGTCGAATTCATGTCTAGAGTTGGAGTGTCGGAGGGTGTCGCATCGTTGACTGAAATTTTACTATGTCCGCTGTCGGGTTTCATATTTGAAATCACTACTCCGGTTTCGATCTTGACATTGGAAACCGAATTACCGCCATCGTTATGAGGTTTATTGTCGGCAGTAATGATTCCATTAGTGGTCGGCTTGTCGTCAGAATTTCTCAGCCAGTGAGGCATACTTTTCTTTTCCATTGACTTTGTAGAATTTTTTTTGAAGGAACTGAATATGTTTTTGAAGATAGACATTTGACGGCGGTGTTGAAAATCTGAAAAAAGACAAAAAAACTTACTAAACACGGTGACTTTTATGAAGGACTGGACATAAATCAAGAGGCATACATCGACAAAAAATAATAATACTTCGTTTCCTTTACGTACCAACACTACATATTACATGAATCACATATATATAATCACATACTATGATTTTGTGTGTTGTGATAATTATTGACGATAAAGGGACTGTGAGTGTGTTAAAATATGTCCGTCTCCTTCGTGCATTTAAATTTCTTTTGGTGTGAGCAGAAAAGACGACATCTCAGCTATTGTAATGAAGTCCTTAAAACATATTTGGTCGTTTGTTTTAGGAATGTAAATATTAATTCATATGACGATTCCAAAAACATTCTTGCTAACACTAGATTACCCTTCTGTTGAGTGAACAAAAAAGCGAGACTTGGTAAGCCGTCAAAATGCATTTGAAGCGTATTATGCATAGCCCGTTTCACATATGCGTGTAGAAAAAAACTTAACATGTGTGCATCGAATTTGAAAACACCCCGTTTCGAATTCAGTTTTGAAATACATCTTTATCATTCGTTTGTGTTTTATTTACCATTTTTTAAACCTTAAAAAATGGCTTTAGAAAATTACGAAAGTGACGACTAAATATTTGCCGATCATTTGTCTGAATATTCGCGTTAAAAATTAAACCTTAAATTATTCGTTGAAAAACAAATGCAGAAGTAAGCAGCTACATGTGGTAAGTACGCATTTAAAATTTCATTAAAAAAATAATCCCTGGTTTGGAAGATAGAGCGATTATTGTAAAAATTGATTTTATTTCACCTGCCGCCGATTTTCGCCCGCTGTACAGCGGTACCAGTGTTATGGACGTCTTTCAAGGAAAACACTTAGTTGGATAATTGCATGATTTTATTAGTGTTCAGTGTGAAGGATTAATCTCTTATGAAGACGAGGAATGGTTGACATTATATAGTACATATATTGAATATTGACATTGGATATTCGGACATTGAGCATAAAATGCATATTGTGTTATATTTAGGATAAAGTATTGTTTGTTTAAACTATTTCAATTACTTTATCTCTGTGTTTGAGTATGATAGTAATGAGCAATTACTTTATCTCTAGTTTTGAATATGATAGCGAAAAGGCAGGGGCTCAACACCTGGGTCCATTACACATCCCTCATTAAGAATAAACTTATGGCTTGTTTTGCTTTAAGAATATTTAAGAATATGAAAGAGTATGTTTGGTTGTCAATATTTGGGGACTATGGTATACAATTGTTTTACATATAGATTTTTAGAATATACAGTAATTTGTACATAATAATTACTTAACGACCGCGGACGGTTGCAAAAAAACAAAGGTTGCTGGCCGGCGGACTCATATATGCGTATAGGCGAAGTATCTGGAAGCTAAAAAAAAATAATTTTTGTAAAGATATCTCAATTTGTTTACAAATTATAGCGAATTTAGTAAAATTACAATTTTTGTGAATTTTTCGCAAAATTTTATTTCGCCAGGTGAAATTTTATGAAAAAAACGTGCGGTCGTTAAGCTGTTAATATAGTTTCGATACAACTTCAATTACAGAAAATCAGTTTTAACATATTTAGTATATAAACAATTTTGATAACAATGCGATTGATATTTTAAAAATAAGATTTTGAAATAGAATTTGGTTAGTGTACATTTTTTTTTTTAATTACCTTTGTCTTTATTTCACTTTTCACTTTGAATTATTTTTTTCTGGCAGATTATAAACACATGATTATGTGAGTACATTAATTATAGTATAGTTTTGATGAATTATTTATATTTTGAATCGTGAGCGTAGCCTACTACTTCTTCTCAGAGGCGGAGGCAAATAAAGCATTTTCAGCTTAAAAAGTATGAAAAGGAAGGTGATGCTTATAGTAGAGTATAGTAGATAATAATTAGTCTTGATCTGAGATTGATCGATGAGATTGTCAATGTTTTGTTTTTTTTTTATTTTTTAATTATTTAATAAAGTATAATGGATTAGAGCATTTGATTGAATTTTCGGGAGTTCTTCGTATAGTTGAGGGGGTGTGATAATTGAAGGATATATTTGATTGGATTTAGCAAACAAAATTGAGGAAATAATATTTATTTTATCAAAATTTCTATCAATAGTGTATTCTTGCAATTTAAGAGAAGATAACGATTGGTTCAAATCATTAACTGTTGACATAACTATTTATGTTTGTCGTTTCATTATTTGACATTAATGGATGACAATGGTTTAATATGAATTTTAACATTTCTATTTTTGATTATTAGTGTTAAATTTACAGGCGAGTCGATTGATATAATTTCATAGGGTCCTAAATAATTGGAGAATAGTTTTTTAGGGTTAGGATTACGTAAATAAACTAAGTCGTTAACATTATAAACTTGATTACTTGAAGATTTCTTATCATAATTGACAATGGATTTTTCTTTTTGATTAATTAAACATTCGTGTGCAATTTGATGGATATTACTTAGTTTTAATTTGAGGCTTTCGGTATAATCGTCGTAAGTATACTTAAAAGTAGGTGGTTGGGTAATAGATGTTGGAAGACTTGGTTTTTGACCAAAGACTAGTTCGAATGGGGTAAACTTAGTAGATGTGTACAATAATAAGAAAACGTTGCAAAATCGATCCATTCGTCCCAATCAGTTTGTTTATCATTAACATAATGTTTGAGATAATCAGCTAGAGTAGCATGACTACGTTCAAGAGCACCGTTAGATTGTGGATGATATGCAGTAGTTTGAATTTTATTTATCTTAAATAGTTTAGTAATTTTCGCAATTAATTTAGAATTAAAGTCAGAACCTTGATCGGTTAAGATTGATATAGGAATTCCAAATTTATATATAAATTCCTTTACTAATGTTCTGGCAATAGTTTCGGATTCATGATTATGAATAGAATAAGCTTGTGAGAATTTAGTGAGGTCATCTTGAAGAGTTAAGATGAATCGATTACCGTTTTCATTAAGAGGTAAAGGTCCAACTATATCGAGGGAAATTTTTTCAAAGGGCTTGGAGGATGTGGAAGTTATTTGCATAGGCGGAGTACAATTTCGTCTATCGATTTTAAGTTTTTGACAAGAGTTACAGTTTTTCACACAATTAATAATATCTTTTTTCGTATTTAACCAATAATATTTATTTTTAATGCGATTATAAGTTCTGTGATAGCCTGAATGACCAGCGACTATACTGTCGTGATTCTCTTTCAATATTATAGGAATCTGATCCTTTTCTATTTTTATAATTTTATTATGATAGATGGTTATCGAAATATTGGTATTCATGAAGACAAAATGTAAAATTTCTTTTAATTTTTCCCATTGGAGTTGATCTAATCTTGAGCCTAATTTAGGAAAAGAAATGGTAGTTTTTTTGTTATTGATTAAATGATTTATAATGTTCTGCAGACATTGAAAAATATCTTCATAACTGGGCTTATCCCAGTGATTGTGTTTATTTACCAAATGATTACCATTAAAAGCATTAGGCTTTTGATTAACAGAAGTGAGTATACATCCTATAGCTATGTTTGAATTTTCACGCAATTCATCGATATTACTACAGATATTTTTTATTTCTAAAGCTGATCGCTTAGACATTTCTAAATCAGAGGAAATGCAATGACCTATATTATCTGTTGCATCTGATATAGATCTATCTGCTTCAGCAAATTTATAATTAACAGCTTAACGACCGCACGTTTTTTTTAAAAAAAAAATTCACCTGGCGAAATAAAATTTTGCGAAAAAATTGTAATTTTACTAAATTCACTATAATTAGTAAGCAAATTGAGATATCTTTACAAAATTTAATTTTCTTAGCTTCCAGATACTTCGCCTATACGCATATATGAGTCCGCCGGCCAGCAACCTTTGTTTTTCAAAGACTCGAATACGCGTCCGCGGTCGTTAGGCTGTTAATGGGTTCTAAATTAGAGTAATGATACTTTATATAATCATCATAAGGGACATCTTTAGAATTGGATACTAGGATGGAGTGATCTACGTGATTATCGTTGTTATCAACGGATATTCGAGAGAGGGCGTCGGCATTGGAATTTAAACGTCCTGGCTTGTATATAATTTGATATTCGAATTCTTCTAGTTTTAAATGCCATCTCACTCAACGTGAATTAGGATTTTCGCAATTAACCAACCAAGTTAAGGGTTGATGATCAGTTACAATAGAAAATTTATATCCATAAATATATGGTCTGAAGTGATTACATGCCCAAACAATGGCTAGCAACTCTTTTTCGGTTGTTGAGTAATTTCTCTCAGCCTGATTTAATGTTCTAGATGCATAAGCTATAGGAAGATCATTATGAAGATCTCTTTGCGAGAGGACAGCACCTATAGCGAAGTGATATCAGTAGTAAGAGTGAAAGGTTTTGTAAAATCTGGGAATATTAATATGGGTTCACTAACTAATTTAGATTTTAGAGTTTTGAATGCCCGAGTCTGTTGATTTGACCAAGTGAAAATTGATTGTGCAAGTTTAGCAAAATTAGGTATGAATTTTCGATAATAACCAGCTAAACCAAGAAATGATTTTATATCCGTTACACATTTAGGAATAGGGAATTTGGATACGGATGAGATTTTTGAGGGGTCAGGTTGTACACCATTCTCTGATATTACATGTCCGAGATATACAACTTCTTTTCTCATGAAATTGCACTTATCCGGTTGTAACTTAAGATTATGCTGTTCTAATCTTTTGAAGATTTCGCAGAGTTTATGGTCATGAGTTTCAATATTGTCGGCATAGACAACTATATCGTCGAAGATAAACGAAACATTTAATACCTTGTAGGCCTGTTAAAACTTGATTCATTAACCTTTGGAAGCAATTTGGACCATTGCGCAAACCAAACGGTAGGCGCGAAAATTGATAATGTCCAAGATGTGTGGAGAAGGCGGTCTTATCTGCGTCTTTAGAGGACATGGGAATTTGATGAAATCCAGACGCTAAGTCTAGAGTTGTAAAATATTTAGCATGACCTAATTGGTCTAGAATGTCAGCGATATTGGGAAGTGGAAGCGCATCACCCACGGTGACGCTATTTAATTTTCTATAATTGACGACTACACGCAATTTTTTATTACCCTTGGAGTCTTCTTTTTTAGGGACAATCCAAATAGGTGAGGACCATGGAGAATTAGAAGGCTGGATAATACCTTGATCGAGCATTTTGTTGATTTGTTTATTATCTTCGGGCTTATGTACTTCTGGGAAATGATATGATTTCACATGAATAGGACTTTGTAGTCAGTAGAATTTCGTGACAAGCGGAATTAGTATGTGAGAGCTTATCACCGTCTAAGAAAAATAAATTATTAAATTGCGTACAAAGTTTGATAACAGATTCGCGCTCTATAGTATTTAGATGCGATAACTCTTAACGAGTCGATTGCTTTTTTAGCACGATTTACGTCGTGAAGGACCTTGGGATAAACAGAATTTTGGTTAATAGAGAATACATAAGGATCAATTGGTTCTAAGTATGTTTCATTTTTTAAAAGAGAGACAGATTTTTCATTATTATTTAAGATCGTTGCGTATGCTTTGCCTGATGGTTGAACGGTAGTAAGGGCTTGCGATAAATAAACTCCTGAACAGATTTCTGTGTTGGGAATAATGCCTTGTTTTATTTGAGGATTGAGGATTTGTAGTTCGACAAGAGTTTCGGTACGAGAGTTTAGAGTTAGGATAGATTTAGGTGTTAATTGGAGAATCGGGAATACACATTTAAAGAGACCAAATTGATTATGTCTGTAATCAATATTAGCTTGGAAATGACTCAGAAAGTCTTGACCTAATAATCCATCGAGTGGAATATTAGTTTGAGTACTTGGTATCAAATGTACCAAGTATGGATAAGTGTTCCGATTTATATTAATGGATAGGATACTCGTTCCGAGAGTTTTTGTAGGATTACTGGATACATTGACTCCTTAAAGAGTTACTATATTAGAGATATCGAAAGTATGATCACCATCAAGAGATCGAGCCTTGATGAGACTTATATCTGCTCCGGTATCAATAATTAATTTCAATGCACCTGTTTTGGATTGGATGCAAGGGATTTATACGTATTTTGTGCATTTTTTAATATTTAATATGAGTTCTCGACTGCCTGCAGGGTACATGTTGAGCCCCTGCCTTTTCGCTATCATATTCAAAACTAGAGATAAAGTAATTGCTCATTACTATCATACTCAAACACAGAGATAAAGTAATTGAAATAGTTTAAACAAACAATACTTTATCCTAAATATAGCACAATATGCATGTTATGCTCAATGTCCGAATATCCAATGTCAATATACTATATAATGTCAACCATTCCTCGTCTTCATGAGAGATTAATCTTTCACACTGAACACTAATAAAATATCCAAATCATGTAACTAAGTGTTTTCCTCGGCGACCATAACAGTCCGTTGAAAAGTTATTGTTGCATTGAAATTATATACAATATAGAGTGCAATCAAATAGGACAAATTTGAATTATGTTATGTCAGGGGCAATCAACATTTCACAGTGGTTGATTTAGCGTATACATAACAGAGTTTTGAAATGATCACTTTCACATTATTGCTTGCCTCGTGATGATTGCAAAGGCGTGGGAAGAGGTTAACAAGAGGATCCTCACTTCTGCTTGGAAGAAGCTTTGGCCAGAGAGCGTTGTTGAATGTGATTTTGAAGGGCTTGAAACAGTACCTGTGGAGTCTACAGTCAACGAGATTGTATCTTTGGCCAGTACCGTGGGACTGAGGTGGATAACAACGATATTACTGAGCTTGTGGAACAGCACAGTCAAGAGCCGACCACCGAAAGCTTATGGACTTGCATTGTTTTTCACAGCAAGAAGTCATGGAGGAGACTTTGTTAGTGGAGGAGAACGAAGTAGCAGAGCAACAATCTTCTGGCGCAATAAGAGAAAAGCTGAAGGCATAGGAAACCGTTGCATCGTACACTGTTATGGACGTCCGAGGAAAACACTTAGTTACATGATTTGGATATTTTATTAGTGTTCAGTGTGAAAGATTAATCTCTAATGAAGACGAGGAATGGTTGGCATTATATAGTATATTGAATATTGACATTGGATATTCGGACATTGAGCGTAACATGCATATTGTGTTATATTTAGGATAAAGTATTGTTTGTTTAAACTATTTCAATTACTTTATCTCTGTGTTTGAGTATGATAGTAATGAGCAATTACTTTATCTCTAGTTTTGAATATGATAGCGAAAAGGCAGGGGCTCAACATGTGGGTCCATTACAACATTGAGAAGCATCACCTTAATAAGGAGGTGGCTATGCGTTCTACAAATTTATTCACTTAAAATGCTGTCACATTATCACCAAATTTTGAAGCGCCGGCAAAAACTAATGTATCTAGACAGCTTTCTAGTAAAAAAATATTTTTTTTTGACATGAATTCATTAGTCGATTTTCGTGTCGTTTTATGCTAATCTAAATCGCATTCCAGGTTGTTACGCTCCTTAACAATTGATAAGCAAGTAATTTTATTTGAATAAACGTTAAAAATATAAAAATGATTTATTTTCGGCTATTTTACGTTGTTTTATATGGGAAAATGGTAAAAGTAGAGTATAGCCGTAATAATACATGACGAGCTATACTCTATAATTACCGGGAAAATTTGTTTCGCTTAACGAGTGTTTCACATAACGAGTAAGATTCTGGAACGAATTGATCTCGATATGAGAGGTTCCACTGCACTCACTAACACGCCCAGACAAGATTAATTATAAATAAATGCTATTCATGGCAGCATAAGTAATAATTGTACTTAAATTTGAATTGTTTATTGCTTATTTGCATTTGAGACACAACACAACAGTGTAACAAGTAACTTGGTGTTCTTAAGTATAATATATGTCATGACAACTTCGCCATTTGCAAGAAACTTTATCGAGATTGACAACCAAATAAACAGCACAGAACTGTTTGCGATAGTTATATGGAAGAGAAACGATATATACAATTAATAAATAAGTATAGAAGCATACACACCTTTCAATCAACGTCCAAGTCGTAAAATTTCAAACGGTAAGCAATATATTGCGTTGTTTCAAAGAAAAACAAACATCGAATGCAACACAACGTCCGACACAACACTACACACTGGATAAAAACGTCTGATGAGTTCAACTTTTAAACACTAATAACTGATCTCGGGTAGTCCATCGCATTGCCAGTGTGGCGTCAGCAGACAGAATGGGAATCTCGGCATCCATTCGAGATGGAAATCATCACTGATAGACGCCGTGGAACGCCAGAAAGGAGAATCGGAATCCCCGGCGAACACCGAGTGCAAGACACTCTCATTGTTTACGTAACTACGGTCACCGTTATCGGATTAATCCAATATTTTCTGTAGGTGTTTGGATAGTGAAGATAATTAATAATTATCTAATCGGTATTCGATAGTGACAAGATAGGCGGACACATGAACCGAACTACCCTAATATCAACTTTTAATAAGTGTTTAAACCAACATTTAGACAGAACACCCAGCGACGGGCTCCCAATACGTTAACATAGGGCTCGCTTAATCTCAAAGCAATTTATCACACCTATGCAATTATATGCAATACATATTAAATTAGCAAACGATTGTAACTTAATACACTTATAATATGCAACAATATGCAGTTTACCATAAGCTAATCAATGTAAATGGCTAATCACTTTTAGGGTGTTCACTGTCAATACTTGGTGGAATGCCATTATATTAATAAAAACACAATAATCCTTTGTACTTCATTCCACTTTATTTAATATGTCAGGACTGGTTTAATTATATGTTAGATGTGTTGAACATTTTAACTTTGTGTTATTTTAGAATCACTTTTATGTAATTGGCATTTTCTTTTCAATGTCAATTGTTGTGTATAACTTTTCAATTTTGTATAAATAGCATTGTTGAATTATATTTCTTATCAGTTGACAATGCTCGCAATGAGCGAAACCGGTCCTGACATATTAAATAAAGTGGAATGAAGTACAAAGAATTATTGTGTTTTTTTTAGTAAATGGCTAAAATTGTACTACTCTGTACACTAAAACTGTCGTAGTTAATATATATAAGACAGAAATTGCAAATATGTGCTAATTTGATCTGAGAATATTGATTTCTCTTAAACTAACAAGGGCCTCGCCAGCCGCAGTAAAATCTAACAAGGGGCTCGCGCGAGCCCACCCCCGAGTACACCCCATCCTTTCCTTATGCGAGTTTTTTGGACGGCACAGTTCTTTTTTTATGCAATGTTTTTTTACAGAATAAATTGTAATCCCCTTATATTAAATCTTACAAATTTACTCGGGTTTTTATTGTCATATTCAGGGTTGTGGTGTCGGAGTCGGAGTCACTATGGTTTGGCCGGCGTCAAGAGTCGTAAAAAATTAACGGCTCAAATTTAAAAAAAATGTGTTTTCAAACGAAATTCGTCTAAGTGTTGTCATTTCATGCTTGGCTGACTAAAGATGTTCTGATGGTATACATTTATATAATGAAATTATTGAAAAATTTCTTCGGAGTTGGAGTCAGAAGTCAGTGGAGATTATTTTAAAACTAAAGTCGGAGTCAGAGTCGTCTTTTTTTTACACGAATCCACAGCCTTGGCCAAGCTACATTCGAAATGTCTCAATTTTCTAATTTAAAGTGTTTTCGCGAGTTCTCTGAAAGAAATTTGATAAACTCATTTTAATTACTTGAACGTTCAGTTCAATTAGGATTATTTAAATATGGGTATTTGTTTTGGCATTGCAACGTTGTCGAAACTATTTTTACAAATATAATGACGTCGTTTCACCAAGAAAGGCTATACAATATATTAGTCTATAAAAATCGTTAAAATAATATTTTTCAACGTTCCTAAAAACGAAATAGTTTTCCGCTAAAAGAAAGAACATAAAATATATTCTATTTAAGAATGTAGAGTTAATATTATTTCCATTCTAATAATGTGACTGTAGGGCAAAAACTTTCCACTGCATTCTGGTGATACAAGGTGCAAAAATGTTCAATGACTAAAGTGCATAATATTTCAATAATAGACAATTTCTATACGTCAGTTAAGCAATACGTATGCAAGCTTTACACTGGGAAGCAGTTATGCATGATTTGATGGCTTGTGTCACACGACGTGAACACACGTCAGATAATCGTGCATGAATGCACTTCTCTGTGAAGTTTGTTATTGATGAAGTTGCATTAGTGGTGATACTGTATAATTATCATTAATTAAATTAATATACCTATTATGAAAAAATCAAGGTCACACAATAAACAATCTTTATTGTCAAACTGTTGTCCTTTTTTTTTTTTAATTTATGTGATAATTGACATAATTAAAGTTGTTAGCTGAATCCCAAAATAAAAATAAGGTGATCAGAGTAGTCAATCACGGATCCTTTTTGTGATACCAGGATTCATTGGCGGATCCAAGGGGGCCATGCCCCCCCCCCCCCTGAAGAGAATTTATTTTCCATTTTTCAAATTGATTAACACTTTAATTGTTCAGTTTACAATGTTTTTATAAAATACATACTTAATTATGTATCTACTATTTTTATATAGGTATATTATTTTGAAATCATCTTTTTTTTATGCATTATGTTGATTCTCAAATTGAATGGCCCCCTCCTCGGACAATTTCTGAATCCGCCACTGCCGGGATTGAACATTCAACAAAATTCCTGCATAAATTGGGTTTTTTAATTGACAAAATATTTAGTCGGTAATTTTGAAATACTGAGAAAAAACAAGCAATTGACGGATTTTCCGAAATGTACAGCGTGATACCTTTTTTTTAATATTTCATTTTCTCAATCCCGGGATTAGTACTGTCACACTCCTGGGATTTCGGAATCACAAAATTAAATGTGATCTCCGGAATGGATACTTTAGTAACAGTGTCCCAAAGTAACTATTTAGAACCGTTAAAAAAATCGGTTTTAGTCGA
The DNA here is from genome assembly GCA_030503985.1 of Himalopsyche tibetana. Classification (NCBI taxonomy): domain Eukaryota; kingdom Metazoa; phylum Arthropoda; class Insecta; order Trichoptera; family Rhyacophilidae; genus Himalopsyche; species Himalopsyche tibetana. The sequence continues at coordinate 3,485,631 of JAPJYX010000036.1, forward strand.
GTCTTTGAAACTATCTTCTAATACCTCTTTTACACCAACTGAGTATGTGGCCGTGCCTCTTGGGAAAAACAAAAATATTGTTCCAGTAATCATCTACAAACATATAAGTTTTTTTTGATGATTCTGTTCATTTTTACATGCGTTTCGTTCAATTTAAAAATATTCGTCAAATGCCTAACCTGAGACACGTCAAAAACGTATGCTACACTGGTCTATAGGTTGTTGAATATCCTTTCGACCGAGAAAACGCCACGTCACGTTCAGATTAGAAATTCGAAAACCTGGGAATTTTGAAATGGTGGAAATATTTTGAGTCGGTTTCAAGTATTTGACATATCGACCCGTAATCGGCAGTAGAGCGTTAGCGACAATTCATACCGACTTTTGAAACGAAAAAGGACGTAACCCACACATATTAAATTTTACAGGAGGCGCAAATTCAGATAAATTTTTACACAATAAAAAAAAATATATACACATTTTTTAAACCTTAAAAAATGGCTTCAGACAATTACGAAATGTTCGCTGATAATTTATCTGAATATTCCGGTGAAGATTAAAACTTAAATTATTTGTTGAAAAACAAATGCAGAAGTAAGCAGCTACATGTGGTAAGTATGCATTCAAAATTCCATTAAAAAATAACCACTGGTTTGGAAGATAGAGTGATTATTGCAAAATTTGATTTTTTTTCACCTGCCGCTGATTTTCGCTCGCGTTACATACCAGTTAGTTATTAGCAGAGCCCGCTTATAGTGTGTTAATAGGGGGACCACGGACAAACCCTGGAACAGCTAAATTAAAATAGGTCTCGCGTCTTTTATTTTTCTGAGGCTAAAACTTGGTCGGAGAAAACACCATTTTTCCCGGGCTTTGTAGCAACATATCCTTTTTACTAAGTCAGTAAGTGCAAACCGTCGTATGTCGGGGCCTACCTGTATGTGAATATCTTTTTTTAATTCCTAGACACAATTGAATTGCGGGAAGAATCATTTCATTGATGGAAGAATTTCTTCACCAACACTATTGAAACGATTCTTTAATTGCTGTAAGTTTCCCTTATCCTCGACGACCATCATGTACTATCCATATGACGTACTCGTCGTAACTAAGTGATGCTGGCATGTTATGGCAGGAAGCAAAGCAACAGATGGTAGACAGATAATCACCTAAGGATCTATTTGAATCAATGATTGAGCCACTCCCCAATCCATTGATTGCTTTACCAATGTGACATTTAAACATCTTTTCAATCTGATTTAAACATTCAATTGACGGATACGACAGTGCATTCTTTTTACAGTAAAAACAATACTTTCCCCCCCTTTATCTATAGAATTTTCACCACTCATCCATGGCGTGTTTTGATGGTCACATTGAACTGGAAGACCACTTATTGATAACATATATGTGTCCATTAGAGGCGAAGTGTCTTAGTCATTAGTCGTCTTTAAGTATCGTAAAAGTGAAGTAAACTCAGTTAATACACATTTCAATTGTGTTATCTCTGTAAAATAAAAATATGCAATCCACCAAAAAAAGACATGATTGTACTTAAAAGTCCAAGTTTTATCACTCTACTAGTTGGCTCACTTTACCTTTCAATGTTCTTTTATGGAGACTGGTAAAAAGTATAAAAAAAACACACAAGGGAAGAAAGAGGTTTGCCGAAATGAAACACACCGATTTGTCGTTAAGAGTTGGCCAAAAAAAAAATGACCAACACGATTCTTTTATTTCTCTGTTAATTTTCGAAATTCTCACACTATTTAGAAATAAAATCGAGACATTTTAGCGGGGGTCCGAACCAAAAAATCAAGTGAAAAAAAATCCCACTAGTTTTAAGCCCGACGCTTGCGTTCGAATTTTATTTTAAAAACATTTACCCGAGAATCGAAAAAAAATATGTGGAAAAGATCAATTTCAACTGATTCACAACAATTGGAAACTTAAAGTTACTTTTTTATTTTTTAAATGAAATGTATATAATAATAAGATTTTTGTACTTTTTTTAACATTATTCATGTTGGGCCGCGCCTTGCGAATTTTCCTTTCATACAAAACTTAATATTTAAAAAAAAAAAGACCACCTTTATAATAAATACAACAGTATCGACCAAAATGAAATTAATTATCTTACAAAATGACTAAAACCATAATACACGAAACATCGAAGGGTGTGGTAGTAAAAAAAACAGTAAATTTTTCAAAATGGCCGATACTACACATATTCAAAATGGTGACTGTACTCAAAATGGTCGCCGTATTCACATTCATAACATAAGACTAGAAAATTCGCCCGGGTGCCGTTTTTTAATCATTTTTTTTCTCATTGAATATCACACAAAAGTATATTATATATTTATATATTATGCATACAGATTAAATTGAAAATACATTATTAAATTATATAATATACGGATACAAATAGATTTATTAATTAAGTAGAAAATATTATTCATATATATATAAAATAAATGTATTGTAAAAAAAAAAAATGTTTCAAATGCCATGATAGAAATTAAGAAATGCTGGCCGCCTTTCTGAGAGACAAAATGGCGCAGAAGGGCATCCATTTTGTGAAATAAAAACAGCATCCATTTTGAAAGAGTTTTATTTGAAATAAAAATACTGTTTTCAGTTAACTTCTCTTTTTAAACAGACTACTAATAACACAGAAGTACAATATAGGTTTTTTTTAACCGTACACAAAGAAACGGGCGTGCTGCCATTTTGCGTATTGTGAATCGCAAAATGGCCGCCGCTACAAAAGAGTCAAGGTCATTTTTTTATGGTCAGACGCGGAATGACACGAAAAAAAAACAATGGTTCGTATTGACATAAATGACATTGAATTTTTTTTTTCAGCTGGCAACAATTCGATATAAAAATCTAAATTACGCACATTAGTTGCCGACGAGTTTTATATATATATATATTTTTTTTGTTATTGAAATTAATAATATAAATATTATACATAGAAGAATACCTTAGAAACTAAGTAATTCTACAAACTAAATATATTTTTTTTTCATATAAATAATTTTTAAAGGAATATCACATTTTTTGTTTTTTTTTTTTAAAGATTTCGTAAGCTAAAAAATAATCATAATTTTAATGTTTTTTTTTTTCATATTTTGAATCTATGTTTATAAGTAGACAATAACGTTGTTTTGAGGAATATAAAAAAAAAAAAATATTTCAAATATTTTTCATTCTCCTCGATAATTACAAACCAGAAATGACACACACACACACGCACATACATAATAGTTTTTCATTCGCGTACAATTACAGAAACAGAAAAATGTAAAACAAAAAAAAATTATAACATAAAAAAAAATACTATTTCATTACAATTTTTATACTGAGTCATTTAAGAAAGTTGAAGACATACACAAAAAAATAAATAATATTGAAAAAAAAAATTATATCTGTCAGAAGAGAGTTTTAATTAGAGATTCATATTTTGAATGAAAGAACCGAGAGAAAAAAAGTTACAGCTGATAATTTGACGATATGTTTTTACTGAATATTTAAAAAATTGAATCCGTCGCTATTTGGCAAAAGCGTACACGTCGGTTTAATTCAATTCTGGAATGACAATGAAAAAAGATTAATTTGAACAACATGTCTGCTTTTGCCAAACAGTTACGGAACTATATTCATTGGACCAAAACGTGAAGCGCTTCGAAACTACTAAGTAACAAAAAAATGCCGTTTTTAGCATCGCGTACTCGTTTGACGGCGTCTCATTGCAAATTTGTCACACGGCGCGTATATGTATAAATTTAATAACATTAACAGATCTTCACGAGAAATCGAGCTTGCGGCGCACCACCTGTATCGAAGAACGTTTCAAGCACTTCGGACGAGACATCAGCATTCAGAAGCCATTTTGAAAACACACCCGAGCCGTTGTTTATATTTCTTCAAACACTTTTTTACTACAGTATTATAGTTCTTCTCAACGTGTTTTACCCGTGTTTACATTTGAAAAAAAAAGCGCACATATTTGTGATGCAAAATGTTTCCTCAAAATTTTCCACGAAGATAATTTCAAAAAAAAAAAATTGTTCCCTATTCGATTTCACTATCGTTTATTTAAAAATGTATTTTTTTTTTTATTTCGTTTCAGTTCTGGCAACACTTCAGTTATCATAATATATATACGTGCTTTATTTCGACACACTCATTCTCGGGTGCATACGGGCGAAATGTTTTCCAAATACAGTGTCCTCGTTCAAAGGACGACGCCCATCCGATAATGCCGGCATTGGAGATAGAGATCGTCTCCGGTGAATGCTGCTCAGTGATCGTTGCAGAGGACGGGGACCAGTGGACTGGTGGGCCAGTCTTTTGTGTCCTCATCTGAGCATTCGCTGCCCGATCTGAAAGCAAATACAGCACGATTGTTAAAATGCATAGATGACTGGGAAAAGTATCAATTTTACCTTTTGTTCTGATACTCCGATACTTTTCTACACGTTCTAAACCAGTGGTCACTAAACTTTTTGAGAAGCGGGCCGGATTGAACATTTTAATAACTAAGGGTGCCGGACGACAAACAAATTCCTATTGGAACACAACCAGAATATTATTTCATTTTATGCGGTCACATAATAATGCAAACAAATGTTTGCCCTTCTTAGAATTTCAATAAATGAGAACATTCGAGAAATTTTTGAGTAAACGAAACATCTGGTCGTCTCGCCTCCAGTTTCTAACCAACTTCCTTCACTTTGAGTCCCCTACCAGATAGTTGTATGCCAATTGATGATTTGAAATAAATAGTTGTCGTGAATTCACAACTAAATCACGTAAATTTATATTTCTTAAGTGAATAATTTCTATGCAAAAATCCAAAACTTTTCGCATGCCGTAATTTGGTGACCGCTGTTCTAAGCTATTAAAATTTTTATTTGAACAAAGCAAGCTGTAGTTTTGGCGGCCATTGATTTTCATCCGTATTTAACAGCTTAACGACCGCACGTTTTTTTTTTATAAAATTTCACCTGGCGAAATAAAATTTTGTGAAAAATTCGCAAAAATTGTAATTTTACTAAATTCATTATAATTTGTAAACAAATTGAGATATGTTTACAAAATTTAATTTTCTTAGCTTCCAGATACTTCGCCTATACGTATATGAGTCAGCCGGCCAGCAACGTTTTTTTTACGCGTCCACAGTCGTTAAGCTCTTAATACAATTTTCACAATAAAAAAACACGGTTCATATCATAATAGCATTAAGTCGTTTGATTGTGTATTCTATAGTTGGACCAAAAAGAGGTGAAGTGAGCCAAGTGGTATTTTAGTAAAAATAAGTTAGATGTGTCGTAATATTCTACACGTCTAAGTAACCTCAGTTAATACACATTGCAATTGTGTTATCACCGTAAAATATGCACCAAATAAAGTCGTGATTGTACTATGAAAAAGTCTAACCACTTATCAGTTGGCCTAGTTCACCTCTTGAATTGTCTTTGAATAAACAATTTATGTATTAACTAGCGAATCCGTATACTCACTGACGAGCACTACACGAGTTATATTAGATGTGTTGAATAGAAAGAGGGTAATAATGGCAGTAAGACGTTGAAACATTTGAGGTTATGTGAAATATCAGTAGACAGTAAAACACAATAACTGTGTGACTGGCAACACTACGAGTGATTAATGTAAAGTTTACGAATATATATATATCTACCTGGATCTGTTTGCATCCGAATGGTGGCCGTTGGTCGATGAAAGATTCTGCTGTTCCAAAATGGTGGGAAGGGTGCTTGTAAGACGGTCCGTCGGTCTCAGAACCTGCAAATGGACAAATCGGAATTCGATAATGAATGCTGGCACACTATATTTCTGCGGCGATTTTATATCCACGCGAGTTCAGGCAGCTCAGGGGTAAAACGAGACAGGTTCACATTCCAAAGTCACCGTAGGATAACATGCTACCAGCTTTTTATACCATTAATAATTTAGGTAAAAATTTTTTTCATCAACATAGGATAAAGTAAAAATTATCATCTCAGAATGGTATATACAAATTCAAATTTAATTTAAGATGCATTGCCCACGTCTGGCATATACAAACTCTCCTGTGAAGACTGTCATGCATCTTATGTCGGGGAGACATGAAGGGAAAAACCACTCGAATGATGCATTACCTTGAGGGTCCGCGAGCTCAGCCTCCACACGAGTCTCTGCCGATGCGGAGTTTTCTGACGTGCGTTGTACCTTTCGAGGACGCCGACCACGGCTTGGTGGGTCGCAAAGAACGACTCATCGCCTATCTGAAAACGAACATAGCCAAACACGCACATTGGAATAAATACAATTTTTTTTTATTCTATATCAAATAATTCGAGACGAAACCGAGTGATGTGTTACCTGGCAGATCCTCTGCAGGTCCATCGCAAAGTCGACCAGCCTCATCAGGTTGGCCAACCTTTCCGCCGACACGCTGCTCTCCGCCGATGAAGACCTCTGCATGGATGTCAGTTGAGAATCTGTCAATAAGAAAACAAACGTCAGACTTAGCCAACGCTTCACAATTTTGTAACTGAAAACCTTTTAACTGCACCAGAATATGGACTGTAGAAGGGAGAATGGATGCATTATGCTAAAATTATTAGTATCTTCATTGCTACAGCACGGATCGTCTGGTAGCCAACGTCGCTGTTATCAGCTAAAGCAGGGGAGAGCAAACTTTTCGGATGAAGAGCCAAATTCAGGAATTCAAAATGAGCGACGGGTCGCAAGAAAAATACGATTTAATATGTACACTATTTATTATCATGAAAAAATATTTTACAAAAAAACAATCTAATGGGATGAATGGAACTGTTTTAGGTCTTTTTAAATAAACATTCTTATAACTGCTTGTAAATGTTCATCAATGATGTTTGATCGTAAAGAGGTTCATGATTGAGGTTCATAATTGAAAATGTTTGTTCACATATATAGATTAATCCAAAAATAACAAACGTTTTTCGAGCAACATCTTTAAGCTTTGACAAAGGCGGAGATTTAAAACGAACACGGCAACCATATTAAATGATAAAGTTGCGAGAGAAACTCACCGAGCTGCGTGCACAAGAGCGCCAGAGCCAATTCACACGCTCGAATGCTGCAACAACTCGCGTCGCATGATAGGATCTCAAGTCTGTTCACCATTTCCGATTCCTGAAACGAATTAAAAAAAACATAATGTAATATATTTTGCACACATTAAATATGGAGTCACTTTGGGCGCTCCCCTACTTTTCTAGACGGTTTGAAAGGTAATTGAGCACTGATTATTTACCGGCAATATGTTCCTGAGCAAGTCCTCCACGCCCAGCCCGGTGGCAGCCCAGGTCATGAGCTGATGCTGCAGTCTCATCCAGTGGAGGGGGGTGACGACGGGCGAGGCCTGCGGGACGGGGGAGCCGAGCTTCTCCTCGATGACGGCCGACATTCGTCTCACATCGCCTACCGTGCACTTGCACTGCGATATTGAAACTGCAAAATCATCACTAATTAAAAAAATATTCAAAAGATTGTTAATAGAACGACCGGACAGTTTGTAATCGGCACTCACCTAAGTCTTCCGTGTTGATGGGAGACAGCTGCGGCCTGTGGGAAGAGATGGCGATGTTCATGCACGACACCGATATGCAGGATATGTGGCACTGACGGACCTGGAACAGCGGAAAATAAAACATTACTTCATCATGACTTGAAACCGATTTTCGGTTTTCGAAACATATTTATTTTTTCATGGAGAGGTTCCAATGAATAATATAATCTATTATTCAAAGAGAGTAAGTAGTAAGGGATAGAAGGATATGGCTAGGACAGGACTAGTGGTTAGCTAATCGCTCTCGCTACACCCAACCAATGTTCCCGATAAGTTCACATTTTTCCATCCCCGCACACTGAAACATTGCACTGGGACTCGAACCAGTGAAGTACGGCACGGAAGCCCACAACGCTACCTAACGCGACATAGGACCCGCATTTTACTGCATTGATAATTTCCCAGCGACTTATCAGTTAAGTTAACGTCTTCAAAAGTATTCCAATGAAAGTGAACAAATTTAAAATGCCAATAAAGCCATTCGGCAATGATTATCTTATCGCAGTCCAAGATCAACGTTCGCAGTGTTTACAAAACAGAGAGTAAACATCGCAATCTGGGCTCTTATCGATGGGCGACAATCTCGCAAACTAAACAAATCGGTTGATACGTGAATCACCTCATACTGGCCGTCACGAGAATCAAGAGCACACTTCACCAAAGCTTTGGAACCCCCAATAACACTACCCCAAATTACGCGCTGGCTTGAAATATTCGCCGTGAATCCCCCAATTGCACTGTCGCATTCCATTGTCGTGTTGCTACGAGACAGTCGTCTGTGCGGCGCATACAGTCAAATGTTGGCTAGCGTCTGTGTATTCAACACGTTCTCAGGCTATACACGTATAGCCGGGCGACTGTGTTGGATGTTGGCGCGCTTTGCATTCTATCACATAGTAACTAAATATTTTGTCCATATTTATTTTTTTCGCAAAACTAAGTTAAATCTTAGTTTAGCATTTTTTGCGGAAAATGAGATTTACTCCCCCAATTACACTGTCTCTACTTTAGTGTAAATGGGGGTTTTACTGTAATGATAACTCCGCTAAGCTCTACGTGTTATGCGTCAAGTGGATAAATCAGTATTGGAAAAATAATGCATATGAATGACCGCACGGCATACCTTCATTTTGGTGAGGAATCTGTCGAGCAGGTTGATGGCGTGGAAGAGCACATCGGTGGGCAGGTCGTACCACACCTTCAAGCAGCGCAGCACGTGCGCGGCTCCGTCTCTGGTACCGGCCGATATTTCGCCTCTCTGAAGACACAAATAGCACTAATTGTTAATTTGACAATAACAACCGCAACTCTAGATAATTTTCTGTCAGGTGTAATCAATATACAAATTAATAATAAACTATAATTGTCTCTGATTAATAATAATTTTCTTATGTTAAAACTTGGAGAAATATGCAATTCAAATATAGGTGGAAGTGTTTTTACCTGAGGGTTTCCAGGCAGCACAAGCGTCGGTTGAAACTTGACCTCCACCTGCAAAAACTCTCCGAGACACGAGTACAGGCCTTCGACTTCGGCCTGTGTGTACTCTTTGACGGGCGGGCACCCCTCGTCCATGGCTTCGTCGTCGCTAGACTTGGAAGCCACCGCGGCGACTGCGCCCTCGCTGCCCGAAGAATTACACGCGGCTTGATCGTAGAGCGCGCTGGCGAGACCCTGAGCGGCATAGCGCATCTCCTCGTCTTGCAGCGGCTTGAGATGTTCGTGCAGCCTCTTGGGCCCCTGTTCCACGTAGCCCATGTCGGGGCCGGTCTGGTGGCCTTCCCCCGAAAAGTCTCCTAGCACTGCATCGTCGCGGAGTAGTGTGTTGCTGCAAGCGGCGATCGGGTTGTCCGGTTTGGGCTTCGGTGGGTCCTTCCTGCGCGACTGCAGCAATTTGTTGACGACTGTCTCCTTCCGGTCGATGCCATTACTGCATCGGAGGTGTTGCTTGCTCGGCGATAGTCTACTTGCGTCTAATGCCTAACCAAATAACATTTTATATTAAATACAGTTCTACTCATCGGGACCAAATAAATAAGATGAGAGTTTCTACCTGTCTGGCCCACATAGGTAGCTCGACAGTCTTGACAGGTGAGGCAATAGATGCCGCTCTGAGAAAAATTTTCTAATTTATCTTTACTATTTAATAAAGGTTTTCAATCATATAAAATTGTTTTTCTACAGTCTCTTGCCTAGCAAACAATAAACGTGATTAACCCTCCAAGGACGAGCGTCACCATATGGTCACACAAAACACCGTTGTCTATTGATCCCACTATTCATACTTTTTCTACCTGAATATCGTTGCTTTTGCTCATATTTGGTTAAGAAGGGTACGGACTACAGTTATTCATCAGCCGTGGGAACAGGAACGGTCTCCAAAAGCACATGTGATTTTATGAATTTCCGTTTTTTTTAATTTACTTTTTGTAACTGTTAGATATTTTTTTATAAAAACATAAAATTATTTACAGTTATTTTGCTAATATATTTGTTTTGAAATTATGTTGATCTAAAGAGGTCAAATTGTAAATATTTTAAAAAACATCACGTTTAGCTATATTTCAACCTCGAATGTTTGCAAGCCCATACGGTCACTTTTGTCCTTACTACTGCCCGTACTCAATATTACACGGTAATAAAAGGATGAGCATGACCATATAGTCATGCGGGGTTTCTATACAACGACTTTGCGTTTTTTTTTTTTAATTTTGGATAGGAATAAAAGTTATCCGTGACTTTAATATGGCTTAGAAAATATTTTTTTTTATCGGAAAAAAGCTCTCGTCTCTGGAGGGTTAAAGGATCCGATAAGAAATAAGCTTACCTGCAGATACGCCTGTCCTGGCTCCTGGTGCTTTTTTGAAACGCTTCCCTTCCCCTTCCCCGAGTTCGGATTCTGAAACTTCCTCGAGCGCTCGTTCCTGAACTTGGTCCTGGCGTTTTTCTTTGCGTTATTGTTCTGGTTTCTCCTGCTGGTGGTGCTGCCGCCGTTGTTCAGATGCGATCTGTTGTGGCAGTGTCTGCCATTGAAGGCGTTGGGGGAAGCTTGCGACGGTCCTGGGGGGGCAGCAGCATCCGGGAACAAGGACCTCCTATCCTGAGATACCGGCTGTCTCTGCATTTGGGCAGCGCGCGTGGTCCAAGCGGGAGACGTGCCGATATCCGGCGGGGCCTAGTACCTGAGCGTGACGGACGGGGCGATTGGTCAAGCGCTACTCGACGACTCGATTCGGTGCGACAACGCAAACGCAACACAGAACTTATATGATATTCGTTTAGAATAAGAAATAGAAAATTAATACAAATATATTCCTAATTTGGGAAGATAGAATTATTTAAATCCTGAAGAAGTATTCCTCAATTAAGGTGACGAGAAACTATTTTCAGACTTATGATTTATACACTCTCAATGTCAATTTTTGAATTGGCAAAGGATCAAAAATTTTTTTTATTATTTGAATCAAATCAAGGTAATAAGTATTTAATAAAAAGTTAAGGAATTATTGAATAAATAATGTTGGATAAAAATGTGTGCCAAAAATATGTTGACCAAAAACTTACTCAAGAAAGAAAATATAGACAAATTCGTCAAGTAAAAAGATACAACACGTTCAACGAGCTGCGTCTGAAGATAATTGAAAGTTTAAAATGAATTCTAAGAAAAAATACGAGAAAATATCAATTTTTTAGAAAATTCTGCGTCAGATTTACGAGATTGCGAGAACAGAGCGTCGTCGAATGGCGCGACCAAACAGTGCGACGGTGTGGACCAAAAACCTCTCAGACACTTCGGGTTACGAGCGGTGTATCGCGATTCTGAACCAGACCGTGCGCCGTCGAGAACCGGAGCTATCGTTTTGTTGAAAAACAGATACCCAGCAATCGAACGTTCGGACCCCTGAGCTATGATTCGGTACTAGTAATATTGTCAACGTGTGCGAGTATTTTCAGTGTTTTTTTTTTTAATTAAAAAACAATGAAGTATACAGACACTTAGGTACTATACAGGGGTGGTTGAACACCGGCCTGTAGGCCACCGATGAAAGGCGAGGGCAACGAAACCCGGATTCGGCACGGAAGAGTGCGTCTGCGGTACGTTTTGCCTCACCAATTCAAAGGTTTCTTTTATCAGAAGAATCTCAGTTCTTCTTTGTGTTGTGAGGATTCGAACCTCGGGTTATGTTCCGGTCAAAATTCAATTCTTGACGGAAACTTTTGTTTGTTTTACGAAATAAAACACCTGAAAATCAATTCACTGTTAGTTATCGTATCGGTCAGAGGTGACAGATTAAACTGCGGAAAAATTCATGCAAATGTTAGTTATTATACAAGAAAAATAGTTTATACAATTTGTGTCGCGGACGGAACTTAAATGAGCCTACGAGAGTTGAAGTGAGCTAAGTGCGTTATAATATTCTACATGTCTCAAAGCATCGTAAAAGTGGAGTGACCTCAGTATATAAACACACTACAATAGTGTTATCGCCCTAAAATTTATCTAAGACCGTTTGTCTGAAGTTGTTGATCTTGGTATAAGATTCGACTCATCTTTCACCTTTCATTCACGTATAACTTCTAGCAAACTTCATGGGTTTATTCCTCAGACAAACCATTTGAAAACCCAACTGTGTTTTGCACGCTTTATGTTTCTTTGGTCTAAAGTACGCTTGAATATGGATCCATCATGAAAGTTTATTTCTTATATAAGCACGGCACATTCATTTACTAAACGTCAGTTAAAGTGTATCCAAGCAAAGCCGGGTCGTTATTGACAAAACTTGAGTGAGCGTACATAGTTTGAACGGTTCAAACATTTTTATAAGTAACACGAAAGTTTGTCGGCAGGCATCACAATCATTGCCAGGAGGGCTGGATACGAGCCATATATTTTTTTTCAAACGCAGTCGGACATGTCGTACTTGTTTCCGAGGGGAAAAAAAATTCAATACCTTAAGCCAAGTCGATCAGTGTGGTGAATGGCCTATACGCGGTCCTAGACTAAATTCAAGTATGGTTCGGTTTTAGGATCAACATGGCAATGTTGACAGCGAAAACAAAAATAGACGCCTGATGATGATTGTTATTACGGAGGCGATGACCAACCAGTAGCTGAACGGTAATTAAGAGATGTCAATGCACCCTGGCATGAGAGAAAACTTTTTAAATTATTCGGGGGACAGGGCCATATCGAGGCGCCGGGGGCCTTATTCAGATTCTGTGCAATTATTTGTTCATACTTATACCGATTGTTGTGTGGGTCGATTGATACCGAAACTATAAAACAAGGATTTTGACATTTGAATGCGTAGATTACGCACCGGAACTAGTCAACGCAATTCCCTCCACCGAACGTTTTATGTGGCGTAACCAACGTTACGCGCCGTTCAGTTTTGTGCTAGGATTGTCCCGGGAACAATAGACAAACACTCGACGGCTTCCGCTTAAATCAGCGAAAATTGCCCTATAAAATATTATGAGTGTAAATCTACTCTTTCTCCATATGACGCTGCAAATTTAGTGAATGCTAAGTAGTTTGCCCTAGGAGTCCGACTTGATTAATTGCTTCCGTTCATTATTCAAGAAATGACAATCGCAGAGGATGTGATCAGCATCATGCATTGCGCCACATGTGCATGTCCCTGAAGCTTGAAAAGCTTGGCAGCAAAACTGGTCATATCTAATCGTGTCACGAGAAAACAAGGTAAGCGTGTGTACGGACATTGATAGAAATAAGGCGATGAATGCATTATCCTGAAGCATCACTAGACGGCGACCAACCTCAATGGCACAATTCAGACATGGACGTCTTACCGAACGTCCGATACTAAAAGTATGACATAGTAAGAACAATTAGCTAACCGCTAGTCCTGTCCTATAATTTTATCCCTACTCTACTGTTAGCAACTAAGCAGTTTACGTAGAAAATAAACTGTAGAGACCAACTCTTGACATATTACGAGAACATGTATGAAATATTACAGGTGGACAAGATTTAAAAAAAAAACCCAACAAAAATGACTAGTGCAGCCCTGAAACTTTCCGTTGGCCAAACTCCATGAAAAAAATTCGCGAAAAAAATCACCACCTCTGTGGCGTCACTGTCACAATAATAATACGGCAGTGGGGCAAAACAGTTGGCACACGAAAATTATTTTATTATTTATATGATTTTTTAGTACAATCTTTTTTTAAACGGTAAAAAAAGATAGAATACATAGAAAAATTAAAGATTGTATATCTAAATTTAACAAGCCGTGTTATTTGAAAATAGAACAATACTGTAGAAAAAAAATAATATTATTCAACGCTACTTGATAGATAACATACGCGCACGTTTATGAGGGACTGGACGTAAATCGCTTTCATCGCTAGAAATGTCTCGACAGGGACATGCAAAGTATAGCTTATAAGCTTAGCTAGATCATATATAAAATAATAATATTTGAGCGCCTTAACTTCAAAACCTACCTAAATCCCAAAACCAAAATTGTTGGCAAAATGCAAAAAAACTGCATTTGAGTAGGTTTTGAGACTAAACACGTTTTGTTTGCATTTAGAGAGGTTTTGAAATTGAAAATTTATCGATTGGGTACATCAGGCGTGGGGAACCTGCGACCTTCTGGCAAATTCCGTAATTCTATTAACTGTTGTAATTTTCTGAAATTTTCGAGGTCAAAATCCTTGGAAGACTTAAAAAATAATTCCCTAGTCATTGTTCACCGCGGCCATATGTCGAATCAGGAAAATAGAATGCGGCCTTTAGATAAGAAAAGGTTCCCCACCCCCGGGGTGGATATTGGAGTAGAGAACAAGTCGGCAACAAAATTTGAAAAAAAAAAAAAAAAAAAACAAAAAAGATCTTCAGGTAGGTTTAGAAACGGAGGTTTATAACCAAGTAAATAAATAAATGTAAATCATTATTTATTTTTATTTATCAAAACGAAAAAAAAAGTTTTGGTCCACTGCCGTTTTGCCTTCATAGGAAACAACGCACAAACGTAACAAGCAAACAGCGTGGTTACGAAACAGAAGATCCGTAAATATAATCCATTATGTATATGTTGCCTGCAAAAAACGAAATAGCGCTAAAAGAAAAAAAATACGTTATTTTTGCCAAAATTTTCGACCCGGGGGGGCGGCGTTCGCGGCGGAAATAGATCACGCAACACTCTATAGAGAGATAGGGGACCGCACATCTTAATTTGCTGATTCTATTTTAGTATCCGCGCGAATGCCCGATTGTCGCGTTCATTAGTCGGACAACTTCGAAAAGTCGAGAATGGAATAGAAATAAAGGAAAAATTTCGCGCTCAATGATCGGGTCCGAGTCCCAGTACGAGCAGCATTTTATCGATCTCTGTTCAAAGGCATGGGTGTTTGTGATGTCTAAAAATTCCCTCCCACCCTTTCCGATCCTTTAACGCACGGGTTCCCAACCTGGGGCTCGCCAACTTTTTTCGATTTTGGATTTGAAGAGTTTCGGAGACAATCTGGGGGAAAAGTACAGCAAATCGAGGATTGTCAAATACCTCGGGGGTCCCCTAGTCACATGGCTTTTATGAAAAAGGGTAGCCACCCGAAAAGGTTGGGAGCCTATGCTCTAACAACTGGGCGTTGCGAGAGCGATTAGTTAACCACTAGTCCTGTCCCTGTCACTCACTCTTTGAAAAAAGAGAGATGTTGAGCGACTGGGTAACAAGCAGTTCTCGTAGAAAAACTAGGAGGCCGTGTGCTACAAAATGTATTACAACAAAACGCCAGTACTGTCTTTGCCGTTAGGCGAATATTTCTTTATGTCCTACTACCGAACCCGACATAAGTTCCCAACACGAAAACGCCTATTGATTAAATATGCATGATTTTAAGCAATAAACGTTTTTTTTTCAATTTCTCCAATTTTTCCGTTTGCGATGTCTAAAAATTCCCTTCCGATCCTCAATTGGCTAACCACCAGTCCCACATTGCCCTATCCTTCTATCCCCGTCACTCTCTTCGAAAAATGAAGGCTAAGCGACGGTTCTCGTAGAAAAAAAAAACTGCCGAGATATTGTCGTCAATATTTTTTCAAATACATATAACAGAACAGGACGTTTCGAGCTGTCTGACTATAGAACTGTGAATAGGGCCTCTTAAATATTAAAGCAACCAAAAATGAGCACCGCTATTCGTGCAAATTTTAAACTGTCTGAAATACCCAACCCAATCACCTTCCTAATATACAGCCGAGTTCTGTTTGTTCTTCACATACGCCAGACGCGCAGTCTGGTTGTGTTATGTTGGACTTTGCCATCAGAAGCTGTGAAAAGTCGGCCCCGATAAGGCCAAAGCAGCAGGGCCAAACGTCGATTCGTCCTGCCAAGATTAATTAATAACTCCGCCCAAGGAGTCCTTACGCACAAAAACCCGACAGATGACACACATATCGACTGTGGTAAGGAAAAAGGACGTTACCCACACATATCAAATTTTACAAGGGCACAAAAAACGTGTTTTGATGATTTTCGGCCGTACGCAAATTATGAATTATACACAACCTTGACGAGAATTCTAAACCGATGTTCAATTGACATAATCTAATATAAATTAAAGAAATTGTCTAGGTTAAACCTTTATTTCAGTCATTTTTCTCGGTTTCAATTTTCACAAGCCCATCTTTTTACAATCACAAAAGTTAAATTTAGATACTAATTCGGCATTTGCAGCTTGCATCCTTTCGATAAGACGTGCGCATCAAGTTGGATACATTGTGATTATCGAACAACACTGTGGGTTACGTCCCTTTCCCTTTCCAGAGTCGGTATAATAGATAGGTCATTCGGAATGTAAAAATACACATCGATGCCGTCACCTTTTGCCCGATATCCTTGACGATATTAATTTAATGTTTGCGTTTTCGTTTGAATTGTTTCCTAGTTAAAAATAAACATACAGTGCCTCATTTTAAATTTAAAAACATATTAAAAAATAAAAAATAAATGGTGACAGCGAACGCGTTGAATAAAAATTATTTCTTATACGCTATATACGCTAGTTGTCCCCATAAGAATATTTCGATTAAGTAAGCAATGAACGACAGAACGGTGAAGCTCTCGAGCGTGACAGGTACATGAAAAAAAAAGAACGTTTTCTCGTTGTCGCTCGACAATTAAATCCACACTGCAAGCAATAGAGATGTGTCACGTGCAGCTTTGCTACACGATACTTATACCAAAGATATAGATTTTTTTTAACCGTGTCCGCTCCCAATGTGGAGCAAATGGACTCCTAATGGAGTTTATCTCAACAGATGTGTTTCTACGAGAACTGCTTGTTACTCAGTTGCTCAACCTCTCTTTTTCCACAGAGAGTAGGAATAGAAGGATAGGGCTAGGACAGGACTAGTGGTTAGCTAATCGCTCTCGATACGCCCCGTTCATGGGATAGGATGGGTGGGGTGAATTCAAGACATCACATACACCCATTCCTTCGAACAAAAATTCATAAATCGATTGAAAAATCAATTTATAAAACTGTCCGTACCGGGAATTCGAACCCGGGACCTCCGCAACCGAAGCCAACGACGATGACCACCCGACTACACAGATACTCAACACCTATTTGTACACGGTCGATACGTTTCACAAAAAAAAAAGCGTAAAAAAGGTAAATAATGAATTACAAAATTGACTATAGTATACGGTGACTTTTACGAGAGACTCGACATAAATCGACTTCATCGCTAGAAAATTCCGACACATGAAACGTGTTGGGATCTAACGAGGCCCTTGTGTTTGTTATCAACGTCTTGTTTTGTTGAATTTGCCGTCCATTTTACGATTCAACGTTGTATTCCTTCTGTGAACCGCGTAATGACAAATAGTCCTAGTAGACCGAATCGGCCAACGTGTTTGTTTACCCATCGCACTTGACTTCATGTCTTATCTGAGTCGTTGAATTCGGTGCACGCAACCGAAATCGGCGAAACACGCAACGCCGCTGCTGGCAAATTGCGACATTTGATACCAAGCAGACGTCGTACATCATGTAATAATCATTTGAATATTCCTCTAAGGCAGTGATGCACAACCTTTACCTTCTAGCGGGCCGCATAAAACAAATTATCGTGGGTTCGGGCCGCAAAGAAAAAAATATTTAAAGTACGCTCAATCCTTTTTTATACAGAACATATGTACGTTTTATGTAAAACAGGCTTAAAACAGTGTAAAAAAGATTAATTGAATTTAGATAAATGAGTAATTACTTATGGTTTTAATTGAGTTCCATTATATTATTTTGACCGTGTTATTTCGAACATAAATAAGCAATGCAAAAAAAAGGATTATGAGTATGTACTTGCTTATTAAAAATCGTTTCGTTGTGAAATATTTATGTTTCATTTGTATGTAATTCATAAGTTAATGCGTTGTTGGTCTTTGTTAATTTTTAACTTTTTTTTTTTAATTTGACATAATATTTGTAAGCCTGTTTCTATGATCCGATTTATTCTTCTTCATTGAAGAAAAAGCTTGCTTACATTTATTAAATAAATGTTTACGTGAAACAAATATGTTTGAAAAAGAGATTTAAGGGCCGCCACAAAATTCAAAAAGGGCCGCATGCGGCCCGCGGGCCGCGGTTTGTGCATCACTGCTCTAAGGTCATGCGCGCGTATGTACTCACGATTGAATTTTTAATATGGCCAGCCGGCCAGCCGATTGGCATTGAAAACGGAAAGTGATCCGAAACCCGTTTCGATTCTTTTCGCATCTGTTCTTTTTTTTTATTCATTCAGTCCGTCGCGCCTGATTCGGATCGCGCCCAACGATTCCTTTCGCATTTTGTCTATGCATATTTATGTATAACGTCTTCCAGAAAGAGAATTTTCTTGATATCTATCTATATATATATATATTCAGTCGATCTCGTATGTAACGAGGAAACGTTCGTTGACATTTTGGTTGATGGTTTTATAGCGAGCTACTTCTCACCACGAAATTGTCACCATCTCCAGCCCTCATGGTATATATTTGACAAGTTAGTCGATTGTTTGCACAGAGCACTGACAACAACCAAGAGTCTTTTAGTGGGTCTAGTGCTTCGAGGGAAAATTTAAGAACAATGCATCAATTTAAAATTTTATAAGAAAAATGTAATATGTGTGTGAATAATTTCTATTGTGTTATGTGACCCATGTCTTCAATGCGATGGGTATGTTTGTGAGCATTTAAAAAAAAAACACATTCTCTGTTACAACGATAAAATTCAGTCGGTCCCATCTTCCTTTCGGCAAACCAGCGTCGTCGACCGATCGACCACGGGTCAGATATTCTGGGCGGACTGTCCCATCAATTCTCGTACGCCGGGTTCGCATTAGTGATACATTCAGGCCCGGCAACAGTCGAGATTAATTAATACAACAAAAAAAACCGTTACAAATCCTGAGCACGCCCCTTCTTATCAAAATAATAGATAATTTGAATAACGAACTTTTAGTGTTGTTTTTTTTTTTTTTTAATTATTTATATTGTTGTTATGAGAAGAACAACAGGTAACTAAACGAGGCTATCATTTGCAAAGCAATTCATTACAAAATGGTTGAAAAATGACTCCTGAATGTCATATTGATTTGAGACTGCTAATAATAAAAAAAAATGTATAAAAATAAAACTGATTTCAGGACCGGGATCGAAAAATTATAATCCCGAAATAACAAGCTCTGTATTCCCGAATATAAAAGGAGGAAACCATAAACTAAACTGTCAACGAATGTTTCCTCGTCACAGATTAATTGCATATATGAGGAGCAAACATTCAAAAAGTGTTTTGTCACAAATTTTGAAAAATGGCGTTTTATATCAATTCTGATAGCCAATAATAAAACCTATGAATGGAAATCAAAATTAGTCTTCAAAAAGGTTTTTTTTCTTATTAAAATGAAATCATAAAGTTGACACATTCATACAAACTGTCACTTTTGCAACACTTAAATCATCATTTTCCAAGCTTTGTATTTGTGTGACAAAACACTTTTTGAATGTTTGCTCCTCAAATGTTATGCGCAACCCGGTACGCACTTTCACATCCTATACGAGGGCTGTGATTCACTTACACTCAGACACTAAAAGATAATGAATGATATGGAGATTTCTGGCGACAGGTAGGCGCGGCATAGGGCAAAAATGCCCGGCGCTGGTATGCAACAGAAGCGAAGATGACTAAGTGCGTTTCTGGCGACATACATTACATTGATACCGAACCTGCGATACGATTGTCCCGAATCGTGACGTCGAATTCCTCGGACGGAGCGATATGATACAAAATCGACGGCAGATAATTTAATTGATCGATGGCACCGGGTCCGATATCCACACATGGGCGATAGATTAAGCTCGCGCAATCGAACTATAATTGTCTACTCGAATTCGACGAACGGATAATCAGCCGTCATTGATTGGATTGTTGCTAGTGGGGGGAAAAAATCCACCATACTTCATGCAAAAATGCAAGATCCACATATCGACACTGTGGAAATGAAAAAGGACGTAACCCACCGTTTTTTTTTTCGGTAATCACAATGCCCCCGACTTGATACACGTCCTATCAAAGGGATGTGAGCTGCAAATGCCGAATTAGTATCTAAATTTAGCTTTTAAGTTTGATTAAAGAAGAGCTTGTGAAAATTGAAACCAATTACAAAAAAAAAGACTGAAAAGAAGGTTTTTCCTAGACAATTTATTGAATGAATATTAGATTATGTCAATTAAACACCAGTTTAGAAGTCTCCGTGCACTTCAAGGTTCTTTGTGTTTATTTCATAATTTGCATATGGCCGAAAATCATCATAACACTTTTTGTGCCCCATTAGAGGTAAAATGAGCCAAGCTGTAGTTTAGAACATAAAAATGAAGTAACATCTGTTAATGCCAGGGCTGTGGAATCGGAGTCGTGAAAAATGAGCGGCGCGAAACATATTTTTTTTTAAATTACAGTGTAACCCCCAATTACACTACCCCGAATTACGCGCTGGCTCGAAATATTCGTCGCGAATCCCCCAATTGCACGGTCGCATTCAATTGTCGTTACTACGAAACGGTCGTCTGTGCATACAGTCAAATTTTGGATAGCGTGTGTATTCAACATGTGCCAGGCTATACACGCATAGCTGGGGGTCTGTATGTGTGCGGGATATTTACTACTACAAAAACTAAATATTTCGTCCATATTTTTTTTTTGCAAAACGAAGGGAAATCTAAGTTTAGTAAATCAAATCCCTAATTTTGTATGAGATTCCCACCAATTACACGGTTCCGACTATAGTGTAAATGGGGGTTTTACTGTATGTGTATTCTAACTATCAATAAGTACATGAAATTAATGAATTCAAAATGAGTGAATGGTATGTTTGAATATTATTTCATGAAATATAACCGCCTCTGCATGTATGTACATGGGGTGCATTGATCCAACGCCACATTGACCGGCCGCCACTGGTTACAAATACACTACATAAACAGGCTATTTTGAGATGTCCGACTACTGAAATTGACGATCGATATTATAGTAGAGTTATAGGACGAGCTTCAATTCACTAGTAGCACAGAGACAATGAATAATTAGCCATTTTTTTAAAAAATTAATGCTCTATCTTGTCATTTTTCTTTGAATCGCATGCAGTCCCAGTTTGGCTATTCTGGACGAACGGGGGGCCGCGGTTGTTTCGCGCACCCGTTATCTTCTTCCGCCTCAATACGGATCAAGGCAACGCGCGCGTCATTTGCCAACCGAACGTAAAAATTGATAATAAAATTCCGAAAAAAATAATCGACAAGATAAGAAAGCCATAAATTTGGCAATTTCCGTGAATAATATTCCTACATGCACAATATGGAAAATGAGGTCCTACAATGATGCCATCGTTTTTAATTTTACGAACTAGATTAAATAACAAATGATGCAACGGACGGAAATTAGAAATCCACACAGAAACAGTGTGTTTAATTACCACTTCCCTTAAGGTGTTAAAAAATACTTCCACTATGTTTTGCTGGCCCTCAAAGAACCCAGTGAAAAAACATATGATGGACGGTAAAAACCCAAGGGTACATACTAAAAATAATGTAATTTAAGATTTCGACTGAAGGTGCTTGGTGGAATTTCAATATTAAATTTGAATCGTTCAAACTATGTACATTCTCACAAATTTTGTCACTAACGACCCGGGTTTCGCCTTTCGGCATCTTCAGGCATTCAAGTGCACGGATGAACTTGAACTGACGCTTAGCAAATGAAAGTTTCGTGTTTATATAAGTGTTTTTTAGCACCGTAGGTACTCACAAAGTAGGTTTTTTTTCTAGCTGTTTGTAAATCGACAACTCTCCTTTTGTTTTTATAGGAGAATATGGCTAGGACAGGACTAGTGGTTAGCAGGGCTGTCGTCGAGTCGTATTCGGGCGTTTTTTTTTCTGGGATCGGAGTGGGGGAATGACGTACAAAAATTATTCTAGTGACTAGAACAGGGGGGTGGGGAACCTTTTCTTACCTAAAGGTCGCATTCATTTTTCTGATTCGACATAAGGCCGCAGTAGACATTGACTAGGGAATATTTGGCCGGAAACAGGAATTTACGGTCAGAATGTCAGGAATTTACATACATTTACAGAATAACAGAATTGGCTAGAAGACCGCAGGTTCCCCACCCCTGGACTAGAATAATGAAAACATAATTAATGAAACTGTCTTGAAAGGAATTCTACTCTGTGGCCACCTTAACCGACGCTGATCACTCGACCATGAAGCCGAAAAAAATCTTTGTTCAAATTTAATAAAATTGCTATAGCTTATCGAGTTAACTGAATATTTATTTGCACATACATGGCGAACGGTGGTGGATACCAATTGTAATTATGAAGTTTTCTATTGTGCGGAGAAGATCATCCGTTTGAATTTTATATGCTAAATATTTGATCAACTGGTACAATGACAAACAGGTGATCGACATTGATGCTCGAACGGCAAACAAATTGGTCATAAATGACCATGAACGATACGCGAAAACAATCTTTGGTTTAGGTCATCGTATGTCATTGATTATAAAATCAAAAAAACCTTCAAAACAATTGAAAAACAAATATTTTCTCACTCTTATATCACATCCTTGCAATACACAAGAGAAATAAAACAATTGAACATCATTCAATTTCAAAAATTATAGAATAGGTTTATATTTTTTAAATAATTATACGACTGTAAATTATTTTAGAGGCAAATAAAATAAATTAATGAAAAAAGGAAGCTTCCGCCAGTTTAAAGATAAAAAATAATGGTGTCAGACCGTTGCAATTTACGATAAAACTGGAAAAAATATGCAATATTATAATGAATATTTATGTAAATTATGCCACTAAACAAAAGCACTAAAACTTTACCTACTTTTTTATGTTTGTCCACTGTTTTTTTTTAATATTAATTCCATACAAAATAATTGCATCAGCTTCTGCTCCTGGATGTATTCGATCATGGAATTGAATTGTATTGCACACGTCACAAAACAGATTATTTTAAAAAACAAAAAATAAACTTTTAATATTTACATTTATTTACGAAAACACTTCTTTGTCACGGCAACATAACAAAAATGGCGATTTTTTATGTATAAAACAAACGCGATACGAAATTTCAAATTCGGAACTCGCAATGTTACAATAATTTGTTTGATATGTACCTACCTACGTGATCAAGAACGCGATCAAGACGTGTGAGCGAGACGGTAAGTAGTCGGTATAGCGTTGTCTCTTTCTATGAGAGAGCGACTCGAACACACAAGGGCAAACGAGACAGTTGACGTATCTAGATAGCGCTGTCACGCTCCGCCGAGTGCGTGCGAATTTAAAGTATGACATCATCACCATTTAGGAATGTTCTCGAAAGTTTTGAAGGAATGTAAGGATCAAATGAACTAAATCTTGGAATGGAAGAATGATACTTGAATGACTGTTTAATTGAAATGAACACGATGTAACAGGAATAAAAATTAGGAGAAATTGTGACACCAATAGAACAAACGATAGGTATTTTAAAAAAATGGCCGCCGTCCGCAGACGGATTTTTTTTTTGGAAATGAAAAACGTCACAATTAAGAACAGAAAGTAGTTATTTTAATGATAAATCACAACGGATATGATCATAGAAATCAATCGCAGCGTAAAACACTGGCCGAAGCACTTTAAATCGACACGAAAACGGTTTCAATCTGCGAGGGTAGGAATTTGGACGTCAGGCATGTACATGAAGATTTTAAACATTTTTTCAATACACCAAGAGTATATTAGATGGAAGAATGTGAATATATGTATTAAAACTCACCCGGATGCTTTCTAAACGAGAAAATTGAGCTAAAAACTGTCCAATCTGAGTAATTTTTTTCGACAGGTTCCAACTAGTTCTGACAGATGAGTGTTAAAATTTCAATATGGCGGATGCGAAATCCCCACCACTCCTTTCTAATGTTGTTCGAAAAGAAATAGCACGTAACTAACGTTTGGAATACAAATTAAACTTACTTTAAAAGTGCAGAGTTTTAAGGTTCTTAAAAATTTCCATGAATCCAGTCACAAAAAGAAATATAAATTCTCATACGACAGAAGTAAACAAATATATTATAAAAAAATATCTAGTTAGGTTCATAAATGTTGTTCTTGTCATCTCTTGTTAGACATTCATACAAGTAGATACGAGGTTTCGATATTTGGAACATACTTAGTACAGCTGTGGGTTGTGCTATTTTCACCACTTTTGGGTAACACGGTATATGTCCCATCATTCTCAAAAATAGCTAAAACTGGACATAAATAGATATTGACTTGATGATTACTGAAATAGATGAAAATGTGTCAGATACGTTAATACATTATGTTGGCAAGTTTGGAAAAATGAAAAAAAACTTCATTAAGAAAAATTGCAATGTTAAAGTATATATTATTTTTAAATAAATAAAGTTGCAACGAAATCGTACAGTTGTGATTATAGTTAAGTACAGCTGTACTGGTGGAGTAATAATCCAAAGGCACCAAGAAAATAGTCCGCCCGTGACACAAAAAGAAACAATTTTTCAATAAACACTATGATAAAATATATGAATATAATAAAAATAAATAATTTTAGCATTAAATAAATAAGATTTACCTTAATATCTGAATACATTTGTTTGTTAGTAGAATCCCATTGACATATAAAATCCAAACAAAGAGAGAAGGCTAAACAAAATTCAAATGGGCGCGGCGTTGCCTTATTACGACATTCTATCAAGAAATCATTCGAACAAGCCGATGCAACAACACAAATTTATAACGAAACAATTAAATACACTATAAACTTATATTCAAACACAACATTATTAACATATAACGGATTTTTAACGTTTAAAATTAACAGAAAATTGCGCGACGGCAACGGCGCATCATAAACTCGATTTCAAAAATACTTGAAATTCGAATGATATTTACGCGATGTTTGCATTCTTCAAACATTTCACTATTTTAAATATCTTCAATTAGTATTAATTATTATTAAGACATGGCTGATGATTTTATTTCACTTTTAGTATGTTAATTTTGCCTTAAATTTCTGCCGTGTATGTATAAACGCGAATATCTAGCGCAGTTGGCGTCTCTAACTGAATTCAATTTGAATTGAAAGATAGCTGGGTAAACAAAGAATCAGCTGTTGCTCGTAGCGTCAATTCCCCCACCACAACATTTTTCTTTTACTACAAGTTTATTATCCTGAATAACTGCTATGGCCCAACATTTTCTGTAATGTAACACAATGAATGATATTATAATTATATTTAATGTCACTTAGTACATACAGACAAACATTTTCATTACATTTCAATAAGCACTTGATATTAAAATGTTCAAACCTTTTCGCAATTAATAATGTGTTGTCAAGGGATAGCTTAAAAGTACACCGACCCAGATAACCTTGGATTCTGCTAGTCTATTCTTCCATCCAGGTGGATTCTGTTGTCTCAAAAAGCTGCTACTCATCTTTAGGAATTATTTGGCAGATCACGGGTCACTGACATGTCTTGAGAGAAACGAATGGATTGGCGGGAAAGTGATTTTTGTAGTACATAACATGTTAATCGAGTAAATTGAATTGTCATTATTTTAATAAAAAGAATTCCCAGTCTCTTTTGAACATCAACTTAATAGAACATGGTTGAAAAGCCTGGGTACAAGTACTTAACGGGTGGATTCTTTTAAAAAAAATCATTATCCAGGCGTTAGGTAATATGTCTGTAGATTACTCTTAATTCGGATATCTTCAAGAAGTTACATCTCAACTGAAAGACTATATACTATCACAGTTATTCAATTGGGGTTCTCGGTGTTTGGTTTCGGTGTCTATAATAAATTATACGACATGGAATATGGCATTAATAATTAATTAAAAAATAAAATCTCTCCGATTGAATTCGATAGTGCATACATTTGTGGAAATTCGTTATAAAGTACTTAACATTGTTTGAGTGATCGCCGTCGTAACCTTTGGTCGTGGTGATCACGGGATCGAGTCCCATTTTAGGCAGATTCATTTTTGATTTCATCAATCACCTAACCGCTAGTCATGTTCTAGCCCTATCCTTATATTCCTACTTTCTTCGAAAGAGAGGTTGAGCAAATAGTAGCACGCAGTTCTCATAAAATATAAAATAAATTCATTTTAATTGATAACTTTGGCAGCACATATTTCACCATTTTTAAATCACACCAGATAAATGCAATTAAGAATGTTTTCCATTAAGAATTCGGTATTACAATCAGTAGTGTAGTGGGGCCAGGTCGGGACAGGTCAGCGACCTGGCACCTTTTTGAATTGTAACTTATTACGTAAGTACATACACATATTCAAAATCGTTTTTTTATTGATTCAATTGTCAAAACTTGTGTTTTTTTTATAATTCGGACGGATATAAAAAAAGCAAAATAAAAATGGAGAAAAACACCGATTACAATTAATACTCATAACATTTTTTGGGAAGCATAAAGCTATTTTTTAGGCCTCTAAGACAGTGCTTCCTAACCTGTGGTCCGCGAAAATTTTCATTCTTTTTTTCGGGGGTCCACAGATAATTGTTTTCAGATTTAGGGGTCCGTGGCATGCACAAGCTTGGGAAGCACTCCTCTAAGATTCGGAAGCCGCAAGTGCGCGTCTCATAATATGCTTATATGGTAATCAGCATCTGTTGCATTCACAATGTCGTAGATGAGGCGTGGGGAACCTGTGGCCTTTTGGCTACTCTGGTGCGGCCTTCTGACCAATTCTGTAATTCTGTTACTTTATGTAAATTCGTAAATTCCTGACATATTCCTGTTTTCGGCCAAAGATTCCCTAGTTAATGTTTACTGCGGCCTAGTGTCGAATCAGAAAAAATAATGCGGCCTTTTAATAAGAAAAGGTTCCCCACCCTTGTCGTAGATGGTATTCGAAGCTGGTAGCGAGAATGTTGCGTTATCAC
This sequence comes from Himalopsyche tibetana, assembly GCA_030503985.1. Lineage (NCBI taxonomy): Eukaryota > Metazoa > Arthropoda > Insecta > Trichoptera > Rhyacophilidae > Himalopsyche > Himalopsyche tibetana. Next base: position 3,512,759 of record JAPJYX010000036.1, read on the forward strand.
TTCGAAGTGGGTAATAAATTAAAACGAAATTGGCCCACAGAGCGCCATTGAAAAAAACCTTCGAATTTCCAACCTTGTTTTGTTTTTAATCTTAAATCTTCACTGGCAACATTGAAAGGCATTGAAACAAGTAAATAAATATGTTTTAGATCAAAAAATATATAAATGTATGCTAACATTTTCAAACCTATTCAATGACGTCCAAATGGAGCTAACTCCAACGAAGTTGTTTAAGTTAACCCTTTATGACGGTCCTTTTTCGTGGTTGCAATATTCACAGGCATTTCATTCTTCAATCTTAAAAGCTAAATTTAGATACTTATTCGGCATTTGCGGGTTAAGTCCATTTGACAGGTGGAGTATTAAGTTGTTTAATTAAAACTACTTTCAAAAAAATCAGGGTACAACCCTTTTACCTAAATACAGTCGGTATACATATCGACTGTGGAAAGGAAAAAGGACGTAACCTACACATATCAAATTTTACAGGAGGCGCTAAAAACGTGTTTTGATGTATTTGTGACATATGCAAATTATAAATTATACACAACCTTGAAGTGCACGGATACTTCTAAATTGGTGTTTAATTGACATAATCTAATATTAATTAAAGCAGCGATTTCCAGCCTGGGAGGCGTAGGCTGTTGCAAAGGGAGGCGCGAACAGTCCAAAATATTTATTTAGCCTTTAAAACGTGTCTTTATTACTATACGAAATAGAGGATGGGGAGGCGCGAAGATGTTTTTTTCTTCAAAGGAAGGCGCAGGAACATAAAGGTTAGAAACCACTGAAAGAAATTGTTTAAGAAAAACCTTTATTTCAGTCTTTTTTCTTGGTTTTAATTTTTTACAAGGTCATCTTTTTCAAACTTAAAAGCTAAATTTAGATACTTATTCGGCATTTTCAGCTTCCATCCTTTTGATAGAATGTGTGTCAAGTTGTATACATTGTGATTATCGAAAAAAAGCTGTATCGGAAAATTGAGGGTTACGTCCTTTTTCCTTTCCACAGTCGATATGTATAAGTGTACGCTATTTTTAAGGCTCCTTATTTTCGGAGGCCCTCAGCGCGCGCCTCTTGCGTTTATGAAGTAATCCGCCATTTGCTTTGGGAATCATTGTTTTGGATAAATAACTTAGTAGCTCCCAAATTCGAAAAGGTAAAGTACCAAGGGTGGGCTGGAAGGGGCTCGCGTGAGCCTCTTGTTGAATTTTACTAAGGTCAGCGAGTCCCTTGTTAACTTATGAAAAAACAATATTTTCGGATCAAATTAGTATATAACAGCATTTTTTAATTTATATATTATCTACGACAGCGGCAGTAAACACATTAGTATATTTTTAGCTATTTTACATTGATAAGTTTATGGTAAATTGCATATTTTTACATATTTTACGTGGATTAAGTAACAATCAATTGCTTATTTAAGTATTGCATATACTTGCATAGGAGCTATAAGAAAATTCACTCCTTCCTCAGAGCACTTAAAAAATGCTTCGAAATTAAGCGAGCCCCCTTGTTAGCGTATTGGCAGCCCAGCGCTGCTGCAAGGTACCCTCAGTGACGTTCCTAGGATATGTGCCGCCCCTAGGCAGAGCCCTAAAATAGCACTCATTTTTTTCATTATTTCTCATTATTCTAGGACTTCTATATACAACTATAGAAGTTAAACATTTTAATTTTATTCACATCTACGTACTCGAATAAATGTTTTGTCACTTATCCCGTTTTGGTTTCAGGTGATTCATAATATATCTATACCGATTTTTGATTTGGCCTTTGGTTATCAAAGACATTGGAGGCATCATATTTACACTAAACGAAATTCGATTGTCAAAACTATATTGTCATCTAGAAAATCTGTGATTATTTGCCGCCCCTAGGCAACTGCCTACTGGCCTATGCCCACGAGACGTCCCTGGTAAGGTATTCAACCCCGGAGCCTTTTTCCAATCCCGGGATTGGGATTCGCTCACCGAGGAATTTGAAATCCTCAATTTGCTATACTATACCAGCAGATTTGTTTTTAGCTCCTGCAATTCCAAAATAGAATCAATTTTCGTGATTTGCTCAAAATTTCACAATCCCGAATCTCTGGATCGCGACCATGCAAATCCCGGGATTTCGGGATCAGAAAATTGAACGGGATCCCGGGATTGGATGCCCTAGTCTCTGAGTACCCTTGATATACAGTGTCATGAACAACATATCATGTTATACAATGTCAACAATTAGTTTAAAACTTTTCATAATTGTTGCCACCTTATGCTTTGCAACAAAGTGGCCCAAATCAAAATGAAGCCGATGTCACGGTGGATCTTGCGACCGAACCGGTGCCATACGGGTTTTTTAATTTATTTAAAAGGCAAAGTAGATTGTGATCCGATGGCCTGAACATCATATCGGCACATATTTATTTTTATTAAATACAATGTTATGAAGCTTGTTACAGAAGTATTCGTGCGTAGGTGTTGTGTTATCAAGTGGTGAAAATCTTAACACTTAAAGGCCGTGTGTAAAAATGAATCATAATATATAAACTAACATATTCGTTTTTGTATCAGAAATTTTGAATTACATGAATGCTTGCAAAAATCTATACACAGTGGAACACCAATGACACTATCCAGAATTACGCGCTGGCTTTAAATATTCGCCGCAAATCCCCCAATTGAACGGTCGCATTCTATTGTCGTTACTACGAGACGGTCGTCTGTGCCGCGCATGCAGTCAAATGTTGGCTAGGGTCTGTGTATATGCCAGACTATACGCGCATAGCTGGGCGTCTGTCTGTGTGCGGGTTATTTACTACTACAAAAACTGAATATTTCGTCCAAATTTTTTTTTGCAAAACTAAGGGAAATCTTATGAAAATGCATTTTCCGCGGAAAAAAACCAAATCCATAATTTTTGTATGAGATTCACACCCCCAATTACACGGTCCCGACTATAGTGTAAATGGGGGGTTTACTGTACAGTAGAACCCCAATTACACTACCCCGAATTACACGCTGTCTTGAAATATTCACCGCAAATCCCACAATTGAACGGTCGCATTCCATTGTTCTTTGCTACGAGACGGTCGTCTGTGCGGCGCATACAGTCAAATTTTGGCTAGCGTCTGTGTATTCAACGAGTGCCAGGCCATACACGTATAGCCGGGCGACTGTGTTGTATTTTGGCGCGCTTTGCATATTATCACTGAGTAACTAAATATTTCGTCCATGTTTTTTTTTTTGCAAATATTGTATTGGGATTTAAGACATCGGAGTCGACCATTCAGCCTTGGTATTGGGAGTGATTAACAATTAAAACAACACGTTGTTACGCTACGGAATACACCCTATAAGCAGAGTGTGAAGCCGTAGCGGGTGGTGTTGGGTATAGCATTGATTACCCTAGGGAGTTAAAAAAAAAAAATTAAAACAACATCAATTCCACGGAGAACAATCCGAACGGACTAATTATATTGTTGTGTCAGGGACATTCGCGGCAGTCTATTTTCGTCTGCATTAACTTCCGTAAACAATCGCATTTGCAATAATTTTGAAGGTAAACGTAAAAATACATTTTTAATTAATTATTTTGAAAAAAAATAATGTTTAATATGCGATTTTGGCATGTAGGGTCAACACACTTTGGCTACCCAATGCTATTGCACACTTTCACACCGTACACGCACACAAACAACACACCATCATATTATGCAAATTCTTCAAAAACGTAAATAAACATTGTATTGAGCGACGTTGCAATAACGAGTAACTGTAAACGTCAAATTTTATTACACAAGCAAAAATAACTTTGTTTTCAGCAAAATAAACATACACGATCGTAAAAATATTTGTATATACTTACAATAAAAACTATCCACACAATAATAATCGTACATTTCTCGCATTATTATCTGATAATATGCTAATAAATTACATATCAATGATATGATCATGTATTCTTCTGCATCTGACATTTATTCATAAGTGTTTTTTGATATTATTTACACTTGTGGACGGGCCTTGCAATATAACTATCAAAACAAAATGGATGATTGTTTTGAAATAACACTTGCATTTTCATTTACTTAAATATTTACACACAATTTTATTAGATACTGACGTGTTGTTTTTCATTTATTTTGCTGCGTGATGGCTTTTTTGGTTTCGCCATTTCGCGATTGCAATATGGCTGATGTCTGGGTTCTCTTTTTGAAAAATATTGTGACGTAATTATTTACAGCAAACTTTTCTTTTAAGCGACCGCAGTGTGTTATTTTCATTTTAAAAAATATATGTCAAATCACCACATAAACTAGTTAAAAGTTTTCGAGAAGAGTTAAGCACATTAAGTCAACATTTTCATTTCTTTACAGTTCTTTGCGAATAAAATTAACTCACTTTAAGTAAACCGTTTGGATTTATCGTGTTGTTGACGTTTTCGATTCAATCCAAGATCCACAATTGGTAACAATGTTCAGTATATGTTTTGACGCGAGCCACCTGATGATTTAAGGTGTGTATTGATTGTTTTACTTCCTCCCATGACATGCCAGTATCCAGTGGCGAACTAACCTATACGCGAATGAGGCGCGCGCTTGGGGCCTCCAAATCTTAACCTTCTCACCGCGTATGACCGCTATGCATGTCATAACGAACATGCCCTCAGCGCGTGTGACACGTATAGATGTCATGGAAATTTCAAACTCTATATAAGAGCTATCTATTGTGCTAAAATTGTATAACTTGGTTGAAAATATTACTAAATGTATATTTTACAAAATCAATAGATGGCATAAGTCAAAAAAGATTCAATATAGGATAAAATAATTTATTTCTGGAACACTCCGTGAACATACGTCACCAATGCAAGATTTTGGATAATGTAAATAAGCGATCAAGTACGGGTGAAATTGAAATTGTTCCGAGAATTTAATATTATAAGCATGGTATGGCGGTGGCGCAGTGTTCTCGGTCGCGCGTGGCGATATTTTGCAATATGGCGACATCACGCCGCAATTGTATGAAGAATGATTATTGTTGAATGAAACCGAAAATACAATAAATATATTGCATTTATTATTGAAAAAGTTACTTTGATGGCAATTAACATATTTGATAAGTTGAAAAAATATAACAACCTATATTTATAGTCGAATACGCGATAAAAAAATCCGCAAAAAAGCAGCCGCGTACAGGGCATGCTCGCTAAATTCGGTGACGCGGGCAAAGGGTTAAGGGCCTAAGAAATGGCTTATATTATATAATATAACCCATTTACTTTTTGTTTTTTGTGTATTTTTATGGAAGCCAGTATCCTTCAGCTCCACCGAATACATAATATGGACAGTAATCGATAGTCGTCCTGGATACCAGATTCCCAAAGGTCGGAAGAAGAGGCAAGCAATATTTTGGTTCTCTGAATAATGTCCGAGAAAACTTACAGTTGGAACGAATTACCTTCAGGTAGATTTAGTTTTAAAACAACAATTGAACAACACTTCTTTGACAGATTGTTATTAATTTTATTTGAATGAAGAAAGATCTTTAAATTTACGCACATTTTTAAGAAAAAATCATTTTTACTTTCGGCGGGATGTACACATTTGTGTTAACAGTTTTTTCGATGATAAAATACAACTATTTATGTAATCAAAAATTGAATCAAGGAAAACAAATGAAAACTTAGAAAGTTCTAGGCGATTATCCTTGAATAATACCATCCTCTATATTGATAATCTCGTAGTTCAAGTACATGGCCAATCTTCACAAGAATTTTTTGTTTTTTTTATTCAATAAACCTTATTTTCCTTTCTGCATCACACCGAAGATGATATTTCCTCAATGATAGAGTTAATTTACATTTTTATAAAAAATTGATAGGCAACTATAAAAAATAATAAAAACAATATTGATTTTATAAAGGTTAATTAAATAGATTTTTTTTTTAACCATGTCCGCTCCCAATGTGGAGCATATGGACTCCTAATGGAGTTTATCTCAACAGAACTGTTTCTACGAGAACTGCTTATTACTCAGTTGCTCAACCTCTCTTTTTCCAAAGAAAGTAGGGATAGAAGGATAGGGCTAGGACAGGATTAGTGGTAAGCTAATCGCTCTCGATACGCCCCGTTCATAGGATAGGATGGGTGAGGGGGGAATTCAAGACATCACATACATCCATGCCTTTGAACAGAAATTCATAAATCGATTGAAAAATCAATTTATAAAACTGTCCGTACCGGGATTTGAACCCGGGCCCTCTGCAGCCGAAGCCAACAACGTTGACCACTCGACCACACAGGCGGGAATTGGTATAACTATAAGCAATACAGTAATAATAAGCAATAATGATAGTTAATGACGGTGATAAAACAACTTTTGGTTTTAAAACATATGTGATTAGGGATTAAATGGTGAGTGTTAGGAAAGATAAACTTTTTCTCCCAAAAAAAGCTCCCAAATTTTTTGAAGTGACAGAAAAATTTCTGTCCAGCCATTCCCTCGAAAACAAAATGATAATTAGGCCACCGAACTAGAAAAGGTTGACCATGCCTGGACTAGCTCTTCAATCCCGTTAGACGTGCACAGTGCGCCATAAATATGCTCGGTTTTGATGTGCATTTTTAATAGTAGACAGTCGTCCAGGACGCTGGGATCCCACCGGTCGGCAGAAAAGACAAGACGAATTGAGGTTATCAACCTCACCAGCCAGGTGCAATGATTCGCTACCGTAGAGTAAGTAGCAGTGATAGAATAAAAGCGTTGCATTTTTTTAATAGCGAATGGTTTTAATCGTGTAAAACCAGTGCTTTTTCTCATGTAACGCAGTAAAACGGCGTTCCGGCACCCTTTTTCTCGACATTTTTAATGTTTCAAATCAATATTTGCAAAAAATTTATATTCCTTTGAAAACTTGATTTTTTTGTGCCAAAAATATTTTTTTTTTAATCATGATCTCGCAAAAAAGTAATTATCTACTAAATTAGACTTGCAAGATCAATTTACGTTCGAAGGCGATGGTATTTGTGATTTCTATCCCTCTCACTCTTCCAATCCTAAAATAAATAGGGTAAAGCGAGAGCGAATAATTAAAAACTAGTCCTGTATCAGCCCTATCTTTCTATCCCTACTCTCTTTTAAAAAGGTAGGTTGAGCAACTGACTAACGATAAGTTCTCGTTAGATACCTACATTTAGAACCCATATTCTCCACATTGAGAACGGACATGAATTGGAAAAAAAAGCTTGAGTTATAAGAATTGAGTTCCTGCCAACGTTCCCTCTAAGCTGCACGCGCGCGCGGCCGCGCAGCGGTTGGGGAGCCCCCGCGCACTCATTCTGGGTTGGCGCGCACTACAAGACAGTTGTTCAATTAATATTTGATCGGTCCGCGTAGCCTTTGAAATTTCCGCGCACCTAACCTCTTGTCTAAGGGTCAGCGGCAACGTTCCCTCTAAGCCGAAGGGTTAGCTGCGCGGAAATTTCAAAAGCTGCGCGGAGGCTGTGTGGAGGCTGCGCGGAACGATCAAATATTAATTGAGCAACTGTATTGTAGTGCGCGCCAACCCGGAATGAGTGCGCGGGGGCTTCCCAACTGCTGCGCGGCCGCGCACGCGCGCAGCTTAGAGGGAACGTTGGTCAGCGGTGGGCTGGCAATACGTTAACAAGGAGTGAATTTGTAAACTCCTATGCAATTATATGCAATACGTTAATAAGCAATCGATTGTTGCTTAATACACTTATAACATGTCTCAATATGAAATTTACTGTAAACTTATCAATGTAAATGGCTAAAAATGTACTACTGTGTAAACTGAAGCTGTCGTAGATAATATATACGTCAAAAATTGCAGTTATATACTAGTTTGATCTGAGAATATTGTTTTCTTTCAATTAATAAGGGGCTCGCCGGACGTGTTAAAATTCAAAAAGGTGCCCCTGCTTAGAGGGAACATTGGTTCCGGCACCTTTTTTTACAAAAACAAAGCACTGTAGCATAGTGTTCAAATGTTTTTTAGGGCCGAAGCGGGTGCTGGTGGGTACAACTTTGTACATTTTTATTACCCACAGTTCGCATTTCGTCACTCTAAAATTGAATGCTCGTTAAAAACATATGCATTATTTCCATTTTTATTGTGCACTTACTTAAAATTTACGTGATTATTCACGATAAGAAAGCGGGTAACTGTTTTGAAACAAAAAACAATACTGGTTTTGGTCGGTTTTGTCCGGTTTTTGTACATCTGACAGGGTAACGTCAATGTTATGTTCAAACAGCTGTCATTATCACGTGTGACGTCAGATTAATTAACCGCCATTTTAAACGGGCTGTTATCAGAATTACAAAATGTCTTTATGTCAACAATGAAATGAAAACAGTGAGCTAATTAAATATCTACACATTGAATGTGAACAAAAATACAATACAGCTTTCTCAAATGAAAACATGACATTCCTAGGCGTTAATAGATTGTTTGTTTACAAATAGAACTTCTGTCAATAAACAATTTTATGGTTAATAGATTAGACATAAACAATATTTACAAGAAAACGTAGTAGGTAACTAATTATATTGAATAATAATATATCGTAGTTGGTTAATCGGCAATGCTTCTAGCTTCTGTGCGTGGTTTGAATTCTTAATTATTATAATTCATTGCAAAGGAATATATTAAAATATCGTGACAACAAGGTATCATTTGAAATTTTGATCGTTTTTTTTTTCATTTTTTGGCACGAAAATTCTTAATTCTGTGTTACATAACATCGAAAAGTGGCTTAAGAGAAGGCAGGGTAACAATTCTCACCCGTTTATGTTAATTATTTTGCGATGTATCTGTTGTTGTTAAGTAAATAATATTATTTTAATAAAAACACAATATTCCTTTGTACTTTATTCCATTTTATTTAGTAGGTCAGGACCGGGTTCGCTCATTGCGAGCATTGTCAACTGAAGTTGTCTGAATAAAATGGAATAAAGTACAAAGGAATATAGTTTTTTTTTTTTTAAATATAATGCCTTTCCACTAAGTATTGACAGTGAACACCCTAAAAGTGATACATAATATTAGTATGTATACCTATTAAGTAAGGTAATGCTTTAATAATTGTTGGGTACTTCGTTGTTTTACGCCAGGCGGTGAAACCTTTTCATATCGACTGTGGAAAGGAAAAAGGACGTAACCCTCAATTTTCCAAAACAGCTTTTTTTCGATAATCACAATATATACAACTTGACACACATTCTATCAAAAGGATGAAAGCTGAAAATGCCAAATAAGTATCTAAATTTAGCTTTTAAGTTTGAAAAAGATGAAGTTGGAAAGAACTAAAACAAATAAAAAACACTGAAATAAAGGTTTTTTCGAGACAATGTATTTAATTAATATTAGATTATGTCAATTAAACACCAGTTTAGAAGTATTCGTACACTTCAAGGTTGTGTATAATTCATAATTTGAAAATGTCACAAAATCACCAAACACGTTTTTAGCGCCTCCTGTAAAATTTGATATGTGTGGGTTACGTCCTTTTCCCTTTCCACAGTCGATATGATACGTCACATTAGAGGTCTGCACGGGCCCGGGCCTGGCCCTCGGGCTACTATATTACAAGTGCAATCTAGATTCGGGCCCGGGTAAGAAATTTATTTCTTCAGAAAAACATTTCAGACCATGTTTGTGTCATAAGTCAGCCTTGATGATTTTAATTATTACCAGTTCTACAGATAATCGTAAATTGTTGGAAATTTGTAAAAAAATATGTTTTTTTCGGGCTAAGGGGTATAAATCTGGGCTTCGGGTAATGAGTGTGGTATTAGACCAGGGCCTGAGTCTTTCGGGCTCGGACAGGGTAATTTTGTAAAATTTCGGCCCGTGCAGACCTCTACGTCACATAGTATGTAATGCGTCCGTACGTCCCGTTTTTATGTAGCATGGCTAGTACAAGTGGTTAGCTAATCACTCTCGCCAAACCCCGTTACTTAAGGATTGGAATGGTGGGGGGAGTTTTTAAATTGAAAAAAATCTTGTTCTTATGTGCTTCGAACCCGTGAAGCCATTGACCATAATAATAACCGAAGATCATTGCTTTTTTTTATTTTTTTAAATTTACCAGAACTTACTTCTTGTGAAGTCTTTTTTCCAATCCGTGTCCGTCCCCAATATCAAGCACATGGCTTCCAAATGGAGGTATCTAAACATAGGTTTTTTTACGACGACTTCTTGTTACTCAGTTTCTCAACATCTCTCTTTTTCCCGAAGAGAGTAAGGATAATAGGATAGGGTTAAGACAATACTAGTGGTTAACTAACCACTCTCTCTTAGCTTCGTACTTTGATTCAAACCCGTGAGATCCGTCACGAAAGCCAACCTTGCTGACCACTGCGGTATAGACCCGGCTGTTGGGAAAGTGTGTAAAAAATATATGAAGCATTATACAAGGGGTGCGAGACCTTTTCATTTCAAAAGGCCACACTATTTTATATGATTCAACATAAGGCCGCAGTAAAGAAAACGTTGACACCGCCCCCATTTTTTTTCGACTGTCGAACATATAATTGGTTGATTACGCTCTTTTCCCAAACGCTTACGTATAATTTTTTGATCAAGTCAAAAGGCCGCAGGTTCCACCTCTACTGCATTAGACACCTGTTTCTGGTAACAGAGTAATTCTATAAACCTGCTACAGTGGAACCCCCAATTACTCTACCCCTTATTACGCGCCGGTTTGAAATATTCGCCGCAAATACCCCAATTGCACTGTCGCATTCCATTGTCGTTGCTACGAGACGGTCGTCTGTGCGGCGCATACAGTCAGCTAGCGTCTGTGTATTCAACACGTGCCAGGCTATACACGTATAGCCGGGCGACTGTCATGTGTTGGATTTTGGCGCGGTTTGCATTTTATCACTTAGTAACTTAATATTTCGTCCATATTTTTTTATGCAAAACTAATGGAAATATTAGTTTTGTATTTTTTGCGGAAAAAACCAAATACCTAACTTTGTATGAGATTCACTCCCCCAATTACACTTTCCCGACTTTAGTGTAAATGGAGGGTTATCTGTATTTTTATAAACACTACATTAAAAATGGACCTAAAGAACAAACATAATGCTTTACTTAAAAAAAAGTTTTTAAATCAAAATAACAGTTAAATTGTAATAGTGCCGAAACGCCGTTCCACCGTGTTACATGGTATAAAAATACCCTACCAAAGATTGACAGTATAACATATTAAATTCGCAAATATAAACTGTGTTTTATATGAGTAAAAATAGTGGCGGGGGTGTAGTTGAAATTGGTAAACATAAACAAAATCCGACAGGGCGACGCAAACAAAACAACCGAGACAACTTTAAAACACTTGTCGCAGACTTCGTGTTGTTGCTTTGGTGATGTTGACGTGCGAATTCACGGGTACGAACAAGCGTGAGCGTGGAATTTGGCACGTAACAAGAATAACCATACTGTGACCATGACTGCTTGTTGCTGTTTGACAAGAATATCCAATCTCAAACACCATTGATTCGGTATTTTGACGTGAATACGTTTTTAAAATTGCTTCCATAGGGAGGCAATTCAAAAACACGAATGATAACGAAATCGGGGGATACAGTTTGGTGTTGCAACTTCATATCTATCATCGCTATTCAAAATTCAATTAGATCACTGGATAGCTGAAGAACCAAAGAATTTATTGCGCTATTTAAGGACTGTGATATATCGCGTGGGGCGGAGGGGGAAGCGCCACCATTTTGAGGTCATTTTTCTGCGTATCGAGATTTCTATTTACTATAACTTTTGACTTAAAGAAGTTACGATGTTCGTTTAAGTATCAATCGTTAGCTCTCGACAAAATCTATCGGTTATAGATAAAACATTAGTGTAATATTGTGACTGTGACTATAATTAGGTGTTAAAATATTTAAAAAATATATCAAAAACATATAATGTCGGGATATACGCGTCAAAAAGCCAAATCGAAATACAGAGATCGTATACGGTTGGAAAGGGATTCTTAAGAGCAATCGAATGGTACCATTAAAACACCATATGACTGAGTCAAGCAGTGCCGGCAACGTAAAAATGGGGCGCAATATCACCTATTACGAGACGTATTCACGTATAATACACGGCCGTGTCCATGACACAGCCACCCCCCATTTTTTTTTTGGCTAAATTTGTGACATTCGAAAACTGATTTTTCATCTTCGTAACCGGTTGTGTCGAATTTTCACACAAAGGAGACTATAAAAAAAAGGACAGAAAATTTGGATCTTTTATTTGATGGCTTAAAGACCATATGCTCCACATCATTACCCAGCGAAAGGGTATTTCCGATATCAGGAACTTTTGTTACAAAACGATCAGTGGGCGCTTTTTTTAAATCATATTTTCTGAAGAGTAACACCAAATAATTTGTTGTTGTGTAATTATTATGTAAATAAAAATAAACAATATTTAAAAAATTAGCTTTTTCTCTCTATTTTAATTGAATTATCCATTTTTTGTAAAACTTTTCGAAACATATTGACATTCGAAAACCGGTTTTTTCAAAAGTCGGTTTTTGTATAAGCCCTAGTAATAAGTTCTACAGTTTTTATAATATTAGTCAATAGCTATTTCGGCTTTCGCCACCGTCAGAACTATATTTAAACTTAAAATTTTGTTCAGGTTTATATACTGGCTCCGAAGGGATACACAATACTTGTCGTTATTCACTCCAACATCCTAATTTATATTAAAATTATAGTACATATTCATTGGCGGTTCCTGAACTAAAATCTTGATTGGGCTAGAGAAAAGCATAGCATTGTATACTATTTACGAAATTTTGCATGCTTCCACTTCATCTTATACATTAATCTACAAGCAAATTAACAAATACTACGACACTACTGCAAAGCATAAATTACTATATAATACAATCAATGCTAATGTAAGTAAGAAATAATAAAATAATAATCTTAAAGTCATCTCTTTCAAAGTGAAATAACAAGTACAAAAAGCAATACAGAGCTGTCACTGAAAGTCAATACCTGTCACTTTCATACAATACAACGATATTGGTATTTGTGTTTGAATGTATGGGTGGGTCATGGGAAAATTCAATTTAGCCCCCAACGAATGACAGCAGTTTGATAATTTGACAAACAATCGTGTGAGTTTGATGACGTTTCCGTACATACAAATACAAAAAAATCTAATCGTGCTTGATTGCGCTCCAGTGTAAGAGAAAAAAACACGGGCTAGATCTTTCCAGCCCCTGACTCGTTAATACGTAGGTGCTGCCAGACTGACGTAACGTTGCCTGTTCTCTATGAAGTATTTATAGGGTTACTGTTTTTTTTATGCTGACTCAGTTTAAAATTGTAATACAAAACACAATCGAGAATATTATTGTAGGTAGACATAGCATTGTCTTATATTGACAGAGGAAAATTATAACAAAGATATTGTATTCATTTGGGAAAGGTTAGTTACGCTTATAAATGTATATTTATTTTGTTCAGCGGCCGAATCGCTGTTCATTTTTATTCAGCCATCTAAAGTTTTGAGTGAAAAATGCAGGATGGGCTTAGCCCACCTAGCCCAGTACCTAGAACCGCCACTGTACATATTACATTTATTAAATATGACTTAAGTGTTTCGAAAAACGATAAGCAATATGGGATTCTTCAATGTAAATTAGCATAAATTAAACCGATATTTATTGTTATGAACACGTAAATGTCTGAAGACGATTAATTGTGTCATTGTTCTTGCGAAGAAACGATATGTTGATATAAAAAAAAACTATGGTCACACATTTTTAAAATGTCCGGCGATGTATTGGAATGTGCGTGCAAAAGAAAGTTTCGTTTTGATGATGACCCATTTAAAATCGTATTTAGTAATGCCAGTGAAATTATAATTAAAATTGATGAATTATTTAAATGATCACAACCATTACACACCGTTGGGTATTTGGGTCGAGCGCCGGTTAATAATCGGAAGATACCCGGGCTCGAATCTAGCCCGGGTCATTTAATCCAACACAAGAAAAATGTTCTTTCAGCTCATCGTTTTATTCCAGTTCTAATTTATTTGTTGGATAATAGTAATACCATTCATTCAGCGGTTAGCTGTCAATACGTTAACGAGGGGCTCGCTTAATCTCAAAGCAATTCTCGACACTCTGGGGAAGGAGTGATTTTTTTTATCACTCCTATGCAATTATATGCAATACTTAAATAAGAAATCGATTGTTACTTAATACACCTATAATATGCAATCAAAATGGCTAAAAATGAAGCTGTCTTAGATAATCTGTAATTCAAAAACTGCAGTTACATACTTATTTGATCTGAGAATATTGTTTCCTCTTAATTTAACAAAGGGCTCGCTGGCCTTAGTAAAATTTAGCCCACCCCTGCATTAATTGAAAGACAGCACAAAAATAATCATTGGAAACTGTCGACTGTGGAAAGGAAAGAGGACGTAACCCACAGATTTATTTCGATAATCACAATGTATCCAACTTGATACACGTTCTATCAAAAGGATGCAAGCTGCAAATGCCGAATTAGTATCTAAATTTAGCATTTAAGTTTGAAAAAAAGAGGGCTTGTGAAAATTGAAATCAAGAAAAAAGACTCAAATAAAGGTTTTTCCTAGACAATTTATTAAATTAATATTAGATTATGTCATTAGTTTAGAAGTCTCCGTGCACTTCTAGGTTGTGTTTATTACATAATTTGCATATGGTCGAAAATCATCAAAACACTTTTTTTTGTGCCTCCTGTTAAATTTGCTATGTGTGGGTTACGTCCTTTTTCCTTTCCACAGTCGATATTACGAATCACATAACCGTTGTAACTTTGGGGTGAGTGCTCTGGTAAGCGATCAGTATGTTCGGGGTTCAAAGAAGGTCAACGGTTGTTGTCTTTGTTATTGTGTTTGTCTTGGTACCAGTGGCTTAAAAAGGGTGGCATTTAAAAACGGCACGGTAGGGCACGGTAGGGGTTTTGGCACGGTAGGGGTGGCATTTAAAAAAATAAATACAATATTTTTCGAGAAACTATATTTATACATAAAAAAAATTAACCCACCTGTAGTAAAAACTTCTAGTTCGAAGATAAAAAATAGTGGAAGTGATTTAAAAAACAAATTGAGGGCGGCAAATTCAAGGACCGCCCCGGGTGGCAGGACCCCTTTCTACTCCACTGCTTGGCAGTGGCGGATTAAGCACTTTGGAGGCCCTAGGCGCAATAAATTTTGAAGGCCTTGTTTTTCGAATAACATAAAAGTGTTGCAAAACTCTTGGTAGAATAATAATGAATATTGAAAACTGAAATTAAAATAAAAGGATTTATATAATTTATGCTATTTTTGAGGCCCCTAAAATTTGGAGGCCCCAAGCGCGCGCCTCTTGCGCTTATGGGGTAATCCGCCACTACTGCTTGGTACGTTCTCGGCACCACGCTATAGAAATCCTACATTTAGAAGACCATACCATACAAAATTTTAGTGTATTTTGTGAATTGCACAAAATCAATACATAAAGCACGGTTTCTCATCATGGGGCCAGGTGGCCCTCCTGGAAGCCACAGCATGCCGTAAGGGGGCCACAGACAAAAATAATTCAGAAAGCAGCAGTAGCGTATCAAGGGGGGTGCGGTAGGGGCGGCACATTTTTGGGGGCGGCGTTTTCTAAAATAAATACAATATTTTGCTAGAAATTATATTTACACATAAAAAAAGTGTTTTTTCCAGGGGTGCAGTTGAAGTCAGCGTCGAAAAACCCGGAGAAAAATAATAAAAAGGATATTGAAACATTATTAATCTATTCATCATATTGTTTGGTGAAATCTAAGTACTATAATCTATTATGTAACTCGAGTGATCAGATACCTGCAGTTATCCAATGTTCCACAGCTCTTCCACATTAGTGCCATTCAATTGGGAAACGAAAATGTCAGTAAACATGGCAGTGTGTATTTACTGTAATTTTCTGGCCGGCACTTTTTTTGAAGAAATTAATTTGCATAATTTGCAAGTGTTATGAATCATGGTGAAATGGCACACCAAACTGAGTACAAATCAGCTGTCAGTTGTCAAATTGGCTGTCGCTGGAAAACGTGTAAGGATTTTGAAAAACAAACTTATTGCAGTTTCATCAATACCGAAACCTATTGGATACTAAAGCTAGGACAAGAGTAGTCTCTTGGTCTTCTTCTTCTTTGGCCATGTTTGCTCCCTATGTGGAGCATATGGCCACCACGCGGCACCTCCATGTTTCCCTGTCTCCAGCCAACTGCTTTGCTTCCTCCCATGACATGCTAGCATCCCTCAGTTCCGTCGAGTACATCCTATGGACAGTACCCGACGGACGTCCGGGACGCCGAAATCCCACCGGTCGAAAGAAGAGGCAAACAGGATTGAGGCTTTCCGGAGGCATCCGCAGCACGTGACCCAGCCACTTCCAACGTCTCTCCATAGCCACTGACGTGAAGGGACGCTGTCTTGTACACTCCCTTATCTCTGAATTCCTCACAAAATCAAACAACCTCACCCCCATTATCCGACGCAAGCATCTGTTCTCGGAGCTCAGTATACGGTTTTTCTGAGTCTTCGTCAAGTGCCATGATTCGCAACAGGTCAGGCATGCAAAATCTTTGTCTTTTAGTAGACCGCTTTACCTTTACCTTTTTGAAAGGCCACAAGAAAAAATTAAGCAGGCTGCAGGTTTTGCATTCCAGATTTAGTTTGTCGCTCTCGGTATTCTATTTTTTATTGTGGAAATACACGAGCAATATTAAGCTGCCACAGCCGACAGCTTACATCTCGGCAATCCAGGTTTTTTCATATAAAACTAATATTGGGCGCACACACGGCAGCATTCAGCAGCTGACCTAACTTGACATATTCAGTCCAGGTATTCTACTGCTTGCTCTGTAGCCGACCCAACATGACATATGCAGTCCAGGTAGTCGCCTGCTTGCTGTTGCCTACACCAGCAGTTAGAAGTTGCTCGTGTATACTGACCATCAGGATCAGCTAAGTAATACATAAACCAAGGATCTTCACTGGGATTCGAACCTTCGGAAACCGCAACCAAACAACATATCATTGAGCTTAAATTTGAATCGTTCAAATTATGTACATTCACACAAGTTTTGTCACTAACGACCCGGGTTTCGTGTTTCTATAATAAATAAATGAGGGGCTTAAAATGTTACACCCGAATACGAATGAACATAATTTAATCTTTTAGGAAATTTTAGATATAAATATGGCACAGTTAAATCGTTCACTAATATTGAATGAGCAGGTAAACCTGCCTAACTCCCCACTCTTGTATCACATATGTAAGTAAATATAATTACAAATCTTCCAGCAAACAAAATAAATATAATTCATGAAATTACTCACCGTTAAAATCTGTAGGCATTCCCATGTGTTAATCGATTTCGTCAGCAATGGCTTAAGCCCATTTTTGTCCAGTGTTCCAATATTGGAACATTTATTATTTTTACTTCCACTACATTATATACGATGCAATAAAAATTGAGATTAGATCAGTCTTAATCAGTTTACAGCTAGCAAGCGTGGGAATCGTTTCGTGTAGTATTTTTTCAGGTTTGCACCTGTGGAGTGAGCAGTGTTTTTTTATTTGCATCAATTACGGGCAAAAATGGGTTAAACTTGGTGATACATTTATTTCTTATATAAACACGATAAATCTATTTACTGAACGTCAGTTCATCTGTGTACTTGAACGCCTGAAGATGCCGAAAGGCGAAACCCGGGTCGTTAGTGACACAATTTGTGTGAATGTACAAAATTTGAACGATTCAAATTCAAACAAACTTGATTAATTCGCCTGGCACGAAATCAAAAATTAGCAACGCTGATAAAAATACCTTTTAACTTAGTGATACATTTATTTACTGAGCATCAGTTCAAGTTCATCTGTGTACTTGAACGCCTGAAGATGCCGAAAGGCGAAACCCGGATCGTTAGTGACAAAATTTGTGTGAATGTACGTAGTTTGAACGATTCAAATTCAAGCAAACCTGATTAATTCGCCTGGCACGAAATCAAAAATTAGCAACGCTGATAAAAATACCTTTTAACTTAGTGATACATTTATTTACTGAGCATCAGTTCAAGTTCATCCGTGTACTTGAACGCCTGAAGATGTCGAAAGGCGAAACCCGGATCGTTAGTGACAAAATTTGTGTGAATGTACATAATTTGAACGATTCAAATTCAAACAAACCTGATTAATTCGCCTGGCACGAAATCAAAAATTAGCAACGCTGATAAAGATACCTTTAAACTTAGTGATACATTTATTTACTGAGCATCAGTTCAAGTTCATCCGTGTACTTGAACGCCTGAAGATGCCGAGAGGTTAAGCCCTGTTCGTTATTGACAAACCTTAATATTTAAATTCCATCAACACCTTCAGTCGAAATCTTCAATTAAATTATATCATCGAGCATTCAGCCAAATACCCAGCCACTTATCATCCGTTAATTTGACCCAGTTAGCACAGGATGGGTTAGGGATCACGTTGAGATAAATTAATCTTAAAAATGCGCGTAAAAGAATGTATATTTTTTCATTGATAACAAATTAATCTTGAAGTAAATGTCGAATACTTAATTAAAAATAAGATTTCAAAAACAATGACAAATCTAGGACGAATATTATCTGTTTTTTTTTCTCACTTTATTTTCTTTCTTATCAAATAATAAAAATATAGTTAATTATTATGTTGAAATATTTCACTATCTTAATTCCTATTATATGCAATTTGTAATATCATTTAAGAATGTTGTTTATTGGCAAATACGAGAAATCAAAGATACAAAAGCCGACTTGGGCTAGTCCTTTGAAAGCCTTGAGCGAAGTCAGATTTCCATCTTATTCTGCTACCAATCAGAAGCAATGTTCACTCTAAGGCAGTAGTTTCCAACCTTAACGTTACTTCGCCTCCCTTTGGAGAAAATAATATCTTCGCGCCTCCCCATCCTTCATTTCATATAGTAATACAGACACGTTTTAAAGAGTAAATAAATATTTTGGATTCCTCGCGCCTCCCTTGGCAATAGTCCACGCCTCCCAGGATGGAAATCGCTGCTCTAAGGCAAAAGGTTAGCTGCGCGGACCGATCAAATATGAATTGAACAACTGCTTTGTAGTGCGCGCCAACCCGGAATGAGTGCGAGGGGGCTTCATAACTATCGTGCGCAGCTTAGAGGGAACGTTGACCGGAAGTAGTCTCTTGCCTGCTGTCGAGCATCTATAGCAGGCGTCAGCAACCTATGACTTACTTGAATTCCGATCAAGATACTATGTGTAACCAAGCTTGTACTCTGATAGGACCCTGACTAGAGCAGGGTTGATCATCGAGAGGGTCCACAGCTCGGCGTACATATCCCAGAAGACAGTAGCACTGAAAATGAGCTCGCCATTCGCCTAGGAATGGCTTAAGCCACATTTAACTTAATGCAGACTGTCTGGGACACAGCTGTATTACGCTTGCATTCTACCAGTGCTACTTTACGCTAGCAAAGCATGGCATCTAACGAAGACTCAGAAAAACCGTATACTGAGCTTCAAGAATAGATGCTTGTGTCGGATAATGGAGGTGACATGGTTTAATTTCGCAAGGAACTCGGAAATTGGGGAAGTTAGAAGACAGCGCTCCATATTCTATATTCGAAGGATCAAGGGAATAGAAACGGTTTCTATTCACTCGCTCATCAGCTCACTAAGCCGAGTACTGTACTTGCTTGTTCAGATTGTTTAGTAAGGTCAATCGCACGGAAGCGTACTCGGCAGGTGTAAAAGAGGCACAATGAAAAAAGTAGGTTCGAAAAAAAATTATCGCAGTAAAAGAAACAACAATTTCAATATGCATAACTTTATTTATAAACATGGCAACACAAAATATACAATTTTAGCATAATATTTATAAATGATATATCGTAATATATCGATTGCCCGTTTCATTAGTCAGACGTCTCCAAATAACCAGTCGTGAGATAATGAAAAAAGCTATATTCAATTAATTATAACAGATCAGGGTACTTCGGGTCGGGTTCATTAGTGTGACATTGAGAAATATTTTGTTAAATTGCCTTCAATTCTTTACAAGTTTATCGGCATTTTGTTTTTGATTTGTACGAGTTGCCCACGTTATGAACTGGACAACCGATATGTCTTTACATAATTTTGATTTTAAATATACAAACATGTAACACTAAAAGGCGAGTTTTACTTGCAGCCCATTCGAAAGAACGGTTTTGAGAAGCAAATTGATTTTTCTGCGATTCTGTTTTTATTGAGATTTATTTCTCAAATGAAAATGGTGATCTTTTGCTATTATTATAAATAAACATTAAAAAATAGAATTGTTTTCGCGAGTTTCGATGGGTTCAGAAGGGCTGATTGTTTCAATCACACTTCAATCAACGTCACTGTTATAAGTTAATTTACATCTCTTAACAATTTGGCCATTTTAACACATTTACGAAGACTGTATATATACACAGAGCATTTTACAAGAGACATTCTGGTCTCATATGCCCAGTGATTCCCAACCTGGGGTCCACGAAAATTTTCATTCTTTGTGAAATAAAAAAAATTCGAGGGTCCGCAGATTGTTTTCAGATTTAGTGGTCCGTGGCATTAAAAAGGTTGGGAAGCACTATTATATGCTATGTGCACATCTTAACTCATCAGCTCCGGGGAACGTGAAATCAGCGTCATTCCAACGGCCATACTTATAACCTTTTTAACAAGTAGGAGCTATAGAACTTGCATGACGAAACGTCATTTTTTTATCCATATCCGCTCCCAATGTGTAGCATATGGCCTTCTAATGGGCGTATCTCAACGGAATTTTATCTACGAGAACTGTTTGTTACTCAGTCACTCAACCTCTCTTATTCAAAGAGAGTAGTAGGGATAGATATATTCGATTTTTAGATTTCTGTTCAAAGGCATGGGTGTTTGTGATGTCTGAAAAAATCCTCCCCCACCATTCCAACCCTAATATAACGGGGTGCTCTTTTAAAAAAAGCGAGGTTGAGCAACTGACTAACAAACAGTTCTCGTAGAAAAACTCCTCTTGAGATACCTCCATTAGGAGGCCATATGCTCCACATTTGGAGTATACATAGATTAAAAAAAAAAAAACAAATTTTGCACGAAATATGGATGCGCAAATTTTAGGCATATTTATCTTGTTGTGAATGTGTTAAAATACTTATAATTAAACAAAAAAAAAAATCCATTAGAAATATACAAAAACAATACTAGCGCAACCCGTCAGGTCAGTACCACAACGGAATTCATACATTTAGGTCTTTCATTTTAGTTTTAGGCTTAGTTAAAAATAAAACACCTTTACTCAGATGCGTATAGTCTCTCGCCACAGTACGTTTGATAAACCATTTTACAAATAAATATAATTTATACAGAACTTTATATAAATAAGATACGTTTGTTATCATCAGAGGGTTATCATTATCAAAGATATTAGTTTCTTCAACAGTAACACAGCAAGGGTCATAAAAATATACCTGTTTTTATTTTACACCAATATAACAGTGGTCTGAGACTTAGAGGGTTAAAGACCTGCCTAGCTTAGTGTTCGTAAACAAGTCAATTTGAGAATAGCACCCCGGTGTAATAAAATAGTAACTTGTCAATCTTGCAAGCTCATTTTTTAACATATAATATAGATAATATCAAGAAAGGTATACTGTATGCCAGTCAGTCATTTAAGATCAAGAATGTTCGACTATTATATCTTGGCTGGTGGTCGAATTTAAAACTTCAGTTTTTAATGTTGGGCTAGTATTAGTATAGCTTAAGTGTGTGGTTCGTATTCGAGTTGTCAACGCTGTAGGGTTCGGTTTCGGTGGTAACGGGTTCAAATCCCAGCACAGACAGTTACCACAACAAATTTTGCAGTTCTTTTAAAAACAGCTCCTGTATAGGTATTCCATCACGAGTCGATATCGTCACGATTCTGGTGATGAGTGAAGTGTTCAAAGAAATTTATCATTTATTTATATATTTTTTAATCCATGTCCACTCCGAATGTGGAGCATATGGCCTCCTAACGGAGGTATATCACCAAAAGTTTTCATACGAGAACTGTTTGTTAGTCAGTCGCTCGGTCTCTCTTTTTCATAGAGAGTAAGTTTTGTCAAAAAAAGCATTTATTTGTACCTTTTTTAATCTATGTCCACCCTGAATGTGGAACATATGGCCTCCTAATGGAGGTATCTCAACAAAAGTTTTTTTACGAGACCTGTTTGTTAGTCAGTCGCTCGACCTCTCTTTTTCATAGAGTAAATTTTGTCAAAAAAAGCATTTGAACCTTTTTTAATTCTTGTCCACTCCTAATGTGGAGCATATGGCCTCCTAATGGACATATCTCAACAAAAGTTTTTCTACGAGAACTGTTTGTTATTCAGTCGCTCGACCTCTCTTTTTTATACAGAAAAAAATTGTCAAAAAAGCATTTATTTGTACCTTTTTTAATCCATGTCCACTCCGAATGTGGAGCATATGGCCTCCTTATGGAGGTATTTCAACAAAAGTTTTTTACGAGAACTGTTTGCTAGTCAGTCGCACAACCTCGCCCTTTCATAAAGCGTAGTAGGGATAGAAGGATAAGGCTAGGACAGGACTATTTGTTAACTAATCGTTCTCGCTACGCCCTGCTATTGAAAGATCTCATCTTTATTTGATATTAAAATTATCTATGTAACATAAAATATCAAGGAAATTTTTAATTTGCTTTTTACTCAGAAACATCAGTTTTTTAGTTAACAACTTCTGCCATTAAAGTGACGATATATGCTTCAAGCTGCGAGAAGACGTGATTGAAAAAGATGTAACGATCTCACGTGGATCGGTTGCGATCGACTGGCGCACAGTAAACCAACACAGAAGAGCAAATTTACAATGTTATAAATTAATTAGAAAAATAACTTTACATATTTATATATTATGTATTTTCATGAAGAATCATAACTTTTCAAACACTCCGATTCCGTCGTTGAAGGCGACACTGTTGACGGAGACGGCCGGCAGCCATTTCGAGCAGATCGGGTTCTCGGGGACGAAGGGGTCGCACGTTTTGATGTCGATGGGTTCGCCCAGCAGCGGTATACGTAATCTGAAACCACGACAGGCGTACATATTACAATGGATACTCGGTCAAAGGAAAGGGAAGGACGCACAACACATCTTAAAATAGTAATAAGTAAACCAAATAAAAAATAAATTCCACCAATCACAATACAACTTTGTGTAACGAGAGTGATTAACCGACCACTAGTCCTGTCCTAGCCCCATTCCTTTAGATCCCTACTCTCTTCGAAAAATAAATATAGTAGAATCCCCGATTAGACTACCCCGAATTACACGCTAGCTTGAATATTCGCCGTAAATCTCCCGATTGCATTGTCGTTCCTACGAGACGGTTGTCTGTGCGGCGCGTACAGTTGGCTAGCGTCTGTGTATTCAACGTGTGCCAGGCTATACACACATAGCTGGGCGTCTGCCTGTGTACGGGATATTTACTACTACAAAAACTAAATATTTCGTCCATATTTTTTAGACACCTGTTTCTGGTCACAGAGTAATTCTATAAACCTGGTGCAGTGGAACCCCCAATTACACTACCCCAAATTACACACTGGCTTGAAATATTCGCCGCAAATCCCCCAATTGCACTGTCGCATTCCATTGTTGTTGCAACGAGACGGTCGTCTGTGCGGTGCATACAGTCAAATGTTGGCTAGCGTCTGTGTATTCAACGCGTGCCACGCTATACACGCACAGCCTTGCGACTGTCTATGTGTTGGATTTTGGCGCACTTTGCATTTTATCACTTTGTAACTAAATATTTCGTCCATATTTAAACCATTAAGTATTCAAATGAAACCATCCATTCCTGGTCTCCGACAAATTCTGTCATATTCTACAGCTCAATGAAGTATTAAGTGATAATCGCTACCTGTATGCGTGCAGGAACATTCTCGGCGGGTCGGTGTCTGTTTTATCGCTGTAGGTGAAGTCTCCGACTATAGTGTGCCCCAACAGATGGCAGTGCAATCGCAGTTGGTGACGCCGCCCTGAAAACAATAGCACGAGATATTATGTAAAAGTAAATTTGAAAACTTTTGTTTCCAGCAAGTGTGGAACTAAATACATGCTGATCGATTACTGTACAGTTTTCCTTGAATAAAAGATTTTTTTACCGGTCAATGGCTTCATCAGGACCTTGGTGGCGGGGAGGCCATCGTAGAGGCCTTGCTCCAAGACGAGTATTCGGGTGGACGCTTCTTTGGGCTTCAGGCAGTCGGGTCCTGCTCCGCACATCCTCTTGCTGGAGTCTAGATAGTTTCTATCATAACCTGGAAAATATATCGAAATATGAGATTATTTTTTCTACTGGATAAATTAATTATAGTCGAAGTCGGTTATCCCGATCACGGAAATAGCGAGATCTTGGATGTCACGAGGAAACATTCGTATTTTAGTTTATGGTTCTCTTCGTACATTTATTTACTCTTTTAACGAGGTACTTCTCAGGCATACCGAGCAATTTTCCATTCTCAGAGTGGTTAAAACGTAACAAAAATGGATGATTTTGTGCACGTTGACGAGAACTTGTTAACTTCTAGGCTTCCTACAGAAAGTGACATCGTTGAAGCTGTGCTCAAAAAAGACGGTGACAGTGACGATGATGATGTGGCCAGTGAATGTCAAATTGAGAAATCCATGCCAGTAACAACGATCACCAGGGCTCATGATATATTGGAAAATCTAGTCGAATTTTTTGCACAGAGCACTGAGACTGCCCAAGATTATTTTAATAGGTCGAGTGCTTTGCGGGGAAATTTAATGCGGACTGTCTGGGACACACAGCTGTACTCGATTAAGACCAAATGCCACTTGTTCAACGCTTGCATTCTGCCGGTACTGCTTTACGGTAGCGAATTGTGCCACCTGATGAAGACTCAGAAAAACCGTATACTTTGCTTCGAGAACAGATGCTTGTGTGAGATGATGGGGGTGACGTGGTTTGATTTTGTGAGGAATTCGATGAGATAAGGGAACGTACAAGACAGCACCCCGTCAAGTCAGTAATTATGGAGAGACATTGGAACTGGCTGGGTCACGTGCTGCGGATGCCTCCGGAATACCTCAATCGTGCCTGCCTCTTCTGAGATTCCGGTGGACGTCCGTCGGGTACTATCTATAGGATGTACTCAGATGGATGAATGTAAGCCGACAAAATGATTACTAAAAGACTTGACTTGCAACGTAACGATTTTTGTTTAATTTAGAGTATGTTAGAGGAAAAAAGAAAACCTCGCTTACCTATCGCCACATTGACTTGCTGGACCTCCACGTTAAGATGCCCTCGCAGCAAAGCTATGTAGTATTTGTCCACCATCCGATTCTCGAAGAGTTTGGACGCCTGAGCGGAGACAGCCTTGTTTTTGCCCAAGCAGATGACTCCACTGGTGGCGTAGTCCAACCGGTGAATGAAGTGATAGCCGTGCTTGAGGTGAGGCTCTCGGATAATCGGCACTGGCTCAAGAATTCTGTGCAAGGTATTCTGAAAAAGACAATATATACTGCCGTCACTTCAGATCGCAGATTTACGTGAATGAGCGATTACATTTTTTTTGCAAGACAATTCTTAAATTTATTAGTTACAATAATAGAGAAGGTCTCAAATCCTCGACACCTTTTGTATTTTCTGTCTATGTGCTTTTTTAAGTTGGTACAACATAAATGTCACAATTGGGCCCATTAGAGGTGAAGTGAGCCAAGTTAGATGCGTTGTAATATTCTACACGTCATAAGAGCATCGTAAAAGTGAAGTAACCTCAGTTAACCTTTCCACCATGTATGACCGCTATGCATGTCCTAGCGAAAATGCCCTCAGCGCTTGGACACGTATAGAGGACATGGAAATTTCAAACCCTATATAAGAGCTATCTATTGTATTAAAAGTGTATAACTTGGTTGAAAATATTACTAAATGTATATTTTACCAATTTCAATAGATGGCATTAGTCAAAAAAGATTCAATATAGGCTAAAATAATTTATTTCTGGAACAGAACATACATCACCAATGCAAGATTTTGGATAATGTAAATCAGGGTTTCTCAACGGTGGGCCATGTGGCCCCCCAGGGGGCCACAGCGTGTTCTTAGGGGGCCACAGAGATTTATTTTTGTTTTGGGGAGCCACAACACAGTTTAGGGGGGCCACGGGTATTGATAAAACGATACAGGGAAGAGCATAATGGCGGACGTCCGTAAATAAAATAAATTACTGGCATTCGAAAATCTCGGAAGAGCTATAAAAAAAGGTGGGTTATTGAAATTATAATTTTCATGGGAAGACAAAACAATGGTATGGGGGCCACAGAAAAATAAAGACACTCAAAAGGGGCCACGCTCCCAAAAAGGTTGAGAAACACTGATGTAAATAAGCGATCGAGTGCGGGTGAAATTGAAATTGTTCCGAGAATTTAATATTATATGCATGGTATGGTGGTGGCGCAGTGTTCTCGGTCGCGCGTGGCGGTATTTTGCAATATGGCGACGTCACACCGCAATTGTATGAAGAATGATTGTTTTTGAATTAAACCGAAAATACAAGAAAAATATTGTATTTTATTATTGAAAAAGTTACTTTGAGTGACAATTAACATATTTGATTAGTTGAAAAAATAGGTAAATATGGCATATAGTAGCACGTCGACTATTGCGGCGAAAAACTTCACAACTACGCTAAAAACAACGCCACGATTTAAAGTTATTTTTTGAGAACTTGATAATCGTGTTAAAACCACACATTATTACGAAGAACACTGATAAATTATGCGAAATACGAAATATTTTTCAGTACATCGCCTCTGTTTTCTATAATGGCCGCCCAAATATTACAACCTATATTTATAGTCGACAACGCGATAACTAAATCCGCAAAAAAGCAGCCGCGTACAGCATGCTTGCTAAATTTGGTGACGCGGGCAAAGGGTTAATGGAGTATGTATATAATATATGAATTAGTTGTAGGGAACGATGTATGGAACGATGGGTAATCATTAACACTAGAGTCTGAAACTATCTGACAGTTAATTCGGCGTCAGTGTTGCCAATAGAAAAACATACTTTCTCTCTCTCTCTCGCTCTTATACCTAAGAGGAAATATTATTGTTTATACCTAAGAACAACACCATATCCGTAATCTTAAAAGTAAACATCTTTAGTTCTTAATATAACTCAATAATTATTATTAAATTTATTTGTAAATATTGTACATACATAAGAATCGTATTGTCTTTCATAACTGTTAGAAATACTCCGAAAATATTGCTGCGTGGGGAACGAAACAAATTCCTAAACACGAATTCATCTAAATAGGACTGGCGTTTCAGCTTTCGCTTCGCATGTTTTCGACGTTTTGAGTATGTAAATCACTATCGTTTGGATCCACGAAGTTGTCTTGGTGAACCGCAAACGAATGAGTGTATAAGAGCGAGAGAGAGAGAAAGTATGTTTTTCTGTTGGCAGCAATGACACTGAATTATCTGTCAAATAGTTTCAGACTCTAGTGTTAATGATTACCGAACGATGTATGGAAGTTTTGTAAATAAATGATAGAAAAAGAACATATTCAATTTACCCTGTCGTTTTCGTCGTCAGAATTGATCAATATATCAAACGGTTTGTCCACAATAAGGAAATTCTCAGTTTCATATAAGATGGGTATATTTTGGCGATCCATTTTTGTTTTATATATTTGGAAAAATAAAAATATATATTTATTTAAAATACAATTACACTGCCATCTGTTGGCAGCCTGTATTATTTCTTATCCGAGTTATTTACCAAATTCAATTGATAATAATTAACCATTCACAGATGTCTACAATCACATTAATTTTGTTTTTTTTTTTGTAAACAATGTTGTAATAAAATGTACTTTGTATTAGATACAAAAAAAAAAATCAGAAATAGATTTTTAGTAGTCTGGATTTCAAAAAAAAAACTTCACACTGATATATTTTGAGTAAAATAATGTTCAAATTTATTCACGTAAATTTTGATTTTTTAAGTATTTTAAAAACATCACAAATAATAGCACTGAAAACACATTTTTAACGCGGGAAAAATGATCTAATTTAAGTGATTAGGTTTAAATCATATTAAGGATGTGAGATCACTTTCAAGAAGTCATTGACTGTAATTTAGTGTCAACCGCGGTGGCTTCTTTGCTGTCGTCGATCGTCATCTGAAGTTTCGATCGCTGCGTTAAACTCCTCTCGAGAAAAGCCATAAAGATACGGGGTAACGAAATCGGCTAACTTCTTCAACACGCCGTACGCGATTACGCCGATAAAGACTTGAATAAAGCGATCAAAGACGAACACCAGCCAATCCATCCTAACCTAGTGTGCATGTTCAACGTGGTCGACTCGCGCCATTTTATAATCGATTCGAGTTGCGGTGTCGACGTGGTCTGAGATGGATGTTTAAATTTGGATTTGTTGTGTCAATTGTCGCCGATAGTGGGTGTTATTATATCGAAAGATCGATAAATTTTCTTCGGTTACTTTCGACGAAACGACATGGATACGAATATCAGCTGTGACAGGTTCATAGACTATATACTATTGAACAGGTTGCTTCACAGGTTATTATTTTATTTTATAGTCTATGACTACAAATGTTTTTCAAATTTAAAAGTACAATCTACAGCTTATTTATTTTTTGTAAAGGTAAGGTAAGCGTGGATAGTCTTACAATACTATGCAGTATTTGATCAAAACTATCATTAAATATTTACAAAAATGGAATTGTCTTTTAATTTAAATTGAGCATGCAGCGTGAGTCAAATTGCGAATATAAAATTTTATTAAATGCTTTTTTTACTATGCCCGCACTAATGTAGAGCAAATGGAGTTAATCTTAACAGAAGTGTTTCTATGAAAACTGTTTATTACTCAGTTGTTCAACCTCTCATTTGTAAAAGAATTTAAGACATAGCATACGTCAATGCTTTCGTACACAATTTTGTAAATCAATAGAAAATCAGCTGATAGAAATTCTCCTTGCGAGAATTCAAACCCGTGACCCTTGTAACCGAAGCCAACAAAGTTGACTTCTCGACCACACAGTCGACAAACAATAATTTTGTGTCTGATTACATGAAAGTACGGACCAGGTAATTGGGATTGTGAAGCTCATACAAAACTTGGGGCTTACGTTTTTTTCCGAAATTTTTAATTACTTAGCGGTAAAATGCAGTCATCCGCCAACGTTTGACTGTATGACGACACAATCGCCACCCGGCTGTGTGTTTACAATCGCGCACCTCCAAACGCACACCCGCACAGCAACACAGTGGAATGCGTCCACACAATTGTTATTCGCGTTATTTGAGTTCACGGAATTGGGGAATCACTGTACTTTATTAACATTATTTTAGCAAAAACTATTGAATTGTTAATTTGATTTATTTATCTAAATGAATAAACTAAATATAACATTTTATTATCTATTTAAAATAAGTACAAACAAGTTTTTACATTTTAAAATTGTTTGCATATTTGACATTATTATTTTCTTATTATTTATTTTCAAATGGTATTAAAAGAAAAATGGTTCCTCTTTTTTACTAATGTATTTTTATGGCTAAGATTGAACGAAATAATACTTTTTGTAGACATAAGTGAGTATTTTTTAAAAAAAATTGAAATCCCACTGTGATATTACAAACTTATGCAAAAAAATATTTTTACTTGTAAATATTAAATAGTCAACTTTTATCGTGAACAAATAGATAAAACAGACATTTTTATTATAAAGATTGTATCATTGCAAAGTTTTTTTTATTCCAAAAGTTTTTTGTTACCTTCTTGTATCCATTTTCCTCGTGGATTCTATTATTGTATGGAACAACGTTTTGATGCCTTTGATCTATTTCTATCCTGGCAGCCCTTGAGCTACAATTTTCCCCTGGCGGCCGTCCTTGTAAGCACGGCAAAAATAGCGTCGCCATATTGGAATTGTCAAACATCTGAATGCAGCTAGTAAAATGCAACTTGTACAATTGCCAATAATCTTTTTGTGACCGCTCCAATACGCTCTATCTAAAGCAGATTGAATGTTTAATACACAAACAGTGATTTTGCATCCAGGCGTACGTCGTGTGGATGATGTATCACCAGGAGAAAAGTCCCAATCGTGATGGTGCGGCCGTGAAAATGTCAGACCGTTCTGACAAAACGTCGCTTTCAGGGGGGCCCGGAGCGCCCGGCGCCTCCAAAAGCGAACAATCGCAAGAAGAATATCCGCCGGACGATATATTAAACAAAATCGCCGCGACACCGCATCGAATAATGGAGAAATTCCGTCAGGAATGGTCCGATGTTGACACCGATGACTTGGTAGACGGCGAAATGACAGAAGTCAGCCCCGGTCTCGGGCTCTTGGCCGGTTTGGCTGATGCTGCGAAGTACCAAACATGTGTATCCATCAATGCAATACAAGAGGTTTGTCGTAAAATATAACTAAACACGAAACCGAACACTTGCAATCGCCTCTCACTAGCCCGACCAAAGATCATGCCTACATTCATTACGTATTTTATCTAAAATTTATCAATTACATTTGTCAATATTTGTTTATTTCTCGTATTCGGTTTCATAAACTATGCCATTTCGTTGTTTTGACTAGTCAAAACTGTATATTAATCTAGCCGAGTATTCAAATGCTACTAAATTAAACAGGGCGGTTTTTCAGTATTAAAATACGGGCAGTTTATAAAATCTGCTCAACAATCTATCTTAATAAACATACCATATATTCGCAACCAACATAGTCTCTGATACATGTTAATTATCCATAAAGAAATAGTGAAATATTGTCAAAATCTTGTCGTATTTTTTATGTGAGCATTGCATTTCCAAAATGGCTGACGATCTCGGTAAAATTTGACAAATTCCCATGGTAATTTGTCGAAATTCTCGATAAATAAAACAATTTTGCGCGACATAAAGCGCACGATCGCTTTGAGCAATCGATTCTGTATTATTTTACATACATTTTGCGATCGATCGTCATATGTTTCGTTGACAAAAAAAACGAAAAAAATAATATTGCAGTCATCGTATTTTGTAAATGTCAGTGAACTTTAGGTGCATATTGCACATTTATGTACTCGAAATGTATATATTTTTTCCACACACTATTGATTGCATCGATTCCGTGAGAGAATTTGTTCCACTGAAGTACATGTTCATATAATATTGTTGTTTTTATTTATTTTTATTCCCTACAAAATAACAATAAATAAGTTAACAAATCATATCCTCTGTATTAAATTGAATTCCAAAGTGTTTTATTGTCATAAAAACAGTTTTAAAAATAAATTATTACTATTTTTCTATCACATTATAAATTTAATTTAATGATTCATATATCGTTATTAATTTTCTACAAACATTTATCTCAAATTTTGTCTGTTTTGAGTTTTTAGATGATATGAATTCAAAATTTCAATTTACTTTCGACTGAAGGTGCTTGGTGGAATTTCAATATTAAATTTGTATCATTCAATTCTTGTACATTCACACAAATTTTGTCACTAACGACCCGGGTTTCGCCTTTCGGCATCTTCAGGCGTTCAAGTGCACGAATGAACTTGAACTGACTGTCAGCTTTCTGGCAACTAATATGGTTGTGTGCTATGCTGAAGGGTACGATGGTGTGGAGCCACACATCTTTGCTTTCATCAAATAAATTGACGACAAAACATATTCCAGTGGTGTTTTCTAGCGATATAAAGCAACAACTGTAGAATAAAGTACATTTATGTGTCTCCTGAAAACTTGTACTTTTTGAGATACGTGGTTGTAGAAAATTACTGATGATATGCATTCCAAACAAGACTGTTGAAAAAATTATATTTTACTGTTAGGATATTGTCACGCAATATTGTACCCACCACCACCGTCTTTTAACTCGCACTCTTCTTACACGGTATGCTCAAATTCATGTTGTGAATGTCTCATGAAAAAAGAGGCTCTGAAAGAGGAAATGGAGGCTCGGCTGTATGTATTTGATCTTGTAATCTGCCCCCGTTGAGGCGCTGATCGATGTGGCCGAATCCGTTTATTAGTCATAGTGCCATCGAGCAAACGATATTTTTGATGAAAATTTCAGTCGAGGTCAACTCGGAGAACGGAACCGTCACTATCACCCAAATCAAAAATTTCAATTTGATTTTGACCATACCGTGAACGATGACCTGACTGATCTACTAAGCAAAGTTCTTAACAATTAGACCACAGAGGGTGGTAGGCTATTAAAATGAATCGTTTTTATTATTTTTAACCCTTTGCCCGCGTCACCAAATTTACGGAGCATGCCCTGTACGCGGCCGCTTTTTTGCGGATTTTGTTATCGCGTTTTCGACTATATTTAGAGGTTGTAATATTTTTTCAACTAATCAAATATGTTAATTGCCACCCAAAGTAACTTTTTCTTGTATTTTCGGTTTAATTCAACAATAATCATTCTTTATACAATTGCGGCGTGACGTCGCCATATTGCAAAATACCGCCATGCGTGACCGAGAACACTGCGCCACCACCATACCATGTTTATAATATTAAATTCTCGTAACAATTTCAATTTCACCCGCACTTGATCGCTTATTTACATTATCCAAAATCTTGCATTGGTGCAGATGTTCACGGAGTGTTCCAGAAATAAATTATTTTAGCCTATATTGAATCTTTTTTGACTAATGCCATCTATTGAATTTGGTAAAATATACATTTAGTAATATTTTAAACCAAGTTATACAATTTTAACACAATAGATAGCTCTTATATAGGGTTTGAAATTTCCATGACATCTATACGTGTCACGCGCGCTGATGGCATGTTCGCTAGGACATGCATAGCGGTCATACGCGGTGAGAAGGTTAATTAGTATCGCCTTAAGTTTTTTTATCATCTATTATCTGTTGCCTTTCTCATAGATTTTGTTGATCAGTTTTGTAGTGTCGATGCTAGCATACAATCAGACACTAATATGAGGCCTTCGTCTAATTGTCTGTTTTGACATTTCAGTCTATTGGCGGCGAATTCTTAGGAAGCGTGCCGCAGCAATGCCAGCATCATCCCGGGGAGCCTGACGGAGACGTCGACCATGAAAACGATAAGGCCGATTCGCACTCTCAGTCTGAAGACGAAGACGAAGAAGACGACGAACTGGACGACGAAGACGATCTGGACAATGATCTGGATGAGGATCTGGAGGATGAGGAGGATGACGACGAGGCCAATTCTACGTCGGATGGATCGCCGACCGGCGAAGGGGACTGGACCGAGTTGGAGGATAACGGTTTGTTGATTTCGACTGATGTTGCTGTTGATTGACTGGAATCGAAAAGTTTATTCTTAAACACTTTCTTTGGCTATGTGTTGTGAAATTCCATAAAGAAATATTTACTGCTTGAAATAATATTTTTACCCGTCGCGAAAAAATGAAAGTGTGTGTAGTTATTCTAGTAATTGTAATCATAATCAAAATATAACCAATTCATTTTTATTTTTTTATAGCATCCGAAGACATGGATCCATGCAAATTGGCGGCACTCTCGTCCGCTTTCTCCACACACATCAGTATGGCCAAGCTGTCTAGGGTTCGTATGGTAAGCGCAGCGTTGTATTGATAATGTTTTTAACGTAATCGTATGTTTTTTTTCTCGTTCAATTTCCGTGCATTTTTATATTTTCGCAATCGAGCCATTTAAAGTTTTCAAAAAATATTTGTTTGATTGCAGTCGCCGTACGACGGACGCGATCTCTCTAAGCCTCCGCCGCCGTCCCTCGGTCAATTTCTGCTGCCTTTGATCACCGATTATAAAGAGTTGCCGGAAGTCACACTACCGCAGCATCCGTCCACCATCCATCGGCCGGTCATCAGAAACGAAGATTTTCTAAAGGTATTTCATCAGTGTTGCTTATTTTTGATTTCATGCCAGGCGAATTAATCAGGTTTGTTTGAATTTGAATCTTTTAAATAATATATATTCACACAAATTTTGTCACTAACGACCTGAGATTCACCTTTCGGCATCTTCAGGCGTTCAAGTGCACGGATGAACTTGAACCGACGCTTGGTAAATGAATGTTTCGTGTTTATATAGGATTAGCCCATGGGAAAGCCCACGGGGTTTGTTTGAAATTGAATAATTAATTAATCTATCTGATTTATTTGCCGTCAGGTTCTGTCGTCGGCCAGCGAGTTTGTCACGGAACACGATTCGGCGAGCGGCAGCGCGTGCAAGCAGGACGTCCTGCGTCTGTTCGAGAAGTACGGCGCCATCATGGCCCAGCACATTGACAAGTTTGTGCCGGACGAAGAAGACAACGTCGGCGTCCACCGAGCGGTGCAGCCCGCGGAGCCGGTCAAGGAAGAGCCGGTGCGAGAAACTCTGCCATGTTCGAATCACACCAAAACCAAAAAGGCCAAGAAGCCCGACGTAAGAAATATCAAACGAGATCCGGACGGGTGCGGTGTGAAACCAAATTCCGTTCATTCCGACGGGGAACATGAGCATTTTTCTATTTGTAACGTCTTTCGAAACAATATCGACGGTATATCTGCGAAGGAACTCGAAATCCTTCAAGCCATGGAGGTCAGCAAGCTGTGTAAGCTGCTTCACACTCTGGACCCGACCGGCGAGTGCTTAAAACCGGAACGCGAATTCGTCCCATCAAAACCGGCTAAGAACTCTTGCAAAGATAAGACGCCCGTCGAAGATGGCAGTTTTACGTGCTCCGAGGCGTCAAAGTCGAGGGTGGAGATGCAATCGGAACGTTTCGAAGACGTGCGGAGGCAAATCGAGCAGATGTACCCGGGAAGCTTCGACAACTGCCCCGTCGATAGAATCGACGTCAATTTGCAATGCCACAATGATAAGTTGCTTGACAAATTGATCTCGAAGATAGACGAGAAGATTATACCGAAAGAGGGCAGGTTCGGCTTCGACGTCTCGAACAATAAACGCATTGAACAACCGGTGGGCATGATGGAGGTGCAGGCCGGCGAGCACGACGAGGAATCCGAGAACTTTCAAAGCTTGCTGCTCGATTCGACCAGTAAAGTGTCGGATCTTTTGCATTACCTGCAGAATTGGTCCGTCGACGACATCAACGAGGTTTCCAACAGCGATAGAGACTTTGAACACGCCGATTCGAACAGCAGCTCATTCTCCAACGTCGACACAGCTAACAAGGCCCCGTCCATGTGCAGTGCGAGTTTTAATCAACATTTAAAAGAGCTGTTGCAGAACTTTCCAGGATTCGAAGACGGTGCAGTTTTCGGCGATTCATATATAGAGCAAAGCGACGCCGGTGTCGATATTGAATTGGCCGTCGGATCCACGGATAGCGTCGGCGATGCGGACCCCGCCGTTAAGAGGATGTGCTGCGATGATCAGTATCTTCGAGACGGAGGAGTCTGCAAGAGTAACGGCTGCCACCTTGAAGTGTAAGTTATCACACCAATTTTTTCTCCTTGGTCAGCGTCGGCAATTTGTCTACGTTTTCCCAGTTATATTGTACCTTAAAAACTACATTATTTACTCAATTTTGAATGCTAGTAAATAAAAAACACACTAAACTTTACTTTGGCTTATTTAATTAATAACGGCAATCTACTTTCTTGGTTTTGTCCATACCGAGGCCCTAATTGGTATGGAAAGTTACAACAAAAAAACACACTTTTCCTACAAAAACTTGGGACAGATATTTCATTATAAGATATATAAATATTGAAATATTGGATGATCTAGTTTCCATATTTTCCTTTCAATACAATTGTTAATTGTAAATATTCAGTATTTGACGTTTGTTTTTTACGAGAACAGATCTGTTCCCTTCAAGTCTGGCGGAATGTCTAAATAGTATGCCCGTTTCTAGAGCTCCTTTGATGCGATCTGTCGAGCGCTACCTTATGAAGCACCTGAACGAATCGTTGGTGAAGAAACCCACGCTGTCGCTCTCGCCGCCGCCCACATCCCCCGATCCCGGAGGCCACCCTCCGCAGATGGAGTGCTACGACTGCAAAGACTGCCTCGAAGACACGCTCGACATCCGGATCATGTCCGGAGAGGACACCGATACGTCCTCCAACGACGACGCTGCTCAGACGCCCTACGACCGGCCCCAAATGCTGTTCGACTGCGATTCGGTCAACGTGAAAGACAGATTCGTGTCGGACGACGGCCTCTGTCCTGGCGGGTGCGCCAATAAG
Source organism: Himalopsyche tibetana (assembly GCA_030503985.1). Lineage (NCBI taxonomy): Eukaryota > Metazoa > Arthropoda > Insecta > Trichoptera > Rhyacophilidae > Himalopsyche > Himalopsyche tibetana. Next base: position 3,549,138 of record JAPJYX010000036.1, read on the forward strand.
ACGCCGTGCAGCGCTTTTAGGGAATCCGAACCTGCAGCGGTGTCGGCTGCCATGCAGGCTAAGGCTAACAAAACGTGTCTGAGATTTTTGAAGGGCGGCAACAATCACAGCGGGCTGAAGAGGGCTATTCAAGGACTGAACGCGGCCGTCAAGAACAAGGTTCCGCTGGACTTGGAGATCGTTCAGAAGAGGCCGCTGTTCGGGGAGGACGCGACGATAGAGGCGGAGCAGCAGGAGCAACAGAAAAGCGAGGGTGAGAAATATTCATTGATATTTTGACGGATTTAACAGTTATATGGCCAAGTCTTTAATTATCGGTTGTTGGACTTTGATACCTTCTTCGACTGATTACAATTCTCGTTCAGTCCGAATGTTATTTGCTTTCAAAAATTTGAGCTTACAGAATACATAGATTAATTGCAATATCAAAATATACATATGTGGATTATTTACGCCCCTCTGAAGCGGAGACGATTGCCTGCCTTTAAATCTGCATTCATATAAATAATTACCCATGGAATAAATTGATACTTTTGCCAAACTGGTTCAATAAATGCACCTACCGAGCTATTCCGGGCATTCGTGTAATTGTGTCAAGTGACCCTCGCTATCGGAACAGAGTGTGTTGCGTAAATAATAAAAAAAACACATTACATTTCGACTAAATCCCATAGGAAATTTCAAAAGGAAACAGTGCATTTTACTAATATAAATTATCGTTTTTCCCCGATTATAAGACATGCCTTTTCCTATATTGCTGTTGTCTCTGAATTTGGGGTGGGTCTTATATTGGACATAATCCTAATGTATAAAAATGTTTGTTTGTTTGTTTTTACATTGCAAAAAAAGTTTCACAAACTTTTTGTTTGCACTTCCGGGAAGGTTATTAACATACAGTAGGTCTTATATACAAAAGTCTATATTGAATGTCTGCTGTACAGTTCATTTTGACAACGTATGCTTGCACTTGCGCGAAGGTTATAGTGCAATTAACTTACAGTGGGTGGCGTGTCCAGTCATAAAAATAAGGGTGCGTATTATAGTCGAGTAAAAACGGTATTTTTATTTGATCGTTGAAAAAGGTAGACTCATGTTTTACCAATCATCGCTAATCGTCAGTCATGTTGAATTTCGTATGTGAAACGTAATTTTTTTATTTTAGCCGCTGCGGACGTCAAAAGCGAAGACGTCAAGGCCGATAAGGACAACGAACACCCCCTGCTTAGCGAGCTGCGGTTTATTGACTTGCAGGCGGCGTGGTGGGAGCTCCGAGTCCTGATCCTGACCGTCTACCGGGTGTTCGAAATGAGGCCCAACGAACGAAAAGAGAACACGATAGTCGCGTTCAACCCGACGTGCCACTGCTGCCACTGCGCGTACGGCCGCATCAACCGAGCCGCGGTCATGAACATGATCGGCGGGCTGCTGGCCGACAGCGGTTTGGACCCGCAGAGCATCGCGGACAGTTCTTCGATGAGGTGCACGTGCACGCGGGGCGTGAGCGGGCGGAAGAGGGGCCGGGGGGGAAAGGGGGTCGGCAGGGTGAAGGCCAGATCCAAAATGTCCGCTTCTGAGGGGAGGTGTCACACCTGCACCGCCAAAGGACGGAGTGAGTACTCTGACTAGTGAAATTTGAGCATTGACATTGTCCTGTGATTGTGATACTTGGCAAGCTTTCACGTGCGGCACAGTTATCGCTAACATTTTTGCCGTGCGTTCGATTCCCGGTAAGGTCAATTGCAAATTTAGATTTTTCAATTTAAATTTGAGACCTACGATGTGAGTGTTTGTGGTGTCAATTTGCCTCAAGTTTATCTCAAGGGACTCATTCTAAATATACTAAATTCTCATTGAGCTTTTCTCATATGATCTAACAATTTAAAAATATTTGGCGCATTGGCATTTTAACTGTAGTGCCAAATATTTTTTATATAAAAAAAAAAACTAATAATGAACCTGAATAAATACATTTAAATTAAAAATTGATTTTTTCTTTTGAAAAATATTTCTGTTGACACTATGGGCAAATAATTTTATGGCCAGTGGTTTTCCTCTCGGACCGGTGCTTTGTCGGCACTATATGGTAACACTGAAAAGATCCAACCACAGTATCGAATTTACATTTTTTTCTTGCCATTTTAAATAATGCCGAAATATAACCTCATAAAAATAACCTCATAAAAATAACCATGAGTTTGTGTCAAAGTCGACACTACTTGTCCAAAATGAAAATAAATATTAATATCTAAAGCTTTCTAGTTATTGTGGGATCCACTGGCTTATTATCTTGCCGATGAAAACTATCATTTGTATGTTTCAGTGTTGACAAAGAGGGTGCGTCCGGAGATGGGCACGGTGAAGCTGATACAGGAGCTGCAGAGCAGAGGAGCGGCCATTCTCTGCTGCTGCAATCAGACTCTGAGCGCGCTGCACGGCGACCTGGATTTTGCACAGGTATTGACCCTTTGACGGGCATCGCCGGTACAGCAGAGTATACCTTCGTATTTTATCCATTGCCATTCTCGCAGTCACATTATTTGTTGCAAATGAACAAAAGAATTTTGTAACCTGCCACCAATCATATACATAAGTTCGCCTCTGCAAAACACGCATAAGACCAGCCCTGGCGTATGGGTCAGAGACCTGAACGCTTACCTCTTAGTACTTGGAAGCTAGAACGTAGTGTTTGAGTTTAAGATTTTCTGTACTGCCTGTGAGGATGCTATCTGGCTTTTAATAACCTCTACGGTGAGCCAGACTGAGCTGAGGGAAGACTGCGACTTCATTGGATGGATGAGGTGTCAGGACCTGTGAGTGCTGAGGACTGAACAAGGTTCAGCCCTGACATTAGCACCCCGACGAAGTGATAATAAACAGAACGAAAAATAGCGATATTGGAATTTTGAATTTTGCCAAAAGATCAATTGAATATGTTGCAAGCTTTGAATTGTTCCAAGTGAACGCTGAGTGATTAATACGTTGTTAATTTCAGGTCACCGTGTTCTTTGAGGACGAATCTGCTCCCGTGAAGGTGGACCTTCTCTCCGGTGAAATCATCGCCGATGACCAGGATGCGGTGAGAATAATGCCTGCTTGCTTAGATTGCAATTTATAACACGGAGAAGTGTTCCCAATATTTTATTTTGTTTTTTCGTATTTCAGAGCAAGGATCAGGCGTACTTTGAGGAGTGCCTCCGTAGGCACAAGAAAGGCGTCCACGTGGATGCCGCCTCTCAGCGCGGTACGTAGAAATCTTTATAACTTCGTCATGCCGCTTGTTGTGTCGCTGAAGCATGACTTAAATTAAATGGATCGTAGCTATTATAAAAATAATTATATCTCTAAAACTAGAGTGATTATTCAACCACTAGTCCTGTCCTATAGCCTTATTCTTCTATCATTACTACTCTCTTTCAATAAGAGAGGTTGAGTGACTGAGTAACAAACAGTTCTCACATTGGGAGCGAACATGGATTAAAAAAAATACATACAAATACAAATTCCCGGAGAGTGTCAAATTCAAACGAGTCACCTGCATCTAACGATAACTGTTTCGCTTTGTTTGTTGCAGCCTTTAAGTCCGCGTGCGAGCATTGCCAGTGCCAGTGCAAGAGGCCCAGGTTCTACACTGAGAAGGACATGAGCCGGACCATACTGCACATCATCGATAAGTGCGTTGTGCATTTTTTCTAAACCTTAAGCCAACGGTCATTTAATATCAAATACTACCCGTGTTGACGTATATATTTGCTGGCATTGTAATCCCTGTGTGAAACGATATTGAAATAAAGTTGTTCCTCTTTCAGTTTCAACCGTCTTGCCATGCGCGTCCTGATGCACAGACTGAACGCGCTGAGCCTCGCCCTAGTGGCTAGGCACGGCGCGCAACTGGCGAGCACGCTCGCCAACAAGTCTGCACCCGAATTCCTCTTAGGTGAGAAATGAAATAGAAAATACACGTTCGATAATATTGGGGGTGCCTTTTCAGCCGCTTGTGAGCTTTTCAACTCGGCGGCCGCCGCAGACGAGATATCTAGTAAAATTTATCGCGCCCAACACGCCAGAGACGAGCTATCTCGTCGATAACTAATTAAATTAATAATTGCAAATTATGGCCGGCGTGCTAGGTAAATGCGTATTTGTTTTCTACGGCACCCAAAAGGTTAAGGATTATTTGCTGAATTTTGCCAATTTTGTATTTATTTGCTCTCGTGCAGCTCATTCTGCTATTCATTGGATATGAACGAGCGGCTATTCAAAATGTATTTCAGGTATACGTGCCTGGAGGGTCAATAAATAAATATTTTTCTGTTTCAGAATTATCGTGGCGTACCCAAGCGTTAATGGAGGGTAGCCGGGCGTTGGGAATGATGTTGGGGCCGAAGCGCCACCTTTTAGCGCACTCCTTCAGTCTCCTTATGCCCGACGCTCTGCTCAGCGCTGTGTACAGACGCTGGGCCGACGGACCCGCCGCTAATATAGTCGTACAGGTACGATCATTGCATAATAAACCATTTGACTGCTCGGCTTCAAGACAAGCAGGTCACATTGGACAAGTAAGACACGAGTGACTCTGTGATGTCAGCCTTCGAGTGCTGAGACTCTCGCCACTTGCAGATCTGATGGAACAGTGTCAACTTTAATGTATATTTACGATGCTTACTTAATTTAAATTTACTCTTGTATGATATATACAAGTTGACGCCGATATAATGGCTCTGTGCGGTTTTAATTATAATATCAGTGATCGGATAGATCGGCCCTCCGAGGCTTAAAAGGTTAAGCACTTCTGTGTCAACATTCATCTCTAAGCTTCTGCCTGTTCACCGCGTGAAAGTGCAGTTCTCTGCATTGATATAAAGATAGTAATGTTAATATGGGTGGAGAACAGTATAGAGTTTTAATTTCCTTTGCAATTTTCAGCTTTGCATTCTAATGGGCCGCGGGGAGGCCCCCGAGAAGTCGGTGGAGGCCCTCAAGGCCTTCGCCTCCTGCCTGCCGGTCATCAGAACTGCTGAAGCGCTCCACAAATCCATAAACTTTGTGCCCAGATACGACGAATAGTGAGTTTATACGTTTACTTTCTTCAATGTGTTGATAAACCGATAAGCGGACGATAAGTGTTTTGATAAGGGATTGAAGAATATTCTTATAAATTATAACAGTTCTTTTATTGAATCTGAAAATAGACAGTTAAAAACACGTTTTTGTTAGTTTAAACTCGATATTCAGTCGAGCTTGGTTATTACGAGAAAGATGGGACCGACTGAATTTGCTCGTTATATCGGAGAGTAGGTATTTTCAAATGCTTACAGACATACCCATCACATGAAGACATAATTTATCTGGAGCGGTCATACAACACAAAAAATGTCACACTTCAAATAAAAATACACTATTAAAATTTATACACAAACACATATTACGTTTTTCTGTCAGTCCGCTTTTCTTATATAATTTTAAATTGATGCTTGTTTCATTGTTTTCACTCTCATTGTTCTTAAATTTCCCCCCAAAAGCGCTCGACCCATTAAAAGGCTCTTGGGTTGTCTCGGTGCTCTGTGCAAAAAATTAGACTGGTTCGTCCAATATATCATGAGCTCTGGTGATCTAATAATGTTTGGATTTTTGCTCTCGAAGTTGCTTGTTACAAAAGTGAATAAATGTATGGAAAAAACCATAAACTAAAATGTCAACGAATGTTTCCTCATTTCACCGCAGATCTAGCTATTTCCGTGATCGTAATAACCGAGTTCGACTGTATATATGTGTGCGAATATATGTAGTTTCATTATTTATTGCAAATAAGTCAGACAAGAATTTGCAGCTCTGTTGACATTAAAAATAGTAAATATTTATTAAAACTTAAATAATATGTCTGATCGGCTTCATTTTGATTCATCGTGTTGCAAAAGATTAACATTCCTTCGTTTCTTTTAGCCAACCGGCCGTGGAAGACGACCAACTGGAAAGAGCCAGGTACAAGTATCTCCGCGAAGAGAGAACGCATCTGACGAAAGCCAGACGCCTGTACAGGAATGCGATTCCGCCGATCGGTGACGATTCACCCCGCAACTCTGTCTCCTCGAGCGACGATTTGGACGACGACGTCAGCCAGATCGCCCTCAAGGGAGACACCGCGAAGGGCTGCGGCGAAATTCAGACCACTCTCACCGATGACAACCTCAAGATCGCCACCGCGGCCATCGTAGCCATATTAGATTGTAATAACGCCTCAACTAGACGACGCCTGTCAATTCTACTCGAAAAATTGATCAACATATCAAAAAGTAAAAAAGCTACCGACGTCCCCAATTGCTTACCCCCGGAAAACATCGGACCCAACTGTTTCGCTAAAAAGAATCTCATCAATTTGGATTGCAGCGAAGATCTGCGGAAGATACAGCGCGGCGCTCGAAAGAAACGTCCGTTGCTTTTAAAAGACAAGCGACGGCACTGCAAAGCGCTCGGTGTTATTAAACGCGACGATAAACGAGGCAAATCGAAGATACCGTCGATCGACGAGTGCGAGTCGTTCCAGGAGGTCGCCAAGTTCTGCGGCATCACGCTGAATCGCGGCGGCAAGATCATCAACGCCGACCAGCTGGCGGCGAAGATGATGGAGTACAAGAATCTGGACGACAAATCGGCGGCGCAGTACGAACGGATGGTCAGCCGTTTGAACATGCTGAACGATGACGATTCAGTTTTCGATAACAATTACACGATTCGATATTTAAACCAGCTGGCGTCTCGGTCCAGCATCAATTGGGACTCGGATAGTTCCGATATTGACAATATGTTCATCAACGACGGAAAGATTGTCAATTCGAAATCCAGCGAAGACGATTACGAGGACGAGGAAGAAGAGGACGATAGCTTTGTCATTGTCGAAAAAGACTCCAAAAAAGCTGTCACTAAACTGGATTCTGTCGAAGATTTATCGAGCATAGCCGACATGATCATCGAGGAAGACAGGAATAAGAAGCACGGCATATTCGTCGGGTATATCGAGAATAATTCGTCCGAAATGAAGATGGACTGCGGGAAAGTTAACGATGAGAAGGTTATCAATAGGGATAGGGTTAAACGTTACGACGGCGAAGATCCGGAAGTCTTGGCGTCGAGGATCTGCAACAGGCTCTGGTTCGACGCAGAGAAGCGGGCCGATGTTCAGGCGGACGCCGTGCGGTGGCTGGTGGCAACCGTCAAAGCCGGCAGCGTCGAGACCATGAGGGTCTTGACGGAGTTTGACAGCGACAAGGTACGAAACGTTTTTCTTTGCTTATTCTTTTCGTTGTTTTGATTCATCGAAATATGTCTGCTATATTTCACGCTTATTCCCTTCAGACGTCGATATCGTCATTTATAATTTGTTAACAAATGGAGTTTAATATTATTTAATATATTAAATATATGCAATCAGTGGCGCATCAAGTAATTACAATCAATGCTGCCAAAGTGTGGCGGCGTTAATCTATTTGGCTCAGTAAAGCTCGGACTTACCGAAGTGTTGAAATAAGATCTATGTTGGTCTGGCTGTTCTATCGAATGTGTTTTCAGTTCAATATGATTGTTATTTCCAGAGCATGGAGACTAATCAGCTATCGCTGGGCAGCGGCAAAATCTGGCACCGAAATTACACCAAAGAGCAGCAGGAGTACTTTGATAAGTGAGTGACAATAGCTACATTTTAGGTTGACGGGAAAGTTTCCTCGGAACCGGTCTACCCGTGTGCACGATTTCCCGCTATCCAGGTTTTTATTCAGCGGGGCGACAGATTATCCGGATTGTTCAAAATTAAGACAAACGATTCTAAATTTGCCTGTACCTTGAGGTGGACTATATTTCTACAAACATTATCCGCTATTAACACATAGAGGTCCGCAGATTTGCATACTAAAAAATGCGCGGGAGCCGGCCGAATTTTGGGGAAATGGAACTTTTTTTGCGCTCACGTTTAAATTGCGATAACTATTTAACCGATTGATGTATATATTTTTTTCTTTCAGAAAAGCGTTCGTATGGTTTTATACATATAAAAATATGATAAAATCAGTGTTTCTCAACCGAGGGTTTCATATAAAGAGTCTTAACAACTTAAAAATAAAGTTATTTAGTAAGAAATGGCTATAAAGAGTTGCAATAATATACACTAATTTAAAATAAAGTTACTGGTTACTAACCCCCCCCCCCATCTCCTTCTTCTCAGCAACGACAACTATTTTAGTTTTTTGGAGATATTGTAAAACCGAAAATAAACATCTGTTCTATATCGTAAGGTTTTATTCGCAACTCTCAGATATTTTTAAATAATTTTTGTTATATTTCAATTATTTAAATATTTTAAATCTTTGAGAATCGTTTGTTTTTGTTAGAATGGTGCAGGTATATGCTATTAATGAATGGTGGCCATTCATATGTGTAATAATTATGAAGCATTAGGGTCACATTTTTTTCACAGCAGAGCCATAAACTTTACAGAAAAAATAGCTCCTTGTCAACGGCGTCTCGAAAAGGGCATTAAGAATTACATAATTTATTGCTATTGGCAAGCCAAACATATATTGAGTAAAAGCGGTGCTTTGTTCGAAGTAAAATAATGATTTCATTTCTTTGAATTTAGGGTTGACTTTCCAACAAGAATTAGTTGCAAAATGTCTACAAAAGAAAAAAAGGATACAGATGTAAAATGAATCTGAGACAATGGATCTGTGTTATATAATTATTGTCATGATTAATTTCACTTTCGTAAAAGTCCCATAGAACAAACACTTATTTTTTTGTAAATAATTGTGAAGCGGCCAAAGAAGCAATAAATAAACTTATCCGAAAATTTAACCCATATTTGTATACGTAAACGAAGCAAAAGATCTAACAAAAAAAGATGCATTTTTCCATGAAAATAATATTACACCAAACGTTAAACGTTATACAAAAAATATTATTTACTGTGGAATTACTTCTATATTTACGATTAAAAAAAATAATATTTTTAATATATTTGTTTGACATTATCAATTTCAATATCACTGGCAACCTTGATGTTAAATGTGAAGAAAAAAAATCATCACACAAAGTACCTTTTTTTTGTGTAAACTTACACTCGGCAAAACGAACAGATATGTTCGCGCGGACTCCTGCGCACTGAAAGTGAGATGCACACATATGTTCGCCCGGACTCCTGAGTGTTAATTGATTCAAATCCGCTTTTACTTGTGCAATGTCTTCATAAAACGGGGAAAATAAGGAGTCTTCTGTCTCTTTGCAGGCTTAAGAAAGATCTCGAAGTTGAGCTGAGAAAGGAAAAAGACGATAATAGAAAATTGCGAGCACAGAAGGAGATGCTCATGGAGAAGTTAGGCAGTACAGAGTAAGCATGACTTTCATTGTTCTATTTAAGTTCACCCCTTCTGTGAACACCCCATTATGATACGTATAGATTAAAGTGTTAAGTAAACTAATTCATTGTTACTTTTAAATAATTTTCTAGGAGCTATTACAGTGGAACCTCTCATAACGAGACTAATTCGTTCCAGAATCTTATTCGTTATGTGAAACACTCGTTAAGCGAAACAATTTTCCCCATATAACAATGTAAAACACAATAATGCGTTCCATGCCGAAAAAAACAACAATTTTTTTTTATTTTTAACATTTATTCAAATAAAATTACATCAGTAACCCTCAGTTTTTCTAAAACAGCTTTTTTTCGATAATCACAATGTATACAACTTGACACACGTTTTATCAAAAGGATGGAAGCTGAAAATGCCTAATTGGTATCTAAATTTAGCTTTTAAGTTTGAAAAAGATGACCTTGTAAAAAGTTAAAACCAAGAAAAAGAACTGAAATAAAGGTTTAACCTAGACAAATTCTTTAATTAATATTAGGTTATGTCAATTTAACACCAGCTTAGAAGTCTCTGTGCACTTCAAGGTTGTGTATAATTCATAATTTGCATATGTCCCAAAATCATCAAAACACGTTTTTTGCGCCTCCTGTAAAATTTTATATGTGTGGGTTACGTCCTTTTTCCTTTCCACAGTCGTTATAAATTGTTAAGGAGCGTAGCAATCTGGAATGCGATTTCGATTTTCAAAGAACGATAAAAAATAGACTATGTAGTTAATTATTTATGACAAGTAAATAATTCTTTTTTACTAGCAGACATTTATTTTTGTCGACGCTTCAAAATTTGGTGAAAATGTGACAGCATTATCATTGATTAAATTTGTAAAACACATTGCCACATAGTTATAAATAAGGGTGATGCTTCTCAATGTACGATGCAACAGTTTCCCATGCTTTCAGCATTTCTCTTATTGCGCCATAAAATTGTTGCTCTGCTACTTCCTCCTCCTCCTTCTCCACTAACAAACTCCTCCATAACTTCTTGCTGTGAAAAACAATGCAACTCCATAAGCTCTTCAGTGGTCAACTCTTGACTGTGCTCTTCCACAAGCTCATCAATATCGTTGTTATCCACCTTCAGTCGTATGGTATTGGTCAAAGATACAATCTCATTAACTGTAGACTCCACAGGTACTGTTTCAAACCCCTCAAAATCACATTCGACAGTGCTCTCTGGCCAAAGCTTCTTCGAAGCAGAAGTGAGGGTCCTCTTGGTGACCCCTTTTCATGACTTGTCAATCATTTTGAGGTTGAGGCAAGCAAACGATGTGAAAGTGACTTTCCAAAACTCTGTGTCAATCGTTATGCAAAATGTCGCTCGTTGAGGGAACATTTTTTTCACAATCTGTTTTGCTCGTTATGGGAATTATGAGTGGTTCCACTGTACTTCGAATTTGTGCCTATATCTTCTTTTGCTCTCATCCATGTGCATGAGACGCTCTACTGACATCGATTCCGGGAATGGAATTGACCCGAAATGGAGTTTTAGTGAACCGAGTACATGATGTATCTTTTTTTTTTGTTACAGAGAGATGAAACCGGTATTAAATACATCGCCATCTTCTGAACCCGCCTCGACTGTCCCCTGTCACCCCCAGATCCAGCCACCCGTAAGTGTTCCCAGCGTAGTGATGTCGACCGACGACACCAGTCCGCCGGCGATGACGGCCCAAGACCTACGCTCCCGTCCCAGCAAAAGAAAGCTCAAGTCCAATCCGTCCAGCAACCCCTCGGACGTCGCCGACTCCTGTAGCACTCCTCCGAGGAGTATAACAATTCCCACGCAGTTATCCAAAAATTCGTTCTTCTCTAATAATGCGTTCTTCACGAAGAAATGGACGGTGAATCCCGCAAACTATTCCTTCAACACTAGCAAAGCTGCGAATACCCTCGAAAGCGTGCCGAGATCCGATAGCACGTGCGTTCTCACACTAGATAAAGACGTTAAAGAAATAGAAAATAATTCCAGTAAAGTAAATAGCGCAGTGCACACGAACCCCGCGGAGGTCCACAGAATTGCGGCCGAAGTGCACAAATTGGACGCCTGTAAAAGGGATGTCAACGCGATAGGGAACGAAGATCTGTCACTGATCATGGCGAATCTGGCCGTTTCTGAGGAGAACGCCGTCGACGACATCGTGCCGGAGAATCTGACGAATATACTGTGCGACATCGTCATGACGACGGAGTACGTGAAGAGTGCCGGTGGCGACGCCCACCAGGAAGAGCGGGAGGCTTCGCCCACTACTACTAAGGCTGATAGGATTTGTAAACCTAACGATAGGCGAGTAAATTTATACAGTCATTATGTTTCTCCGTAGACATACACACTTTATATTTTTCTACTTTACAATATGTTGTGAAAATAATGATATGATTTTTGTATTTCTTTTTTACCGTTGGTATAACTTAAATGAAAGGACTAATGTCTTCTCCTTTTATTGCAGTTCTAAGTCACCAATATCGAAAACGCAATCATCCGCTGCGAAATCGAAGATATCCACAGAGATGATGCAGCGAATTGCAGACCTATTCATATATCAAAACGCACTGGCGCTCACATACGACGAAGACAACGGTACTAGCATACACAGATACTTCGAAGAGCACCACAACAAAATTAGATCCTTATCAAAGTCAATAGATATAGTCGAAACGTTAGCGCCCCCGTCGAGCCCCCAGCCCGACAGCCATCACAGTCCACCGCTGCACGAACTGTCCCCCTCAGGCAGCGTCACCGACCAAGGAAACACGCATTACCAAAATAGAAAATTGACAGCGCTAAATCAAATATTGAAAGTCTTCGGCGTTGACATGTCCAGTAAGATTGTCAACGAAGATATGACTTCGGAAATCATCAGGAAGAGCCAAATGGTATCGGCTCTAATGGAAGAGGATAATATAGGAACCTGTCAAAAGCTGCAGAAGTTGGCGGAAGATGACAACGAAGACGATAAAGTCGTCCTCGGATCCAGTCCGCCGTCCACTCCTAAAAAGCGTAAAACCATCAATAGTGATGTTTTAGATAGCGACGACGATAACGTCAAACATATGGGACGGGCCGCAGAATCTCCAGAAATGGATCTGAAGGATATGATGGACGATGTGCCCAGTAATATTCGCGAGGCGATGCAGAAAGGTCTCGCCGACAAGCTCCTTCAGCTCCCAGCAAGGTTTTTAGACGAATCGATGCTCACGCCTGAAACAGTTGAACAAATACGCGAAGTTAGAATTTCAAATAATAAAAAATTATCTGCCGGCTCGAAACGCAGAGGGTTGGAAGCGAAGATATGCTTAGGTTTGAAATGCGATGACGAACTCGGCGTTCCCGCGTGGAGCACCTTCTGGGACAGTGACAGGGTGACCGGAGAGCATCCGTGCGATCCCACTCCCGAGGGTTTGATGAGAGAAATGATCAAGAATAGGGATAGCGAAAAGGGTTACACGAAACAGCAGTTTGAAAAGCAACTATGTATAAGCGCCTCAGAAATTATCGTAGCTCAAATTATAGGGATAATGATGCCGATCGAAGCCGATTACTTACCCGACTCGAATAATACAGACCTGAAAATCAGTAAGGTCTTGGACGGTTTTCGCATCGAAGATTATTGGGAAGAAATCAAACCCAACTTCCTGAGGTGGAGAATTATCGCCGTCGCTCAATACTGGAATCTGCCCGCCCATTATAGGATGCGTAAGAAAAAGGTCGTCGATTGCAACGAAATCGACGCTAAAGATGTTGATTCAGTCAAGAAGCAGGCGGTTAAAAAGATCATTCAGTGCAAGGAGACTCTGACGGCCGACGTGCCGATGGACCAGGCGTATTTCGTTGAACGATACCAAGCCGTCAACAAGCAGTACTGCGAGAAAGTGATGAACAACGATTATTCCGGCGAGGACTGGGTGAAGACGATGAAAGAGCTGCAGCGGCTCGAGAGTAAATTAAAATTCGCCGTCAACCGCGCCCAGCAGAAGCAGCTCAACTTTGAGGTGCGCGAGGCCGAATTGGTCGCCGGCAAAGGCCTAGGGAAGCTGATAAATCAATCGTACGCCAAGAAGAAAGACGACGTCGAAAAAGATAACAAAGTCGATAAAACGATACAGAAGGACAAGAACGACTTCGAGGTGAAGATGAATTTCAAGGCGTTGAAAGACTACATGATGGAATACATAACGAACAGCGATATGTCGGGAGAAACGTGCGATAAAGACGCGAAGACGGCGCCCAACGATAAAGATAAAAAAGCGATGCAGGACGATAAGAGTGTCGTCGTTGTCGAGGACGACAAAGCGATCGTCATCAAAGACTACGTCGAGGATAAACCTAAGATTGAGAGGGGCGTGAGGGTGGTGGACGGCGTCGCATTGAAAGACGGAGTGCCCATCAAGGACTCGATTACCATTAGGGATATACTAGGTAAGTGACAAATTATCTCAAACCTTTCAGGAATGATAGTTCAAGTTATATATTGTTCAATTAGATATTTTTGCTCTGCATGCCAGAGAAGTAGCTCATTATAAAAGTGAATTAATGTATGGAGAAAACCATAAACTGAAATGTTAACGAATATTTTCTCATAACATCCGAGATCTCGCTATTTCCGTGATCGTTCGTAATGACCGAGTTCGACTGTACATCAATAATAAGTTTTAAATTTATTTTCAGTTCGTTTAGTTTAGGGATATTCGTACCTAGAACCTAAATTTTGAAATAGTCTATCAAATGGAGAATTTAAATCAGTATTTTTCATAGTGTGTTAGCATATTTTGCCTTTTTACTTGCGATTCATGGTAATTTATAACTTTTTTTTTATAATTACGAAAAATAGTAATGGTCCTGTGGATTTTTTGCAATCTTCTCAAAATTCGAATTATTTGGTAAATGTGACTTACAATTTTAGGCTCCACAAATTGCCGAAACGGCATCAGCAACTGCAGCAGTATGTAGTCTTGATTGTGTTCCCTTTACCAATAATCAATCTCTTGTAAACTCCAGGTTACGACGATGACAAATTACCTCTGTGCGGCGGACCTCAGAAGCTACTGCAGGAGTTCCAGCAGAACAAAACGCAGAGGAGGCCGCCGCCGCAGCAGCAAGCCGGCAACCCGCCGATGGCTCAAGTCCAGCAACAAAACGTCGCAAACTCTGCTGCCGCCGGTAAGGCGATCGCTGCCGATCAGGCTCCGACGTCTGCGGGTAAGGCTCAGCAATGCGCGACCGGCCAAGCAAAGCCCGCTGCAGGTGTCGCTGCGGCGCCCAAAGGGAAGTCTCTTCTGAAGGGATGCGATTCGGCGGGCGACGGACAGCACCATCATTGCCTCGGTGACGGTACGCTATTGTCAATCCTCACTCGCTTGTGGTCTTCCCCTTTAGTTGCTAGCAAAACTGCCTAGGTTCATATTAAAAACATGTTTTATTTTGTATTGAAAACTATTACTTTAAACATGTCTACTACTAATGGAGCTATCTCAACAGTCATTTTTTTACGAGATCTATTTGTTGGTCAGTCGCTCAACCTCTTCGGAAAAGTCTAAAACTAATCGGAGCTAGGATCGGAAGGGCGGGAGGGTACTTTCAGACATCACAAACATCCATGCCTTCGAACAGAAATCAATAGATCGATCGAAAAAGTGATGACTCGAACCCGTGAGATCCGGCACGGAAGCTAACAGAGCCATTCGCTGCGCGATAGGACACGACAATTTTTCGTCGTAAAATGAAAATGTTTGTTAGGCAAAATGTTACGAGCGACTGAACTGCGTATGATATTTATCGACTCAAATACTCAAGTACTTCTGCGCGCTGTGACATAATGTTTGTTTGCAATGCAGGTGCGCCTAGTCATGCGGAATCCTGCGGCTCGGAGGAACAAAACAGGTGCTCCCGCCATCCGGACGCCCCTCGCTCCAATTCGCACTCCAACTCCAGCGGCGGTAATGGCGGCAACAACAACTCTGACCATCCGTGCAATTGCTGCTACTGCACAGTCTTTGGCCATGCTGTGAGTATCAACGGACTTTGCTTTAGTTTAGATCTCTATCTATCTCTTTGTGTATGAAATTGATCATAGATTTCTGCAATAGCTTAATTCTTTCCCACCTGTCCAATAAATAAAATATTATTTACTCTCTTTGTATCTGCAGCCTCCCGTAACTACGCCAGTTTCGAGAAATTTCAACGAGACCAGGGAGAGGCTGCGGCTGATTTTAAATCGGAAAAAGCAGAGGAGCGGCAGACCAAATGCCGTACAGCAGTCTACAAATACTTCACAGGTACTTTTTTTTTTTAGCTCGTCCAGGTTTCCCCTCAGCCCCCCAAAACTGTGCTGTGGCCCCCGGTTGAGAAACTGTGATCTAAATATACGAAAATAACTGAATACTCGGAATGAATCAAATCATACAACTTAATTCGATTTTTTTCAAGTGTCGGACGGAGCCAAAGTACTAAAGCTTCTTCTGCTATTGCTTTTTTTCTAGACAACGCCCGAGGCTGAGAGCCAAGAGCAGACGAAAAGTCAGCAAAACCCGCCGAGCCAAACTAACCAGTCGCAGCCTGCTTCCCAAGCGCAGTCTTCGGCAGCGGCCGCCGCCGGCAACAACGGCAGCAGTGCTCCGGCAGCAGGCTCCGCTGCCCCCGGCTCCGCCCCCTCTAGTACTCAAAACAAACCGCAGCTGAGACAGCCGCCTCCTGGTATGTATAATTTTATGCAATTCCTGCTTTTGATGTCTGCGATACAATATGTGGACGGATCGAAAAGTTGGTCAATTGATTCAGATAGTTCAGCCCTTCTGTCGGTAATGATGTAAAAGAATGCACATCAGAGATGAAGAAGATACAAAGAACTTTACTGCTAACTAGGACTTGCTGCTCCTTCGAGTTAATATCCAGAAAATAAATAAATGAGATTGAATTTAAGTGTGCGAGCTACTTCTAAAAGTAATTTCAACAATTGACCATATTCGCTCCCTATGTGAAGCATATGGTCGCCACGGCACCTCCATGTTTCTCTGTATCCCGCCAATTGCTTTTCGTCCTTCCATGACATGCCAGCATCCCTCAGTTCCTGACTGCCAAGTACTTCATATGGTTAATACCCTACGGCCGTCTGGGACGCCGGAATCCTACCGGTCAAAAGAAGAGGCAGGCAGCATTGACGCTTTCCGAAGGCGTCCGCAGCACGCGACCCAGCCAGTTCCAATGTCTCCATAACTACTGATGTGACGGGGCGGTGTCTTATTCATTCCCTAATCTCCGAATTCCTCACAAAATCAAACTACCTCACAACCATTATCCGACACAAGCATCTGTTCTCGAAGCTAAGTTACGGTTTACGGAGTCAACGTCAGGTGCCACGATTCGCTACCGTAAAGCGGTACCGTTACAATCGTTGGAAAAATGGCATTCGGTTTTAATCGAGTATAGCTGTGTGTCCCAGACAGTTAAATGTGGCTCCAGCCATTTCTAGACAAAAGGCGAACTCCTTTTATGTACTACTGTCTTCTGGGATATGTACGCCGAGGTATCTGAAGCTCTCGACCCTCTCGATGATTGTCCCGCGCTGGTCGGGGTCCTATCAGAGTCGTGGCAGGTTTGGTTACACATCACATTAGTTTTTAGACCAATGCGACTTGAGTTAGTTCCTAACTCGTCGATAATTTTCTGGATGCCTTTAACAAATTCGTCGATAATGCAGGTTGGTAAAATGTTCAAAAATCCACAATATGCTAATAATCCAAGTTGGAACAGGTTTCGACAATAATTTGCGAACTTGTGCCCTGAATTCCAGTGGCATTTTCCGCTGGCTAACCGAGTTGATAACCATTCCAGGATTTTCACCGATACCGGTCCACCCGAAGCCGAAACCGACCGCGAACCCCAACGAAAACAAAGCGACAGCGAACGCCAAATCGAAAACGGCGACGCCCACCACGTCCGAGGCGTCCAACAACAGCAGCAGGACCAGCAGCACGAGCAGCACCAACAACAACAATCACAACGGCAGAGTGAGCGCAAACACCAACAGTCAGCATTCCGGAAACACCCTGTACGAGAAGGGGCTCGCACTCTTGGCCGACACAAAGACACTGCAGGCAGAGGTTTGTTGTTTTCGTCAATGTTAAAAAATTTGTTCCACCTGCAATACGATAAATTTTGGTTTTCAGAATTGAGCTCACTCATTTGCTCAATAACGATTTCTACAACAAATAAGTATTCTTCTACTTGGACCATATCCGCTGTTTATGTGGAGGATACGGCTTCCACTAGCTTTGCTTCCTTCCATGCCATCATTCTTCAGTTTTGTTCCTGAGTATTATCCAGGATGGTGGAATTCCATTGGTTGGAAGAAGATTTAAGGCATCAACTTCTCTTCGAAACCGCCAATCTAGTAGGCTGCTTGCCTGGTCTGTTCCCGTTTAGCACCACAAAACTGGTCTACGAGCTATGTAAAGGGAATCTCCGACAGAAAATACTCTGGTTGAAAGATTGAAAAAGCGCCAAACCTAATTTTTCATCACAACAATTTTTTTACATTTCCATTCACTCTCAAAAGTATTCTAAATGCAAATATATTTGGTGGACATAAATGTCATTTCGGTTAATGTTCTGATGGGGGAACCGTTCACGATTACAGAAATCGAAAGGCGCCAAGTTGGCGAAATCAAACTCGACATCTTCGTCCAATCAGACGTCGTCGGCGAACAGCGCCAGCCCCAGCCCTAGTCCCGCCGGCCAGCAGCAGAGCAACCAGCAGAAGAGTAACGCCCCCGCCGCCCAGAACACCGCCAAGAAGGCGGCGCCGGTTGTCAACAACAATGCAGCGCCCGGCAGATCGAGACAGCCGGAAGCTAACGCAGCCAAAGGGAAAGGTTCGTAGCGACAGTTTTATGTTACCTCAAATGTGGATGCAGCTATAACATAATCTTTAATAAGATCTCCAGCAGATCTTTTCTCAAATTTATTAAGACACTAATTAGGGGTTTTTAACCTTCTCACCGTGTATGACCGCTATGCATGTCATAGCGAACATGCCCTCAGAGCGCGTGACACGTATAGATGTCACGGAAATTTCAAACTCTATATAAGAGCTATCTATTGTGTTAAAATTGTATAACTTGGTTGAAAATATTACTAAATGTATATTTTACCAAATTCAATAGATGGCATACGTCAAAAAAGATTCAATATAGGCTAAAATAATTTATTTCTGGAACACGCCGTGAACATACGTCACCAATGCAAGATTTTGGATAATGTAAATAAGCGGTTGAGTGCGGGTGAAATTGATATTGTTCCGAGAATTTAATATTATAAGCATTGTATGGTGGTGGCGCAGTGTTCTCGGTCGCGCGTGGCTTTATTTTGCAATATGGCGACGTCACGCTGCAATTGTATGAAGAATGATTATTGTTGAATTAAACCGAAAATACAAGAAATACATTGTATTTTACTGTTGCAAAAGTTACTTGGGTGGCAATTAACATATTTGATTATTTGAAAAAATATTACAACCTATAAATATAGTCGAAAGCGCGATAACAAAATTCGCAAAAAAGCAGCCGCGCACAGGGCATGCTCGCTAAATTTGGTGACGCAGGCAATGGGTTAGATATTCAACACGATTTTTGTATTTGAGTTTTAAGGTTTGTATAACCTAAATGTAAATCGTTGAATTCCTTGACGTATCACATGGGTTTGAGACCCGGTTCGAATGGTATTTTTCAATCCATATGATAAAAATTCCCTCTGACAATTAGTAAACCGCTCGTCCTATCTAGCCCCATCCTTCTATCCCCACTGTTCTCCTCAGAGACATTGAGCAACTTCTGTTGAGATACCTCGATTAGGAGGCCATATGCTCCACAGTGGGAGCGGAAATGTATAAAAAAAAAATCCGTTGCTATAGTTGCTCTGTCAAATACCAACGCTTAATTTTTTTTCAATTAGTTTTAAATTATACCAACTGTAAAAATCATGTTGATTATACTAACATATTTGAGAATAACCGTGCAGGTGTTTGAAGCTGTCAATTTTAACCAGGGTGATAGAGCAGACCGCATAGATTCTAAGCAAACGATTCGTCAATGATTTCAGGTCCTCCGAAACCGGCCGCCCAGAATCAAATCCAGCAGAGTGTGGCTCCGCCCACGTCGACGGCAGTCGCCTTGCCCGACGCGAACACCGTTGAAAACGGCAACGGCAGAAACAACAACATCGCTTTCAATGCGGGTTTGACGGCGGGTCTGACCGACGGCATAGCTGCGGTCCTGTCGATCTACTCAAACTCGAGGACCGCCTCCACTAGTCGGGATACGTCTGCGTATTCCACCTCTTCGATCTGCTCAGGGTATGTATATTATTGTGGTGAATAAAGGAGTTCTATCAATGCTTGGAAAATTGTTAGAATGTTATTTATAAAGTATGGAAAAGTACGCTGGGTTCATTATGCCTGTCTTTTGTCATTTACAGTAGAACCTCGATTATCTGGACTAATTGGGGATGCAGTTCGGATCGTTTTTACTACATTTATTTTTTAAATAATCATTCACCTCTACTAAATTTGAATAGTTCAAACTATGTACATTCTCTAAATGAAAGTTTCGTGTTTATATAAGAAATTTCTTATATAAACATGAAACTTTCATTTACTAAACGTCAGTTCAAGTTCATCCGTGCACTTGAATGCCTGAAGATGCCGAAAGGCGAAAACCCGGGTCGTTAGTGACAAAATCTGTGAGAATGTACATAGTTTGAACGATTCAAATTTAATATTGAAATTCCACCAAGCACCTTCAGTCGAAATCTTAAATTAATTCACCTCTACGTTGAATGGAGTTATGAACTTTTTTTTATTGTATGTATATACCAATATGCAAAATATACAAAGGTGAAAACTTCAACTGTGCCGCGGTCGGCCAAGCCTGATTTAAACACTGAAAAGCTTCAGAATCTGTAGGACCAATATCTCTACTATCGTATCGTCTATATCGTCTTCTCGATCTCGTTCTTTTGAGACAGATATTTAATTGATTATTTCCTCATCGTTTTTGGAATCCAGATCATTCGCATCTCAATTTAACCACTTTTCTTCGCCACATTCAAAATGTTGTGTATTCCACCGCGTACGTAAACAACGTGAGAATGAGCGCGAAGCTCTATTGTTTCACAAACACGGTGGATACGTGGCGTTACCCATCGTTCTTAATAAATATTGATATTTTCATTTTCCAGCTGTTCCGCTGATACCGTTCTCCTGGAAGACACCAGAGATCTGAACATGCTGGTGGAATTTATCGAGGGCCCTGGCCGCTCTGTGAATAAGGTCAAAAAGCAAGCGAAGAAGGCGAGGCAGAGGGCCAAAAAGGTAAATATACTACAATACGTATATACTTACCTGAATCTACGCTAGTTTCTGAAGTATGGAAGAAAATATTACTTTATAATTATTACCTTTATGGAATGAAGGTAAAAAATATTTGTTTATATTGTGAATTGGCTTCACCGTGGATTGCTCTCTGACAGAAGTTAAATTTAACAGCACAGTAAAGCCCCCATTTACACTATAATCGGGACCGTGTAATTGGCGGTAGTGTAATTAGGGGTGTGAATCTCGTACAAAATTAGGGATTTGGTTTTTTTCTGCGGAAAATGAAAAACTAAGGGAAATCTTGAATGAAGCCAGCATTTGACTGCGTGGCACAGACGACTGTCTCGTAGTGACGACAATGGAATGCGACCGTGCAATTGGGGGATTTGCAGCTAATATTTCAAGCCAGCGCGTAATTCAGGGTAGTGTAATTGGGGGTTCCACTGTACTATAAAGGCCTAGATGGAGGAGATTAGAAGGTGTGACGCTAACGCACCTTAACAGCTTAACGACCGTGGACGCGTATTTGAGTCTTTGAAAACAGAGGTTGCTGGCCGGCGGACACATATAGGCGTATAGGCGAAGTATCTGGAAGCTAAGAAAATTAAATTTTGTAAAGATATCTCAATTTGCTTACAAATTATAGTGAATTTAGTAAAATTATCATTTTTGCGAATTTTTTGCGAATTTTTCACAAAATTTTATATTGTGAAATTTTATTTAAAAAAACGTGCGGTCGTTAAGCTGTTAACACTCCAAAGCTCCGTCAAGCTTATGGGTTTGTAAAAAAAATAACTATTTAAATAAAAATTTGTTTGTGCAGATGATCGAAAAGCTGGTGGCGGACAGAGAGAACCTAAGGCAGGACATCCTGCAGAAGCTAGGCGAGGCTAAATACCTTCGGAAGGAGGCAATCAAGTTCGACAAAGAAATCGCCTCCAGGAGAAAACCTCAAGGGAGCAAAGGTAAACAAACACTCTATCTTGATCATCCATACTGCATTTCCTTTGTGATATTTCATGTGGAATTATCAATATGACTTTGTCACCAACTGTGTAATATTGATGTTTTCAGGCAAGAAGAAGCAAGGCAACCCGGGGCAGCTGTCGACGGCGAGCGAATCTGCTCTGGAGGCATGCGCCAAGGCCACGAGGGCAGTCGCGACCAGAGCTGAGGACAGCGTGACTTCCATGCGGGAAAAGCTGCGCCGGACGGAGATGGCCATCGAGAGACTCGTGCCCACTGTCAATCAGGACGATAAGATTACAGCCAAGAAGAAGAAACAGAGGTTGACCGCTCCCCAGGCGGTGCCCGCAGACCCTGTCAATAACAAGGTATGCAAAAAGTATCTCGAAGTTATTCTGAAGCATTATGTAAAACGAAGATTTTAAGCAGATTGTCAATTATTATCGACGCTTCATTTTGCAGGAACAGCAGCAGCCGACCACGACGCTGATCCCCAACTACAACGGCCAGGCCGACATCCGACTCTTGGCCAACGAGCACGCCCTACTGCAGCACCACCAGCAGCTTCAGCAGCAGCAGATGCAGCAGCAGCACGCCACCAGCCAACAGCACCTGCAGCAGCTGAACAATCAGCAGCACCAGATGGACGGAGCCGGGGGTATGCCCGCCGGGCAGCAAAACAACGGGATGGTGACCATCAAGAGGGTCATGCTGCCCGACAGGGACGAGCCGGGCGTCACGATAACGGCCGGCGGCTACGAGCAGTCACCTTACCAGTACATGGGAATGTTTCGTAAGTATTATAACTTGTGCAGACAAATTATTTTGTTTGAGACTTTCTCCCAGTTGGTTCAATGTCCCTCCTTGTTTCTGGGTATTTTCAGTTTTGGCACATTATCATTGGTACACTCTAGTCTTTGGTAAAAAATTTCTACATTTTTTTTACCCATATCAATTGAAAGCACGTAACGGGTGGTGTGAGAATAGTTGTTTTGAGTTTCATCTATTGTCATTGCAGAATACAGTTCCGATAACATGCCGCAAGACCAGCAGCAGCAACAGCAGCAGCAGCAGGCGGAACAGCAGCAGCAGAACAAGCCGCAGCAGAAAAAGGCTTCGGCGCCCAGTTGGGAGTCCACCCTCGCTCAGATCAACGCTCTCTCGCAGTCCAAGTGTAAAAAATCTGGAGACAAGGTAAGCGCACAACGGTAAATAAAATAACAAAATATATTCTTTAATTTGACGGATTTTCAGTGTATTGTAATATATAAAGTACTTTAATTAATATTCATTATGCTTTTATTTTATAGAAGAAGCCACAGAAAGCCGCGCCAGTGGTGCAGCAACCGACCCCTGCCAAAAAGCCCCCGACATCAGCGCCAATCACGAGAGACTCGTCGCTGTCGCTCTGTTCGGATGTCGGACAGCCGGATCAGCTGACTAAGAAACAGCGAAGGAAACAAGCGGCGCTTTTGCTGCAGCACCAGGAAGAAGAGATGGCGAAGGCCGCCGCCGCCGTCAACGAGAGTGTTCCTAAAAAGAACGCTAAGAAGGGCGGAAGCAGTACTGCTGCAAACGAGAATAACGTAGTTACAAAACCAAACGCTAAAAATACTGCAAAAGATGACGACTCTAATAAAAAGGGTGCTAAAAACGCAGCACCAATCAAAGCCAAGAGTGTCGGCTCCGTCGTCAACGATAAAGCTGTCGTCAGTAAAGGCGTTAAGGGTAAAAATAAACAAGCCGAAGATAGCGCCGAGCCGGCGAATATCAAGAAGAAGAACAGTGACGCTTCAGAGGTGGTGCTCGGCAGTTTCAGCTCGTTGAGTATCAAGGGAGAGCAGAAGAAGAATGCGGTCTCCAAGGGAAACAACGCAGCCGTAGTGGCGCAGAAGCCTGCCGGAAAGGGAGACGTCGCCGCGCAGAAGACGGCCGTTAACAACAAGACGACCAAGGGGGCGCAGAAGGCTGTTAATCCGCCGCAGCAGCAGCAGCAGCAGAGCTATAATGCGGTGACTGGTGAGCTTAATTTATCATTGCACTGTATAGGCTAGGGTTCATCTAATTATTTACTCTCTATCTCTTTTTTTTATGGTTACAACATTAATGTTGATTATGAATTAATATTACAGTGTAACCCTGATTCAACGTTTTTCAAAGGAATGTATTAAACAAACGAAAAATCTTCAAATAATACCAAAATATTTTTGTTTACCAACACTTTTTTTAGTGATGAATATATGGGCCCATTAGAGGTGAAGTGAGCCTAGTGGTATTTTAGAAAAAAATGTGTTAGATGCGTTGTAATTAGGGCTTCCAATCCCGGGATCCCGTTCAATTTTCTGATCCCGAAATTCCGGGATCGACAAGGCCGGGATTTCGGGATTGAGAATTTTTGAGAAAATCACGAAAATTTACACGAAATTGGCAAATTAAAGATCTCAAATTCCTCGGTGAGCTAAAAAAAAAACGAGCTGAGACAATCCGGGAAAAAGTATACCAAATCGAGGATTAGCGTATTGAGGATTTCAAATTCCTTGGTGAGCTAATCCCAATCCCAAAATCAATCAATCCCGAAATCCCGGGATTGGATACCCTAGTTGTAATATTCTATACGTCTTAAAGTATTGTAGAAGTGACGTAACCTCAGTTCATACACATTCCAATAGTGTTAAATAAAAATATGCAATCAAACAGGGGGGTAGTTTTTGATCTGCAGCGGGCCTGAAGGGTTAATTTGCGCACCTATGTCGTATTTTGTCCCTTTTAATGATTGCTTTCTTTGACGTTCACTCGCAAAGCTCAAACACTCCAGACGCTATTCTATAGTCAATGATTCAGATAAGAATAAAGCAATGTTCTTTTTTCGTTCCCGTTATCTCAGGCAAGAAGGGAGGCAATCAGCAGCAGTCTGTCGCCGGCGGCAACAAGAATCAACACCAGCAGCAGCAGCAGCAGCAGACTCAGTGGAAACCGCCGCCGGCAAATAAGCCCCTCGCCGTTCAAGGAGAGAGGATCAGGCTCAACGCCGACACCACCATCGAGATCGCTTCTAATAAGGTTTGTTGCGTTATGCTATGCACAAGAGAGCGGAGGGTCTGCATGCCGCACAACCCTCTTGGCTTGGTTCTGCCAATTGGGGCATTTGTGATGTCAATTCTTCTTGGGTTAATATTTAACAATTATCGGCGTAAAACGCAATTTACCGATTTTTATCGCTTATGTTCTCTTGCCGATTGTGCGTCGTTGTGTTCCGTTTTGGGACAGAACATTGACAGTACGTTCGTAAAACTGATTCTTTTATTTTCTCTAAAAAAAAATCCAGAGTAACATTGTTCAGCCCGTGATGAGACAGCCGGTGACGCAGCAGCACAACCATCAGTCTCAACCGAGCCACTACCATGGCCCGCCGCAGCCTCCGATACAGAATCACCACCAGCACCATCACCAGCCTCCGCCGCAGCAGCAGCAGCATCAGCAGATGTCCGTCGACACCGACGGACCCGCTTCCTGCAGCATCATGGAGCAGCTGAGGTCCGGTGTGCAGGTGGCTGATCTGAAACTGCCCCCGGGCATCACCCTCACGTGGGTCGATCCGGCCAAGAACACGCCCAATCCCAACACGGCCAAATCTGCCATTGTGAGTTTTTTTTTATTGAAATAAAATTGTGTCTAATAAAATATAATTAGTTTCTTATTCGAAAAGAAATATTTTTGTATAAACATGTATTTCAAAATGATACTTATTGCACCGTTATAATAATACGATTAAATTGTCTTACAGCCCTCGGTGAAGTTGACATCCGCTGTGCCGGCAGTCAACAGGCCGACGCCCCCCGTCGTTGCCCCGCCTGCCGTCATCATGGTCGACACCAATAGGTTGCAGGCAGACAGAGGTACAGATTTTTTTTATTGATTCGGGTCCTCTTTCAGTGGTTATGTCGGTGGCCACTGACGTATTCGTCGAAACCGAGCGATGTCTGTAAACGTTGATGACATGTGTTTATTACTGTTTGCAGACAAAAACAATCAGCCGCAAGTTGTAAATCCGCTTCCTCCTCATCCCAACACCAACATGGATCCGTCACAGCAACGCCCGGTCGGCTCCCGGCAGAAGAAATCCAAGAGACGCTACAAACGCCCGACGCAGCCCCCGAACCTCAGCGCCACGAGCAGCAGCACTCACATCACCTCCAACGTCACGAGCAACAGCAATGCGACGACCAACAACAACCCGCCGACCAAAATGGTCACTCTGAGAAACCCCATGTTCCATCCGGGGCCTATCATGAATCTCAACGAGAGTATTAACACAAGGAGAATA
This sequence comes from Himalopsyche tibetana, assembly GCA_030503985.1. Lineage (NCBI taxonomy): Eukaryota > Metazoa > Arthropoda > Insecta > Trichoptera > Rhyacophilidae > Himalopsyche > Himalopsyche tibetana. Next base: position 3,575,209 of record JAPJYX010000036.1, read on the forward strand.
CCGGATCCTATACCGATGCCGCCGAGCTCTAATCCGGGACAGGCCACGATCACTCCGACGAGCAACGGGATGTACACGATAAGGAATCCTTTGATGTCGATGGTCCACGCCAGGAGTGTCATGGAGCAACAGAATATCGTTGAACCGCCGCCGCCGGTTCAACAGCAGAGCAACAGCAGTTATGTCAACAATGCGAATCAGGAGCAGTTTGTCACCAGCAAACATGAAAATAACGCCGCCGTTCCGAAAAGCATTGTCGATTCCGTGAATTTGAATTTCACGCCGAACAAGGACCGCGGCTATTCGCTGTTCAAGCAGGAATCCGAAGAAGCAGACTCGAGCGCCGTCAACAACCATTCGAACAGTCCGAATTATAACAGCCTGAGCGTGCAGAATCCGATCGGAAGCTCGAGGAGTTTTAACAATCACGATCCGGCGTCGAATAAAACCGCCATAAGGATGAACGACGTCCCGCAGGGTATCCCCGAGCCCATCGGTACGCCGTTGGGCATTCGGAAAGCTGACAATGTCGTCGATAACACGGTCATCGGTAATTTGACGGATGCTTTCAAGAACGTGACGTGTTCCTCTTCGCATCAGGGGCTCTATAGACCGTTTGGCGGTGCGGGCGTGTCTAACGAGATGTCGGATAAGGTGTTCGGAGCTGGACTGTTTCAGCCGGCCAGCGTAGGACGCGAAGAGCAGGTTGGATTATTAAATTGCAATTTATAATGACATTTTTTAATTTTTGTCATCAGCTACAATTGGTTCTGTATTTTTACCTTGTGACAGCCCAATAAAAAACTATAGAGAGCTATGTCTTATTCTCTCATATGCATATTTGTCACCGTGTATTCAAGAGTTTGCGCTTTGCTTTTGCAGTGCTTCACCGACAAGCAGACTGGGTGGCCATGTCAAGAAGTTGAAGTCGCGCGGAAGGAAAAAGACGAGCAGGCAAGGCAGGCGACTTTCCTGTACAGATCTGTGAGTTATTTGCATTTTGAATTAACATGTCGTTGAGATTGTTAAAACGATCGAGAAAACATAATTGTTCTCTATATTCTTTTTGGTTCAGATTGTAATTTTTTCAAAGTACAGTTCATATTATCTGTGACGTGGTATAATTAGAATAATTTCTCGCAGGAGTCGTCGACCAATTGCCACCACCCTCAGCAGCAGCAGCAGTCGTCCGTACCGTCGGCCGCTAATAACGTCGTAGAAATAAGCCTGGTGCCTGACCCGAACCATCACCAACAACAGCAGCTGCAGCAGCAGTTGAACAATCAAACGCAGCACTACAGACCGATGTACGGGCCGCAGAAGACGTGGGGGCCTTACTCGGAATACCCGCCGCCTCCGCCCAATGCCCAACAGAATTTCTACTCGCAGTACGGTGGCCGATTCGCCAGAACGCCGCAGCAAAACGCCAACGAGGTCAACAGAAACGCAGCGATCATCTCGTCGCATTCGTCTTCTTCGTCGGGGCTCCTCAGCGGAAACAGTTCCGTGTACGATTCCGTCAGCAACTCGAGTAGCAATTCTCCGGCCGATTCGAGCGTCAACGTTAACAATGCGGTGATACCTAGCGAGAATATCGTCGCTGACAACGTCGTGAGGATGTCTCCGAATCGGATGCACCACGTCCACCACATGATGAACAATCAGCACGTTCCGGCTCCCATGCTGTACAATATCATGAATCAGTATTCGAATATCGATCCGCAAGAGCCTTGCGATCAACCGTTGAATCTGTCGACGCCCCGCAACAATATCATCATACAAGAACAGCCCGCGTTCAGTCAAGAGCTGATCCCGCATGCGAGCATAATGCAGGACAATATTCCCTTCAACCAGATGCCGAACGTTGGCTACAACGTTGGCAGTTTCAACAACACCCGGATGCCGATAAACCACGAGGGGTTCCAGTCGAGGATGGGATCCGACGGATCGTACGGCTTCGGATTCGAGCAGCAGACTAACTCGTCGGGCTTCAACTCGTACGGTTCGCAGTACGGCGACTCGGGATCCGGATGCTCCTCACTGGGGGCAATCGGAAGTCAGAGGGTGGCGTTTAACGGCGTCGCGAGGAACTCGGGAGACTACTTTGGAGGTTGGTAATGTACAACTCTTTGATTATTATGCTTTCCTTTTTATTATTTGTTACGACATTTTTAATGGAATCGACTGCGACTCACAAAGTGGTGCAGTTTGGAGTTTATCTGTACATAATTTCAATCAGTCAGTCAACCTCTATTTCTGCGAGAGCGAGGATGGAAGTATGAGCTGAAGCAGGACTAGTGATTTTGTTTGCTAATTGCTTTTGCTAACACCCTCTTTGGATTGAAGAATTTACTGAAATACAAAGTTTGCTGAAATTATGTGTTATTACCGTTTTTGTGGGCTTCCGTGCCAGATCTCACCGGTTCGATATATTCACAGATGGGCGTGTGTGGCGTCTGAATATTCCCTCCCACCCTTCCGATCCTTCAATAACCGGTAACCACCAGTTCTGTCCTAGCCTTTTCCTTCTATCCCTACTACCCTCTTTGGAAAACGATATGTGAACAATAGATTTTCTTTAATATCGTCGACATTGTTATTTCCGACTTTGTATCATTAGATGAGTTGAAGTTTTCAAGGTTCGCAGTTGTAACGTTGTCGTTTTTTTGCCGCACAGATAGCGGGAGCGTCTTCGCCCCGGATCAGTCCATCACGAACCTGAACGAGCTGGACTCGACCGAGCGGGACATCGAGACGTTCAAGCGGTTCGATTTCTACTTCGAGCCCCCCAAGAACAAACCCAAGATCAGCTTGAATTTGAGCGACATCGCCCTGCAGCCCAAAATGACCAGGGACAAATGAGTCAACGAATGACGACCTTCGACTGATCTCGGCTACAAAGAAAACACTGAACTAATGTCGACAACTGGTTCACCAAATATATGAAAAACGTTATTTATAAGCATTCTGGGTAGTAAAAATGAATCTATACCAATTTTTGGCAGAAACGGGTGTCATTTTTAATTTTCATCACGTCTTGGTGATTTTAAAATTGCCGAAAACTTCCCGCTCTTCCTTTTTTGCCTTGAGAGGTCCTTATTTTGTCTTTTTAATGTCCGAAACAGTTGGCTTTCGTAATCTCTCTAATTTTACGAGGCCTGGCCACTGCTGATACTCAAATTTTGCCCGCCGTATCGATGTTCTGCAATTCGAACATCACTTTTGGCGGTGACACTCCGAGTGAGGTTGTGTGCACACTCGGAGCAGCCGCCAATGCGTACCCTGCTTTAGGTTCTCTCATTTAACTGGACGCGTCGTGGAAGAGTGCGGGCATTTTCGTCTTGACTATAATTGTACTTTATTTTTGCATGACGAACGGATGTTTTTGTTGAGAATTAATATTTCACCTCTCGGGGGCTCACAATGGTCCTAGTATTCAATGGTTATTTGATTTGTGTAGTCTTTTACACCTTTACTTCCTCGCACTGTCAGTGTATCAAAGTTGTTCTGTATTAAAATCATTTTTTAGTAAAATTATTCCAATTTCTTCGAATCGGTTTAAAAAACACTGCATTAATGTACTATCGAAGACATTTTGCTTAACCGGTGACAGCAAGACGGGTACTGGGGGGGTGGAGGGGGTTGACCCGCCCTACAATATAAAATTTGCAAAACGCAAATGTGTTCACAGAATGCCACCATATTTTCTGTGTTGATTTTTAATATCGTTTTATATTCGCCCCGCCCTCAAGTGTGACACATGACTGACAAAAAAATGTTTTTCATCGCAAATAATTGACTTATACCTATACTGTAGTATATAAATGAAAAAAAAATGCTCGTCTAAAATTAGGCATCCATTATTCCGTTAAATGTTTTATTTTTGAAAGTAATCTACGATCGATGGTCTATTTAAAAAAAAAAAAAAACGTAGTTATCTTTATGCTGTGTAGATGTCACTGTTTTCTGCTTTTTTTTTTTTTTAATCTCGAACCTTTTTAATAATTTTTATTTATTCGCGGTTCGGGTCTAGGTTTTTTTTATCATTTTACGAATATATTGAGACGGTTAAAATTACAGCTTCCGTTGGTTTTGTCAAAACTTGATTCTGACAATTCATCCTCTATGAGGAGAATTTTTTTTTTATTATGAATGAAAACTGAATCTCGTGATATAAAAAATGGCAGCACTGTAAAGATGTTTTTTTTTAAATTATTATTTTATCAATACATGTGAATGTGTTGAAAAAATCAATTAGCTATTCTTAGAATATTAATTGTCTAATATATATATTGAAAAAAAATGCTACAGAATCAATATTTTAAACTTTATTTTTATTACCGATTTTGCTTTGTATAATTTAAATTAAAAAATAGATTTAAAAAAGCAAACGTGTTTTGAACAAACTTTGAAAGTTTTTTCGTTGTTTGTTCAACTTTGCCGTGACGTGATTTATTACTTGTTTACGCACACGCCGGTTTGCGCGTCTGGAGCGGAGAGGTGGTACGAATGTACGTGCGAAACATAATGATATTATAACATTATATATACTTAAATGTACAATAATATTCAATTATTGTATTGGGGTGAATCAAATTTATGTACATAAAAAAATATATATATGACAAAAATAAAGCGTTGCGTTTTTTGTACCCAGCCTCAGTTCCAACGTCTCGCCATAACCACCGACGTGATGAGGCGCTGTCCTGTACGTTCCCCAATTTCCGATTCCCTCACAAAATCAAAACACCTCATCCCCATTATCCGACGCAAGCATCTGTTTTCGAAGCTAAGTATACAGTTTTTCTCAGTCTTTGTCAGATGCCATGATTCGCTACCGTAAAGCAGTACCGGCCGAATGCAAGCGTTGAACAAATGGCATTTGGTTTTAATCGACAGACAGTTAAATGTGGCTCCAGCCATTCAAAGACGAATGGCGAGCTCTTTTTTTGTACTACCGTCTTCCGGGATATGTACGCCGAGGTATCTGAAGCTGTCGATGATCTGTCCCGTGCTGGTCATAGTATTAATTTTTAGACTAATGCAACCTGAGTTAGTTCCTTACCCGTCGATAATCTCCTGGATGCCCTTAACAGATTTGTCGAATATGACAGCATATTCAAGGTCACACAGCCTCAGACCGGGACCAACAGACAAACCTTGATCAAGCAGAATTGACCTATGAAGTATGAAGTCAATGATGGTAATAAAGACGAACGGTGCAAGAACGCAGTCTTGTCTCACTCTGGTTGTAACCCTGAACCATTCGGTATTTGAGTCACCGATTCTCACACAACACGCACTATTCTCATGCGGGGATTTGATAATGGCCACAATCTTTGGTGGGCATCAAGTATCCTCAATAATGAGGGTCTGTGGGGACTATTGAATGCATTCTCAGTCGACGAAACAACAAGCAAGAGCGCTGTTAAATTCATTGCTCTGCTGGAGGAGGCATCGAAGATTGTGTATTTGATCCGCACACGACCTTCAAGGGAGGAAGCCTGCTTGATTTTTTTTATTTTCGGTATCTGCACAATGGGACCTCTTATTGTCGCCAAGAGAATGCGTGCCATTACCTTCCCAGGTATACTGAGAAGAGTTATGCCTCGGTAATCGCTGTGTGGTAGAGTGGTCAACGTTGTTGGCTTCGGCTACAGAGGGCCCGGGTTCAAATCCCGGTACGGACAGTTTTATAAATTGATTTATGAACTTCTGTTCAGAGGCATGGATGTATGTGATGTCTTGAATTCCCCCCTCACCCATCCTATCCTATGAACGGGGCGTATCGAGAGCGATTAGCTTACCACTAATCCTGTCCTAGCCCTATCCTTCTATCCTTACTCTCTTTGGAAAAAGAGAGGTTGAGCAACTGAGTAACAAGCAGTTCTCGTAGAAACACTTCTGTTGAGATAAACTCCATTAGGATTCCATATGCTCCACATTGGGAGCGGACATGGTTTAAAAAAAAAAAAAAAATTATTACAGCTGGGGGATCACTTTTTTTGTGGAGTGCCAACACTTCACTGTCCACCCAGTCCCTTGGACAAAGCTCGCCATCCCACACCCTGGTCTATCAGGTGATAAAGAGGGTGTAGGATGGCGTTAAGACCACATTTCAGAAATTCCGAGTGGATATTGTCTCCGCCTGGTGCTTTGCCGTTTTTAAACCTCTTTTCTGCCATGGTAATCTCGGCATGTGTACGTTTTGAAATACCTAACACTCGACGGAGCTCCTTAAATGTAGCATCTTCGGTTGTTACATAAGAGGGATCCTGGGGGTCCTTCCAAATCTTTTTAACGCTTTCTGCGTTGGACTCTTATCGCTCCGTCAGGCCTGCGAATGGCGATGCTCGACCATAATCTTCCGAAAACATTATTTTGAAGACTTGTTTATAACTGAAATGCTCGCATATAGTTTGTTGAATAAAAAATAATGTGTTCAGAACTTGTTCGAATATTGGGAAGAAGAGATAAAAACAAAACATTACTTATATTTTCTATATATTTAAAAATCTTTTATTTATTTAAGGATCCCTTTACATACATCTATTATAGTGTCTATGGATAATTATTATATACTTGTCTATTGCCTGTGAAAAGAATGACATATAAAAAAAAACAAAAAAAAAATATTGCCGCCTTAAGAGCTGCAAACTTTTTTTAAACCATTTATGATCAACAAAACAAACATTTTTATTTATCCTTAATATACATGACATACAATGGGGATACTGTATGCCGACTATACGATTTCGAAATCAATTATAATTATCATTATTACATAGGTATAATAATTATCTATCGGCCATTTTGTGTCACGACCACAAACAACAGAACTGCGTCGGCCATTTCGTCAATAACTATAGACAAAAGTACACATAAATAATTTTCAAAATATATTTCAAGAAATGATTCTAGTCACATGCCCAATTCAGGCACTAAGTGTTTGTACGTGCGTATATGTCGCCCAATACATAAACGGTAAAAGCGATATTGCTCCTTTTCCATCCATATCAAAATGACTGCAATATCCTGTCCAAAAATGCATTCATCTTGATAGTGCTGCGTTACCGTTGCAAATCATGGCACCTCGCGATAATGCAGAGTATTCGTTGTGCTGCGAAAACGGATATTTGATGTGATTGAATGGATGTCGTTAGCTTCGAATCCGGGGCCGGGAGAAGGAACAACATTATCGCTTTCATCGAAATAGTACGCTACAACAAAGTTTTATTAAGTCTTAACTAACCGGGAATAAACGATAGAACCATTCCGCGGCAAATGAATCATACAATCCGTTCATCGTTCATACACGCCACGCCTAAAAAGTACAAGTAAACAAAAATCACATCAATTCAAGATCGTAATAAATCGCCAATTTAACATTCTATACATATCGAAAGTTTATTGAATTATCTAAGTGACGTCGGTGAATGTATGTATGTATTTATATATATATATATATATTTTTATTCTATTAAAAGGTTGTTGCGTAAAAAATAAATTCTTAAAATCTCCCAACGAAATATAAACTAAAAAATATTTATTAAAAAAACAGACAGACGAATTGAAACTCAGTTTACAATTCGGACAATTTACAGATTCAAATTTGACAAATCAAGCTTTGCGCAATACCAGCTTAAGTTTTAACCCTTCGAGTGGTGAGAAATTATTTATTATCTAGTGTAAATGAAACAGTTCAGTATTACTTTTGAATTTATTTCTAGAAGCTATTACTTCCGAGTCCTGTGGTGATGAGATTCATTTAAATGTGCCGTTTTCAATTTCATTCTTTCAACATTCGTGAAATATTATTTTTTTTCGATGGTCCGCAGATTATTGTTTTCAGATCTAGAAAAAGTTTTGGAAGCACCGGTCTAGAGGAGCGAGCTTCACCCTAACAGTCAGACGTATAATTCTGGGTTCGACTCTCGTAAAATTTGAAATCTTGAGGGTGAGATAACGTCTTTTCTCCTCGAGTTGATCGTGTGTAATTTGAATATTTGTTTTTGCTCATTCACACAATAAACAATTGCGTTGCAAACAATCCAGTGTTTGCATACCGATCGTTCAGTTCGTTATTCAGACAACTACCAAAAAAGTTTGAACAAAATGGTGGTACTGTCTGGGGTAAAAGGTGTAATAATAGATTTACTTATCGATGACTATTATTAATTATTGCTTTTCCACTGTATCAAAAGAGAGATTGATTCGGAGCTGCCTGATTAATGAACTGGACTATCGGTACACGAAGGGAAAGCTTTGCTCGGTTCGCCTGAGTGTCCTGTTCGAAAAACGGCTATGATGAATACGATCTCATCTAAAATGACATTAAGAATTTTCGTCAAAAATAAAACATATAAATATATTCTGAAGATGCATGTTCCCCGCTTGGTATTGTTAAATTTCGCCAGGCGAATGCAGAAATACCTTAAGATCGGTAGCTAGCCCGTGCAACGTCTGCTGAATTTATTTTTAGGAAATATGAATAAACCGAGATGATTTTTTAAATGTTATCATCGGGTCTTAGCAAATGTCGCTTGCAAAATAGTTTTTTAGATAATGAAAAAATATTTAAATTTGAATTGTTCAAATTATGTACATTCAACACAGATTTTGTCACCAACGACCCGGGTTTCGCCTTTCGGCATCTTCAGGCGTTCAAGTGCACGGATGAACTTGAACTGACGCTTAGTAAATGAGTTTAAAGCCAAAAAGGATAAGCCCATGGGAGTGCCCACAGATTTGAGTAGTGAGTGATTTTAAGAATTATATTTATTTGTCTGTCGGAAAAGGTTTTATGATTAAATTTATATATAATTGTAAAACGAAACCCGGGTCATTAGTGACAAAATCTGTGCGAATGTACATAATTTGAACGATTCAAATTTAATATTGAAATTCTGCCAAGCGCCTTCAGTCGAAATCGTTAAAATGGTGAAAAAAAAAGTAAGGTCGGTGATTTTTAGTGTTACCGCATAGCGCCAATAAAGCACTGGTTTAAAAGCTGCACCGGCTGTCCGTCGGCGGTTCATTCTGTTATGAAGGGTCGTTTGTTTCATCTTCTGTAAAAATTTGCATTGTGCAGAAGAAGATATATTGCTTTTCTTATCACATGATATAACCTATTTCTGCATTCTGCTGACCATTTATCTCTGTAAAAAAAAAATTGTTTTCTCAATAACCTTGCAACACCGTCCGAAGGACATCTTCTTTCCACATTATGACGAGGCCGGTGAAGTATCGTATATATTTCGCCAGAGCGTCACATTTTAAAACGTCCGAAAATACACTGCGTAAACATTAAAATAAAGCACTACATCTCCATGTCAAAGTCATCGTCCGAGACGTTATCTAAGTCCATTTTATCGTCCAGAACCTTGCACTCCCCTTTGCTCTTCACGCGCTTCGAATCGGACTGCAGGTCCTCGCTGTTGGAGCCGTGGACGGTATCCAAAACACTGATCTCTTCGGCGAGTTGAGGCTCGCCACGGCTGTCGCTCTCGACGGTGTTCATTTCGCCGCACGACTGCGATTTTCCGTCCACAATAACGGAAGTGCCCGTGGTGATGCCGGGAGAATTCCGCAGCAGCTCACTGTTAATTTCAGATTTATCGGAATGCTCTCGGTCGTCGCTGTCCAAGAGCAGTTCCGTTTCTTCGCTTTCCAACAGCTGACTCTTTTCTTCGGCGTCTAAGCTCTGCTCTTCCCTTTCGCCGTCGTCCAGGAGAAGATCTTCTTCGTTATCTAAAATCGGTTCTTTTTCAATGCCGTCCGACGGTAACAAATCTAAGCTAGCCTCGTCGGAAATAATTTCTTCATTAGATTCATGTTGTGCGGGATCCGTTTCCTTCGCCGGTACCGCTTTATCGCCGTCCAAATCTGCATCGTCTCCCAACAAAAGCTGCTCCTCGAGAGCCGCCTTTTCAAGAGTGTCTTCGAGAATATTACAGTCGTCTCCGCTGTCCGATACCAGATCTAAAACATCAGCGTCGGGCGCTGAAACGGTGTCTTTTTTACAAACGTCTCCAGTCCTCTCATCGGAATTAGCAGACGATTCTTCATTGTTCGACGCGGTGACGTTTTCCGTGTTTTCCGGCGACTCCGAAGAAACAATATTGTCAGCGCTTAAATCTGAAACACTTTCATTTGTATTATCCACTGAGGAAACTTTGACGGCGATTTGCTCGTCTGAAATCACCGGATCTTTGTCGGAATTGTCACCAGCAACAGCGATGTCGTCTAATAATTCACCATCTTCGTTAATTTCTTTCGATTTGTCATTGCAGACGTTGGTAAAAGAAGTTGCCATCCTAAACACGCCTCTATTCTTCAAAACGCTTTCGGGCAGATCGCCCTGCAGCGATGTGAACGGGTCGAAATCTAAATCATCATCGTCGTCATCTATTCTGGCGGAGAGATTGTCTTTCGCCGTCAGAGCGGCGCCGACGTTGTCGAGCAGAAGCTCCTCGACCGATGGATCGATGATGGCGTCTGCGTCGTTATTCATCGCGGATTTTAAGTCGAATTCGTCAATTTTATCCTCGAAACCCTCTTTAGCGACCTCATCGTTCTGCTCGTCGACAACCGGGCCGTTTTCGCTGCATTCTTGATTGGTTTCTTCGCTCAAAACGACAGCAGTATCTGCATCCGTTCCGTCCGTCGAATCATTTTCCTTTTCAGCCAAAGCTGAATTGACTTCGTCAGTCGGAATACAATTGTCGGACGTGTTTTCAACGCCTTCTTTAGCACCCGAGTTCACATCTGTTGTATCAGCAGTGATGTCTTCAGAATTCGCCTCTTTACCACTGTCATCGAAAACGGCATGCTCCTTTTCAGTACCTTCTTTTGTAGGACCACTAGCACCATTCACGCCGTCGATATTATCACCCGAAGAATGTTCTTTATCACTGTTATCTATGCGAGTCTCACCATCAGCGATTTCGTCGTTTCGAAGAGGACTGTGGACACGGTCGGAAGATTGATTCACGTTTGCATTCCGGGACTCGTTGGCCCAGAAATCGTCCGTTCCGGAATTTCTGTCTTCATTATTTACATCGGCGGCGACAGCCGGAGCCTCGATTCCCGCCTCCTGCATCTCATACAGCACGTTGAATGCGTCGAAAGCGGCTTCACTGGGTTCCAATTTGATGATCTTCTTCTTTTTGGGCTTTTTAGATTTCTTTTTGACCATCTTGTCGGAGAATATGGACCTCAGAGAGATGATGGAGAGAGTCTCCACCTGGGTGTTGTTCTTTCTGGCGAAAGGATTGAGCACCATGTTGGGGACAGGGGGCATCTCGCTGTCGGAGCCTTCGTTGCTGCTGTAGTTGTCGCCGAAGCCGGTGTCCTCGTAGCCGTAGTCTGGCGGCTCCTCCTTTATCTCCTGTTTTATTACTGCATTGCAGCTGATTGGATTCTCGTAACTGAAACAGGTACATATTAGTTAAAATACATATTAGACAAGCCAGGCCAACTTGCAAACGTCATTCATTAATCAGACATCTCCAAATAACCTATTTTGAGAAAACCAATATTCAAATTGCCAGAGTAAATCAAATACATATAATTGATTTTTACTAAATTTGTCAGTCTGGGAAGAATATGGAATATTTTAGGTGGCATCGAAACTAACCCTCGATCGGCCGGTTCCTCCTTGATAGTGACGGCGATAGCCGACAGGTCGTAGACGGTCTCCCTGCTCTCCTCAGTGCTGCTGTCCGCGCGGCTCTCGCGCTTGATCCGGTTCAGCAGCTGGTCGCACTTATCGACTCGGATGGATATGGGCCGCAGCTCCTTCAGGTGTGGGTTCGAGGGGTTCACTTCCAGCAGGGTTCCTGAAATTATACGCATCGTGAGTGCAATCATCGATACCCCGAAACTGTGAAAAATAAAACACTCGATTGGTTTTTTTTTACCTTTACATAGCTTGTCGTGCCGTCTGAGTTGTGATAGACCGTTGAAGTGCTTGAGACATTTCGGACAGTCGCCTGAGGAAAGATAGAATGTCGTAAGTATTTTAATTTGAAATTGACTAATTGTAAAATTTAATTACAGTGGAACCTCGTTTATCCGGACTAATTGGGGATAAAGGTAGTCCGGATAGTCGGAAAAAAATATATTTTGTGTTTGTCTAGATTCAACATTCTATAGATGGGTGGGACGGTGTATTGTCTGGAAATAATGATATTTTTTACAGTTCCAGAATTTATCCAGGCTTTTTTCTGATGATCATATTCGAACGGAAGACTTCTGATGCTTTTAAAGCATTTGAGGTTCTTTGATTTCCAAAATGGCAAGCAGCAGGAGTCTGACAAATTCGTGATGACAAATCAGCAAATTTTAAAAATCATAGTTCACACATTTTTAACAATCCGGATGGTCGAGGTTCGACATTACTTAAGACCTCTCTAAGTCGACTCTTTTTGCTATGTCAACCAGTTTTTCTACCGGATTTTTTCAATGTCCTAGATTTCTTTGACCCTTTGCACTCCTAAGGTTTTTACAACAATATTCCACCAACTCCAAACCGTTTTAAGTGAATTTGCTTAAATGTTAAAAAGATTTGTTTTTAAAAATACAAAAACATGGTCATATGCTTCACAAAGTGAGCGAATGTGGTCAAAGAAGAAGTAGAATATTATCTCGGGAAGATAATGAATGAAGTAGCAAGGTGAAAATAGTCACATTAATCCAGATCAGTGTATAAAGAAATATGCAATGTTAAAACTCTCCGAGCGATTCATTCTAATAGTTGATTTGAATTCGACTGACCGCCTTTCGGTGGGGGTCCTTTGCACTTGTGCTGGTCCATCCAGGGTTTGGTGGCGAACTTCTTCAAGCACTGGCCGCACACGACGTCCGCAACTATCCTCTCGGGGATGCACTGCTTCAACGTGAAATGGCTGAAAGCAAACAAGTGTCGCGATGGGATTGAGACGACAAGAATCAACATTTAAATGTGTCTTCTTCTTCATTCGAGGCATAAACCTGAGTGTAATAGTCAATCTTTATTGCTTTTAAGACCCAAAAGTATTTCGCACACTTTACGTTTTGCCAGATTTTGGTATACTAATAAATACGTTGTCTTATTGATTTGAAAGTGTGAAATGTATGCATTGACTGACAGTTTTAGTTAAAGCTTACATCATCACAATTCACTTTGACTAGTAAATTGATGAAATAAATGGCAAGTACAGTAGAACCCCCTATAATGACACCCCGTACTATAAAACCCCCTACTATTTTTGACACTTTTTCTTACAGTGACATTACCTCATATAATGACGTTGGTTTTGAAGGACATATGTGACGTGTCATCTGGGGATTCATAGACGGTGATTCATCGACGAGGGGTATTCAAACTATAAAGTAAGATAATATTTTTTCTACTTTCATATCTAGGAAACGTATTATGATCAAGTAAATCTACGCACATGTTTTTTTTCATTAAAACTATGTACGTATATGAGTATGTACAATAATTCACAATTATTTTAAAATTTCATAATTATCAAATTTCACAATGATAGATCCTGTTAGCATCGGTTTTTTATTTATTTTTTCTTCGAACTCTTTAAATCCTATTTCTATTTAAAAATCTGTTTTTTTTTTGGTTTTTTAAGCCATGTCGACTATTAAGCCCAAAGATAAACAGAAGAGGAAACAGTTCTCATTGGATACAAAAGGCCAAATTTTGGATCTTACAACTGGGTGAAAAAATATACAAAATTGCTGACGAATTCAATGTTAAACACTCTACAATCATTGGAATTCAAAATAATGAAAACTATAATAAAATTTTTAAAGAAATTGAGCGACCGATAAAACGATCTCGATGGAACGTAATATTTGATGATGATACGGATAGTGAATAAATAATATAAATTATATTTAATTATATATCATATGCTAAAGCATTTTATAAAAAAGCTGTTGTGTTGAACTTCCCTATTGCGCGTTGCGGAAAGATGACTCATTCAAAATACGAATGTCGCCGCGTTCAAGTATTTAACGCCGGATATCGTAAAAAATCGTCAAAAAATTCCAAAAAAAAGGGAACGTAAATCTAATGATTTCCTTTAAATTGAAAAAATACAATTGAAAATCCTAACCCCCTATAATGACCCCCCTTTCTCGTCACAGTAGGGGGTTCTACTGTATATAAACTCACTGACTAGTGTAAGTCAAAGTAGAAATGACATTACAGGTTAGGTGAAATATGTTGAATAGAAACAGTACGAGAATGACAAGACGTTAAAATTTTCGAGGTTATGAGAAGTTTCGGATGATAATAAAACACGACGACTGCGTATTTGCGCATGGACGGCAATGATAGGCGTGCAAGTTTTGTTTGATTTATTTAAATAATAAGGGAAAAATACGTTTAACGTTTGCTAAGCCACTGGATACTGTAGTATAAAATAAACAGATGGGGAAGCAGTGGAGGACGGCAAATCAGTCAAAGTGTTCATTTGTTCTCTCGTGTATACTGCACCTGGCTAAAATGGACAGTGTATACTTTAATTTCTCTTTCTTAACTGAAAACAGATCTCTTCAATGTCAGAATTAAAAAAACAGTATTCCCTCGTCTCTCACTCGCTAGGAATATATTTTCCGGAATGACACTCGGACGCTCACCTCGTGTAGCCCTGGACAGCGCGGAAGTCTGCTGAGCACCTGTCGCAGTTGTAGAAGGTGTTTGAATTTCTGTGCCAGCGGTGATGCGTGTCGGCCTCCTTGATGGTGCTGAACGTCTCTTTGCAGGGAGTGCATCCTAGACGGGCCTCGATCACCGACACCGTGTGCGTTGACGCCAAGTGTTGTCTAGGGAACAAGCATTTGTTTATTTATTCACGATTGCAAAAAAGAAGTGGAGAATAGGTGGCATTACAGTCGACGTTATTTCTCTCCACGTATTTGACACTTGACCAGAACCAGTCGCATAAATCTCTTGTTTAGTGAAAGCATAATTTAGTAAAAACTATTTCAAGTTTGGGCAAAATATGATCACTTTTAGGGTGTTCACTGTCAATACTTGGTGGAAAGGCATTATATTAAAAAAAAAAATACTCATTTGTACTAATTTCACATCTATTCAATATAATTAGAACCAGGTTTCGCTAATGACGAGCATTATCAACTGATAAGAGTTTGTTATTTTATTTATAAATCAAACAAAAAAAACTACTGGTCGCATAAGATTTTTATTGGGGAGGGTGGAAATGGCAGATTTTGAAGCGTCAAAGTGGGGCATGGCACAAATAATGTTGGGAAACACTGGTTTAGACTATATTTAATATCATAATGACGGCTGGGTGGTCAGCGTCGTTTGCTTCGGTTACGGGTCGAATCCTACAGACAGTTTCAAACAGAATTTTTTGACTTATCGCCTTTTGGCAGTACACTGATGATACAAGAGAAAAAATTTTCAAAGAAAAATCATCTCATTTCGTTCTAAGGCTTTAGTACAGCCATACTAATCTGCAGGTACAATTGTAATTTTAAAGCTTGTTCTAGGTCTATGTAGTATTGATTGAGCGCTGGTCTCATCTGCTGGCCGAAACACTCACTTGAGAGTCAGCGGCTTGGTGAATCCCATGTAGCATATGCTGCACGGATACGGCGAGCTGACGGTAGCCTTCTTTGGCGCACCGCTCGCCGGGACGTCCTTCTCCTTGGGCGGCTTGGCCTGCTTCGCTGCCGGAGTGCCGCTCCCCCGCCTGTCCTTCCTGACCAGGTAATCAGGGGAAGTCGACCGAGGGGGTGCTGCGGGTGCCGTGAACCTGTCGGCGCGAACAATTAACGTTGGATTAGTGACAACAACAACCAATGTCACGAGAGATTTTATGGGGGGTACAAAACGTTACATCAAAAGCATGTATCATTGTATTTTGGATAGAATAAATCATTGACACTGACAGACATTTGGAAAAAAAAATACGATTTTGTTCTGTTTAAATCACGGCGCATCTGCCATCGCATGAATCAAGTCCACGCACTTTAAATTCATGCTGGAAAAGCAGTGTAACACGGCCAACAGTCAATATCAGCTGAAATTATTACTTTAGCACATGAACTCGGCAGAGGAGGGTTTGATACCTTTAGCGAAAATTATATAAATGACGACGACATAAGTGAAAGAAATTCCAGTTCCCCTCACTGGGTAAATAATCCAAGGTCTCCAACTTTGCAGTAAATTATTGATTCAAATTCTGAACGCACATTTGAGTTTCAACGCGAGCTTAAAAATTGTACTTCTGGGTATAAAGAGCTGCATCAACAATTAAAAATCGAAAAAACTAAACCTTTCTATGCGATTCTGGGTATATTTTAACTCGTCGTTTCAAAGTTATGCTGATTTTAAAATAGATGGAACGTATCCCCACTTTTTCTATGAAAGTCATGTCTTTTGTATGCGATATATCGTGGAACACATCTACTAGTGCTGCTTTACGGTAGTGAAACATGGCACCTGACGGAAATCCGTATAACGAACTTCAAGAATAAATGCTTGTGTGAGATAGTGGAGGTGAGGTGTTTAGATTTCGTGAGCAACTCCAAAGATTAGGAATGTCAGAGTTATGGAGAGACATTAGAACTGTCGGGGTCATCTTCGAGGAACTGTCGGGGAAAGCCTTAATCTTGCCTGCCTTTTAATCTGACCGGTGAGATTTCGGCGTCCTGGACGACCGTCAGGTACTATCCAAATGATGCACTCGGCGGAACTGAGGGATATGCATACGCGGCGGAGCATATGGCCTCCTAATGGAGGTATTTCAACAGAAGTTTTTCTACGAGAACTGTTTGTTACTTAGTCGCTCAACCCCTCTTACTCAAAGAGTTTAATTAAGTTAATTAATCACTCTCGTTATGCACAGTTATTAAGGATTGGAAGGGTAAGAGGGAATATTTAGACATCACTAACACCCATGGACTCAAACCATAGGACCCAGCGGTGCAAAATTGACAATAGCTCACTACACTAGAGTCTCGTTATATAACAAACAATATTTTAGTCTACAGCAATTGTTCTCAACTGGTGCTCCGTGAGCTCGTTGCAAGTTCTTTCGGCAAAGACCTTACTTAGTAAAGAATATCTTACAACTCTCACTTTACCAGACGATAATGGAAAAAAAAAAAATAGAAAGCAAAATACGCCATCCGTATGTGACCTTCCCCGTGCATAATGTGTAGAGTGTTTCTAGTGACCTGATCTTTTTGGTGGAGGGCGGCGGTAGTTCCTGCTTTCTTTTCCTGCCCGACAGGGATCTGGTGCTTTCGACGGGCGGCGGCGTCTCGATGACTGCCGATCTCGTCTTGCGGTTTACTATCAGCGAGGCGAGCGTCGGAGAGGAACTCTGAAACAACACAGATAAGAATATCGGAACTCTTCCCAAGATGTGCGACGGAGGTTTAACCTTTATCCGCGCCATAGTTTCCAACACACTTATTCATCGATCCAATATAATAGGAAATAAACTTATGGGTTTTTGGCGGACTATTAACCTTTTGGCTGCCGTGGAAAAAAGTACGTCTGTACGTAGCACGCCGGTTATAATTTGCAAGTATTAATTTGATTAGTTATGGAGTGTGAAGCACGACAAATTTTACAACTTATCTCGTCTGTGGCAGCCATCCAGTTAAAAAACGATGAATCAGGCTGCTACTGCTTATATTATGTACAAAATGAACGTTACCTTTTTGCTGGGCGGTGTGACATTCTTGATGGATTCTTTTTTCGACTTGGAGCTCTTTCTGGTCGATAGAATGGATTCCGCCTCGCTCTTGGAAGAATTGAAGACCGGTCCCGACACGCCGAGGATGCAATCCTCCGACTGGAATGTAAAACGAGAAATTGCATTTGAAAAATAATGATCTTTGTTCAATTTTTTTCGAGGGATTCACTCTCAGTTTTTGCATCAGCGAATTCGCAGCTTCGATGCCAAGCTCTTCCATTAGTAAATAAAAATTGTAGAAATGTGATCCTGGAAGCTGATCGGATGCCTTGGGAATGTCCCTAAATTTCACTACTTTGACCAGGTTTTCACAATTCCGGGGATCGTTTGTAAAAAGAACAACACTGTGGTATAGAAAATTGTAATAGTAAAAAAAAATTATCACTATTTGATTATACACGGGGACATTTATGAGGTACTAGCCATAAACCACTGAAAATGTCTAATGAAACCTTTTGTTTGTTATTACTATCTTGGGTAGAACAAATGATTCGTGTGTAAAAACGTAGTATTCATTCTTTTTAGTGGAGTGTTTTTTTCTTTCCATATCCGCTCCTTATACGGAGCATATGTTCACCACATGGTTCCTCCAAGATTCTCTATCCCCCGCCAGTCTCTTTGCTTCCTCCCAGGTCATCCCAGCGTCCCGTAGCTCTATGGAGTACATCCTGTGGATAATCATCAGCGGCCTTTCACGTCGCCGGGATCCATCCATTGGTAGAAGAGACAGGCAGGGTTCAGACTCTCTTGAGGCATCCGCAGCACGTGACCATCGTCGCTTTTTTATTTTGGACGTAATAAGAGGCTGGTTAGTCCGCTCTCTTATCTCCGTGTTCCTGAGAAAGTCAGACCACCATACTCCTAATATTCGATGCAGGCATCTGTTTCCGAAGCACAGTAGTATACGGTTACTCTGCCCTTTCGTAAGGTGCCATGACTCGTAGCCGTAAAGCAGCACTGTCAAGATCTATGGATTTGTGTCCCAAGGCATGCATCTCTGTCATGTCGTATACCTATACAATGTAATGTATAACGTTAACGCGCCCTCTCTGCAGCATCTGTGACGCGAAGTTTCAACTGACGATAATGTAGGAAATCTTTTGCACTGATCCAAATATTATAAACAACGATTTTCAAACCCTTTCGATCTAACATATTTGCCAGTAAATTATTGACTATTTTGAAAGATGGCGGGGAAATCTTGCGACTGTGCAGTCCCCATGCTATCACTGTGCGCGGTGTCATATTTAAGCTTCATCGCGTAAAAATTTATTCCTGAAATTCAAAGCAGACGGCTGAGAATCGTACAAAACTCACCGTTTCCTGGGTCATGTTTTGGGGTGGAAGACCGAGTAGTCCCCTGACGCGAGCATTGGTCGACTTGCACATCTCTCGGAACTCAAAGAAGTCATTCACTTTGTCGACGCATAGCTCGCAGATCAGAGGAGGCATCCTGTCATCCGACTGGACCTGAAAATACGTTTATGTATCATTTATTCGTAGCCCAACACAGAGCCAGATTGACTGGACTTTTACGAGGACTGCTTGTTACTCAGATATTGTATTGAATTATTATTTCTTCGAATATGGATACTTTTTCTCCCAATGTGGTGCATATGTTCTCCTAATGGAGGTATCTCAAAAAAAATATTCTACGAGAACTGTTTGTTAAGTCAATTGCTGTGTAGGGATATAGTGTATGACACGACTAGTGGTTAGCTAATCGCTCTCGCTCGTTTATATGATTGGATGGCAGGGAGGAAATTCTTACATCAAATACATCCATGCCTATTTAAAAATCAATCTATAAGAACTGTCAGTTCAAAGTCAACGATGCTGACACTTGACCACATCTATTTGTTGCAAATGAACGAAATAATTTTGTAAAAAGTTTAATATTTGAACAACAAATTGGTAGCCATTTAATATTGAGTGAAAAATTTCATTTCAGCTCGAGCCTCTACTCCAGGCATGCCCAAAACTTGACCCTATTGAAGGTTTCGTGTGGCCCTTATAAGGTTTTCAAATTTCTATACATTTTACATTTTTTTATTGGTATTATTTGAAGATTTCATGCATTATCGGTTTCCCGCTTTTTTTGTTTGTTTATTACGGTCACTCGAAAAAAGTAGAATCGGGGTTTAAATGATTAAAAGACAAAATATTTTACCAGAGACAAAAATACCAATGTCTAGTCCCTAAATTAATATAGTGTTAACTGTGTTTTAACAATCATAACAAAAAAAAACTATATTTTTACTAACATATGACAGATTAGGTGATTAGATTAGATCATATTAGAATGATTACTAATAATTCACGGCTTGCTAAGTGAAGGGTTAAGTAAGCTAACAGTTTCCCTCATTTCCGTTTATGACAATTTGGCATTGTCTTATTCAAATTTGATTTGCCTACTGAAATTTCCGGTAGAAAAAAAGTGGAGTGTCGTATAGCATAATTACTTACCTATTATAATGTATATCATGTCACATGATTGACTAATGAGTTACAGATTGACAGGAAGGTACCATGATAAAAATTGTTTTTTGTTTCCTTATTTATTCCAAACAGTAACAGATTTTCAGTGTATTGGATTTCATACAGAGTGAAACAAATGATATGCGAGAGGATCAAAATTCAAATAAAGAACTAATCTTGTTGGTACGTAATTGAAATTGATGTTATTTATACACATTTGGTTTTGTCAATTGCGAATGAAAACAAACATTTTATTGATGTTTTCGGTAATAATTGAAGGGTAGTTGTTGCATAGATGCGATATGGTATCAGTTTAAGCCGTTTAAAACAGAAGAATGCTTGTAAAAATGGCAATTAGGTTCATGTATGGTGAATTCTATAAATCAATTGTTTGTATCCTGGGCCGGTGATCGTTGCAAAAACATATTTATTTATCCGGGACTGGGTGCCCAAGCAACGACTGATGAAGCTTACCAATATGGAGACGCATTCTTTAATTTTTTGTTTCAGTTCAGCTTCGACTTCAATAATATTGTCATCGTTGGTAATGTTTTGAATGATGGGCATTTTGTATCCACCCCCGGAGCCACATAGCCGGCATGCTTTGAAAATGTCGATATAGCTGGCGGTGCTCTGGCGTTTCGAGTTGTAGAATCGGTCCATTTTGATGTCCGAACGGTAGCATGGGTTAATACGACGGTTTAAGACATTTATTTACGTGTTTGGTGCAGATTTTTGACAAATTTCTCGAAGACGCCATCGGCGATTGCTCCATAGACAACCGATCGACAATCATACGTGGTCTTGCCATAAATAATGTGTTGATAAAATTTAGGTAAATCGGTAACGAATAGTTAATTTATAATTATCTATTTGCATGGTTGCGAAAAGGCATCATTCAATAAAATTGAATGCTTTTTTTTATTATTTTTACTGGGTCCTTTTTAAATGGGTTTCTCGTTGTTTAAAGTATCATTTTTTCGTTTCAAACAAAAATCAGCAAAAATTTTCTTAATAAAATACAATTATAGATTCGATGAAATCAATGCCGTATAAATATAATAATTGTATAAAAATTACAAAAATATGAATTCTTCACAAAATATTCCGTCCTTTAGAACAAAATCAAAAAAGCTTTATAGTGCTGTATATGTGACTTAATAGCTATTTTGTAAATAACTACCTATGTGCTTGGTACAGGGTTAGAAAAATAATATATAAAGCTGGTAGTACAGGGAAAATTCGACATATATTTAATTCAACAATTCAGTTTTCCATAGTAAACTTAATTGGGAAAAAAACAATTGAGAGAATTGTAAAAAAACGCAGGATACAATATATAATTTGCCATAATGGTTTTCTTCGTCATTTTTTCAATACACTGAAGTTCACATGCACACATACATATGAAACCATTAAAGGTGATGTGAGCCGAGAGTAATTTTAGGAAAAATTGAGTTTGACGCGTTATAACAGTCTACAATAAAAATTTGGAATCCACCAAAACAGCAAGTAAAGATTAATTGTAGTTTAAATTCCACTAGAAAAGTTTCATCTTTTTAATTCATGGCTCACTTCACCTCTTCAGAGTATCATAAAAACAGGACCGTCTCCAAATATTTTGTTTCAGATTCAAGTATGCTTAGATGTTACTTTTCATACTCATAGACTAGAGATCTTTGTCATAGACTAATAAAAGCTAACATCATAATATTACCTTTAATTTTTGGATAGAATCGGTTATTTAAATAAGTGTCATTTATTAAATAATTATGTACAGTTATCAGTTTGATATTAAAATAATATTTTTCAATTTAAACAAGAAGTTTTTTTTCACCTAATTTTTCCGTCCTGAGTCCAGCAAAAACCCATTTTTTTCCGCCTTGCTTTACAAATCCTGACACGTTTGCACTGTATGTGGAGCCTTTCTAGTTTGACTAATAAATTATACTTTTTCATTTTAATTATTTACTAGACTAGTGAGAACAGCCCATAAGGATTACACGCCACCTAATCGAGCATAACTGCGCCCCGGTGTCTGCTAGTCTGCTATTGACAATAATTAATAATATCAATAAATTGATTCTCTTCCGTATTAAAAATAATAATTTAAACTCGTCATAATAGCGCAACGTATTTTCATAAAAAAATATTATTTAATATTGTGGTGTCCATCTACCGACAGATTGTAAAATGTTTTTATAAAAGCTTCAGCTATTCGTCGCTAGACATCTAATCCGTTGAAACTATTTTCTGCTGTAATACTACATATTATGATTGAGGGTGTCACGGTCTACAGAGACACCTATAATTAAGAGAAATTATTAAATTGCTTATACAGAAAAAATCGTTTAATTGATAGAACAATATATCGACTGTGGGAAGGAAAAAGGACGTAACCCTCAATTTTCCAAAACAGCTTTTTTTCAATAATCACAATGTATACTACTTGACACACATACGATCAAAAGGATGGAAGCTGAAAATGCCGAATTAGTATCTAAATTTAGCTTTTAAGTTTGAAAAAGATGACCTTGTAAAAAAATAAAACCAAGAAAAAAGACTGATATAAAGGTTTTTGCTAGACAACTTCTTTGGTTAATATTAAGTTATATCAATTAAACACCATTTTAGAAGTATCCGTGCACTTCAAGGTTGTGTATAATTCATAATTTGCATATGTCACAAAATCATCAAAACACGTTTTTAGCGCCTCCTGTAAAATTTGATATGTATGGGTTACGTCCTTTTTCCTTTCCATAGTTGAATTATAGCTTAATAGGATTTTAAAAATATCCCAGTTGAGTTAAGCATTCCTTATTATCATATTGTAATAAAGTTTATTAAGAAAAAAAAATGACAGGGAGCCAGTGGGGTGCTTAAACAGGGACCTCCTGATTTTTTTCATTGAAAATTCATATCTCAACCAAAACGCAATATTAAACATTAGTAAAGTTAAGGACATCAATAATGATATTAAGTTTTCCATTTTTTTTTCAAAAATAAATAGTGCGTTTTGGATGAGATGCGATTTTTAAAATAAAATTGTAGGAAACTGTTCAAGCACACTACTAGCTTGCTGTTCATTTTTTTACAGATAAATTTTAGAAGAATATAATAATAAAAAAGAATGTTTCACTCAATAATTGTGATGTTTTGAAAATCATATTATGGTAGATTTTATCAATCACATGAATGTTTGCAAACGAATCATTTAGTATTTTGTCTTAACTATAGGTGTCACTGTAGACCCGCTACACTCACCCTTGAATATTACTTTAAAATGAATTAACTAGCCGTGCCCACTGTTAGATAGAATGTGCATCACTGGTTTATTCTAGGCTACGTCATAAAAGGTTCAAAATTTTTGATTAGCAAACTTAAACATTTCAATTATTCTAAAAATTATATGTTATACAATTTAAATACTGCAGGGCAGGGCAGGGCTGTCGATATATGCCCCGAGATATATCTATATATTAATAGTCGATAATGTCTGTTTGTTTGAGTGAGTGAGTGAGTGAGTGAAGGATGTCCTCGATTTCACACCTTCCAGTCTCCACTTTTTTATTCATACTAAATTCTATATATTAATAGTCGATAAAATAATCACTCGCTTTTCACTTTTCAAAAATGTGTGCGTACTGATGTCCTCGAGTCTTTTTCTTCTTCTACGAAATGTATTTGTTTGCGTACTTGAAAATCAATAGTTAGTGAAATAAAATAAAATAGAATAAAATTAAATTCAATTCAATTCAATTCAATTAAATTTATATAAACTAAATAAAATAAAATAAAATAAAATTAAATTAAATTAAACACAAAGCAACAAAAATCTGACGTTGCTGGGTAACGGGCTTACAGCTAGTTTCTTTTACTATCAGAATTTCTGGCTTATTCAATAAATAGGTTTGTAATATATTTTCACGCTAGTAAATTTTCTGACTACTTAAAAATGCAACAAAAATCCCCCGGTTGAGGTCAACGGGCTTACAGCTAATCTATATATTAATAGCCGATAATGTTGGCTGAGTGTTTGTAGGTCCGAGATTTCGCCTTTTTTTCTTTTCCGAATTTTATTAGTGTTCATGATGACGTCTAGAATGATGGTAAAATATAAATACTGCAGGGCTGTCGATATATGTATGTCCCGGGGTCTTATTCTTCTTCTTCTCAGAAATATATTTGTTTGCATACTTGAAACGTTTGAATTATAATTGTTTGCCATCACACAGTTCCTTTTGAATCAAATCCCTATATCACTACTCAGTGCTCACTCAAACAATAAAGAGTTGGGGCAAACAGATCTCGTAGATATGGTAAAATATATTACACTGGGAGTTGGCATGATTGCAATAGACAACGGTCGACAGCCTTTTACCTAACCATAGCCCCGGGAAATCACTATGACAACAAGACGTGGCTATTACTCATACGTCCTCACAATACGTGAGGACGTATGAGTAGTAGCCACGTCTTGTTGTCATAGTGATTTCCCGGGGCTATGGTTAGGTAAAAGGCTGTCGACCGTAATGTTTATATAGCGATATGCATTTCCGGGAGTTCCCCTCCC